>OX326960.1:12424392-13624392 GCA_946800325.1 Luzula sylvatica | reverse complement strand
AACTAACTAACTAACTAACTAACTAACTACTAGCTAATTAACTAACTAACTAAGTAACTGCCTTCTTACATACATATTGACTAACTAACTAACTAACTAACTAATTAACTAGTTAACTAACTAACTAACTAACTTACTAACTACCTAACTAACTAACTCACTATTAGCTAACTTAATAAATAACCAACAAACAAACTAAATAACTACTAGATAACTAACTAAATAACTAACTAATTAACTAAATAACTATCTTCCTACATACATATTAACTAAATAACTAACTAACTTACTAACTGCCTTCCTACATACCCACTAACTTAATGACTAACTAAATAACTACTAGCTATTTAACTAACTAATTAACTAAATAAATAACTAACTAATTAACTAACTAACTAACTAATTAACTAACTAACTAACAAATTAACAAACTAACTAGGTACCTTCGTACATACCCACTAACTAACTAACTAACTTACTAACTAACTAATTAACAAATTAATTAACTAACTAACTAACTAATAAACTACTAACTAACTAACTAACTAACTTTCTAACAAACTACCTTCATACATACCTATTAACAAACTAACTAACTACCTTTCTAACTAACTAACTCACTAACCAACTAACTAACTAAATACCTAACTAATTGGCAAATTAACTAATTAACAAACTAACTAAATAACCGAATACTATCTTCCTAGATACCTATTAACTAACTAACTAACTAACTAAGTACTTTCCTACATACCCACTAACTTACTAACTAACTACCTTCCCACAAACAAACTAACTAACTAACTAACTAACTACTAGTAACTAGAAAACTAACTAGTTAACTAACTAAATAACTAACTAACTAACTACTAGATAACTAACTAACTTACAAACTAAATAACTAACTAACTAACTAACTACTAGCTAGCTGACAAAATAACTAACTAACTAATTACTAGATAACTAACATAATAACTAACTAATTTACTAACTCAATATCTTTTTAAATACCTATTACCTAACTAACTAACTAACTAAATAAATAACTATCCTGCTGACTACTAGCTAACTAACTAACTAACTAAGTAACTAAATAACTAACTGATGACGTAACTAACTAACTAACTAACTAACTGACTGACTAACTAACTAACTAACTAATTAACTAGCTAACTAACTAATTAAGTAACTATCTAACTAACTAACTAATTACCTTGATACATATATATTGAATAACTACCTAACCCACTAACTAACTAACTACTAGCTTACTAACTAAGTAACTAACTAAATAACTAACTGATTAACTAACTAACTAACTAATTAACTAACTATCTAACTAACTAACTAACTAACAACCTTCTTGCATACTAACTAACTAACTAACTAACTAACTAACTAACTAACTAACTAACTACTAGCTAATTAACTAACTAACTAAGTAACTACCTTCTTACGTACATATTGACTAACTACTAACTAACTAACTAACTAACTAACTAACTAACAACTAGCCAATTAAATAACTAACTGACTAACTAACTACCTTCTTACATACATATTGACTAACTAACTAACTAACTAATTAATTAACTTACTAACTAACTAACTAACTAACTTATTAACTAACTAACTCACTAACTAACTATTAGCTAACTGAATAAATAACTAACTAACTAACTAACTAACTAACTAACTAACTACTAGATAACTAACTAAATAACTGACTAATTAACTAAATAACTATCTTCCTACATACATATTAACTAACTAACTAACTAACTAACTAACTAACTTACTAACAGCCTTCCTACATACCCACTAACTTAGTAACTAACTAAATAACTACTAGCTATTTAACTAACTAAGTAACTAAATAAATAACTAACCAATTAACTAACTAACTAACTAACTAATTAACTAACAAACTAACAAATTAACTAACTAACTAGCTACCTTCGTACATACCCACTAACTAACTAACTTACTAACTAACTAATTAATTAACTAATTAACTAACTAACTACTAGTTAACAAACTAACTAACTAACTAAATAACTAACTAATTAACTACCAGCTAACTAACTAACTTACTAACTAACTTTCTAACTAACTACCTTCATACATACCTATTAACTAACTAACTACCTACCTTTTTAACTAAC
Source organism: Luzula sylvatica (assembly GCA_946800325.1). Lineage (NCBI taxonomy): Eukaryota > Viridiplantae > Streptophyta > Magnoliopsida > Poales > Juncaceae > Luzula > Luzula sylvatica. The sequence continues at coordinate 13,622,227 of OX326960.1, read as the reverse complement.
TCACTAACTAACTAATTATCTAACTAAATAACTAACTAACTGACAAAATAACAATTAACTAACTAACTAACTAACTAACTAACTAACTAATTAACTAACTAACTAACAAACAAATTAACTAACTAACTAGCTAGCTTCGTACATAAGCACTAACTAACAAACTTACTGACTAACTAATTAACTAACTAATTAATTAACTAATTAACTAACTAACTACTAGTTAACTAGCTAACAAACTGACAAAATAACTAACTAGCTAATTAACTAATTAACTAACTAACAAACTACTAGCTAGCTGACAAACTAGTTGACTATCTAACTTACTAACTAACAACCTTCATACATACCTATTAACTAACTAACTTACTACCTTTCTAACTAACTAACTAACAAACTAACTAACTAAATTACTAAATAACTAAATAACTAACTAACAAACTAATTAACTAAATAACAAACTAACTAACTAACTAACCAAATAACTATCTTCCAACATAACTATTAACTAACTAATTAACTTAGTAACTAACAAACAAACTAACTAACTACCTTCCTACATACCCACTAACTAACAAACTAACTTCCTTCCCACTAACTAACTAACTAACTATCTAACTAACAGAATAACTAACTAGCTAACTAACTAACTACTAGATAACTAACAAACTAACTAACTAAATAACTAACAAACTAACTAACTAATTAACTAGTTAACTAACTACCTTTCTAACTAACTAACTCACAAACTAACTAACTAACTAGCTAACTAACTAACTAACTAACTGACAAATTAACTAATTAACAAACTAACTAAATAACCGAATAACTATCTTCCTAGATACCTATTAACTAACTAACTAAGTAACTAACTAACAAAGTACTTTCCTACATACCCACTAACTTACTAACTAACTACCTTCCCATAAACTAACTAACTAACTATCTAACTAACTAAATGACTAACTAGCTAACTAACTAACTAACTAACTACTAGTAACTAAATAACTAACTAGTTAACTAACTAAATAACTAACTAACTAACTACTAGATAACTAACTAACTTACTAACTAAAAAACTAACTAACTAGCTAACTATTAGATAGCTGACAAAATAACTAACTAACTAATTACTAGATAACTAACATAATAACTAACTAATTTACTAACTCAATATCTTCTTAAATACCTATTTAACTAACTAACTAACTACCTTCCTACAAACCCGCCAACTAACTAAATAACTAAATAAATAACTATCCTGCTGACTACTAGCTAACTAACTAACTAACTAAATAACTGACTGATGACGTAACTAACTAACTACCCAACTAACTGACTAACTAACTAACTAACTAACTAATTAACTAACTAACTAACTAATTAACTAACTATCTAACTAACTAACTAACTACCTTCCTTCATACATACCTATTAACTACCTAACTAACTACATTACTAATTAACTAACTACCTTCGTATACATGCACTACCTAACTAACTAACTAACTAACTAACTAACTAAGTAACTAACTAGTTAACTAACTAACTAACTAGTTAACTAACTAACTAACTAACTAACTACTGGCTAACTAAGTAACTAATTATCTTCCTACATACCTATTAACTAACTCACTAACTAAGTAACTAACTATCTTCCTACATACCTATTAACTAACTCACTAACTAACTGACTAACTAACTTCCTCAGAACCTATTAACTAACTAACTAACTAAGTAACTACTAGCTAACACACTAACTAGCTAACTAACTAACCGCCTTCGTATCAAATAACTAGCTAATTAACTAACTAACTACCTTCCTATTAAATAACTAACTAATTTAGTAACTAACTAACTAATTAAGTAACTAACTAATTAAGTAACTAACTAACTAATTAACTGACTAATTATATAATTAACTACCGAACTAACTTACTAACTAACTACGTAGTTATTTAGTTAGTTAGTTAGGTAGTTAGTTAGTTAGTTAGTTAGTTAGTTAGTGGGTATGTACGAAGGAAGCTAGTTAGTTAGTTAATTAGTTAGTTAGTTAGTTAGTTAATTGGTTAGTTATTTAGTTAGTTAGTTCGTTAGTTAAATAGCTAGTAGTTATTTAGTTAGTTATTAATTTAATTAGTAAGCGACTTTGTTAGTGGGTATGTAGGAAGGTAGTTAGTAAGTTAGTTAGTTAGTTAGTTAGTTAGTTAATATGTACGTAGGAAGATAGTTTGTTAGTTAATTAGTTAGTTATTTAATTAGTTATCTAGTAGTTAGTTAGTTAGTTAGTTAGTTAGTTAGTTAGTTAGTTAGTTAGTTAGTTAGTTATTTATTCAGTTAGCTAGTAGTTTGTTAGTTAGTCAGTTAATTAGTAAGTTAGTTAGTTAGTTAGTTAGTTAATTAGTTAGTTAGTTTGTCAATATGTATGTAAGAAGGTAGTTAGTTAGGCAGTTAGTTAGTTAATTAGCTAGTAGTTAGTTAGTTAGTTAGTTAGTTATTTAGTTAGTATGTAAGAATTTTGTTAGTTAGTTAGTTAGTTAGAAAGGTAGTTAATTAGTTAGTTAGTTAGTTAGTTAATCAGTTAGTTATTTAGTTAGTTACTTAGTTAGTTAGCTAGTAGTTAGTTAGTTAATCAATATATATGTATCAAGGTAGTTAGTTAGTTAGATTGATAGTTAGTTAATTAGTTAGTTAGTTAGTTAATTAGTTAGTTAGTTAGCTAGCTAGTAGTTAGCTGGTTAGTTATTTATTTAGTTAGTTAGTTAGTAAGTTGGTGGGTATGTAGGAAGGTAGGTAGTTAGTTAGTTAGTTAGTTAATAGGTATTTAAGAAGATAGTTAGTTAGTAAATCAGTTAGTTATTATGTTAGTTATCTAGTAATTAGTTAGTCAGTTATTTTGTCAACTAGCTAGTAGTTAGTTAGTTAGTTAGTTAGTTAGTTAGTTAGTTATTTTGTTAGTTAGTTAGTTAGTTATCTAGTAGTTAGTTAGTTAGTTATGTAGTTAGTTATTTAGTTAGTTAGTTTGTAAGTCGTCTAGAAGTTAGTTAGTTAGTTAGCTAGTAAGTTATTTAGTTTGTTAGATAGTTAGTTAGTTAGTGGGAAGGTAGTTAGTTAGTTAGTTAGTGGGTATGTAGGAAGGTAGTTAGTTAGTTAGTTAATTAGTTAGTTAATTGGTATGTAGGAAGATAGTTATTTAGTTAGTTAGTTTGTTAATTAGTTAATTAGTTAGTTAGGTAGTAGTTAGTTAGTGAGTTAGTTAATTAGTTTGTTAGTTAATTAGTTAATTAATTATTTAGTTAATTAGTTAGTTAGTAAGTTAGTTTGTAAGTGGGTATGTACGAAGGTAACTAGTTATTTAGTTAATTTTTTAATTAGTTAGTTAATTAGTTTGTAAGTTAGTTAAGTAGTTAATTATTTATTTAGTTAGTTAGTTAAATAGCTAGTAGTTATTTCGTTAGTTATTTATTTATTTATTTAGTAGGTTACTTAGTTAGTGGGTATGTTGGAAGGTAGTTAGTAAGTTAGTTAGTTAGTTAGTTAGTTAGTTAGTTAGTTAATATGTATGTACGAAGATAGTTAGTTAGTTATTTAGTTAGTTATCTAGTAGTTAGTTAGTTATTCATTCAGTTAGCTAGTAGTTAGTTAGTTAGTAAGTTAGTTAGTTAATTAGTTAGTTAATTAGTTAGTTAGTTAGTTAATTAGTCAATATGTATGTAAGAAGGTAGTTAGTTAGTTAGTTATTTAGCTAGTAGTTGGTTAGTTAGTTAGTATGTAAGAAGGTCGTTAGTTAGTTAGTTAGTTAGATAGTTAGTTAATTAGTAGGTTAGTTAGTTAGTTAGTCAGTTAATCAGTTAGTTCTTTAGTTAGTTACTTAGTTAGTTAGCTTGTAGTTAGTTAGTTAGTTAGTTAGTTGATCTATATGTATGTATCAAGGTAGTTAGTTAGTTAGTTAGATAGTTAGTTAATTAGTTAGTTAGTGAATTAGTTAGTTAGTTAGTTAGTTATCTAGTAGTTAGTTAGTTAGTTAGGTCATCAGTTAGTTATTTAGTTAGTTAGTTAGTTAGTTAGTTAGTAGTTAGCTGGTTAGTTATTTATTTAGTTAGTTAGTTAGTTAGTTGGTGGGTATGTGGGAATGTAGTTAGTTAGGTAGTTATTTAGTTAATTGGTATTTAAAAAGATAGTTAGTTAGTAAATTAGTTAGTTATTATGTTTGTTATCTATTAATTAGTTAGTTAGTTATTTTGTCAGCTACCTAGTAGTTAGTTAGTTAGTTAGTTAGTTAGTAAGTTAGTTATCTAGTAGTTAGTTAGTTAGTTATTTAGTTAGTTAACTAGTTAGTTATTTAGTTATCTAGTAGTTAGTTAGTTAGATAGTTAGTTATTGAGTTAGATAGATAGTTAGTTAGTTAGCGGTAAGGTAGTTAGTTAGTTAGTAAGTGGGTATGTAGGAAGGCAGTAGTTAGTTAGTTAGTTTGCTAGTTAGCTAGTCAATAGGTATGTAGGAAGATAGTTATTTAGTTATTTTGTTAATTAGTTAATTAGTTAGTTAGTTAGTTAGTTAGTTAGTTAATATGTATGTATGAAGCTAGTTAGTTATTAAGTTAGTTAGTTAACTAGTTAGTTAGTTAGCTAGTAGTTTGTTAGTTAGTCAGTGAATTAGTTAGTTAGTTATTTAGTTAGTTAGTTAGTTAGTTAGTCATTTAACTAGTAGTTAGTTACATAATTAGTTAATTAATTAGTTAGTTAATTAGTTAGTTAGTATGTTAGTTTGTAAGTGAGTATGTACGAAGGTAGCTAGTTAGTTAATTAGTTAGTTAGTTAGTTAATTAGTTAGTTATTTATTTAGTTAGTTAGTTAGTTAAATAGCTAGTAGTTATGTAGTTAGTTAGTTATTTATTTATTTAGTTAGTTACTTAGTTAGTGGGTATGTAGGAAGGTAGTTAGTAAGTTAGTTAGTTAGTTAGTTAGTTAGTTAGTTAGTTAGTTAGTTAGTTATTAGGTTTGTAGGAAGATAATTATTTAGTTAGTTTGTTAATTAGTTAATTTGTTAGTTAGTTAGTTAGTTAGTTAGTTAATAGGTATGTATGAAGGTACGTAGTTAGTACGTTAGTTAGTTAATTAGTTAGTTAGTTATTTAGTTAGTTAGTTAGTTAGTTATTTAACTAGTAGTTAGTTACATAATTAGTTAATTAATTAGTTAGTTAATTTATTAGTTAGTAAGTTAGTTTGTTAGTTGGTATGTACGAAGGTTGCTAGTTAGTTAATTAGTTAGTTGGTTAGTTAATTAGTTACTTATTTAGTTAGTTAGTTAGTTAGTTAGTTAAATAGCTAGTAGTTATGTAGTTAGTTATTTATTTATTTAGTTACTTAGTTAGTGGGTATGTAAGAAGGTAGTTAGTAAGTTAGTTAGTTAGTTAGTTAGTAAATATGTATGTAGGAAGAAAATTGGTTAGTTAATTAGTTAGTTATTTAGTTAGTTATCTAGTAGTTATTTAGTTTGTTAGTTACTTAGTTAGTTATTCAGTTAGCTAGTAGGTAGTTAGTTAGTTAGTTAGTTAGTTAGTAAGTTATTTAGTTAGTTAGTTAGTTAGTTAATTAGTTAGTTAGTTGGTTAGTTAGTCAATATGTATGCAAGAAGGTAGTTAGTTAGTTAGTTAATTAGCTAGTAGTTAGTTAGTTAGTTAGTATGTAAGAAGGTTGTTAGTTAGTTAGTTAGATAGTTAGCTAATTAGTAAGTTAGTTAGTTAGTGAATCAGTCAGTTATTTAGTTAGCTACTTAGTGAGTTAGCTAGTTAGATAGTTAGTTAGTTAGTTATCCAGGTAGTTAGTTAGTTAGTTAGATAGTTAGTTAATTAGTTAGTTAGTTAGTTAATTAGTTAGTTGGCTAGTTAGTTAGTTAGTTAGCTCGCTAGCTAGTAGTTAGTTAGTTAGTTAGTTAGTTTGTTAGTAGGTACGTAGGAAGGTAGTTAGTTAGTTAGCTGGTTAGTTAGTTAGTTAGCTAGTAGTTAGTTAGTTAGTCAATTAGTTAGTAAGTAAGTTAGTTAGTTAGTTAGTTAGTGAGTTAGTGGGGTATGTAGGAAAAGTAGCTAGTTAGTTACTTAGTTAACTAGTTTGTTAGTTAGTTAGATAGTAGTTAGTTAGTTAGTTAGTTAGTTAGTAAATTAGTTAATTAGTTAGTTAGTTAGCTAATTAGTTAGTGGGTATGTAGGAAGGTAGTTAGTTAGTTAGTCTGTTAGTAAGTTAGATAGTAAGTTAGTTAGTTAGTTAGTTAGTTTGTTAGTATGGTCGTTAGTTAGTGGGTCTGTAGGAATGTAGCTAGCTAGCTAGTTAGTTAGTTAGTTAGTCTGTTAGTAAGTTAGATAGTAAGTTAGTTAGTTAGTTAGTTAGTTTGTTAGTATGGTCGTTAGTTAGTGGGTCTGTAGGAATGTAGCTAGCTAGCTAGTTAGTTTGTTAGTTAGCTAGTAGTAAGTTAGTTACATAGTTAATTAGTTAGTTAGTGAGTTAATCAGTTAGTTAGTTAGTTAATTAGTTATTTAGTTAGATAGTTAGTTAACTAGTTAGTTAGTTAATTAGTTAATTAATTAGTTAGTTAATTAGTTAGTTAGTAAGTTAGTTAGTTAATGGGTATGTACGAAGGTAGCCAGTTAGTTAGTTAATTTGTTAGTTAGTTAGTTAATCAGTTAGTTAGTTAGTTAGTTAATTAGTTAGTTATTTATTTATTTCGTTAGTTAGTTCAAAAGCTAGTAGTTATTTAGATAGTTATTTATTTATTTAGTTTGTAACTTAGTTAGTTAATTAGTTAGTTAGTCAATATGTATGTGAGAAGGTAGTTAGTTAGTTAGTTAGTTAATTATCTAGTAGTTAGTTAGTTAGTTAGTTAGATAGTTAGTTAATTAGTTAGTTAGTTAGTTAGTTAATCAGTTAGTTAGTTAGTTAGTTAGTTAGTTAGTTAGTTAGCTAGTAGTTAGTTAGTTAATGAGTTGGTTAGTTAATCAATATGTATGTATCAAGGTAGTTAGATAGTTAGTTAGATAGTTATTAATTAGTTAATTAGTTAGTTAGTCAGTTAGTTAGTTAGTTATCTTGTAGTTAGTTAGTTAGTTAGGTCATCAGTTAGTTATTTATTTAGTTAGTTAGTTAGTTAGCTAGTAGTTAGCTAGTTAGTGATTTAGTTAGTTAGTTATTCAGTTAGTTAGTTGGTGGGTATGTAGGAAGGTAGTTAACTAGTTAGTTAGTAAATTAATAGGTATTTAAGTAGATAGTTAGTTACAAAATTAGTTAGTTATTTTGTTAGTTATCTAGTAATTAGTTAGTTAGTTATTTTGTCAGCTAGCTAGTAGTTAGTTAGTTAGTTAGTTATTTAGTTTGTTAGTTAGTTAGTTATCTAGTAGTTAGTTATTTAGTTAGTTAGTTAGTTAACTAGTTAGTTATCTAGTTACTAGTAGTTAGTTAGTTAGTTAGTTAGTTAGTTTGTGGGAAGGTAGTTAGTTAGTAAGTTAGTGGGTATGTAGGAAAGTTATTTAGTTAGTTAGTTAGTTATCTAGTAGTTAGTTAGTTATTTAGTTATCTAGTAGTTAGTTAGTTATTTAGTTAGTTTTGTCAGCTAGCTAGTAGTTAGTTAGTTATTTAGTTAGTTAGTTAGTTATCTAGTAGTTAGTTAGTTATTTAGTTAATTAACTAGTTAGTTATTTAGTTAGTTAACTAGTTAGTTATTTAGTTAGTTAGTTTTTTAGTTATCTAGTGGTTAGTTAGTTAACTAGTTAGTTATTTTGGTAGTTAGATAGTTAGTTAGTTAGTTAGTTAGTTAGTTAGTGGGTATGTAGGAAGATAGTTATTTAGTTAATTTGTTAATTAGTTAGTCACTTAGTTATTTAGTTATTTAGTTATTTAGTTAGTTAGTTTGTTAGTTATTTAGTCACTTAGTTAGAAAGGTAGTTAGTTAGTTAGTTAATAGGTATGTATGAAGGTAGTTAGTTAGTTAGTTAGTTAGTTAACTAGTTAGTAAGTTATGTAGTAGTTAGTTAGTTAGTTAGTTAGTTAATTAGTTAGTTATTTAGTTAGTTAGTTAGTTAGTAAGTTTACTAGTAGTTAGTTAGTTAATTAGTTAATTAATAAGTTAGTTAATTAGTTAGTTAATTCGTTAGTTAGTTCGTTAATTAGTTAGTTAGTTAATTAGTTAGTTATTTATTTAGTTAGTTAGTTAAATAGCTAGTAGTTATGTAGTTAGTTATTTATTTATTTATTTAGTTGGTCAGTAAGTTAGTGGGTATGTAGGAAGGTAGTTAGTAAGTTAGTTTGTTAGTTAGTTAGTTTGTTAGTTAGTTGATAGGTATGTAGGAAGATACTTAGTTAGTTTATTAGTTAGTTATTTAGTTTGTTATCTAGTAGTGAGTTAGTTAGTTAGTTAGTTATTTATTCAGTTAGCTAGTAGTTATTTAGTTAGTTAGTTAGTTAGTTCGTTAATTAGTTAGTTAGTTGATTGGTTAGTCATTATGTATGTAAGAAGGTAGTTAGTTAGTTAGTTAGTTAGTTAATTAGCTAGTAGTTAGTTTGTTAGTTAGTTAGTATGTAAGAGGGTTGTTAGTTAGTTAGCTAGTTAAATAGTTAGTTAATTAGTAAGTTAGTTAGTTAGTTAATCAGTTAGTTATTTAGTTAGTTACTAAGTTAGTTAGCTAGTAGTTAGTTAGTTAGTGAGTGAGTTAGTTAATATATATTCATGTATCAAGGTAGTTAGTTAGTTAGTTAGATAGTTAGTTACTTAGTTAGTTAGTTAATTAGTTAGTTAGATCAGACAAGTGTTTATTTGTGGGGTATCCTCAAGAAACAAAAGGATACTACTTTTACTTGCCTAGCGAAAACAAGGTTTTCGTAGCTAGTAGTGGGTATGTAGTTAGTTATTTATTTAGTTAGTTAGTTAAATAGCTAGTAGTTATGTAGTTAGTTATTTATTTATTTATTTAGTTAGTCAGTAAGTTAGTGGGTATGTAGGAAGGTAGTTAGTAAGTTAGTTTGTTAGTTAGTTAGTTTGTTAGTTAGTTGATAGGTATGTAGGAAGATACTTAGTTAGTTAATTAGTTAGTTATTTAGTTAGTTGTCTAGTAGTTTGTTAGTTAGTTAGTTAGTTAGTTATTTATTCAGTTAGCTAGTAGTTATTTAGTTAGTTAGTTAGTTAGTTCGTTAATTAGTTAGTTAGTTGATTGGTTAGTCATTATGTATGTAAGAAGGTAGTTAGTTAGTTAGTTACTTAGTTAATTAGCTAGTAGTTTGTTTGTTAGTTAGTTAGTATGTAAGAGGGTCGTTAGTTAGTTAGCTAGTTAGATAGTTAGTTAATTAGTAAGTTAGTTAGTTAGTTAATCAGTTAGTTATTTAGTTAGTTACTAAGTTAGTTAGCTAGTAGTTAGTTAGTTAGTGAGTGAGTTAGTTAATATATATTCATGTATCAAGGTAGTTAGTTAGTTAGTTAGATAGTTAGTTAATTAGTTAGTTAGTTAATTAGTTAGTTAGTTAGATAATCAGTTAGTTAGTTAGTTGATTATTTATTTAATTAATTAGTTATAAGTTAGGTAGTTAGGTAGTGGGTATGTAGGAAAGGCAGCCAGTTAGTTACTTAGTAAACTAGTTAGTTAGTTAGTTAGTTATCTAGTAGTTAGTTAGTTAGTTAGTTAGTAAGTTAGTTAGTTAGTTAGTTGGTTAGTTAGTTAGTTAGTTAGTGGGTATGTAAGAAGGTAGTTAGTAGTTAGTTAGTTAGTTAGTTAGTTAGCTAGCTAGCTAGTTGTTTGTTAGTTAGTTAATCAGTTAGTTAGTTAGTTAGTTAGTTAGATAATATGTATGTAAAACAGGTAGGTAGTTAGTTAGTTAGTTATTTAATTAGTTAGTTATTTAGTTAGTTACTTAGTTAGTTATCTAGTAGTTAGTTAGTTAGTTAATCAGTTAGTTATTTAGTTAGTTAGTTAGTTAGATAGGTAGTAGTTAGTCAGTTAATTTGTTAATTATTTAGTTAGTTAGTTAGTTAGTTAGTTAGTGGTTATGTAGAAAGGTAGTTAGTTAGTTAGTTAATAGGTATGTAGGAAGATAGTTAGCTACTTAATAAGTTAGTTATTTAGTCACTCATCTAGTAGTTAGCTATTTAATTTATTAGTTATTTAGTTAGTTATTTAGTTAGTTAGTTAGATACTAGTTAATTAGTTAGTTAGTTAGTTATTTAGTTAGTTAGTTAGATACTAGTTAATTAGTTAGTTAGTTAGTTATTTAGTGAGTTTGTATGATGTTAGTTGATTAGTTAGGTAGTTATCAATCTAACTAACTAACTACCTTGATACATATATATTGATTAACAAACGAACTACGAGCCAACTAACTAAGTAACTAACTAAATAACAAACTGATTAACTAACTAACTAACTAATTAACTACCTGTCTAACTAACTAACTAACTAACAACCTTCTTATATACTAACTAACTAAATAACTAACTAACTAACTACTAGCTAATTAAGTAACTAACAAACTAACTAACTACCATCTTACATATATATTGACTAACTAACTATCTAAGTACCTACTTACACACATATTGATTAACTAACTAACTAACTATAACTAATTAAATAACTAACTAACTAACTAACCAACTAATTAACTAAGTTACTAACAAACTACTAGCTAACTGAATAAATAACTAACTAACTAACAAACTAACTAACAAACTACTAGATAACTAACTAAATAACAAACTATCTTCCTACGTACATATTAACTAACTAACAAACCAACTTACTAACTAACTTACTAACTACCTTCCTACATACCCACTAACAAAGTCACTTACTAATTAAATTAATAACTTACTAAATAACTACTAGCTATTTAACTAACAAACTAACTAACTAAATAACTGACCAATTAACTAACTAACTAACTAATTAACTAACTAACTAGCTACCTTCGTACATACCCACTAACTAACTAACTTACTAACTAACTAATTAACTAACTAATTAATTAACTAATTAACTAACGAACTACTAGTTAACTAACTAACTAACTAACTAACTAATTAACTAATTAACTAACTAACTAACTAACTACTAGCTAACTAACTAACTAGTTAACTATCTAACTTACTAACTACCTACCTTTATACATACCTATTAACTAACTAACCAACTACCTTTCTAACTAAATAACTAAAAAACTAACTAACTAACTAAATAACTAAACAACTAACTAATTAACAAACTAACTAACTAACTAAATAACTATCTTCCTACATGTCTATTAATTATCTAATTAACTAACAAACTAACTAACAAACAAAATAACTACCTTCCCACATACCCACTAACTAACTAACTAACTAACTACCCTCCCACTAACCAACTAACTAACTATCTATCTAACTAAATAACTAACTAGCTAACTAACTAACTACTAGATAACTAACAAACTAACTAACTAAATAACTAATTAGTTAACTAACTAAATAACTAACTAACTAACTACTATATAACTAACTACTAACTAATTAACTAACTATCTAACTAACTAACTAACTACCTTGATACATATATATTGATTAACTAACTAACCACATGCTAACTAACTAAGTAACTAACTAAGTAACTAACTGATTAACTAACTAACTAATTAATTAACAAACTATCTAACTAACTAACTAACTAACAACCTTCTTGCATACTAACTAACTAACTAACTAACTAACTACTAGCTAATTAACTAACTAACTAACTAACTACCTTCTTACATACATATTGACTAACTAACTAACTAACTAACTAACTAACTAACTAACTAACTAACTTACTAACTAACTAACTAACAATTAGCTAAGTCAATAAATAACTAACAAACTAACTAACTAACTACTAGATAACTAACTAAATAACTAACTAATTAACTAAATAACTATCTTCCTACATACATATTAACTAAATAACTTACTAACTTACTAACTGCCTTCCTATATACCCACTAACTTAATAACTAACTAAATAACTACTAGCTATTTAACTAACTAACTAACTAAATAAATAACTAACAAATTAACTAACTAACTAACTAACTAACTAACAAATTAACTAACTAACTAGCTACCTTCGTACATACCCACTAACTAACTAATTAACTAACTAATTAATTAACTAATTAACTAACTAACTACTAGTTAACTAACTAACTAACTAACTAAATAACTAACTAATTAACTAACTAACTAACTAATAAACTACTAGCTAACTAACTAACTGACTTTCTAACAAACTACCTTCATACATACCTATTAACTAACTAACTAACTACCTTTCTAACTAACTAACTCACTAACTAACTAACTAACTAACTAACTAACTAACTAACTAACTAACTAACTAACTGACAAATTAACTAATTAACAAACTAACTATATAACCGAATAACTATCTTCCTAGATACCTATTAACTAACTACCTAACTAACTAACTACTTTCCTACATACGCACTAACTTACTAACTAACTACCTTCCCACTAACTAACTAACTAACTAACTAAATAACTAACTAGCTAACTAACTAACTGCTGGTAACTAAACAACTAACTAGTTAACTAACAAAATAACTAACTAACAAACTAACTACTAGACAACTAACTAACTTACTAACTAAATAACTAACTATCTAACTAACTACTAGCTAGCTGACAATATAACTAACTAACTAATTACTAGACAACTAACATAATAACTAACTAATTTACTAAGTCAATATCTTCTTAAATACCAACTAACTAACTACCTTCCTACATACCCGCCAACTAACTAACTAACTAAATAAATAAATATCCTGCTGACTACTAGCTAACTAACTAACTAACTAAATAACTAACTGATGACGTAACTAACTAACTGACTAACTAACTGACTAACTAACTAAGTAACTAACTAATTAACTAACTAATTAATTAACTAACTATCTAACTAACTAACTAACTACTACCTTCCCACTAACTAATAGGTATTTAGTTAGTTAATAAACTAACTACCTTCCCACTAACTAACTAACTATCTAACTAACTAAATAAATAACTAACTAGTTAACTAACTAAATAACTAACTAGTTAACTAACTAAATAACTAACTATCAAACTACTAGATAACTAACTAACTAACTAACTAAATAACTAACTAACTAACTAATTACTAGCTAGCTGATAAAATAAGTAACTAACTAATTACTAGACAACTAACATAATAACTAACTAATTTACTAACTAACTATCTTCTTAAATACCTATTAACTAACTAACTAACTAACTAACTACCTTCCTGCATACCCACCAACTAACTTACTAACTAACTTAATAAATAACTATCCTGCTAACAACTAGCAAGCTAGCTAACTAACTAACTAACTAAATAACTAATTGATGACCTAACTAACTAACTAAATACTAGATAACTAACTAACTAACTGACTAACTAACTAACTAACTAATTAACTAACTATCAATCTAACTAACTAACTACCTTGATACATATATATTGATTAACTAACTAACTACTAGCTAACTAACTAAGTAACTAACTAAATAACTAACTGATTAACTAACTAACTAACTAATTAACTACCTTTCTAACTAACTAACTAACTAACTAACTTCTTACATACTAACTAACTAACTACTAGCTAATTAACTAACTAACTGACTAACTAACTACCTTCTTACATACATATTGACTAACTAACTAACTAACTAACTAATTAACTAACTAACTAACTAACTAACTTACTAATTAACTGACTAACTGACAAACTACTAGCTAACTGAATAAATAACTAACTAACTAACTAACTAACTAACTAACTACTAGATAACTAACTAAATAACTAACTAATTAACTAACAAACTATCTTCCTACGTACATATTAACTAACTAACTAACTAACTTACGAACTACCTTCCTACATACCTACTAACAAAGTCGCTTACTAATTAAATTAATAACTAACTAAATAACTACTAGTTATTTAACTAACGAACCAACTAACTAAATAACTAACCAATTAACTAACTAACTAACTAAATAACTAACCAATTAACTAACTAACTAACTAAATAACTAACTAACTAGCTACCTTCGTACATACCCACTAACTAACTAACTAACTAACTAAATAACTACGTAGTTAGTTAGTAAGTTAGTTCGGTAGTTAATTATATAATTAGTCAGTTAATTAGTTAGTTAGTTACTTAATTAGTTAGTTACTTAATTAGTTAGTTAGTTACTTAATTAGTTAGTTATTTAATAGGACGGTAGTTAGTTAGTTAATTAGTTAGTTATTTGATAGGAAGGCGGTTAGTTAGTTAGCTAGTTAGTGTGTTAGCTAGTAGCTACTTTGTTAGTTAGTTAGTTAATAGGTTCTGAGGAAGTTAGTTAGTCAGTTAGTTAGTGAGTTAGTTAATAGGTATGTAGGAAGATAGTTAGTTACTTAGTTAGTGAGTTAGTTAATAGGTATGTAAGAAGATAGTTTGTTACTTAGTTAGCCAGTAGTTAGTTAGTTAGTTAACTAGTTAGTTAGTTAGTTAACTAGTTAGTTAGTTAGTTAGTTACTTAGTTAGTTAGTTAGTTAGTTAGGTAGTGCGTGTATACGAAGGTAGTTAGTTAATTAGTAATGTAGTTAGTTAGGTAGTTAATAGGTATGTATGAAGGAAGGTAGTTAGTAAGTTAGTTAATTTTTTAATTAGCTTGTTAGCTAGTAGTTAGTAAGTTAGTTAGTTAGTTAATTAGTTAGTTGGTTACTTAATTAATTAGTGGGTATGTAGGAAGGCAGTTTGTTAGTTAATACGTTAGTTAGTTAGTTAGCTAGTCAGTTTGTTAGCTAGTAGTTACTTACTCAGTTAGTTAGTTAATATGTATATAGGAAGTTAGTTAGTTAGTTACTTAATGAGTTAGTTAATTGGTTAGGTAGTTAGTTAGTCAGTTATTTAATACGCATGTATAAAGGTAGTTAGTAAGTTAGTTCGGTAGTTAATTATGTAATTAGTTAGTTAGCTGGAAGTTAGTCAGTTAGTTAATTAGTTAGTTACATAATTAGTTAGTTACTTAATTAGTTAGTTGGTTTCTTAATTAGTTAGTTATTTAATAGGAAAGTAGTTAGTTAGTTAATTAGATAGTTAGTTAGTTAGCTACAGAGTGTGTTAGATAGTAGTTACTTAGTTAGTTAGTTAGTTAATAGGTTTGTTGGAAGGAAGTTAGTTAGTTAGTTAGTGAGTAAGTTAATAGGTATGTAGGAAGATAGTTAGTTACTTAGTTAGTAATATAGTTAGTTAGTTAGTTAGTATGTTCGTTAGTTAGTGGGTTTGTTGGAAGGCAGCTAGTTAGGTTGGTTAGTAAGTTAATCAATTTGTTACTTGAGTTAGTTATTTAGTTAGTTAATTAGTTAGTTAGCCAGTAGTTAGTTAGTTAGTTAACTAGTTAGTTATTTAGTTAGTTAGTTAGTTAGTTGGCCAGTAGTTAGTTAGTTACTTAACTTGTTATTTATTTAGTTAGTTAGTTAGTTATTTAGTTATTTAGTTAGTTAACTAACTAACTAAATGACTGACTAATAACTAAATAACTAACTAAACTAACTAACTAACTACTAGCTAACTAACTAATTGACTAACTAATTTACTAACTATCTAACTAACTAACTAACTAACTAACTAACTACCTTCTTACATACATATTTACTAACTAACTAACTAACCAACTAACTAACTAACTAACCAACTAACTAACTAACTTACTACTAGATAACTAACTAAATAACTAACTAATTAATTAGCTAATTAACTAACAAACTATCTTTCTACATACCTACTAACTAACTAACTAACTAACTAATTAACTAACTAACTAACTAACTAACTACATACCTTCTTACATAACCGCTAACTAACTAAATAACTAACTAACTAACAAACAAACTAACTAACTAACTAACTAACTAACTACTAGCTGACTAACTAACTAAATAACTAACTGATTAACTAACTAACTAACTAACTACTTGATAACTAACTCACTTATTAACTAACTAACTAATTAACTAACTATCTAACTAACTAACTAACTACGTTTTTACATACATATTAGCTACTAACTAACTAACTAACTCACTAACTCACAAACTAACTAATTAACTAGTTAATTAGTTAGTTAGTTTGATAGTTAGTTAATTAGTTAGTTAGTTATTAGTTAGATTGTAGGTATGTAGGATGGTAGTTAGTTAGTCGGTTAGTTAGTCAATTAGTTAGTTAGTTTGTTAATAGGTATATAGGAAGACAGTAAGTTAGTTAGTTAGTTAGATAGATACTAGTTAATAGGTATGTAGAAAGACAATTAGTTAGCTAGTTAGTTAGTTAATTAGTTAGTTAGTTAGATACTAGTTAATTAGTTAGTTAGTAAGTTAGTTAGATAGTTAGTGAGTTTGTAGGAAGGTAGTTAGTTAATTAGTTAGTTATGTAGTTAGCTATTTAGTTAGTTTATAGGTATGTATGAAGATAGTTAGTTAGTTAGTTAATTAGTTCGTTATTTAGTCAGTTAGTTAGTTAGTTAGCTAGTAGTTAGTTAGTTAGTTAGTTAGTTGACTAGTTACCTAGTTAGTTAGCTAGCTTGTAGTTAGTTTGTTAGCTAGTTAGTTATTTAATAGGTATGTAGGAAGGTAGTTAGTTAGCTAGTTAGTTAGTGATGAGCGGGTTTGTTAGACACTTGAAAAGTATCGTCGTTGTTTTAAACCTCAAATATCAAAGAATTTAATCTCATGTTTTTACAGTGGTAAATATGAGGATCGATCCACAGAGAGCTGGTGCATCAATTATGATTCAAAATTTTTGATTTAAACTACTCACAAAAACATCTAACTTTTGTTTCTATGGAATTTCTCACTTGATTATGGTGTTTTAGAGGTTAAAGAGAAGTTCTTGACCAAGAAATTCCATTGAAACCAAATTTTGAGAATTTCATAAGGGTTCAGATTTATACACGATTTAAAGCACATCAAACAAGTCAAGAAAATCAAGAAAACGCATATTTCTGCGTTTTTGCAAACAAGGCTGAAATGAGATTTTGAAGTTTATTTCAAGCAAGACAATTAACCTAGAGCTTCACGAGAGGTTCAGAGTTATAATGTAACACACAAATAACCAACTCAAGAAGTTTCAAGAACGATTAAGAGTTGGTGCATTTTTAACTAGATTGACAAATAAGGCTGAATTATGGTTCAGAAACTAATTTCAAGCAATTCAAGAAGTTGCAAGAACGGTTCAATTATGGTGCGATTATAACTAAAATTACGCACGATTCAAAACTAGAGTAACACAAACAAGCAAGAAGTTTTGAGATTAAAAGATTCAATAAATCGCAGAATTTTCCATACACAAAGTTTAGACTAAACCAAACAACAAGAACATCAAGAGATAAGAAAGAGTACACCTAGAATGAGGGAAACTCGTGATGCAGCTCTTGGTCTTCTCTCCTCGTGCCGAAAGATCGATTTCTCACGTCACGTCGAGGACTGGTCGAAAGGAGATCGAGCTCGAGTCGTGAGGTTCGCGAAATCACCCTAAAAGAGCAAGCTCTGGTCAAGGGGTCTTTTCCACTGATCTTCACAAAAACTCTTCTCTCCGAGTCACGAATCCAGCTCGCTGCGAAGAAAACGGATCGAGTCACAGTCACTTCTAAATCGCCCGAAAAGGAATGAGCCCTGGTCACGGTACGATCTTCGAGGAGGAGGAGGAATCGCCCGAAAGGAATGAATCCAGGTCACGGTACGAAACCTCAATGGCTTTCTTGAAGAATCTTGAAGTATCTTGGATTGTCTTGCATGTGCTTGGAAGAGAGAAAGAAGAAGAGAGAACAGAATGAGGGGGAAAGAGTCAGTCAGAGCGCCCCACAACTCAAGGCCCTTGGGTCTTATTTATAGCATGCAAGGTGTGTTCTGATTGGCCAGGGGTTGATGGAGAGGATTGGGGGTATTGAGGACATTTCCACCAGGATAGGTGGGAAGGATAAGGCATTGGGTTTGAGTGGATTTCGTGTAGCTTTTTGGGCTTTCTCTAACATGGGTTTATTTGCCTCCAGCCTTGTCCGTGTACCGAAAATAGCGGTATGATATATCATTTCGACTCCCTTTGGCATTCTGAAGACAACTACACTCTCCAAATCTTCAGCAAATCCTTCTAATTCCTGTGAATAGGCATAAAACACATTAAGTGAAGTAATATTCAATTTATCTAAAATATGATGAATAAACTATGCAGAATACACTTTCACAAGGCTAAAACCTCCAAATTAAGCATGTAAAACGTGCTCTATTTGCCTCACATCAAATACCCCCACACTTAAACCCTTGATCGTCCTCGATCAATTGGAGAATTATATCACAAAACAAAGAATCGCAGTAGAATTTGTTGAAGTTCACTAGTATTTAGAATGATATTGGTCTTTTCACGAATCAAATGGTTCACTCTCATTTCATCAAGTTCACTAGTATTTAGAATGATATTGGTCTTTTCATTATTAGATCTCGAAATTAACTCGAAATTTCATAAGAGTTTTTCATGACACTCGATCTCAAGCTGTAAGAGCGACTTAAACGTTTTTACTTCGAATTTCTTCACTCCACAATCTCAAAAGAACTCAATTCGAAAGCTATTATCGGGCCAAAATTTCCCGTTTTGCAAGATGATCTTAAATGCAAGTTATTCATTTTAAAACACGTTTGGTACACTGGTACAAGGTTCATACCCATTTTCGATCAATTTCCCTGCTCATTTTTTTTTTTCTTGGAAGTCTTTAACCGAAAGCCCCACTACACCGAAATGCAATGAGGTTACTCTCGGTGTTGTCTTTTGACCTTCCTCTTTTCTCACTTTTTTTTTTCTCTTGGAAGTCTTTAACCGAAAGCCCCACTACACCGAAATGCAATGAGGTTACTCTCGGTGTTGTCTTTTCACCTTCCTCTTTTCTCACTTATATATTTTTTTTTTCTTCTTTTTTTTTTTTTTTTTTTTTTTTTTTTTCCGAACGAGCGGGTATATTTGATCTACTAACGGGTCCCCACAAACGGTTATTTCATAGTGCAATTGGTCATGTTTTAAATCTAGCAAAACGTACTTTAACGGCCACGCTAAGAACTTTACTCATAAGTCCCATATCAATTACGGGTTCGAAAATCGAGTTAAAACGTATCGCATGAACCGCGCATCGATCAAGTGTCTCAAACTCGTGAAATTTGAAACAATAGGGCTGGAATCCCCGAATAGATCTCTTCAAAATCATAACCAAATCCTTTAAAATATTTTGCAAACTTTCAATTTTTAGAGCGAAATTCAGAGTTGAATGAAATTTTGTTTTAAAAACAACGATTTAGTTCAATTCAGTGGAGAAAAATCTTTTATTGCAATTCAGAGTTGTTTTGTGATTAGCAATGCTCCCAGATTTAAGTGGATACTTTTATGAAATTTTTTTTTTTTTTTTTTATTTTTTATTTTTTTATATTTTGAATGTTTTTAAATTTTCAAATTTCCCATGTTTTTTTTTGAAGTTTAATTTGGGCTCATACAGTTCAAAGGTTGTGTTACCCCCCCACACTTAGAGATTACTTGTCCTCAAGTATAAAAGATCAAAAATTTCAAAAAGAGGGATAATAGAGAAATACAACCTTTGATGCGTGAGGCGTGCCTCCTCCGCTAGCGCTCTTGTTTAATGTCTTGAGCTCGACCCAGCTGAGCTCATCTTCATTGAAGCTCGATCAAACCGAGCTTTTGCACGTCCATCCACCCTTTGTCGAAACCGGAGTAGAAATGCTTTAGCCGGTGCCCATTCACCTTGAACTCTTCCTTCGTGTCGTTGCTCTGGATTTCGATTACTCCAAATGGATTTACATTCGTCACTGTGAAGGGCCCAATCCAGCGAGATTTCAACTTCCCGGGAAACAGTTTGAGACGGGAGTTGAATAGAAGCACAATATCTCCCACATTAAATTCTTTCTTTCTGATCAATTTGTCGTGAAACGCCTTTGCCTTTTCCTTGCATAAATTCGAATTGTCATAGGCGTTTTGTCGAAATTCTTCTAGCTCGACTAAATGGAGTTTTCGGGCCCTTGCATCGTTCGGATAGTCGAGGTTGAGTTGTTTAATGGCCCATATGGCCTTATGCTCGATTTCTACGGGTAAGTGGCATGCTTTGCCGTACACCATCTTGAAAGGGGACATCCCGATTGGAGTTTTGAACGCTGTACGATATGCCCACAAGGCGTCGCCTAATCGGACGCTCCAATCCTTTCTTGAGGGGTTCACCACCTTTTCCAGAATAGACTTGATTTCTCGGTTCGAGACTTCGGCTTGCCCGTTTGATTGAGGGTGGTACGCTGTGGAGGTTCGGTGGCTAACGTGGTATTTTTCTAGCACGGATTGTAAGCTCTTATTGCAGAAGTGACTCCCTCGGTCGCTGATTAGCACTCGTGGCACGCCGAAACGTTGAAAGATATTCTTCTTGAGAAATTCGCACACTGATTTCGAATCTGCTTGCTTCGTTGGAATTGCTTCGATCCACTTTGTCACATAATCTACACAAAGAAGAATGTAAGTATATCCAAAGGACGGTGGAAATGGTCCCATAAAATCAATGCCCCATGCATCGAATGGTTCACATGGTACAATTTTGTTCAGGGGCATTTGATCTCTTTGACTCACATTTCCTGTCCTTTGGCATTTTTCGCAACCCTTTGCAAAGCTTGAAGCATCTTTGTAAAGAGTTGGCCAGTAAAAACCGCATTCTAATACTTTGTGGGCTGTACGTGTCACTCCAAAATGTCCCCCACAATGCAAATTATGACAAAATGACAAAATAGATTTAACCTCGTTTTGATGAGCACACTTCCTTATCACTTGATCTGCACATACGCGATACAGGAATGGTTCGTCCCAAATGTAGAATCGCGAGTTGCTTTTTAATTTGTCGCGTTGAGATCTGCTGAAACTCGGCGGAATTTGCTTGGCAACCATATAATTTACCAAGTCGGCATACCAAGGCGTATCGATTTGAACCGCGAGGATATGCTCTTCCGGAAACTCCTCTCGAATCGGTACATCATCGTCTTCTATGAACGGGAGTCGGCTTAGGTGATCCGCCACGAGATTCTCACAGCCCTTCTTATCCTTGATCTCCAAATCGAATTCTTGCAACAAAAGGATCCATCGCAGCAATCTAGGCTTGCACTCCTTTTTTCTCATTAAATGCTTCAAAGCGCCGTGATCAGAGAACACTATCACCTTCGCACCTACAAGGTAAGAACGAAATTTTTCTAAAGCAAACACAATCGCAAGAAGTTCTTTTTCAGTAGTTGTGTAGTTTCTTTGTGCGCTAACGAGGGTCTTCGAGGCATAGGCAATCACGTGAGGATCTTTGCCGATTCTTTGGCCAAGCACTGCCCCCACACTCGTATCACTTGCGTCGCACATGATTTCGAATGGAAGCCCCCAATTCGGTGGTTTGATAATCGGTGCAGAGCAAAGCTTGTCCTTCAAATTGTCGAATGATTCCTTGCACCGTGAGTCGAATTCGAACTTTACGTCTTTCTGGAGAAGTTGGCACATGGGCTGCGAGATCTTTGAAAAATCCTTTATGAACCGTCGATAGAAACCAGCGTGGCCTAAGAAAGATCTCACGTCCTTCACCGTCTTTGGATAGGGCAGCGTCTTTATTACGTCGATTTTTGCCTTGTCGACTTCGAGCCCCTTTTCTGAAATTGAATGACCTAAAACAATTCCATTGCTCACCATGAAGTGGCACTTTTCAAAGTTTAAAACGAGATTAGATTCGATGCATTTTTCCAGTATTTGGGACAAATGGTCTAAACAGGAATCAAATGAGTCTCCAAACACCGAAAAATCATCCATAAAAACTTCAATAAATTTTGAAATGTAATCACTAAAAATAGAGAGCATACACCTTTGGAAAGTGCCCGGTGCGTTGCAGAGCCCAAACGGCATGCGTCGGTACGCGAAGGTACCAAACGGGCATGTAAACGTCGTTTTTCCTTGGTCCTCGGGTGCAATCGGAATTTGGAAGTATCCCGAGAATCCGTCGAGGAAACAGTAGAAAGGGTTCCCTGCGAGTCTCTCCAGCATTTGATCGATAAAAGGAAGTGGGAAATGGTCCTTTTTGGTGGCCTTGTTAAGCTTGCGGTAGTCAATGCACACTCGCCATCCATTTTGCACTCGAGTTGGCACTTGATCGCCTTCTTCATTCTCGACAATAGTGATCCCCGTTTTCTTTGGTACCACGTGAATAGGCGAGACCCATTTGGAATCAGCGATGGGGTAAATTATACCCGCATCCAACAGTTTTATCACCTCCTTTTTAAGAACCTCCATCATGGGCGGATTGAGCCGCCTCTGTGGTTCGCGAGATGGTTTGGCTTCGTTTTCGAGTTGTATTCGGTGTGTGCACAATGATGGACTAATTCCTGGAATGTCGGCAAGTGACCACCCAAAAGCCTTCTTATTCTTTTTCAGCATGGTGATGAGCTTCTCTTCTTGCTCCGTCGTTAGATTTGAGGCGATGATGACTGGAAGCGTCTGTGCTTCATCTAAGAAAACATACTTTAGCTCAGATGGTAATTGTTTTAATTCTACCTTTGGAGCTTTCTCAGTTGAAGGTGGGCTTCTTTCCAACGGAATTTCGATTTCCCTTGAAAACATCACTTCAGCTGCATTCGAAACTGCTTGTGTTTCTGGCTCAGTTTCGAATAGAGGATTGTTGAATTCTTCAAAATCTTGATAAGTAGGATTCTTGTAAGCCTTGAATTCCTCGAAAGTTTGATTCGCGACTTCATGCACACATTCATCGATTATGTCCATAGCGCTCAAATTATGTGTACCTGCAATGGGTTCTTTTAGTTTATCAAAAATATTGAATTTTATTACCTCGTCGTCGAACTCCATCGTAAGCTCTCCTGCATGAACGTCAATCTTCGTTCGAGCTGTCTTCAAGAATGGGCGGCCAAGGAGAATCGGGGTCGACTCGTTATCTCCATCATTCATGTCGATTACATAAAAGTCGGCAGGGAAATAGAGTCCGTTTACCATAACAATCACATCCTCGATTAATCCCACAGGTTTTGTCGTAGATCGATCAGCCAAACTAATCATCGCTTGTGTATCTTCGAGAGGGCCGAGATCTAGAGTCTTAAATACCGATAAAGGCATTACATTTATGGATGCGCCCAAATCGAGCATGCATTTGGGCAATTCGTGTTGCCCGATTTTGCATGGAATTGCAAACATCCCTGGATCTTTGTGTTTTTGGGGAAGTCTCAAAATTGCTGAAACATTCTCCCCCACACTTATCATTTCGTCCTTTTTACCCTTTCTTTTATTCGTGCTCAATAGTGCCTTGAGGTATTTTGCCAAGCGAGGCACTTCCTTGATAGCTTCGACTAGAGGAATGTTAACCTCTACTTTCTTTAAAATGGCCAGCACGTCGTCATTCGATTCGGTAGACTTTGGGAGGCGACTAGGAAAAGGTGGCTGGACTTGACTCGATTCAGGTGCCTTTGCTTGAGTTGGTAAAATCTGGACTTGAGATTGTTTCTCCTTAGGCACATGTAGCTCGATTTCTTTTTCTTCTTCCACCTCTTTTGCTTTTCTTGATCTTTCACCAATTTCAGTACCGCTTCGGAGCGATATTGCATTGACGTGCCTTTGCTCGGGAGGTGCTAAAGATTGAGATTGGAGTCGAGATGTACCTTGAGATTCGATTATGTTCACGCGAGTGGCGATTTGAGCGATTTGAGTTTCTAAGCTCCCAACGTGGCGATTCGTGTTCGCAATCTCGCTTTTTAATTCTTGCCTCACAGAATCCACATTTTTATTAACCCCACCGATTTCTTGTTTCATCAAGCTCATCATGCCCTCCATCATCGTTTTAAGATCTTGCTCCTGAGTTTGAGCCGGTTTTGCTTGAGAGGCATTCGGGTGTTGGTAAGTGGCTGGTTTTGTAACTGGTTGGCGATACGGATCTGGTTGAGCATTGTTGGGATTCGACCAAGAGAAATTCGGGTGGTTTCGAAGATTAGGATTGTACGAGTTCGAGGCTTCAAATTTTCTGTAAACGGCATTTGCTTCTTCAACCACACTAGGGCATTCGTCCGTGTGGTGGGTGGTTGCGCTACAAACCCCACATTTCTTCGTTTCTTCCTTGCCCAGCGCTTTCATTATTATTTCGAGTTTGTTATTTAACATGTCGACATTGAGGTCGGTACATGCGTTCACTCGGTACTCCACGTTACGTCTTGCTTGCGAATTTGACGCCATCATCTCTAACAGTTTCTGGATCTCCACGATTTCTTTATTCGCAATGTTTCCTCCCGCACATGCATTGAGGAATTGGTAATCGGAGTAGCATAGCCCGTTTATGAACTGTTCGTAAAGGTAATGCAGCTCGACACTGTGGCTGGGGCATTCTTCCATCAATCGCATAAAACGGTCGAAATACTCGTGGTAGACCTCATTCGCCTTTTGTGTGATTGCCAAGAGTTCATGCCTTATCGCTGCTAATCGAGACGCCGAGTAATACTTCTCCTTGAATAGGTTTGATACATCGCTGAAAGTAAGAGGCCCCCTTAGCTTGTAAAACCAGTCCTTTGGCCCTTCACCTAATGAATATGGAAATATAAGAAGAAGAATGTCATTAAAACCTTCATAGTTCGAATATATATTTAACTGTATTTTGAAGTCTTTTAAATGCTTGTGAGGGTTTTCAGTGGCTTTCCCGTGAAAAATAGGCAATGAGCCTAAAATGCTCGGATCAGCTTTAAAATTGGGTATATTCGGCCTAATGAAGTTATAATTATCATCTACGTGTCTTGGTGCTACAAGTTCTCTCAAGGTTTTTGGCCTTGGAACTCTTGTTTCATCAGCCATATTGAATTGTAAAGGAGGAGAGAAAGAAAAAAAAGTTTGTGTTTGCGGTTCTGGTTCAGCTTCTTCTTGATCTTCTTGAAGAGGATTCTTGCTCTTCTTCGTGCTGAATTTTTTTTTTTCGATATCCTCGTCAATTGGTAGTAATGTGCCTTTGCGAGATCGTGTATTGTGCATAGATTTCTTCCACCACAAACACACCTAAAATGATCACAAAGAAAAACCAAGATGTGAGTACAATTTTTTATGAACTAAAATTCTGAAAATTTAAATCGAACAATTGACTTAACCACCGCTCCCCGGCAGCGGCGCCATTTGATGAGCGGGTTTTTTAGACACTTGAAAAGTATCGTCGTTGTTTTAAACCTCAAATATCAAAGAATTTAATCTCATGTTTTTACAGTGGTAAATATGAGGATCGATCCACAGAACTGGTGCATCAATTATGATTCAAAATTTTTGATTTAAACTACTCACAAAAACTTCTAACTTTTGTTTCTATGGAATTTCTCACTTGATTATGGTGTTTTAGAGGTTAAAGAGAAGTTCTTGACCAAGAAATTCCATTGAAACCAAATTTTGAGAATTTCATAAGGGTTCAGATTTATACACGATTTAAAGCACATCAAACAAGTCAAGAAAATCAAGAAAACGCATATTTCTGCGTTTTTGCAAACAAGGCTGAAATGAGATTTTGAAGTTTATTTCAAGCAAGACAATTAACCTAGAGCTTCACGAGAGGTTCAGAGTTATAATGTAACACACAAATAACCAACTCAAGAAGTTTCAAGAACGATTAAGAGTTGGTGCATTTTTAACTAGATTGACAAATAAGGCTGAATTATGGTTCAGAAACTAATTTCAAGCAATTCAAGAAGTTGCAAGAACGGTTCAATTATGGTGCGATTATAACTAAAATTACGCACGATTCAAAACTAGAGTAACACAAACAAGCAAGAAGTTTTGAGATTAAAAGATTCAATAAATCGCAGAATTTTCCATACACAAAGTTTAGACTAAACCAAACAACAAGAACATCAAGAGATAAGAAAGAGTACACCTAGAATGAGGGAAACTCGTGATGCAGCTCTTGGTCTTCTCTCCTCGTGCCGAAAGATCGATTTCTCACGTCACGTCGAGGACTGGTCGAAAGGAGATCGAGCTCGAGTCGTGAGGTTCGCGAAATCACCCTAAAAGAGCAAGCTCTGGTCAAGGGGTCTTTTCCACTGATCTTCACAAAAACTCTTCTCTCCGAGTCACGAATCCAGCTCGCTGCGAAGAAAACGGATCGAGTCACGGTCACTTCTAAATCGCCCGAAAAGGAATGAGCCCTGGTCACGGTACGATCTTCGAGGAGGAGGAGGAATCGCCCGAAAGGAATGAATCCAGGTCACGGTACGAAACCTCAATGGCTTTCTTGAAGAATCTTGAAGTATCTTGGATTGTCTTGCATGTGCTTGGAAGAGAGAAAGAAGAAGAGAGAACAGAATGAGGGGGAAAGAGTCAGTCAGAGCGCCCCACAACTCAAGGCCCTTGGGTCTTATTTATAGCATGCAAGGTGTGTTCTGATTGGCCAGGGGTTGATGGAGAGGATTGGGGGTATTGAGGACATTTCCACCAGGATAGGTGGGAAGGATAAGGCATTGGGTTTGAGTGGATTTCGTGTAGCTTTTTGGGCTTTCTCTAACATGGGTTTATTTGCCTCCAGCGTTGTCCGTGTACCGAAAATAGCGGTATGATATATCATTTCGACTCCCTTTGGCATTCTGAAGACAACTACACTCTCCAAATCTTCAGCAAATCCTTCTAATTCCTGTGAATAGGCATAAAACACATTAAGTGAAGTAATATTCAATTTATCTAAAATATGATGAATAAACTATGCAGAATACACTTTCACAAGGCTAAAACCTCCAAATTAAGCATGTAAAACGTGCTCTATTTGCCTCACATCAGTTAGTCAGTTATCTAGTAGTTAGTTAGTCAGTTAGAAAGTAAGTTAGTTAGTTCGTTAGTTAGTTATCTAGTAGTTAATTAGTTAGTTAGTTGGTTAACTAGTTCGTTATTTAATTAGTAAGTTTGTTAGTTCTCTAGTAGTTAGTTAGTTAGCTAGTTAGTTATTTAGTTAGTTAGTAAGTTAGTTAGTTAGCTAGTGGGAATGTAGTTAGTTAGTTAATTATATAGTTAATACGTATGTAGGAAGATGGTTATTTAGTTTGTTAGTTGGTTTGTTAATTTGTTAGTTAGTTATTGAGTTATTTAGTCAGTTAGTTAGTTAGTTAGTTATTTAGTTATTTAGTTATTTAGTTAGTTAGTTAGTTATTTAGTTATTTAGTTATTTAGTTATTTAGTTATTTAGTTAGTTAGTTAGTTAGTTAGTTATTTAGTTATTTAGTTATTTAGTTAGTTAGTTAGTTATTTAGTTAGTTTGAAAGGTAGTTAGTTAGTTAGTTAGTTAATAGGCATGTATGAAGGTAGTTAGTTAGTAAGTTAGATAGTTAATTACTTAGTTAGTTAGCTAGTGGTTTGTTAGTTAGTTAGTTAGTTATTTAGTTATTTAGTTAGTTAGTTAGTGAACTAGTAGTTAGTTAGTTAATTAGTTAATTAATTAGTTAATTAATTAGTTAGTTAGTAAGTTAGTTAGTTAGTGGGTATGTACGAAGGTAGCTAGTTAGTTAGTTAATTTGTTAGTTAGTTAGTTAGTTAGTTAATTAGTTAGTTATTTATTTATTTAGTCAGTTAGTTAAATAGCTAGTAGTTATTTAGATAGTTATTTATTTATTTAGTTAATAACTTAGTTAGTGGGTATGTAGGAAGGTAGTTGGTAAGTTAATAAGTTAGTTAATATGTATGTAGGAAGATTGATAGTTTGTTAATTAGTTAGTTATTTAGTTAGTTATATAGTAGTTAGTTAGTTAGTAAGTTAGTTAGTTTGTTAGTTAGTTAATTTGTTAGTTAGTCAATGTGTATGTGAGAGGATAGTTAATTAGTAAGTTAGTTAGTTAATTATCTAGTTAGTTAGTTAGTTAGTTACTTAGTTAGTTAGTTAGTTAATCAGTTAGTTCTTTAGTTAGTTAGTTAGTTAGCTAGTAGTTAGTTAGTTAGTGAGTTAGCTAGTTAATCAATATGTATGTATCAAGGTAGTTAATTTGTTAGTTAGATAGTTAGTTATTTAGTTAGTTAGTTCATTAGTTAGTTAGTTTGTTAGTTAGTTAGTCAGTTAGTTATCATGTAGTTAGTTAGTTAGTTAGGTCATCAGTTAGTTATTTATTTAGTTAGTTTGTTAGTTAGCTAGTAGTTAGCTAGTTAGTGATTTAGTTAGTTAGTTAGTTAGTCTGTTGGTGGGTATGTAGGAAGGTAGTTAGCTAGTTAGTTAGTAAATTAATCGGTATTTAAGAAGATAGTTAGTTAGTAAATTAGTTAGTTATTATGTTAGTTATCTAGTAATTAGTTAGTTAGTTATTTTGTCAGCTAGCTAGTAGATTAGTTAGTTATTTAGTTAGTTACTTAGTTAGTTATCTAGTAGGTAGTTAGTTAGTTATTTAGTTAGTTAATTAGTTAGTTATTTAGTTAGTTAGTTTGTTAGTTATCTAGTGGTTAGTTAGTTAACTAGTTAGTTATTTTGGTAGTTAGATAGTTAGTTAGTTAGGTAGTTAGTTAGTTAGTTAGTTAGTTGGTATGTAGGAAGGTAGGTAGGTAGTTAGGTAATTAGTTAGTTAATAGGTATGTAGGAAGATAGTTATTTAGTTATTTAGTTAATTTGTTAATTAGTTAATTAGTTAGTCACTTAGTTATTTAGTTAGTTAGTTAGTTAGTTAGTTAGTTTGTTTGTTAGTTGGAAAGGTAGTTAGTTAGTTAGTTAGTAGGTATGTAGGAAGATAGTTAGTTAGTTAATTAGTTTGTTATTTAGATAGATATCTAGTAGTTAGTTAGTTACTTAGTTAGTTATTTAGATAGATATCTAGGGAAACAATTGGTTAGTTAGTTAGTTAGTTAATTAGTTAGTTAGTTAGTTAGACACTGGTTAATTAGTTAGTTAGTTAGATAGTTAGGTAGTTTGTTAGTTAGTTAGTTAGTGAGTTTGTTGGAAGGTAGTTAGTTAATTAGTTAGTTAGGTAGTTAGCTAATTAGTTAGTTTATAAGTATGTATGAAGGTAGTTAGTAAGTTAGTTAGTTAATTAGTTAGTTAGTTAGCAAGTAGTTAGTTAGTTAGTTTGTTAGTTATTAGAAAGTAGTTAGTTAGTAAGTTAGTTGGCTAGTTAGTTAGTTAGTTACCTAGCTAGCCAGTAGAGCTAGTACTAAGTTAGTTAGTTAATTAGTTAGTTAGTGAGTTAATCAGTTAGTTAGTTTGTCAGTTAGTTAATATGTATGTAAAAAGGTAGTTAGTTAGTTTGTCAGATAGTTAATTTGTTAGTTAGTTAATTACTTAGTTACTTAGTTAGTTAATAGGTATATAGGAATACAGTTAGTTAGTTAGTTAGGTAGATAGATACTAGTTAATAGATATGTAGGAAGACAATTAGTTAGTTAGGTAGATAGGAATACAGTTAGTTAGTTAGTTAGTTAGTTAGTTAGTTAGTTAATTTGTTACTTAGTTAGATACTAGTTAATTAGTTAGTTAGTTAGTTAGGAACTTTGTAGGAAGGTAGTTAGTTAATTAGTTAGTTAGGTAGTTAGCTAATTAGTGAGTTTATATGTATGTATACTAGCTAACTAACTAATTGACTAACTAATTTACTAACTATCTAACTAACTAACTAACTAACTAACTAACTACCTTCTTACATACATATTTACTAACTAACTAACTAACGAACTAACTAACTAACTAACCAACTAACTAACTAACTTACTACTAGATAACTAACTAAATAACTAACTAATTAATTAGCTAATTAACTAACAAACTATCTTTCTACAAACCTATTAACTAACTAACTAACTAACTAATTAACTAACTAACTAACTAACTAACTACATACCTTCTTACATAACCGCTAACTAACTAAATAACTAACTAACTAACAAACAAACTAGCTAACTAACTAACTACTAGCTAACTAACTAACTAACTAACTAACTGATTAACTAACTAACTAACTAACTACTTGATAACTAACTCACTTATTAACTAACTAACTAATTAACCAACTATCTAACTAACTAACTAGCTACGTTTTTACATACATATTAGCTACTAACTAACTAACTAACTCACAAACTTACAAACTAACTAATTAACTAGTTAGTTACTTAGTTAGTTTGATAGTTAGTTAATTAGTTAGTTAGTTATTAGTTAGTTTGTAGGTATGTAGGATGGTAGTTAGTTAGTCGGTTAGTTAGTCAATTAGTTAGTTAGTTTGTTAATAGGTATATAGGAAGACAGTAAGTTAGTTAGTTAGTTAGATATATACTAGTTAATAGGTATGTAGGAAGTCAATTAGTTAGCTAGTTAGTTAGTTAATTAGTTAGTTAGTTAGATACTAGTTAATTAGTTAGTTAGTAAGTTAGTTAGTTAGTTAGTGAGTTTGTAGGAAGGTAGTTAGTTAATTAGTTAGTTATGTAGTTAGCTATTTAGTTAGTTTATAGGTATGTATGAAGATAGTTAGTTAGTTAGTTAATTAGTTCGTTATTTAGTCAGTTAGTTAGTTAGTTAGTTAGTAGTTAGTTAGTTAGTTAGTTAGTTAGTTAGTTAGTTGACTAGTTAGCTAGTTAGTTAGCTAGCTTGTAGTTAGTTTGTTAGCTAGTTAGTTAGTTAATAGGTATGTAGGAAGGTAGTTAGTTTGCTAGTTAGTTAGTCAGTTATCTAGTAGTTAGTTAGTTAGTTAGTAAGTAAGTTAGTTAGTTCGTTAGTTAGTTATCTAGTAGTTAATTAGTTAGTTAGTTAGTTAACTAGTTCGTTATTTAATTAGTAAGTTTGTTAGTTCTCTAGTAGTTAGTTAGTTAGCTAGTTAGTAATTTAGTTAGTTAGTAAGTTAGTTAGTTAGTTAATTTGTTACTTAGTTAGATACTAGGTAATTAGTTAGTTAGTTAGTTAGGAACTTTGTAGGAAGGTAGTTAGTTAATTAGTTAGTTAGGTAGTTAGCTATTTAGTTAGTTTATATGTATGTATGAAGGTAGTCAGTTAGTTTGTTTGTTAATTAGTTCGTTATTTACTCAGTTAGTTAGTTAGTTAGCTAGCTGTTAGTCAGTTAGTTAGCTAGTAGTTAGTTCGTTAGTTAGTTGGCTGGTTAGTTAGTTAGTTAGTTAGCTAGCTAGCAATTAGTTAGTTTGTTAGTTATTCAGCTAGTTAGTTAATAGGTATGTAGGAAGTTAGCTAGCTAGTTAGTTAATTAGTTAGCTAGTAGTTAGCTAGTTAGTTAATTAGATAGTTAGTTAATTAGTTAGTTAGTTAGTTAGTTAGTTAATCAGGTAGTTATTTAGTTAGTTACTTAGTTAGTTAGCTAGTAGTTAGTTAGTTAGTTAATCAATATGTATGTATCAAGGTAGTTAGTTAGTTAGTTAGATAGTTAGTTCATTAGTTAGTTAGTTAGGTCATCAGTTAGTTAGTTCGTTATCTAGTAGTTAGTTAGTTAGTTAGGTCATCAGTTGGTCATTTAGTTAGTTAGTTAGTTAGTTAGTTAGTTAGATAGTTAGTAAATTAGTTAGTCAATTAGTTAGTCAGTTATTTTGTCAACTAGCTAGTAGTTAGTTATTTAGTTAGTTAGTTAGTTAGTTAGTTAGTTAGTTAGTTAGTTAGTTATCTAGTAGTTAGTTAGTTAGTTATGTAGTTAGTTATTTAGTTCGTTAGTTTGTTAGTCCTCTAGAAGTTAGTTAGTTAGTTAGCTAGTTAGTTATTTAGTTTGTTAGATAGTTAGTTAGTTAGTGGGAAGGTAGTTAGTTAGTTAGTTAGTGGGTATGTAGGAAGGTAGTTAGTTAGTTAGTTAGTTAATTAGTTAGTTAATAGGTATGTAGGAAGATAGTTATTTAGTTAGTTAGTTTGTTAATTAGTTAATTTGTTAGTTTGTTAGTTATAGTTAGTAAGTTAGTTAGTTAGGTAGTAGTTAGTTAGTGAGTTAGTTAATTAGTTTGTTAGTTAATTAGTTAATTAATTATTTAGTTAATTAGTTAGTTAGTAAGTTAGTTTGTAAGTGGGTATGTACGAAGGTAACTAGTTAGTTAGTTAATTTTTTAATTAGTTACTTAATTAGTTTGTTAGTTATAGTTAGTATGTTGGAAGGTAATTAGTAAGTTAGTTAGTTAGTTAGTTAGTTAGTTAGTTAGTTAGTTAGTTAATATGTATGTAGGAAGATAGTTAGTTAGTTAATTAGTTAGTTATTTAGTTAGTTATCTAGTAGTTAGTTAGTTATTTATTCAGTTAGCTAGTAGTTAGTTAGTTAGTAAGTTAGTTAGTTAATTAGTTAGTTAATTAGTTAGTTAGTTAGTTAGTTAATTAGTCAATATGTATGTAAGAAGGTAGTTAGTTAGTTAGTTATTTAGCTAGTAGTTAGTTAGTTAGTTAGTATGTAAGAAGGTCGTTAGTTAGTTAGTTAGTTAGATAGTTAGTTGATTAGTAGGTTAGTTAGTTAGTTAGTTAGTTAATCAGTTAGTTATTTAGTTAGTTACTTAGTTAGTTAGCATGTAGTTAGTTAGTTAGTTAGTTAGTTGATCTATATGTATGTATCAAGGTAGTTAGTTAGTTAGTTAGATAGTTAGTTAATTAGTTAGTTAGTGAATTAGTTAGTTAGTTAGTTAGTTATCTAGTAGTTAGTTACTTAGTTAGGTCATCAGTTAGTTGTTTAGTTAGTTAGTTAGTTAGTTAGTTAATTAGTAGTTAGCTGGTTAGTTATTTATTTAGTTAGTTAGTTAGTTAGTTGGTGGGTATGTGGGAATGTAGTTAGTTAGTTAGTTATTTAGTCAATTGGTATTTAAAAAGATAGTTAGTTAGTAAATAAGTTAGTTATTATGTTAGTTATCTAGTAATTAGTTAGTTAGTTATTTTGTCAGCTAGCTAGTAGATTAGTTAGTTATTTAGTTAGTTAGTTAGTTAGTTATCTAGTAGTTAGTTAGTTTGTAATTTAGTTAGTTAATTAGTTAGTTATTTAGTTAGTTAGTTTGTTAGTTATCTAGTGGTTAGTTAGTTAACTAGTTAGTTATTTTGGTAGTTAGATAGTTAGTTAGTTAGTTAGTTGGTATGTAGGAAGGTAGGTTGGTAGTTAGTTAATTAGTTAGTTCATAGGTATGTAGGAAGATAGTTATTTAGTTATTTAGTTAATTTGTTAATTAGTTAATGAGTTAGTCACTTAGTTATTTAGTTAGTTAGTTAGTTAGTTAGTTAGTTAGTTAGTTTGTTAGTTAGAAAGGTAGTTAGTTAGTTAGATAATAGGTATGTAGGAAGATAGTTATTTATTTAGTTAGTTAGTTAGATAGCTAGCCAGTAGTTAGCTGGTTAGGTATTCATTTAGTTAGTTAGTTAGCTAGTTGGTGGGTATGTGGGAATGTAGTTAGTAAGTTAGTTAGTTAGTTAATATGTATTTAAGAAGATAGTTAGTTAGTAAATCAGTTAGTTATTATGTTAGTTATCTATTAATTAGTTAGTTAGATATTTTGTCAGCTAGCTAGTAGTTAGTTAGTTATTTAGTTAGTGAACCAGTAAGTTATTTAGTTAGTTAGTTTATTAGTTATGTAGTAGTTAGTTAGCTAGCTAGCTACTTATTTAGTTAGATAGATAGTTAGTTAGTTAGTTAGTTAGCGGTAATGTAGTTAGTTAGTTAGTTAGTTAGTTAGGTCGTCAATAGGTATGTAGGAAGATAGTTATTTAATTATTTAGTTAGTTTATTAATTAGTTAATTTGTTAGTTAGTTAGTTAGTTAGTTAATAGGTATGTATGAAGGTAGTTAGTTAGTAAGTTAGTTAGTTAACTAGTTAGTTAGTTACCTAGTAATTTGTTAGTTAGTTAGTTAATTAGTCAGTTTGTTATTTAGTTAGTTAGTTAGTTAGTTAGTTATTTAACTAGTAGTTAGTTACATAATTAGTTAATTAATTAGTTAGTTAATTTGTTAGTTAGTAAGTTAGTTAGTTAGTGGGTATGTACGAAGGTAGCTAGTTAGTTATTAGTTAGTTTGTTAGTTAATTAGTTACTTATTTAGTTAGTTAGTTAGTTAGTTAAATAGCTAGTAGTTACGTAGTTAGTTATTTATTTATTTAGTTACTTAGTTAGTGGGTATGTAGGAAGGTAGTTAGTAAGTTAGTTAGTTAGTTAGTTAGTTAATATGTATGTAGGAAGAAAATTGGTTAGGTAATTAGTTAGTTATTTAGTTAGTTATCTTGTAGTTACTTAGTTAGTTAGTTATTTAGTTAGTTATTTAGTTAGCTAGTGGGTAGTTAGTTAGTTAGTTAGTTAGTAAGTTAGTTAGTTAGTTAGTTAGTTAGTTAATTAGTAGTTAGTTGGTTAGTTAGTGAATATGTATGCAAGAAGGTAGTTAGTTAGTCAGCTAGTTAATTAGCTAGTAGTTAGTTAGCTAGTTAGTTAATTAGTATGTGAGATGGTTGTTAGTTAGTTAGTTAGATAGTTAGCTAATTAGTAAGTTAGTTAGTTAGTTGGTTAATCAGTTAGTTATTTAGTTGGACACTTAGTTAGTTAGCTAGTTGGTTAGTAAGCTAACAAATTAACTAATTAACTATCTAAATAACTACTAGCTATTTAACTAACTAACCAAATAAATAAATAACTAACTAATTAACTAACTAACTAACTAACTAACTGATTAGCTAAGTAACTAACAACTTAACTAACTAACTAGCTACCTTCGTACATACCCACTAACTAACTAACTTACTAACTAACTAATTAACTAATTAACTAACTAATTAACTAACTAACTACTAGTTAACTAACTAACTAACTAACTAACTAAATAACTAACTAGTTAACTAATTAACTAACAAACCACAAGCTAACTAACTAACTAGTTAACGATCTAACTTACTAACTAACTACCTTCATACATACCTATTAACTAACTAACTAACTAACTAACTACCTTTCTAACTAACTAACTAACTAATTAACTAACTAACTAAATAACTAAATAACTAAGTAACTAACTAACTAACTAATTAACAAACCAACTAACTAACTAAATAACCATCTTCCTACATACATATTGACTATATAATTATCTGACCAACTACCTTCCCACTAACTAACTAACTAACTTACTAACTAACTAGCTATCTAACTAACTACTAGAGAACTAACAACCTTACTAATTAAATAACTAACTAACTAACTAACTAACTAACTACTAGATAACTAACTAGCTAACTAACTTACTTACTAACTAACTAACTAACTACTAGATAACTGACTAACTAACTAGCTAACTAACTACCTTCCTACATACATGTTAACTAACCAACTAACTAACTAACTAACTAACTAACTAACTATTAGCTAGCTAACTAACTGACTAACTAACTAACTAACTACCTACTAGTTAACTAACTAACTAACTGACTAAATAACGAACTAATTAACTAACTAACTAACTATCTTCATACATACCTATAAACTAACTAAATAGCTAACTACATAACTAACTAATTAACTACATACCTTCCTACAAACTCACTGACTGACTAACTAACTAACTTACTAACTAACAAAATAACTAGTTAACTTACAAACTTACTAACTAACTAACTTACTAACTTACTATCTAACTTACTAACTAACTAAATAACTAAATAACTAACTAACGAACCAACTAACTGACTAACTAACTGACTACTAGCTAACTGACTAAATAACTAACTAAGTAACTAGCTAACTAACTAACTACTAGATAACAAACTAGCTAACTAACTAATTAACTAACTAACTATCTTCCTACATACATATTAACTAACTAACTAACTAACTAACTAACTACTAGTTAACTGAATAAATAACTAACTAACTAACTAACTAACTAACTAACTAACTACTAGATAACTAACTAAATAACTAACTAACAAACTATCTTCTTACATACATATTAACTAACTAACTAACTAACTAACTTACTAACTACCTTTATACATGCCCACTAACTAAGTAACTAACTAAATAAATAAATAACTCAGTAAATAACTACTAGCTATTTAACTAACTAACTAACTACGAAATTAACTAACTAACTGGCTACCTTCGTACCTACCCACTAACTAACTAACTTAATAACTTACTAATTAACTAACTGATTAACTAACTAATTAAGTAACTAATTAACAAACTAACCACTAGTTAACTAATTAATTAAACTAACTAAATAACTAACTAACAAACTACCTTCCAACATACCCACTAACTAAGTAACTAACTAACTATCTTCCGACAGACCTATTAACTAACAAACTAACTTACTAACTAACTAACTTCCTACATACCCACTAACTAACTAACTAACTAACTAACTAACTAAATAACTAACTAGTTAACTAA
This sequence comes from Luzula sylvatica, assembly GCA_946800325.1. Lineage (NCBI taxonomy): Eukaryota > Viridiplantae > Streptophyta > Magnoliopsida > Poales > Juncaceae > Luzula > Luzula sylvatica. Next base: position 13,585,803 of record OX326960.1, on the reverse strand, counting down.
GTAACTACTATGTGACAAACTAGCTAACTTACTAAATAACTAACTAGTTACCTAACAAACAACTAGCTACCAAACTAACTAACTAACTAGTTAACTAACAAACTAGCTCACTAACTAACTAACTAACTAACTACTAGATAACTATCTAAATAACTCTAATTAACTAACTAACTATCTTCCTACATACCTATTAACAAACTGACTAACCAAATGACTAACTAACTAACTAACTAAATAAATAACTAACTTACGGACTAACTAACTAACTAACTAACTACTTGCTAACTAACTAACGAACTAACTAACTAACTCAATAACTAACTAACCAACTAACTATCTAACTACCTAACTCATTAACTAAGTATCTAAATAACTAACTACCATCTTACATACATATTAGCTAACTAATTAACTAACTAACTTATTAAGTAACTGATTAACTAGTATATGTCTATCTAACTAACTGACTAACAGTCTTCCTACATACCTTTTAACTAACTAACTAACTAACTAACTAACTAACTAACTAACTAACTAACTAGCTAATTGACTAACTAACCAACTAACTAACTACCATCCTACATACCGACTAACTAACTAACTAACTAAATAACTAACTAACAATCAAAATACTAGATAACTAACTAACTAACTAATTGATTAACTAACTATCGAACTAAATAACTACCTTCTTACATAGATTTTAACTAACTAACAACCTAACTAACTAACTAACTAACTAACTAACTAACTGACTTACTAACCAACTAGCTAACTAACCAACTATCTAACTAACTAATTAACTAACTAACCAACTATCTAGCCGGCTTCCTACAACCTAACTAACTAAGTAACTAACCGACTAACTAATTAACTAACTAGCTAACTAACTAAGTAACTCACTAACTTCTAGCTAGCCAACTAACTAACGAACTAACTAACTAACTACATACCTTCCTACAAACCCATTAACTAACCCATTAACTAACTATATATCTAACTAACTAACTTACTTACTAACTACCTTCTTGCATACATATTAACTAACTAACAAACTAAATAACTAACTATCTGACTAACTAACTAACTACTAGATTACTAACTAACTAACTAAATAACTAACTAACTACTAGATAACTAATTAACTAACTAACTATCTTCCTACATACATATTAACTAACTAACTAACAACCTACCTTGCTAATTAACCACTAACTAACTAAATATATAAATAACTAAATAACTAACGACTAACTAACTAACTAACTAACTACCTTATTAACTAACTGATTAACTAACTAACTAACTAACTAACTACTGGCTGACTAACTGACTAAATAGCTAACTGATTAACTAACTAACTGACTAACTAACTAACTACAAGATAACAAGTGAACTAACTAACTAACTAATTAACTAACTATCTAACTAACTACTTACCTACCTTTTTACATACATATTAACTAACTAATTAACTAACGAACTAACTGATAAACTGACTATCTAACTAATTAACAAACTAACTAACTTACTACTAGCTAACTAACTAATTAACTAATTAACTAACTAACTAACTAACTAACTAGCAAGCTAGCTACCTTCCTACATACCCACTAAGTAACGTACATACTAACTAAGTAACAAAGTAACTAACTACTTTCCAACAAACCCACTGACTAACAGACTAACGAACTAACTAACTAACTAAGTACTACCTAACTAACTAACTAACTTGTTAAGTAACTAAGTAACTAACAAGCTACCTTTCCTACATACCCATTAGCTAACTAACTAACTAACTAAATAACTGACTAACTACTAGCTAACTAACTAACTAACTAACTAACTAACTAGCTACTTGCTAACTAACTAACTAGGTAGTTAACCAAGTAACTAAGTACCTAACTAAGTACTAAATAACTTACTCACTAACTGACTAACTAAGTAACTAATTAACTAAGTAACTAGCTTACTTACCAACTGATTAACTAACTAACTAACTAACAACCAGCTAGCTAGCCAACTAACTAACTAACTAACTAAATAACTAACAACTATCCTACATATCTATTAGCTAACTAACTAACTAACTAACTAACTAACTAATTGACTAACGATCTAACTAACTAACTACTAGGTAACTAACGAACTAACTAACTAAATAACGAACTAATTACCTAACTAACTAACTAACTACCTTCCTGCATTACCTATAAACTAACTAAATAGCTAACTACCTAACTAACTAATTAACTAACTACCTTCCTACAAACTCACTAACTAACTAACTAACTAACTAATTAACTAGTATCTAACTAACTAACTAAATAACTAACTAACTAACTAACCAACTAATTAACTAGTATCTAACAAACTAACTAAATAACTAATAAATTGAATAGCTAACTACTAGATGAGTAACTAAATAACTAACTTATTAACTAGCTAACTGTCTTCCAACATACCTATTAACTAACTAACAAATTAACTAACTAACTACCTTTCTACATAACCACTAACTAACTAACTAACTAACTAACTAACTAAATAAATAACAATTAACTGACTAACTACTAGCTATCTAACTAACTAACTAACTAAATAACTAACTGATTAATTAACTAACTAACTACTAGATAACTAACTATGTAACTAATTAAATAACTATCTAACTAACTAACTAACTAAATGTTTTACATACATATTATCTAACTAACTAACTAACTGACTAACTGATTAACTAACTAACTAACTAATTAACTAACTAACTAATTACATAACTAACAACTAGCTAACTAACTAACTAACTAACTAACTAACTACTAACTACCTTCTTACATACCCACTAACTAACTAACTAACTAACTAACTAATTTACTAACTAACTAACTAACTACTAGATAACTAAGTAACTAACTAGTTAACTAAGTAACTAAGTAACTAACTGGCTGCCTTTCCTACATACCCACTAACTTACTAACTAACTTATAACAAATTAATTAAATAAATAATTGACTAACTAACTAATTAACTACCTACCTTCCTTTCTACGTACCTACTAACAAACTATCAAACTAACTAACTACTAACTAACTAACTAACTAACTAACTAACTAACTAATTAACTAACTAACTAAATAACTAACTATATAACTAACTATATAACTAAACAACTACTAGATAACTAACTAACTAACTAACTAACTAACTAACTAAATAACTAACTAAGTAACTAACTAACTACTAGATAACTAACTACTTAACTAACTATCTTCCTACATACGTATTAAATAACTAATTTACTAACTATCGAACTAACTAACTATTGGCTAACTAACTAACTAACTAACTAAATAACTCACTAACTAACAAACTAACAAACGAACTACCTAAATAATTAACTATCTAATTAATTAACAAACTGATTACCTTCTTACATACATTTGAACTAACTAACTAACTAACTAACTGATTAACTGACTAAGTAACTAACTAACTAAATAACTAACAAACTACTAGGTAATTAACTAATTGACTAACTAGCTACTTTTCTACATACCCACCAACTAACGAACGTACTAACTAACTAACTAACTAATTAACTAATTAATTAACTAATTTACTAACTAACTACTAGCTAGCTAATTAACTAACTAACTAAATAAATAACAAACTAATTAATTAACTAACTAACTAACTAACTAATTAACTACTAGCTAATTAACTAAATGACTAATTATCAAACTAACTTATAACTACCTTCATACATACCTTTTAACTAACAAAAAAACTAACTACATGACTAACTAGTTAACTAACTACCTTCGTACAAACCCACTAACTAACTGACTAACTAACAAACTAACTTACTAACTAACTAACTAACTAACTAACTAACCAACTATCTAACTAACTAATTAACTAACTAACTAACTATCTAGCTTGCTTCCTACATCCTAACTAACTAAGTAACTAACTAACAAACTAACTAGCCAACTAACTAGCTAACTAACTAAGTAACTCACTAACTACTAGCTAGCTAACTAACTAACTAACGAACTAACTGACTAACTTCCTTCCTACATACCCATTAATTAACTAATTAACTAACTAATTAACTAACTAACTTACTAACTACCTTCTTACATACATATTAACAAAGTAACTAACTAACTTTTTAACAAACTAACTAACTACTAGATTACTAACTAACTAACTAAATAACTAACTAACTACTAGATAACTAATTGTATAACTAACTAATTAACTAACTAACTATCTTCCTACATACATATTAACTAACTAACTAACAACCTACCTTCCTACATAACCACTAACTAACTAAATAGATAAATAACTAACTAACTAACGACTAGCTAACAAACTAACTAACTAACTACCAAATTAACTAACTGAGTAACTAATTAACTGACTAACTAACTAACTACTCGCTACCTGACTGACTAAATAACTAACTAATTAACTAACTAACTAACTAACTAACTAACTAACTAACTAACTACAAGATAACTAACTAACTAATTAACTAACTATCTAACTGACTAACTACCTACCTTTTTACATACATATTAACTAACTAACTAACGAACTAACAGATAAACCAACTAACTCAATATTAACTAACTAACTAACTTACTACTACCTAACTAACTAATTAACTAATTAACTACCTAACTAACTAACTAACTAACTAACTATCCTACATACCCACTAACTAACGTACATACTAACTAAGTAACTAACTAACTGACTACTTTCCAACAAACCCACTGACTAACTAACTAACGAACTAACTAACTAACTAACTAACTAACTAACTAACTAACTAACTAACTAACTAACTAACTAACTAACTAAGTAGCTTACTAGCTACCTTTCCTGCATACCCATTAACTAACTAACTAACTAACTAAATAACTAACTAACTAACTAACTAATAGCTAGCTCACTAACTAACTAACTAACTACTAGCTAACTAACTAACTAGCTAGTTAACTAAGTAACTAAGTAACTAACTAAGTACTAAATAACTTACTATCTAATTAACTAACTAACTAACTAACTAACTACCAGCTAACTAACTAACTAACTAAATAACTAAATAACTAACTACCTTCCTACATACATATTAACTAACTAACTAACTAACTACTAGCTAGCTAACTAACTAGCCAACTAACTAACAAATTAACTAACGGTCTAACTAACTAACTACTAGGTAACTAACAAACTAACTAACTAACTAAATAACGAACTAATTACCTAACTAACTACCTAACTACCTTCATACATACCTATAAACTAACTAAATAGCTAACTACCTAACTAACTAATTAACTAACTAGTTTGTTAGTTTGTTAGTTAATTAGTTAGTTAGTTAGTTAGCTAGTTAGTTAGTTAGTTAATTGACTAGTAGTTAGTTAGTTACTTAACTAGTTGATAGTTAGATAATTAGCTAATTAATTAGTTGGTCAATTAGTTAATTAGTAAGTCAGTTTGTTAGTGGGTATGTACGAAGGTAGCTAGTTAGTTAGTTAGTTAGTCAGTTAGTTAATTAGATAGTTATTTATTTAGTTAGTTAGTTAGTTAAATAGCTAGTAGTTATTTAGTTAGTTGTTTATTTATTTATTTAGTTAGTTAGTTAATATGTATGTAGGAAGATAATTAGTTAGTTAATTAGTTAGTTATTTAGATAATTAGTTAGTTATTTATTTAGTTAGCTAGTTGTTAGTTAGTTATTTAATTAGTTAGTTAGTAAGTTAGTTAGTTAGTTAGTTACTTAATTAGTTAGTTAGTTGGTTAGTTAGTCAATATGTATGTACGAAGGTACTTAGTCAGTTAGTTAGTTAGTCAATTAGCTAGTAGTTAGTTAGTTAGTTAGTTAGTATATAAGAAGGTTGTTAGTTAGGTAGTCAGTTAGATAGTCAGGTAATAAGTAAGTTAGTTAGTTAGTTAGTCAATCAGTTAGTTATTTAGTTAGTTACTTAGTTAGTTAGCTTGTAGTTAGTTAGTTAGTGAGTTACTTAGTTAATCAATATGTATGTATCAAGGTAGTCAGTTAGTTAGTTAGATAGTTAGTTAGATAGTTAGTTAATTAGTTAGTTAATTAGTTAGTCAGTTAGTTAGTTAGTCAGTTATCTAGTAGTTAGTTAATTAGTTAGGTCATCAATTAGTTATTTAGTTAGTTAGTTAGTTAGTTAGTTAGCTAGTAGTTAGCCGGTTAGTCATTTTTTTAGTTAGTTAGTTAGTTAGCTAGTAGTTAGCCGGTTAGTCATTTTTTTAGTTAGTTAGTTAGTTAGTTGGTGGGTATGTAGGAAGGTAGTTAGTTAGTTAGTTAGTTAGTTAGTTAATAGGTAGTTAGTTAGTTAGTTAGTTAATAGGTATGTATGAAGGTAGTTAGTAAGTCAGTTTGCTAATTAGTTATTTTGTTAGTTAGCTAGTAGTTAATTAGTTAGTTAGTTAGTTAGTTAGTTAATTAGTTAGTTATTTATTTAGTTAGTTAGTTAATTACTTAGCTAGAAGTTAGTTAGTAATTTAGTTAATTAATTAGTTAGTTAATTAGTTAGTTAGTTAGTTAGTTAGTTAGTATGTTCGTTAGTTAGTGGGTATGTAGAAAGGTATGTACTTAGTTAGCTAGTTAGTTAATTAGTTAATTACCTTGTAGTTAGTTAGTTAGTTAGTCAGTTAAACAGTTAGTTAGTTGGTTAATATATATATAAGAAGGTAGTTAGTTAATTAATTAGATAGTTAGTTAATTAGTTAGATAGTTAGTTCGTTAGTTACTTAGTCATTTTGTTAGTTAGTTAGTTACTTAGTTAGCTAATAGTTAGTTAGTTAGTCCGATAGTTGGTTAATTAGTTATTTAATATGTATGTAGGAAGAAATTTAGTTAATTAGTTAGCTATTTAGTTAGTTATATATTTGTTAGTTAGTTAGTTAGTTAGATAGTTAATTAGTTAGTTAGGTAGTTTGTTATCTAGTAGTTGTTTAGTTATATAGTTAGTTAATTAGTTAGTTATTTAGTTAGTTAGGTAGCTAGTTAGTTAGTTAGCTAGCTAGTAGTTAGTTAGTTATTTGTTTGTTAATAGGTACGTTGGAAGGAAGGTATGTAGTTAATTAGTTAGTTAGTTAGTTAGTTAATTAATTATTAGTTAGTTTGTTAGTTTGTGGGTATGTAGGAAAGGTAGCAAGTTAGTTAACTAGTTAGTAAGTTAGTTAGTTATCTTGTAGTTAGTTAGTTAGTTTGTAAATTAGTTAGTTAGTTAGTTAGTTAGTTAGTTAGTTAGTTAGTTAGTTAGTGGGTATGTAAGAAGGTAGTTCGTATTTAGTTAGTTAGTTAGTTAATCAGTTAGTTATTTAGTTAGTTACTTAGTTAGTTAGCTAGTAGTTAGTTAGTTAGTGAGTTAGTTAGTTAATCAATATGTATGTATCAAGGTAGTTAGTTAGTTAGTTAGTTAGTTAGATAGTTAGTTAATTAGTTAGTTAGTTGATTAGTTAGTTAGTTAGGTCATCAGTTAGTTAGTTCGTTATCTAGTAGTTAGTTAGTTAGTTAAGGCATTAGTTGGTTATTTACTTAGTTAGTTAGTTACTTAATTAGCTAGTAGTTAGATGGTTAGTTATTTATTTAGTTAGTTAGTTAGTTAGTTGGTGAGTATGTAGGAAGGTAGGTAGTTAGTTAGTTAGTTAGTTAGTTAATAGGTATTTAAGAAGATAGTTAGTTAGTAAATCAGTTTGTTATTATGTTAGTTATTTATTAATTAGATAGGTAGTTATTTTGTCAACTAGCTAGTAGTTAGTTAGTTAGTTATTTAGTTAGTTAGTTAGTTAGTTATCTAGTAGTTAGTTAGTTAGTTATGTAGTTAGTTAGTTAGTTAGTTTGTTATCTAGAAGTTAGTTAGTTAGCTAGTTAGTTATTTAGTTAGTTAGATAGTTAGTTAGTTAGTGGGAAGGTAGTTAGTTAGTTAGTTAGTAGTGATGGTTAATTCTAACCTAGAGGGGGGTAAATTTGGCAATCTAACTTACACTTAGTTTAGATTTAAACATAATTTACGGTGCGGAATAAATAATAATTTAGATGATAAAGATGATACCGTACAAACACTTTGACACAAGATGTTTGTTTACGAAGTTCGGTAGGTGGTTGCTTTGTAGCTTTAACTCACCCTTTACTCGCTTAATTGACCGACTCAATTATTTGCGAGTACCTACGTCTCCGGGAATGCCTTGTGCCTCTTTTTGGCTTTCGATTGAATTCCAACTCAACTCGATTACAAGGATTTGCCTAGATCGATTTACACGCTTCTATCGATCTATAGCTTAGGCTCTTTACAATTTGTTGCACTAGCCTATTACACTTTTTCACTAATCGAGTTACAACGTGATCGGTCACGTGAGTGGGATACGATTAGTGGAGAATATCGAAAGTAGATCAACGATCTAAAGAGGTTTCTCAAGCTATCAATGGATATAGATAATCACAGCTTAGGGTTTCTCTCTTTTTAGGTTTGAATGTTTGAAAATGAAGGAGAGAGAGAGAGAGACCCATGAAGGATTCTATTTATACTCTCTATAGAAATCCTTCAGAAAACTTGTAGTGCGTTCGAACGCATTAAAGTCCGTTCAGAACGCACTTGTAGTTTGCACTAGCCGTTTCAAAATAACGTGCAAGTACATCTTGGGTCCGTTCGAACGGACAATGTCCGGTCGTAACGGACTCAATTATACATAGCATTTTGCATTCACAGGAACAAGAGTCCGTTCAACGCACTGAAAAGTGGGTGAACGGATTCCAGGTTGTCCGTTCGAACGCACACATCCCTGTGACATTTTTCCGTTCACAGGAAGGATTGTCCGTTCAACGCACTCAGAAGGTGGATGAACGGATTCTAATTATCCGTTCGAACGGACATGATTGTTCGTTCGAACGCACACATCCCTGTGACACGTTTGGTTCTAATCAAGGTTTAAAGTTTTGATATGTGGGAAGTGCGTTCTGAACGGACTTTGAGTTCGTTCAGAACGCACTTCCTGCTTGACTGAACTCTTTGTTATTTTGAACATGATTTCACTTGAGTTCTACTAGGTTTGTACCTATGGTTTATTTGTGGCGTATCCCACTCACGGAAGGCTTCAACATCTTGATTCTTGATGTATTCCAATGGCCTTCCTCGTGTTCTTCTTTTCTTGTTTATCTTGAGACTTCATGTCCTGATTCTTGATGTAATCCAATGAAGTCCTCCTTCACAAGTCCTCCTTCATCTTTGTATCGTACCTATGTTATCCTGCACTTTTCTGGATGTATACATTAGTAATGACAGTGTTTTGAAATAATCAAACTATCAGGAAATTTGAACCAACAAACTCCCCCTTTTGATTAATTTCAAAACACTGTCGGTTTGGAGAGTTTCACCATTTAGTTGAGAACTTTCCGTACGATCGTTTCTCCCCCATTTTGAAAGAGATCAAAAGGGTCAAGGAGACTTCATCAACGGAAGGCTCCCCCTAAATGTGAGCTCCCCCTCAAAGAATGAATTGATAAATGTATGAGCTCGTAAATATGATCAAATTATTTTGTTTTGAATGATGACAATCTTTTTCAAATTTAGCAGATTTAATGAAAATAAAACAATTTTTGTGTGTGTGTGCGTTCCGAACGGAAAAAGTGGTGCGTTCGAACGCACTTGCATCTGGACTGATAGATTATATAAAAAAATCAACATAGATGTAACGGTTGATAATACTCAGACTGACACTAAATCAAATTTATGCAGTTCAGGGCATGACACATGCCGATACAAACACACACATAACATACGCTATTCAGCGATACAAACCCAACAAACTCAATTTCTCACACACATGCACGTCATATAAAAACAAACACGACAACACAACACACTTATGACACCGCCGGTGATTACATCTCGTTGGGACCGGGGTAAGGGTTCGGGTCAGGATGATAGCTTGGACCGGACGCAAAGAAGTCGTCAACGTTGAATGTTCCCGAATGGGACTCCGACGGATTCGCGGTGGGATGAGATGGAGGAGGAGGATTGTCTTGTTCTCGAGGTTCCGGGTAGGCCCCGAAACGGTTTTCAAGATGACCGTAAAGGTCGGAAAATTGACGTTCTACTCTCTCGAGCATCCTTGTCTCGGAAACTTGCATGCCCTCTCGAATTTCATTTCGAATCCCTCGTTCATGTCGCTCCATACGCTTATTCATTGCCTCTAATAACGACGTTATGTGAGCGAACCGCCTTTCGTCCCTTTCCATCGGGTCGTTCGAACTTCTTACACTTTCCCTCCTCTCACGTGTTCGAGCCTGGTTTTCACTGCCCTGGTCGGATGGAGCGTCACTCTCCAACCAACGGGTAGGATTTGGAGGAAGGTGGAACGCTCCCTCTTCATCTGGGTGATCGATAATCCATTCATGAGCTTGTGCTGAATACCGAAACCTTTGACGCAGAAGGTTTAATTTTGACGCGAGGTTGATCGGTGGTTCAGGTCGGAAATCCCAATCTTCCACCGGGATCGAGACTCCTTGGAGGTTCAACATTCGAGCGATCAATGTTCCGTATGGTAATGATGCATTCCTTAGGTTCATGGCGCTTTCCATGTGGCTTAATATGAGATAAGGCACATGGATGGGTAGTTGGTCCTCGTACCACATGCGATATAAAAACAAGATATTTCGATCTTCGAGGTTTGCTCTCAATTTTGCAACAGGAGCGAGAATGTTATTACCAATTATCCAGACGAATCTTTCAGGAGCGGCCAGGTGTGACACTGCTGATTGTGATGCGTATCTATTCGTGACCACTTTCTTCATGGTTTCGAACCCTTCGGTTTCAATTTTCCCCCAGCGGTCGTTGTACACCTTCTCTCCATCATCTTTGAGCCCGAACAAGTCGCACAAATTCTGCACCGAGATTACGACTTCCTCACCGAGAATAAACGAGGTTATCTTATCTTGGGCATGATCGAAAGTGGCGTTTGCATAGAATAGCCGAGTGATGATCTCATACGACCTCTCGTTGAGACGCGCAAGGTTTGCAAATCCCCATTTTCGCTCGATTTCCTCGATCTTGTCGGAAAGAATAGAACAATTTCGTGGAAACTCGTAATAGTAAGATTTTGAGAGGGGTCTCCTTACCACAACGCTATTGAAGAGGAGTCCGGCTTCCGGATTTCGAAAGAGATAATCGTTATTCGGATTGGTGAAATCGTAATCTGCTTGCATTCGTGCGCTGTGATTAGGCCTGTTGGCTGGCGTGCCCCTCTTCATGCGGACAATCGATGGAGGCGGTGGTATTTCTTGAGCTTTCGAGCTTTCTCCTGTTCTCTTCTTTTCCTTGGATTTCCCTTTTGATATGAGGCTTCGATTGGCATCCATGAAATCAAGCTTTTGAGAGAGAAGAGAAGGAGTTTTGGAACGAGAAGATAAGGGCAAGGGTTTGAAGAATGTAAATCGTGTCCCTTTAAGTCTCTTCGTACGAGAAGATGAACCATAGTGTCCATTGATGAGGGTCGGTTGCATGCAGATGGAGAGTAAATACGACGAGTCCGTTCGAACGGACATTCATGTGCGTTCGAACGTACACGCTTCTGGGTAAAAGGCGCCATTGTTTGGGTTCGAGTTGCAGGTGAGAGGTCTTTGAGTTCGTTCGAACGCACTTGCAACTGTTGGGAAAGGCGCCATAATATGAAAAGCCGTCATAATCATACATTTCATCTGTCCGTTCAGAACGCACAGTTTGTTCGTTGGAACGGACTTGAGTCTGGAAGGATGGCATTTGTTGACTTCATTTGTCCGTTCCGAACGCACTCTTTTGTTCGTTCAAACGGACTTGAGTCTGGAAGGATGGTATTTGTTGACTTCATTTGTCCGTTCCGAACGCACTCTTTTTTTCGTTCGAACGGACTAGATACTGAGCTGAGACCCGGATTTATTGACCCAAAACACTGACCCTAGTTCAACAACTCTATTTGTACTTATGATTATACAGTTATGATGCAACTACATGAGACTAGACCCAATGTGCTGAATTTTAATTCTTGAGAGATAACATACCTAGCTTTAGTCGTAGATCGGAGAAAGGAGCAAATGGTAACGGTTTTGTGAAGATGTCGGCAATTTGATTTTGAGTCTCTATCCATTCGAGTCTGACATCGCCTTTTTCCACGTGATCCCGAATGAAGTGGTGACGTATGTCGATATGCTTGGTTCGTGAATGGTGGACAGGGTTTTTCGAGATGCATATTGCGCTATTGTTGTCGCACAATATGGGGATTTTACGAAAGTTCAAACCGTAGTCTCCGAGGGTTTGGTTCAACCACAGTAATTGAGCACAGCAGCTTCCTGCAGCTACATACTCGGCTTCGGCCGTCGATAAGGCTACCGAGTGTTGTTTACGACTTGACCATGATACAAGTAAACCTCCCAAAAATTGGCATGTACCGCTCGTGCTTTTTCGATCAACTCGGGATCCGGCAAAATCCGCATCAGTGTATCCTACTAGGTTTAGGTTCCCACTATGCCCGTACCATATCCCAAGTTCAATTGTACCTTTTAAATAACGAAATATGCGTTTTACGGCCGTGTAATGTGATACCTTGGGGTTAGCTTGAAATCGAGCGCACAAGCATACGGCGAACATGATGTCGGGACGACTCGCCGTTAGATAAAGAAGGCTCCCGATCATTCCTCTATAGGACGTAATGTCGAACGATTCGCCCTCTTCATCCGCATCCAATTTTGATTCCTTTGCCATTGGAGTGTCACTCGTTTTAGTTTGGTCCAACTCGAATCTATTTAATAATTCGCGAGTGTACTTTGATTGGTTGACGAAAATTCCTTCACTTGATTGTGTGACTTGAAGACCCAAGAAGAATTTTAACTCTCCCATCATACTCATGGCAAATTCACTGTGCATAAGAATAGAGAATTCTTCGGCAAGAGCCGCACCACTTGATCCAAAAATAATATCATCTACGTAAATTTGAACAAGTAAAATGGATACTCCCTTTTTACGTGTGAAGAGGGTGGTGTCGATTATACCTCTCACGAAACCATTTGAGGTGAGAAATGAGGATAGTCGATCGTACCATGCTCGCGGGGCTTGTTTCAATCCGTATAGGGCTTTTGAGAGTTTGCACACGTAATCGGGGAATTTAGGATCCTTAAATCCCTGTGGTTGCTCAACGTAGACTTCTTCTTCGATTTCACCATTGAGAAATGCACTCTTGACGTCCATTTGAAATAGTGTAACCCCTCAATAGCGGCGTAAGCTAGGAGGAGTCGTATCGCTTCTAGACGAGCCACTGGAGCAAAGGTTTCTTCGAAATCGATCCCTTCTCGTTGTTTAAATCCTTGAGCGACGAGTCTCGCCTTGTTTCGTACCATGTTTCCATGTTCATCAAGTTTATTTCGAAAGATCCATCGAGTCCCAATGATCGAACGATTCATGGGTTTTGGAACCAACATCCAAACTTGATTTCTTTCAAATTGTTCCAATTCTTCTTGCATTGCGATAATCCAATCTTCGTCTAGATTGGCTTCCTTGAAGGGTTTTGGCTCGGTGTGAGAAAGATATGCGCAATGAGCTACGTAGTTGTGGACACGAGACCGAGTTCGTACACCTTCTCGGGGATCTCCAACAACGTTTGTGAGAGGATGGTGGGGTACTTCTAGGAGAACCTCGGGGATTAGGTAAGGAGTTTCACTCTCTTCTTCCTCTTCCTCCTGTTCTTCCTCTTCTGGAGGATCATTGTTTTCTCTCTGAGGTTCATCAAGAGTTATGTCGATGTGTTGATATTCCAGCTCGGCTTGTTTTCTCGGTGATTTAGCAATTGTTTCCGTGACTTCACCTACATTTAAGCTACCTTTCTCGGCTTCCTTTTTAGTTTCATCAAAATGTACGTGAACGGATTCACATACGACTCGTGTTGATCGTATGTAAACTCGGTATGCTTTACTTGTACTTGAGTAACCGACAAATATTCCTTCAGTGGATTTTGGATCGAGTTTGTCTCGATTACTCAATTCATCCAAGATATAGCATTTGCATCCAAAAACTCTCATGTAAGAGACATTTGGATTTCCCCCATACCATAGCTCATATGGCGTCTTCTTCAAAATAGGCCTTAAGCTAAACCTATTCACCACATGACATGCGGTGTTAGTGGCTTCGGCCCAAAGGTATTTTGGAGAAGGATGCTCACTTAGCATGGTACGGGCAAGTTCAATTAACGTTCGATTTTTACGTTCAACCACACCATTTTGTTGAGGTGTGCGAGGAGCCGAAAATTCGCGTATATATCCCTTTTTATGACAAAATTCATCAAATTTTGCATTTCGAAATTCACCTCCATTGTCACTTCGAATGGTGACAATTGAGGTGCCTTTTTCATTTTCAACGAGAGTACAAAATTTGATGAAGTTGTCACACGTTTCACTTTTATGAAGTAAATAATGTATCCAGGTGAAACGTGAATAATCATCCACAATAACAAACATATACCTTTTATTACCTATGCTTGTAACGCTCATTGGTCCGCAAAGATCAAGATGGATGAGTTGAAGAGGTCGATTCGTGGTGACCATGTTCTTTGATTTGAACCCGGACGATCTAGTGTGCTTACCTTTTTCACACGCATCGCATAATCCTTCTAGTTCAAGTTTATGTGAGGGAAGTCCTCTAACTAATTGCTTTTTGGACAACCTATGTATAGTTTTCATGCAAATGTGACCTAGCCGTCTATGCCATAATCGAGATACTGATTCTGATACAGTGAGACAATGGATTCCCGGCACGAATGATTCGAAATCAAAGTAGTATAGATTTTCGTGTCGGGTTCCTTTGCATACTGTGGTATTGTCTTTCATTCGATCAATCAAACATGAGAGTTGATCGAATTTCACACAATATCCGGCATCACACAATTGGCTTATGCTAATTAAATTATGTTTAAGTCCAGTTACAAGATAGACATTATCTAAAGTCCAATTGGAGGTACCTATAGAACCGATACCGATAATTTTACCTTTTTTATTTCCTCCGAAGGTAACGTCTCCTCCCTTGAACGGTTCGAGAGATTTGAACATCTCTCGATCCCAAGTCATATGTCTAGAACAACCACTATCTAGACACCATTTTGATGACTTTGTTCTGGAAGTTAGGCCCATCTATAAGAAATTCATATTAGTTAAACCAAAAAAATTGAAATTGACTAATATGAATTCTTACTAACTATACTCCCTCTAAATATTTGGCTTATGGTATGGTATACTGGGGAGTATAGTGTCTCAAGTTAGGGTTTTACACCCTAGGGGGTCCTATACCGAAGGAGGTAGAGGAACCCATTGAGTGACGATCTTTACGCATCCACATGACGTTTGGTGCCACTTTTGGATTGCGAAGATTACACCCGGTTGAGACATGACCGATTTTGCAACAATAGTTACAAAATGCTACGGTGGGCTTATTTGTGGGTGTGGTACTCTTCACAAAATAGTCCGAGAGTTTATTCGGATTACTTCTCTTAGAAGTTATCGATTTTGGCATTTGATAAAGGTTATTTGATTTAAATTTATTTTGCTTAAAATTATTTTGTTTAAATTGTTTATGTGTGTTGGTGAAATGTTTGGGAGGCCATTGTTGATATGAAGCTTCGGTGTAGTTTGTCACTTCATAGAAATACCCATTTGGTCCCCTTTTGAACAAACAATCGGTTCGTCCCAAATTAGTATGTCTAGGTTGTGAATTTTGTGTAAAATGATTGTTCCTATAATTATTAATGACACGTTTAGGTTGTTCATTTTTAGCATATTTACCTTTGTTGTAGTCATGGTACATGAAAGCATTTCCATGACTACTTACTTTATTGTTTTCCCATTTAGATTTTTGATTTTGAGATATTGAAAAGTCGGGTTTATTACCGTTAATTTTCTTATATCCTAAACCGGATTTATCATTGGGCTTTTGTCCCGTTAATGACGATTTTAAGACATCATCCAATGAAGGGGGACTCAATGCAATAATTGTACATGCCCTCTTCAAGGACTCATTCTCAACTTTCATAGTTTGAATTTCGACTTTTAAATGAGAAATCTCACATTTCAGGGTTTGACATTCACATTTTGAAAATCCTTTAAATTCATTTATTTGAGTTTTGTATGCCAAGATGGATAGCTCAAGAGAAGCTACCTTATCCTTGAGAGCTTGGGTGGGACTTTCAAGTTTACCCTCATTTAGTTGAGAGTTCCCCTCATCCCTAAGAAACTCGTCACAAGATTCGAGTTCTAGTTTGGATGCGGGAGAAAATTCAGGTCTAGGTAACGATTTGATACCATATAGAGAGTTAGTACGTACCTCATAACTTTTGTCATGTGTCGAGCTTAGAGTGGGAGAGGAAGGTTCTGCGTCTACAATTATGGGCTGGTGGTGTGTCGAAGTTAGACCTCGTTCAATACGGAGAGAGTGAATGGCTGCTTCCACCGCGCTCATGGGATTAAATCCAGCCATTAGATCGTAAGGTACAAGTTTAGCCTTAATAAATTTAAGAGATGGTTAGTACCCTGCTCTAATACCAATTGATGGTTAATTCTAACCTAGAGGGGGGTAAATTTGGCAATCTAACTTACACTTAGTTTAGATTTAAACCTAATTTACGGTGCGGAATAAATAATAATTTAGATGATAAAGATGATACCGTACAAACACTTTGACACAAGATGTTTGTTTACGAAGTTCGGTAGGTGGTTGCTTTGTAGCTTTAACTCACCCTTTACTCGCTTAATTGACCGACTCAATTATTTGCGAGTACCTACGTCTCCGGGAATGCCTTGTGCCTCTTTTTGGCTTTCGATTGAATTCCAACTCAACTCGATTACAAGGATTTGCCTAGATCGATTTACACGCTTCTATCGATCTATAGCTTAGGCTCTTTACAATTTGTTGCACTAGCCTATTACACTTTTTCACTAATCGAGCTACAACACGATCGGTCACGTGAGTGGGATACGATTAGTGGAGAATATCGAAAGTAGATCAACGATCTAAAGAGGTTTCTCAAGCTATCAATGGATATAGATAATCACAGCTTAGGGTTTCTCTCTTTTTAGGTTTGAATGTTTGAAAATGAAGGAGAGAGAGAGAGAGACCCATGAAGGATTCTATTTATACTCTCTATAGAAATCCTTCAGAAAACTTGTAGTGCGTTCGAACGCATTAAAGTCCGTTCAGAACGCACTTGTAGTTTGCACTAGCCGTTTCAAAATAACGTGCAAGTACATCTTGGGTCCGTTCGAACGGACAATGTCCGTTCGTAACGGACTCAATTATACATAGCATTTTGCGTTCACAGGAACAAGAGTCCGTTCAACGCACTGAAAAGTGGGTGAACGGATTCCAGGTTGTCCGTTCGAACGCACACATCCCTGTGACATTTTTCCGTTCACAGGAAGGATTGTCCGTTCAACGCACTCAGAAGGTGGATGAACGGATTCTAATTATCCGTTCGAACGGACATGATTGTTCGTTCGAACGCACACATCCCTGTGACACGTTTGGTTCTAATCAAGGTTTAAAGTTTTGATATGTGGGAAGTGCGTTCTGAACGGACTTTGAGTTCGTTCAGAACGCACTTCCTGCTTGACTGAACTCTTTGTTATTTTGAACATGATTTCACTTGAGTTCTACTAGGTTTGTACCTATGGTTTATTTGTGGCGTATCCCACTCACGGAAGGCTTCAACATCTTGATTCTTGATGTATTCCAATGGCCTTCCTCGTGTTCTTCTTTTCTTGTTTATCTTGAGACTTCATGTCCTGATTCTTGATGTAATCCAATGAAGTCCTCCTTCACAAGTCCTCCTTCATCTTTGTATCGTACCTATGTTATCCTGCACTTTTCTGGATGTATACATTAGTAATGACAGTGTTTTGAAATAATCAAACTATCAGGAAATTTGAACCAACAAGTAGGTATGTAGGAAGGTAGTTAGTTAGTTAGTTAGTTAGTTAATAGGTATGTAGGAAGATAGTTATTTATTTAGTTAGTTTGTTAATTAGTTAATTTGTTAGTTTGTTAGTTATAGTTAGTAAGTTGGTTAGTTAACTAGTTAGTTAGTTAGCTAGTAGCTTGATAGTTAGTTAGTTAATTAGTTAGTTAGTTCATAAGTCAACTAGTAGTTAGTTAGATAATTAGTTAATTAATTATTTAGTGAATTAGTTAGTTAGTAAGTTAGTTAGTAAGTGGGTATGTACGAAGGTAACTAGTTAGTTTGTTAATTTTATAAATTAGTTTGTTAATTAGTTAGTAAGTTAGTTAAGTAGTTAGTTATATATTTAGTTAGTTAGTTAAATAGCTAGTAGTTATTTAGTTAGTTATTTATTTATTTAGTAGGTTACTTAGTTAGTGGGTGATAAGAGGAAAATAAAGCACCTTTTTGATATCTAATTTGGGGATTTTAGCCCTTTTGAATCACAACTTTATATATATAATTGTTCATATTTAAGATTGCAAGAATATTTCTTCACTAAGTGTGTTTTATTGATAATTTCAGGTTTTTTGGCGAAAGTTTTCGCCATTCCAACAGTGTAGTTGTCTTCCTCTCCTCGCGCCGATAAAATCGATATATTATACTGCCCATTTCGGTACACGTATGAAGAAGGAGGCAAGTAATCTACCACACAAAAGTCTACACCAAATTCTATACGAAAACCACTCACACTTTAACCACCATTCAGCCCACCTTCCTCACCTACAATTACCAAACTACCCTCAATCCTCTCAACCATCTCTTGACCAATGAGAAGGCTCCAAATGCACTATAAATAGACCCCAAAGGCCCTTGGGCAGGATTGGCTTCTTCTTCCCTCCCCTTTCTTCTCTCTCTCTTCCAAGCACAATCAAGAACCTTCAAGATACTTCAAGATCAATCAAGAAAAATCTCTCGAGGACTAGTCGAGACAAGGGAGCTCATCCCTTCGACGAATCCTTCTCATCCTTCGAAGATCGGGCCGTGACAAGGAGCTATTCCCTACGGTGGATTTGAGAAGAAGTGCCGTTACTCGATCCGCGTTTCTTCGAGGTGATTGCGATCCGTGACTCGGAGCTTCCTCCGTTCGGTACAATCGTTCACTCTCGAGACAAGGAGCAAGGATCTTTTGGTGCGAGGCAAGGAGACAAGGAGCTTCACTTCGAGGCTTTCTCAATTAGGTGTACTCCTTTTCAATTACTTGATTACTTGTTGTTTGATTGGATTTTGTTGTGTGAAGAATGAATCTTTGTTTGAATCCTTGCTTATGATTGTTTACTTGCTGTTTGTGATCTAAATCTTGTTCTTTTCAGATCAATTTCAACTTGCAATTTGTTCCCCATCAATTCCAAACTTAATCGTAAATCAGACCAAAATTGATAAATATTAGGTCTGATCGTTTAACGTAATTTAGTATATTCTAAATCAGGAAAGTTAAAATTGTTTTTTTCATTACGTAGATATTAATTTCTAGTTTCGGGAACTTTTTGAATCATTGAATTCCATGAAATATTCGAATTGATATGAGTCTTTGAAAATTGTAACTTAAATTGAAAACCTGCTGTTTCCAGGGACAGTTTTTCAGAGACCTGATTGTAATTCGTTAATAACTTTTTATTCCGTTGTCCAAATTGTTTGAAATTTTAGGATAAATTTGATAATATCCAGACCTCTCTGTAGACTATTTTGGAAACTTCGAAATAATTATTTTAAAGATCTGAATTTTATTCATTATTTGACGCATATACTCCTCGTGGAACAAACTTTTATATTTCCACTATACACATATATTTTTCAAACTTGTTGATTGAATTGGTTTTCACATACAACGATATCTCGAATTAAAAGTGATCGAAAACCCGCTCATCAAATGGCGCCGCTGCCGGGGAGTAATGTTTAAGTCAAATTTTGAATCAAACTTGCAATCTCGCGTGATATTTCTAATAGATTTGATACATTTGAACTTGATATTTCACTAATTTCGAAAATTTTCTATTCTTGCAAGGAACACGGAGTAGAGCAAGATGAATCATCAAGAAAGACCAAGAACTTTTGGAGAATTGCTAAAACAACCTCCAAGAGAATATCCAAAACACATGACGCTTAAAGAAATGATCAATCAAGATATCGACGAATGGGAAGAAAGAAAAGAAGAACGAAGGCTCGGTTTGCTCTCATGTTCCACCTCAAACCAATACAATGAATCACACACCGAGGACCTTTATCAAAATCCCATCTACGAAGCTCGCGAATACGAAAACGAATCCCCATGGGGTTATGAGACACAATCCTATGCCGAAACCGCTAACAACTACTGAAACCCCATGTACTCAAACCCCATATACGAACCTTCTCAAAATGAACTCGAATTTCAACATGAATTTGAATGCCATGACCCACCATTTCAATCCCAAATCGAAGATCCAAATCAAGAAATGAAGCAAATGATGGAAGGAATGATGTCAATGATGCAATCAATGAACGGAAAAATAGATAAAAATGAGAAAAACATGGACTTAATGAAACAAGAGATTAAAATCACCTCTCGACGACTCGAAAATATTCAATCCTCCATAAACGATCTAGATCAAAGAGTGACTTGTCTCGAGTTAGAATATTCAAACGAGGAGATTGTGGAGATTGAAGGTGATAAGAGTTCAAGTATGGGGGGATTCGATGAAAGCATTGGAACGATCATTGAAGAAGAAAAGGTGTCATTGGATTCGACTCTCCAAAAGACGGTTCAACTCACTCCAATCGATGAAAACGCGCAATTATCAAACGAGCAAGAAGAAAAATCTACAATTCTCCAAGGTAAATTCTTTCCATATATCATGAATTTTAATTCATTTAAGAACTATGATGCTTCTCATGATAGAAATTCACCTTGTGTAGATTTATCAAGGAAGTCAAATACATTCGAGACACTCACGCCTCTTACAACGCCTCTCCAACAAAGGCCTTTAGAAGAAAATCTTGGAAAAATCCAAGATGAAATAAAGAAACTCTTCACGCCAAGTTCAACTTACGCTAAACGAAAAATAATCATGGCAATCGCTCAAGTCTCCAATCTCTTAATGAGACTGCTCAAAGGCGGTCGTAAAGCCGCTAAAAGCATAAGCGCCTCATATAATCTCGAAATAGGCTAACTTTGGGTGTCTAGCCCAAAGACGTAAAAGAAAGGGCGCTAGTTGGGAGGCAACCCACGCACCAAAAAAATTCAGGTTTTATCTATCCATCTTTTTTCTATTTTAGTCGACATTTTTTTTTCGTATCTTTTCGCTTGAGGACAAGCTTGGAAATAAGTGTGGGGGGGATAATATTTGGATTTCCTTGGTATATATTCGCTTTTATTTTTCTTTTATGCTTTTATTTTGCTTTTATGAAAATTGAAAATTTTAAAAATTTTAAAAAATTAAAAAATTCTACCACCATTGTATATATCATATTTTTAATCAATTTTTCTTGATCGTCCTCGATTTTTAAGCACTTAAATACTTGTTAAAGAAACGGTTTTTCTCCACGATCAAGTCTAAACAATCACACATCTTCTTAAAAAGAATTTTCACAATCCACTTAAAGAATATTCTTTTTCTCAAATGAATATTAAAGAAAACAATAAACGGTCTTTTATGAGACAAATTTGGGATTCAATCCCGTCTATAATAAGATTTGCTTAAAGAAGTATTTATTTTAAATGATTTTTATTATGATTTATGTGGCACACCATTTTTGAATAAGAACCCATTCTTAATTTAGAAATTCTAAAAAGTTTTATTCAACCATTTTTGGTAGTTTTTGCATTAGTTTAAAAATTTGACAACTTACACTTAAGGATCCTAACCGTTCATGGCGACTTATGTTCCAACCAAACGGAATTTTATTGCGCTCGCGATTTTTTCAAAAAGAATTCGCAATGGAGTAAGCCGGGCATGAGCGAACCGTACTCATGATCGGTTCGAAACATTGTGAATTAATATTTTATATAAAACTATTTCAATGAAAAAAAAAAAAAAAAAAAAAAAGAGAAAAAAAAAGAAAAAAAAAAAAAAAAAAAAAGAAAAAAAGAAAAAAGAAAAAAGAAAAGAAAAAGAAAATAGAAAAAAGCAAAAGAAAAAAAAAAAAAGAAAAAAAAAAAAAAGAAAAAGAAAATATAAAATAATATTTTTGACAAAATTTAAGGAAATTTGGTTGGATTTAAGGAGGACCCAAGTACTTACGTACCGAGCGGTTATAAAAGTGAATTACTTACATTTAAGGTCAACTTTTGCAAAAATGAAAAAATTGGTTCTATTAATACTTTTAAAAGATTTTTCCTCTTTAATTATGTGGTGTTACGTTCATTATGTGGTGTTTAACTATCTTTTTCGAGTGAAAATCATTTCTTAATAAATATCTTAAAAATTGGCAAAATCCTCATTATAGAAGTTTGATATTTTGTTCCTCTTGAAATAACATATGATTAAGAGAGTATAAATATTTCTTGTGAAATTCAAATTTATGAGATAGTGTGATTACAATTTCAACAAAACCTAACTTGTATTTTTTGTGCTTAAAATATATTTTATTACGTTTTATTTTGTCGAGGACGACAAAAGCTAAGTGTGGGGGTATTTGATAAGAGGAAAATAAAGCACCTTTTTGATATCTAATTTGGGGATTTTAGCCCTTTTGAATCACAACTTTATATATATAATTGTTCATATTTAAGATTGCAAGAATATTTCTTCACTAAGTGTGTTTTATTGATAATTTCAGTTTTTTTGGCGAAAGTTTTCGACATTCCAACAGTGTAGTTGTCTTCCTCTCCTCGCGCCGATAAAATCGATATATTATACTGCCCATTTCGGTACACGTATGAAGAAGGAGGCAAGTAATCTACCACACAAAAGTCTACACCAAATTCTATACGAAAACCGCTCACTCCATAACCACCATTCAGCCCACTTTCCTCACATAAACTTACCAAACTACCCTCAATCCTCTCAACTACCTCTTGACCAATGAGAGGGCTCCAAATGCACCTCTTAACTAACTAACTAACTAAATAAATAACGAACATGCTAACTACTAGCTAACTAACTAACTAACTAACAAACTAAATTACTAACTGATGACCTAACTAACTAACTAACTACTAGATAACTGACTGACTAACTAACAAACTAACTAATTAACCAACTAACCAATTAACTAACTATCTAACTAACTAACTAACTAACTAACTACCTTGATACATACATATTGATTAACTAACTAACTCCCTAACTAACTAACTACTAGCTGACTAACTCAGTAACAAACTAAATAACTAACTGATTAACTAACAACCTAACTAATTAACAAATTATCTAACTAACTAACTAACTAACAACCTTCTTACATACCAACTAACTAACTAACTAACTAACTACTAGCTAATTAACTAACTAACTAACCAACTAACTAACTACCTTCTTACATACATATTGACTAACTAACTAACTAACTAACTAACTAACTAACAAACTACTAGCTAACTGAATAAATAACAAACCAACTAACTGACTAACTACCAGATAACTAACTAAATAACTAACTAATTAACTAACTAACTATCTTCCTACATTCAAATTAACTAACTAACTAACTAACTAACTAACTAGCTACCTTCCTACCTACCCACTAATTAAGTAACCAACTAAATAAATAACTAAATAAATACTAGCTATTTACCTAACTAAATAACTAAATAACTAACTAATTAACTAACTAACTAATTAACTAACTACCTAAAAAATTAACTAACTAACTAGCTACCTTCGTACATACCCAACAACTAACTACCTAATTAACTAATTAAGTAACCAACTACTAGTTAACTAACTAATTAACTAACTAACTAAATAACTAACTAATTGACTAACTAACTAACTAACAAACTACTAGCTAACTAACTAACTAACTTCCTAACTAACTTCCTTCATACATACCTAGTAACTAACTGACTAACTAACTAACTAACTAACCAACTAACTAAATAACCAGCTACCTAATAAATTAACTAATTAACAAGCTAACTAAATAACCGAATAACTATCCTCCAACATACCTATTAACTAACTAACTAACTAACTAACTAGCTACTTTCCTACATACCCACTAACTAACTAACTAACTAACTTACTAACTAACTGACTTACTAACTATCTAACTAACTAAATAACTAACTAGCTAACTAACTAACTACTTGTAACTAAATAACTAACTAGTTAACTAACTAAATAACTAACTAACTAACTTCTAGATAACTTACTAACCGACTAACTAAATAACTAACTAACTAACTAACTACTAGCTAGATGACAAAATAACTAACTAACTAATTACTAGATAACTTACATAATAACTAACTAATTTACTATCTATCTTCTTAAATACCTATTAACTAACTAACTAACTAACTAACTAACTAACTAACTACCTTCCTACACGCCCTCCAACTAACTAACTAACTAACTAAATTAATATCTAACCTGCTAAATACTAGCTAGCTAACTAACTAACTAACTAACTAACTAACTAACTATATAATTAACTGATGACCTAACTAACTAACTAACTGTTATATAACTAACTAACTAACTGACTAACTAACTAACTTATTAACTAACTAACTAATTAACTACCTATCTAACTAACTAACTAACTACCTCGATACATACATATTGATTAACTAACTAACTCACTAACTAACTAACTACTAGCTAACTAACTTACTAACTAACTAAATAACTAACTGATTAACTGACTAACTAACTAATTAACTAACTATCTAATTAACTAACTAACTAACAACCTTCTTACATACTAACTAACTAACTAACTAACAACTAGCTAATTAACTAACTATCTAACTAACTAACTACCTTCTTACATACATATTGACTAACTAACTAACTATCTA
Organism: Luzula sylvatica; assembly: GCA_946800325.1. Classification (NCBI taxonomy): domain Eukaryota; kingdom Viridiplantae; phylum Streptophyta; class Magnoliopsida; order Poales; family Juncaceae; genus Luzula; species Luzula sylvatica. The sequence goes on along the minus strand of OX326960.1, from coordinate 13,560,797 downwards.
ATTAACTAACTAACTAACTAACTAACTAACTAACTTACTTACTAACTAACAACTAAATAACTAACTACTAGCAGACTGAATAACTAACTAACTAACTACAAGATAACTGACTAAATAATTAACTAATTAACTAACTAACTAACTATCTTCCTACATACATATTAACTAACTTACTAACTAACTAACTAACTAACTAACTAACTAACTTACTAACTACCTTCCTAACTGACTAAAATAATAAATAACTAACTAAATAACTACTTGCTATTTACCTCACTAACTAACTAAATAAATAACTAACTAATTAACTAACTAACTAACTAACTAACAAATTTACTAATTAACTAACAAATTAACTAACTAGCTACCTTCGTACATACCCACTAACTAACTAACTACCTAACTAACTAATTAACTAACTAATTAATTATCTAATTAACTAACTAACTACTAGTTAACTAACTAACTAACTAACTAACTAACTAAATAACTAACTAACTAACTAACTAACTTACTACAACAAAACTAACAAACTAACTAACTAAATAACTAACTAACTAACTAATGAACTTACTACTAGATAACAACCTAACTAACTAACTAACTAAATAACTACCTAATTAACAAATTAACAAACTAACTACCTTCCTACATACCTATTAACTAACTAACTAACTACCTTCCTACATACCCATTAACTAACTTCCTACATACCCATTAACTAACTAAATAACTACCTAGCTAGCTAACTAACTAACTAAATAACTAATTGGTTAACTAACTAAATAACTGACTACTAGTTAACTAACTAACTAACTAACTACGAGCTAGCTGACAAAATGACTAACTCACAAACAAATTACTAGATAACTAACATAATAACTAACTAATTTACTAACTAACTATCTTCTTAAATACATATTAACTAACTAACTGACTAACTAATTAACGAACTACCTTCCTACATACCCAACAACTAACTAACTAACTAAATAAATATATAACTAACCAACTAACTACAAGCTAACTAACTAACTAACTAATAACTAGCTGATTACCTAACTAACCAACTAACTACTAGATAACTAACTAACTGACTGACCGATTAATTAACTAACTAAATAAATAACTAACTATCTAACTAATTAACTATCTAACTACCTTCATACACACATATTGATTAACTAGCTAACTCACTAACTAACTACTAGCTAACTAACTAAGTAACTAACTAAACAACTAACTGATTAACTAACTAACTAACTAATTAACTAATTAACTATCTAACTAACTAACTTACTAACTACCTTCTCGCGTAATATTAACTAACTAACTAACTAACTAATTTATTAACTGACAAACTAACTAACTAACTAACTACTAGCTAAGTTGCTAACTAATTAACTAACTAAAAACTAACAAATAACTAGCTACCTTCCTACATACCCACTTATTAACGAACATACTAACTAAATAACTAACTAACTAACTAACTAACTAAGTAACTAAGTAACTATTTTCCTACATACCTATTAACTATCTAACTAACTAACAAAGTAACTAACTAACTAACTAACTAACTAACTAACAAACTTCGTACATACCAATTGACTATCTAACTAAGTACCTACTAGCTAACAAATTGACTAGCTAACTAACTAAATAACTAATTAACTACCTTCCTACAAAACCTCAAATTAATTAAGTAACTAACTAACTAATTGACTAACTAACTTACTAACTAACTACTAGCTACCTAACTAATTAACTAATTGACTAACAAACTAAGTTACTAACTAACCATCTTCATATATACATATTAACTAACTAATTAATTAACTACCTAACTAATTAACTTACTACCTTCGTACAAACGCACTAACTAACTGACAAACATACAAACTAACTAACTAAATAACTAACTAGTTAACTCACAAACTAACTAATTAACAAACTAACTAACTTACTACTAGCTGACTAACTAATTGACCAATTAACTAACTAACTAACTAACTAGCTACCTTCTTACATACCCAAACTAACTAACTAACTAACTTACTATCTAATTTACTATCTAACTAAATAACTAAATAACTAACTAACTAACGAACGAACTAACTAACTAACTAACTAACTAATTACTAGCTAACTAACTAAATAACTAACTAACTAACTAGCTAACTAACTAACTACTAGATAACTACCTAGCTAACTAACTAATTAACTAACTAACTACCTTCCTACATACATATTAACTAACTAACTAACTAACTTACTAACTAACTTACTACTAGCTAACTGAATAACTAACTAACTAACTAACTAACTGACTAACTACTAGATAACTAACAAAATAACTAACTAATTAACTAACTAACTATCTTCTTACATACATATTAACTAACTAACTAACTGACTAACTTACTAACTACCTTTATACATACCCACAAACTAAGTAACTAACTAAATAAATAAATAACTCGGTAAATAACTACTAGCTATTTAACTAACAAACAAACTATAAATAACTAGCTAACTAATTGACTAACTGACTAACTAATTAACTAACTAACTACGAAATTAACTAACTAACTAACTAGCTACCTTCGTACATACCTACTAACTAACAAACAAACTTAGTAACTAACTAATTAACTAACTAATTAACTAACTAATTAACTAACTAACCACTAGTTAACTAACTATCTAAACTAACTAAATAACTAACTAACAAACTACCTTCCAACATACCCACTAACTAAGTAACTAACTAACTATCTTCCGACATACCTATTAACTAACAAACTAACTAACCTCCTACATACCCACTAACTAACTAACTAACTAACTAAATAACTAACTAGTTAACTAAGTAACTACTACGTAACAAACTAATTAACTAACTAAATAACTAACTAGTTACCTAACAAACTACTAGCTACCAAACTAACTAACAAGTTAACTAACAAACTAGCTCACTAACTGACTAAGTAACGAACTACTAGATAACTGTCTAAATAACTCTAATTAACCAACTAACTATCTTCCTACATACCTATTAACAAACTAACTAACCAAATAACTAACTAACTAACTAACTAAATAAATAAATAACTGACTTACTAACTCACTAACTAATTAACTAACTAACTACTTGCTAACTAACTAACTAACGAACTAACTAACTCAATAACTAACCGACCAACTAACTATCTAACTACCTAACTCATTAACTAACTAACTAACTAACTAGATAACTAACAAACTAACTAACTAAATAACTAACTAGTTAACTAACTAAATAACTAACTAACTAACTAACTACTAGATAACTACTTGACTAACTAACTAAATACCTAACTAACTACTAGCTAGCTGACAAAATAACTAACTAATATATGGATAACTAACATAATAACTAACTAATTTACTAACTAACTATCTTCTTAAAAACCTATTAACTAACTAACTAAATAAATAACGAACATGCTAACTACTAGCTAACTAACTAACTAACTAACTAACTAGATTACTAACTGATGACTTAACTAACTAACAAACTACTAGATAACTGACTGACTAACTAACAAACTAACTAATTAACCAACTAACCAATTAACTAACTATCTAACTAACTAACTAACTAACTACCTTGATACATACATATTGATTAACTAACTAACTCACTAACTAACTAACTACTAGCTGACTAACTCAGTAACAAACTAAATAACTAACTGATTAACTAACAAACTAACTAATTAACTAACTATCTAACTAACTAACTAACTAACAACCTTCTTACATACCAACTAACTAACTAAATAACTAACTACTAGCTAATTAACTAACTAACTAACCAACTAACTAACTACCTTCTTACATACATATTGACTAACTAACTAACTAACTAACTAACTAGCTAGCTAACTAACTAACTAACTACTAGCTAACTGAATAAATAACAAACCAACTAACTGACTAACTACCAGATAACTAACTAAATAACTAACTAATTAACTAACTAACTATCTTCCTACATTCAAATTAACTAACTAACTAACTAACTAACTAGCTACCTTCCTACCTACCCACTAATTAAGTAACCAACTAAATAAATAAATAAATAACTAAATAAATACTAGCTATTTACCTAACTAAATAACTAAATAACTACCTAATTAACTAACTAACTAATTAACTAATTAACTAAAAAATTAACTAACTAACTAGCTACCTTCGTACATACCCAACAACTAACTAACTAATTAACTAACGAATTAATTAACTAATTAAGTAACCAACTACTAGTTAACTAACTAATTAACTAACTAAATAACTAACCAATTGACTAACTAACTAACTAACTAACTACTAGCTAACTAACTAACTAACTTCCTAACAAACTTCCTTCATACATACCTAGTAACTAACTGACTAACTAACTAACTAGCTACTTTCCAACATACCCACTAACTAACTAACTAACTAACTGACTTACTAACTATCTAACTAACTAAATAACTAACTAGCTAACTAACTAACTACTTGTATCTAAATAACTAACTAGTTAACTAACTAAATAACTAACTAACTAACTACTAGATAACTTACTAACTAACTAACTAACTACTAGCTAGATGACAAAATAACTAACTAACTAATTACTAGATAACTTACATAATAACTAACTAATTTACTATCTATCTTCTTAAATACCTATTAACTAACTAACTAACTAACTACCTTCCTACACGCCCTCCAACTAACTAACTAACTAAATTAATATCTAACCTGCTAAATACTAGCTAGCTAACTAACTAACTAACTAACTAACTAACTATATAATTAACTGATGACCTAACTAACTAACTAACTGCTAGATAACTAACTAACTAACTGACTAACTAACTAACTAATTAACTAACTAACTAATTAACTACCTATCTAACTAACTAACTAACTACCTTGATACATACATATTGATTAACTAACTAACTCACTAACTAACTAACTACTAGCTAACTAACTTACTAACTAACTAAATAACTAACTGATTAACTAACTAACTAACTAATTAACTAACTATCTAATTAACTAACTAACTAACAACCTTCTTACATACTAACTAACTAACTAACTAACTAACTAACAACTAGCTAATTAACTAACTATCTAACTAACTAACTACCTTCTTACATACATATTGACTAACTAACTAACTATCTAATTAACTAACTAACTAACTAACTAACTAACTAACTAACTTACTTACTAACTAACTACTAACTAACTAACTACTAGCTGACTGAATAACTAACTAACTAACTTACTAACTGACTAACTACAAGATAACTAACTAAATAATTAACTAATTAACTAACTAACTAACTATCTTCCTACATACATATTAACTAACTTACAAACTAACTAACTAACTAACTAACTAACTTACTAACTACCTTCCTACCGACCCACTAACTAAGTAACTAACTAAAATAATAAATAACTAACTAAGTAACTACTTGCTATTTACCTCACTAACTAACTAAATAAATAACTAACTAATTAACTAACTAACTAACTAACTAACTAATTTACTAATTAACTAACAAATTAAATAACTAGCTACCTTCGTACAGACCCACTAACTAACTAACTACCTAACTAACTAATTAACAAACTAATGAATTAACTAATTAACTAACTAACTACTAGTTAACTAACTAACTAACTAACTAACTAACTAAATAACTAACTAACTAACTAACTTACTACAACAGAACTAACAAACTAACTAACTAAATAACTAACTAACTAACTAATGAACTTACTACTAGATAACAAACAAACTAACTAACTAACTAAATAACTACCTAATTAACAAATTAACAAACTAACTACCTTCCTACATACCTATTAACTAACTAACTAACTACCTTCCTACATACCCATTAACTAACTTCCTACATACCCACTAATTAACTATCTAACTAAATAACTACCTAGCTAGCTAACTAACTAACTAAATAACTAATTGGTTAACTAACTAAATAACTGACTACTAGTTAACTAACTAACTAACTAACTACGAGCTAGCTGACAAAATGACTAACTCACTAACTAATTACTAGATAACTAACATAATAACTAACTAATTTACTAACTAACTATCTTGTTAAATACATATTAACTAACTAACTGACTAACTAATTAACGAACTACCTTCCTACATACCCAACAACTAACTAACTAACTAAATAAATATATAACTAACCAACTAACTACAAGCTAACTAACTAACTAACTAACTAACTAACTAACTAACTAAATAACTAGCTGATTACCTAACTAACCAACTAACTACTAGATAACTAACTAACTAACTAACTGATTAATTAACTAACTAATTAAATAACTAACTATCTAACTAATTAACTATCTAACTACCTTCATACACACATATTCATTAACTAGCTAACTCACTAACTAACTACTAGCGAACTAACTAAGTTACTAACTAAACAACTAACTGATTAATTAACTCACTAATTAACTAATTAACTATCTAACTAACTAGCATACTAACTACCTTCTCACGTAATATTAACTAACTAACTAACTAACTAATTTATTAACTGACAAACTAACTAACTAACTAACTACTAGCTAAGTTGCTAACTAATTAACTAACTAACAAACTAACAAATAACTAGCTACCTTCCTACATACCCACTTACTAACGAACATACTAACTAAATAACTAACTAACTAAGTAACTATCTTCCTACATACCTATTAACTATCTAACTAACTAACAAAGTAACTAACTAACTAACTGACTAACTAACTAACAAACTTCGTACATACCAATTGACTATCTAACTAAGTACCTCCTAGCTAACAAATTGACTAGCTAACTAACTAAATAACTAATTAACTACCTTCCTACAAAACAACAAATTAATTAAGTAACTAACTAACTAATTGACTAACTAACTTACTAACTAACTACTAGCTACCTAACTAATTAACTAATTGACTAACAAACTAAGTTACTAACTAACCATCTTCATATATACATATTAACTAACTAATTAATTAACTACCTAACTAATTAACTTACTACCTTCGTACAAACGCACTTACAAACTAACAAACATACAAACTAACTAACTAAATAACTAACTAGTAAACTCACAAACTAACTAATTAACAAACTAACTAACGTACTACTAGCTGACTAACTAATTGACCAATTAACTAACTAACTAACTAACTAGCTACCTTCTTACGTACCCAAACTAACTAACTAACTAACTTACTAACTTACTATCTAATTTACTATCTAACTAAATAACTAAATAACTAACTAACTAACTAACAAACTAACTAACTAACTAACTAACTAATTACTAGCTAACTGACTAAATAACTAAGTAACTAGCTAACTAACTAACTACTAGATAACTAACTAGCTAACTAACTAATTAACTAACTAATTATCTTCCTACATACATATTAACTAACTAACTAACGAACTAACTAACTAACTTACTACTAGCTAACTGAATAACTAACTAACTAACTAACTAACTGACTAACTACTAGATAACTAACAAAATAACTAACTAATTAACTAACTAACTATCTTCTTACATACATATTAACTAACTAACTAATTGACTAACTTACTAACTACCTTTATACATACCCACAAACTAAGTAACTAACTAAATAAATAAATAACTCGGTAAATAACTACTAGCAATTTAACTAACAAACTAACTATAAATAACTAGCTAACTAATTAACTAACTGACTAACTAATTAACTAACTAACTACGAAATTAACTAACTAACTAACTAGCTACCTTCGTACATACCTACTAACTAACAAACTTAGTAACTAACTAATTAACTAACTAATTAACTAACTAATTAACTAACTAACCACTAGTTAACTAACTATCTAAACTAACTAAGTAACTAACTAACAAACTACCTTCCAACATACCCACTAACTAAGTAACTAACTAACTATCTTCCGACATACCCACTAACTAAGTAACTAACTAACTATCTTCCGACATACCTATTAACTAACAAACTAACTAACCTCCTACATACCCACTAACTAACTAACTAACTAACCAAATAACTAACTAGTTAACTAAGTAACTACTACGTAACAAACTAATTAACTAACTAAATAACTAACTAGTTACCTAACAAACTACTAGCTACCAAACTAACTAACAAGTTAACTAACAAACTAGCTCACTAACTGACTAACTAACGAACTACTAGATAACTGTCTAAATACCTCTAATAAACCAACTAACTATCTTCCTACATACCTATTAACATACTAACTAACCAAATAACTAACTAACTAACTAACTAAATAAATAAATAACTAACTTACTAACTCACTAACTAACTAACTAACTAACTAACTAACTAACTACTTGCTAAGTAACTAACTAACGAACTAACTAACTCAATAACTAACCGACCAACTAACTATCTAACTTCCTAACTCATTAACTAACTATCTAAATAACTAACTACCTTCTTACATACATATTAACTAACTAATTAACTAACTAACTTATTAAGTAACTGATTAACTAGTATCTGTCTATCTAACTAGCTGACTAACAGTCTTCCTACATACCTATTAACTAACTAACTAACTACCTAACTAACTAGCTAATTGACTAACTAACCAAGTAACTAACTACCATCTAACTAACTTACTAACTAAGTAACTAACTAATTAACTAACTAACAATCAAAATACTTGATAACTAACTAACTAACTAATTGATTAACTAACTATCGAACTAAATAACTACCTTCTTACATAGATTTTAACTAACTGACTAACTAACTAACTTACTTACCAACTAACTAACCAACTATCTAACTAACTAATTAACTAACTAATTAACTATCTAGCCAGCTTCCTACAACCTAACTAACTAAGTAACTAACCAACTAACTAATTAACTAACTAGCTAACTAACTAAGTAACTCACTAACTTCCAGCTAGCTAACTAACTAACTAACTAACTAACTAACTACATACCTTCCTAAAAACCCATTAACTAACCCATTAGCGAAATATATATATAACTAACTAACTTACTAACTACCTTCTTGCAAACATATTAACTAACTAACTAACAAAATAACTAACTATCTAACTAACTAACTAACTACTAGATTACTAACTAACTAACTAACTAACTACTAGACAACTAATTAAATAACTAACTAATTAACTAACTAACTATCTTCCTACATACATATTAACGAACTAACTAACAACCTACCTTGCTACGTAACCACTAACTAACTAAATAACTAAATAAATAAATAACTAACTACCTTATTAACTAACTGATTAACTAACTAACTAACTAACTAACTACTGGCTGACTAACTGACCAAATAGCTAACTGATTAACTAACTAACTGACTAACTAACAAACTACAAGATAACAAACAAACTAACTAACTAACTAATTAACTAACTATCTAACTAACTACATGCCTACATTTTTACATACATATCATCTAACTAATTAACTAACGAACTAACTGATAAACTGACTAACTAATTAATTAACTAACTAACTAACTTACTACTAGCTAACTAACTAATTAACTAATTAACTAACTAACTAACTAACTAACTAACTAGCTAGCTACCTTCCTACCATACCCACTAACTAACATACATACTAACTAAGTAACTAACTAACTAACTACTTTCCAACAAACCCACTGACTAACAGACTAACGAACTAACTAACTAACTAACTACTACATAACTAACTAACTAACTAACTTGTTAAGTAACTAAGTAACTAACAAGCTACCTTTCCTACATACCCATTAGCTAACTAACTAACTAACTAAATAACTAACTAACTACTAGCTAACTAACTGACTACTAACTAACAAACTTGCTACTAGCTAACTAACTAACTAGGTAGTTAACTAAGTAACTAAGTTACTAACTAAATACTAAATAACTTACTTCCAAACTAAGTAACTAACTAACTAATTAACTAAGTAACTAACTTACTTACTAACCGATTAACTAACTAACTAACAACCAGCTAGCTAACAAACTAACTAACTAACTAACTAACCAAATAACTTACAATCATCCTACATATCTATTAACTAACTAACTAACTAACTAACTACTAGCTAGCTAACTAACTAACTCACTAACTAGCTAACTAACTAACTAATTAACTAACGATATAACTAACTAACTACTAGGTTACTAACTAACTTACTAACTAACAAAATAACGAACAAATTACCTAACAAACTAACTAACTACCTTCATGCATACCTATAAACTAACTAAATAGCTAACTAAATAACTAACTAATTAACTAACTACCTTCCTACAAACTAACTAACTAACTAACTAACTAATTAACTAGTATCTAACTAACTAACTAAATAACTAATTAAATAACTAAATAACTAATAAATTAAATAGGTAACTACTAGATGAGTAACTAAATAACTAACTAATTAACTAACTAACTACCTTTCTACATAACCACTAACTAACTAACTAACTAACTAAATAAATAACAAATTAACTGACTAACTACAAGCCATCTAACTAACTATATAACTAAATAACTAACTGATTTACTAACTAACTAACTACTAGATAACTAACTAAGTGACTAACTAAATAACTAACTAATTAAATAACTATCTAACTAACTAACTAACTACCTGTTTTACATACATATTATCTACCTAACTAACTAACTAACTGATTAACTAACTAACTAACTAACTAATTAACTAAGTAACTAATTAACTAACTAACAACTAGCTAGCTAACTAACTAACTAACTAACTACTAACTACCTTATTACATACCCACTAACTAACTAGCTAACTGACTAACTAACTAACTAACTAACTAAGTAACTAACTAATTAACTAATTTACAAACTAACTAACTAACTACTAGATAACTAACTAACTAACTAACTAGTTAACTAAGTGACTAAGTAACTATCTGGCTACCTTTCCTACATACCCACTAACTAACTAACTAACTAACTTATAATTAATTAATTAAATAAATAATCAACTAACTAACTAATTAACTACCTACCAACCTTCCTACGTACCTACTAACAAACAAACTAACTAACTAACTACTAAGTAACTAACTAACTAACTAACTAACTAACTAACTAAATAACTAACTATATAACTAACTATATAACTAACTATATAACTAAACAACTACTAGATAACTAACTAACTAACTAACTAACTAACTAACTAACTACTAGATAACTAATTAAATAGCTAACTAATTAACTAACTATCTTCCTACATACGTATTAAATAACTAATTAACTAACTATCGAACTAACTAACTATTAGCTAACTAACTGACTAACTAACTAACTAAATAACTGACTAACTAACTAACTAACAAACGAACTAACTAAATAATTAACTATCTAATTAATTAACTAACTAACTACCTTCTTACATACATTTTAATTAACTAACTAACTAACTAACTGATTAACTGACTAACTAACTAACTAACTAAATAACTAACAAACTACTACGTAATTAACTAATTAACTAACTAACTAACTAGCTACTTTTCAACATACCTACCAACTAACGAACGTACTAACTAACTAACTACTAGCAAATTAATTTACTAATTTACTAACTAACTACTAGCTACCTAATTAACTAACTAACTATATAAATAAGAAACTAACTAATTAACTCACTAACTAACTAACTAACTAATTAACTACTAGCTAACTAACTAAATAACTAATTAACAAACTAACTTACTAACTACCATCATACATACCTTTTAACTAACAAAAAAACTAACTACCTAACTAACTAGTTAACTAACGACCTTCGTACAAACCCACGAACTAACTGACTAATTAACTAACTAACTTACTAACTAACTAACTAACTAACCAACCAACTATCTAACTAACTAATTAACTAACTAACTAACTACTAGCAAGCTTCCTACATCCTATCTAACTAAGTAACTAACTAACTAACTAACTAGCAAACTAACTAGCTAACTAACTAACGAACTAACTAACTAACTACGTTCCTACATACCCATTAATTAACTAATTAACTAACTAATTAACTAACTATATATCTAACTAACTAACTTACTAACTACCTTCTTACATACATATTAACAAAGTAACTAACTAACTTATTAACTAACTAACTACCTAACTAACTAACTAACTACTAGGTAACTAATTAAATAGCAAACTAATTAACTAACTAACTATCTTCCTACATACATATTAACTAACTAACTAACTAACTAACTAACTACCTTCCTACATACATATTAACTAAATAACTAACTGACTAACTAATTAACTAAATAACTAACTAGTTAACAAACAAAGTACTAGCTAACTAACTAACTAACTAACTAACTATCTAACTAGCTAGCTAACTAACTAACTAATTAACTAACGATCTAACTAACTAACTACTAGGTAACTAACTAACTAACCAACTAAAAAACGAACTAATTACCTAACAAACTAACTAACCAACTACCTCCTTACATATATATAAACTAACTAACTAACTAACTAACTAATTAACTAACTAACTAACTAACTAATTAACTAACTACTAACAAACTAACTAACCAACTAACTAACTAACTACTAACTAACTAACTAACTAACTAACTAACTAACTAACTAACTACATTCCTACATACCCACTAACTAACTAACAAACTACATTCCCACTAACTAACTAACTAACTATCTAACTAACGAAATAACTAACCAGCTAACTAACTAACTACTAGATAACTAACAAACTAACTAACTAAATAACTAAATAGTTAACTAAATAACTAACTAACTAACTACTAACTAACTAACTGACTAACTACTAGCTAGCTAACAAAATAACTAACTAACTAACTACTAGACAACTAACATTATAACTAACTAATTTTCTAACTAACTATCTTCTTAAATACCTATTAACTAACTAACTAACTAACTAACTACCTTCCTACATACCCACCAACTAACTAACTGACTAACTAAAAAAATGACTAACCAGCTAACTACAAGCTAACTAACTAACTAACTAACTTACTAAATAAATAACTAATTGATGACCTTACTAACTTACTAACTACTAGATAACTAACTAACTAACTAACTGACTAACTAACTAATTAACTAACTAATTAACTAACTATCTAACTAACTAACTAACTACCTTGATACATACATATTGATTAACTAACTCACTAACTAACTACCTAACTAAAGCTAACTAACTAAGTAACTAACTAAATAACTAACAGATTGACTAACTGACTAACTAACTTACTAATTAACTAACTATCTAACTAACTAACTAACTAACAACCTTCTAACATACTAACTAACTAACTAACTAACTAACTAACTAACTACTAGCTAATTAACTAACTAACTAACTAACTACCTTCGTACATACATATTGACTAACTAACCAACTAACTAACTAATTAACTAACTAACTAACTAACTAACTAACTTACTAACTAACTAACTAAATAACTAACTAACAGCTAGCTAACTAAATAAATACCTGACTAACAAACTAACTAACTAACTACTAGATAACTAACTAATTAACTAACTAATTATCTTCCTACATACATATTAACTAACTAACTAAATAAATAAATAAACAACTAACTAAATAACTACTAGCTATTAAACTAACTAACTAACTAAATTAATAACTATCTAATTAACTAACTGACTAACTAACTAACTAACTAGCTTCCTTCGTTCATACCCACTAACTAACTAACTTACTAATTAACTAATTAACCAACTAATTAATTAACTAATTATCTAACTAACTACCAGTTAAGTAACTAAGTACCTAAGTACCTAACTAACTAACTAACTAAGTAACTAACAAACTAACAAACGACTAGCTAACCAACTAACTAGTTAACTAACTAACTTACTAACTAACTACCTTCGTACATACCAATTAACTAACTAACTAACTAACTAGCAAATTAACTAATTAACAAAACTAACTAAATAACTATCTTCCTACATACATATTAACTAACTAACTAACTAACTAACTAACTACCTTCCTACATACCCATTAACTAACTAACTAACTACCTTACCGCTAACTAACTAACTAACTATATATCTAACTAAATACCTAACTAGCTAACTAACTAACTACTAGATAACTAACAAACTAACTAACTAAATAACTAACTAGTTAACTAACTAACTAACTAACTAACTAACTAACTACTAGATAACTAACTTACTAACTAACTAAATAACTAACTAACTAACTAACTACTAGCTAGCTGACAAAATAACTAACTAACTAATTAATAGATATATAACATAATGACTAACTAATTTACTAACTAACTATCTTCTTAAATAACTATTAACTAACTAACTAACTAACTACATACCCACATACCCACCAACTAACTAACTAACTAACTAAATAAATAACTAACCAGCTAACTACTAGCTAACTAACTAACTAACTAACTAACTACCTAAATAACTAACTAATGACCTAATTAACTAACTAACTACTAGATAACTAACTAATTGACTGACTGACTAACTAACTAACTAATTCACTAACTAACTAATTAACTAACTAACTAATTAACTAACTAACTACTAGATAACTAACTAAATAACAAACTAATTAACTAACTAACTATCTTCCTACATACCCACTAACCAAGTAAATAACTAAATAACTAAATAAGTACTAGTTATTTTACTAACTAAATAATTAACTAACTAATTAACTAACTAACTTACTAATTAACCAATTAACTAACAAATTAACTAACTAACTAGCTACCTTCGTACATACCCACTAACTTACTAATTAATAGATAACAAATTAACTAACTACTGGCTAGCTGACAAAAATAACTAACTAACTAATTAATAGATAACAAACATAATAACTAACTAATTTACTAACTAACTATCTTCTTAAATTCCAATTAACTAAATAACTAACTAACTAACTGCATTCCCACATACCCACCAACTAACTAACTAACTAACTAAATAAATAAATAACTAACCAACTAACTACTAGCTAACTAACTAACTAACTAACAAAATAACTAACTGATGACCTAACTAGATAACTAACTAACTGACTGACTAACAAACTGACTAACTAATTCGCAAACTAACTAATTAACTAACTATCTAACTAACTAACTAACTACCTTGATACATACATATTGATCAACTAACTAACTAACTAACCAACTACTAGCTAACTAACTAAATAACTAACCGATTAACTAACTAACTAGCTTACTAACTAACTAATTAACTAACTATCTAACTAACTGACTAACTAACAACCTTCTTACATACTAACTAACTAACTAACTTACTACTAGCTAATTAACTAACTAACTAACTACCTAATTAACTAACTAACTTACTAACTAACTAACTACTAGCTAACTGAATAAGTAACTAACTAACTACTAGATAACTAACTAAATAACTAACTAATTAACTAACTAACTATCTTCCTACATACATATTAATTAACTAACTAACTAACTAACTTACTAACTACCTTCCTACATACCCACTAACTAACTAACTAAATAAATAAATAACTAACCAACGAACTATTAGCTAACTAACTAACTAACTAACTAAATAACTAACTGATGACCTAACTAACTAAGTAACCTACTAAATAAATAAATAAATAAATAACTAACTAAATAACTACTAGCTATTTAACTAACTGACTAAATAAATATCTAACTACTTAACTAACTTACTAATTAATTAACTAACGAATTAAAAAATTAACTAACTAACTAGTTACCTTCGTACATACCCACTTACTAACTAACTTATTAACTAACTAATTGACTAATTATCTAACTAACTACTAGTTAACTAATTGACTAACAAACTAATGAACTAACTCACTAACTCACTACTACCTAACTAAAAAACTTACTAATTATAACAAACAAACTATCAAATTAACTAATTAAAAAACTAACTAACTAAATAACTATCTTCCTACATACCTATTAACTAACTAACTAACTAACTAACTAACTACCTTCCTACATACCTACTAACTAACTAACTAACTACATTCCCTTTAACTAACTAACTATCTAACTAAATAACTAACTAGCTAACTAACTAACTTCTAGATGACTAACAAACTAACTAACTAAATAACTAACTACATAACTAACTAACTAACTACTAGATAACTAACAAACTAACTAAATAACTAACTAACTACTAGCTAGTTGACAAAATAACTAACCAACTAATTACTATATAACTAACATAATAACTAACTGATTTACTATCTAACTATCTTCTTCAATACCTATTAACTAACTAACTAACTAACTACCTACCTTCCTACATACCCACCAACTAACTAAATAAATAACTAACCAGCTAACTACAAGCTAACTAACTAACTATCTAACTAACTAAATAACCAACGGATGACCTAACTAACTAACTAACTACTAGATAACGAACTAACTAACTGATGACCTAACTAACTAAGTAATTAACTAACTATCTAACTAACTAATTAACTACCTTGATACATACATATTGATTAATGAACTAACTGACTACTAGCTAATTAACTAAGTAACTAACAAAATAACTACCTGATTAACAAACTAACTAACTAACTAACTAATTAACTAGCTATCTAATTAACTAACTAACAAACTACTGGCTAACTAATTTAACTAACTAGCTAACAAACTTCCCACATACCTATTAACTAACTAACTGACAAACTAACAAACTAACTACTCGCTAGCTAGATAACTAACTAACTAACCAGCCAACTAACTAACGCACTAACTACTAGCTAACTAACTAACTAACTAACTAACAGCTAGCTAACTAACTAACTAACTGACTAAATAACGAACTAATTAACAAACTAACTAACTAACTACCTTCGTACATACATATAAACTAACTAAATAGCTAACTACCGAACTAACTAATTAACTAACTACCTTCTGAAAAAGATACTAACTAACTAACTAACTAACTAACTAACTAACTAATTAACTAGTATCTAACTAAGTAACTAATTAACTAACTAACTAACTAACTAACTAATTGTCTTCCTACATACCTATTAACTAGTATCTATCTAACTATATAACTAACTAACCGTCTTCCTATCTACCTATTAACTAACTAAGTAACTAAGTAATTAACTAACTAACAAATTAACTATCTGGCAAACTAACTAACAACCTTTTTACATACATATTAACTAACTAACTAACTAACTAACTACTAGATAACTAACAAAATAACTAACTATTTAACTAACTAACTATCTTCCTACATACATATTAACTAACTAACTACCTAACTAACTAACTTACTAACTACCATCCAACATACCCACTCACTAAGTAACTAACTAAATAAATAAATAACTAACTAAATAACTACTAGCTATTCAACTTACTAACTAAGAAAATAAATAACTAACTAATTAACTAACTAACTAACTAGTTAACGAATTAACTAACAAATTAACTAACAAATTAACTAACTAATTAATTAACTAATTAACTAAGTAACTACTAGTTAACTTACTAACTAACTAACTAACTAAATAACTAACTAATTAACTAACTAACTAATTAACTAACTAACTTACTAACTAACTACCTTCATACATACCTATTAACTAACTAACTAACTACCTTTCTAACTAGCAAACTAACAAACAAACTAACTACCTAACTAAATAACTAAATAACTAAGTGACTAACTAATTAACTAATTAACTAATTAACTAAATAACTAAATAACTATATTCCTACATACATAATAACTAACTAACTTACCTACCTTCCTACATACCCACTAACTAACTAACTAACTAACTAACTAACTAACTATCTAACTACCAAAATAACTAACTAACCACTAGATAACTAACAAACTAACTAACTAAATAACTAACTAGTTAACTAACTAAATAACTAACTAACTAACTACTAGATAATGAACTAACTAACAAACTAAACATCTAACTAACTGCTAGCTAGCTGACAAAATAACTAACTAATTACTAGATAACTAACATAATAATGAACTAATTTACTAACTAACTATCTTCTTAAATACCTATTAATTTACTAATTAACTAACTAACTACCTTCCTACATACCCACCAACTATCTAACAAACTAACTAACTAAATCACTAACTAGCTAACTACTAGCTAACTAACTAACTAACTAAACAAATAACTAACTGATGACCTAACTAACTAACTAACTACAAGATAACTAACTAATTAACTGACTAACTAACTAACTAACTAACTAATTAACTAACTAACTAATTAACTAACTATTTAACTAACTGACTAACTACCTTGATACATACATATTGACTAACTAACTAACTACTAGCTAACTAACTAACTAACTAACTACCAGCTAACTAACTAACTAACTAACTAACTAAATAACTAACTGATTAACTAACTAACTAACTAACTAACTAACTAATTAACTAACTATCTAACTAACTAACTAACTAACTAACTAACTAACCACTAGATAATTAACTAACTAACTAACTAACTAACTAACTAACAAACTAACTAACTAACTTACTAACTAACTACTAGATAACTAACTAAATAACTAACTAATTAACAAACTATCTATCTTCCTACATACATATTAACTAACTAACTAACTTACCAACAACCTTCCTACATACCCACTAACTAAGTTACAAACTAAATAAATAAATAACTATCTAAATAACTACTAGCCATTTAAGTAACTAGCTAAATAAATAAATAACTAACTAATTAACTAACTAACTAACTAACTAACTAACTGATTAACTAAGTAGCTAACAAATTAACTAACTAACTAGCTACCTTCGTACATACCCACTAACTAACTAACTTACTAACTAACTAATTAACTAACTAATTAATTAATTAATTAACTAACTAATTAATTAACTAATTAACTAACTAACTACTAGTTAACTAGCTAACTAACTAACTAACTAAATAACTAACTAGTTAACTAACTAACTAACAAACCACAAGCTAACTAACTAACTAGTTAACTATCTAACTTACTAACTAACTACCTTCATACATACCTATTAACTAACTAACTAACTAACTACCTTTCTAACAAACTAACTAACAAACAAACAAACTAACTAACTAACTAACTAACTAACTAAATAACTAAATAACTAACTAACCAACTAACTAACTAATTAACAAACCAACTAACTAACTAAATAACCATCTTCCTACATACATATTAACTATATAATTAACTAACTAACTACCTTCCCACTAACTAACTAGCTAACTTACTAACTAACTGAATAACTAACTAACTAGCTAACTAACTAACTATTAGAGAACTAAAAAACTTACTAATCTTCAAACTTAAACTTTTTCTTTTCTCTCTACTCATTTAAAACAAGAGCTCCAAGGCCAAAAACCTTGAGAGAATTAGTAGCACCTAGAAATGTGGAGGATAATTATAATTTTATTAGGCCCAATATTCCGAATTTCAAAGCGGATCCGAGCATTATAGGATCATTGCCTATTTTTCATGGGAAAGCCACGGAAAATCCTCATAAACACTTAAAGGATTTCAAGATTCAACTAAACATATATTCGAATTATGAAGCTTTTAGTGACATTCTTCTACTTCTTTTTCCTTACTCATTAGGTGAAGGACCCAAGGATTGGTTCTACACGCTTAGAGGCCCTCTCGCATTCAACGAAGTAGCAAACCTCTTCAAGGAGAGGTACTATTCGGCCTCTCGATTGGCGGCTATAAGGCGAGAACTTTTGGCAATAACGCAAAAACCGAACGAAGCATTCCACGAATACTACGATCGTTTCATGCGCTTGAAGGAAGAATGCCCAAGCCATAGTGTGGAACCGCAATTCCTCTACGAACAATTCATTAACGGTCTCGGCTACTCGGAAAGTCAATTCCTCAACGCATCCGCGGGGGGAAGTATCTCCAACAAGGATCTCGAAGAAATTAAGAAGTTGCTAGAGATCACGGCAACCAATTCGCAATCGAGGAAGAACGTGGAATACCGAGTTAACGCATGTACCGACCTCAATGTCGACGTGCTTAACGACAAACTCGAGATCATAATGAAGGCTTTGCGCAAGGAAGAAACCAAGAAATGTGGGGTTTGTAATGCTAGTGCTCACTACACGGACGAGTGCCCGAGTTTAATCGAGGACGTAAACGCCGCGTACAAGAAATTCGAGCCCTCCAATTCCTACAATCCCAACCTTCGCAATCACCCGAACTTCTCATGGTCAAACACGAACAACGCTCAACCCGATCCGTATCGACAACCGTTTACAAAGCCGGCCACATACCAACACCCGAACGCTCCACAATCGATACCGAAACTGGTACAAGGACAAGAGTTCGATATGAAGACGATGATGGACGGTATAACCTCTATAATCAAACAAGAAATCGGGGGGGTCAATAAAAACATGGAAACGATGAAGCAAGAATTGAAGCAAGAATTTAAGAGCGAAATTGCGAACACGAATCGCCATGTGGGGAACTTGGAGACTCAAATGAATCAAATGGCTACTCGACTCAATGTTCTCGAGACCCAAGGTACATCTCGACTCCAATCTCAATCGTTGGCTCCTTCCGAGCAAAGGCATGTGAACGCAATATCGCTCCGAAGCGGTAAAGAGGTGGGCGAAAGTTCGAAGAGCAAGGAGGTACAAGAAGAAAAGGAACTCGAGGTACCAGTACCGAAGAAGAGTCCGACTCAAGCCGCTACATTACCAACTCAAGAACTAGAAACCGAATCGACTCAAGTCAAGCCACCTTTCCCAAGTCGTCTCCCAAAGCCAATCGAATCGAACAACGACGTGCTTGCCATCTTAAAGAAAGTGGAGGTAAACATTCCTCTACTCGAAGCAATCAAAGAAGTGCCTCGTTTGGCAAAATACATCAAGGCATTGTGCACGAATAAAAGAAAGACAAAAGGAGATGAGTTGATAAGTGTGGGGGAGAGTGTTTCGGCGATTTTGAGACTTCCCCAAAAGCACAAAGATCCGGGGATGTTCGCTATCCCTTGCAAAATTGGGCAACACGAGTTACCCAAATGCATGCTCGATTTAGGCGCATCCATCAATGTAATGCCCTTCTCGGTTTTCAAAACACTAGATCTCGGCCCTCTCGACGATACACAAGTAGTAATTCAATTGGCCGATAGATCTACGACGAAGCCGGTGGGGGTAGTCGAAGATGTGATCGTGACGGTGAATGGACTTTACTTCCCCGCGGATTTTTATGTGTTGGACATGAATGAGGGGAGTAGCGATTCAACCCCGATTCTCCTTGGACGGCCATTTTTGAAGACGGCGTGCACAAAGATCGATGTACACGCGGGAGAGCTCACAATGGAGTTCGATGATGAGGTAATCAAATTCAATATTTTTGACAAACTAAAGGAACCCATTGTAGGTACACTCAACTTAAGCGCTATGGACGTGATCGACGATTGTGTACAAGAGGTCATAGATAGCTCATTCGAGAATCTTCAATGGAGCTCAAACCCTTTGTTCGAAGAATTTGAAGGGTGTGACAATCCTACATTCGAAATCGAGTCGGAGTTGGAAGAAGAACGAAGCATAGATCAAGCACTCTTTCCTAAGAGACCTCGAAATCCCGATGCAAAGAGCTCCACCCTCCACCGAACAAGCTCCAAGGTTAGATCTAAAATCACTACCTTTTGGACTAAAATACGTATTTTTGGATGAAGCGGAAACTTTGCCGGTGATAATCGCCTCGAACCTAGCAAGGGAGCAAGAAGAAAAACTCATCGAAGTGCTAAAAAGGAATAAGAAGGCTTTCGGGTGGACACTCTTCGACATTCCGGGCATTTCCCCCTCCATGTGCACACACCGAATCCTTCTCGAGGACGATGCTAAGCCCTCACGAGAACCACAAAGGCGGCTCAATCCGCCAATGATGGAAGTTGTAAAGAAAGAGGTGATCAAGCTACTCGACGCTGGAATAATCTACCCCATCGCCGATTCGAAATGGGTCTCGCCCATACACGTGGTGCCGAAGAAAACGGGGATGACGATATTTGAGAACGATGAAGGCGATCAAGTGCCGACTCGAGTTCAAAACGGGTGGCGAGTTTGCATCGATTACCGAAAGCTCAATAAGGCTACGAAAAAGGACCACTTCCCGCTTCCATTCATCGATCAAATGATAGAAAGACTCGCGGGAAATCCGTTCTATTGCTTCCTCGATGGATTTTCGGGCTATTTCCAAATACCGGTCGCACCCGAAGATCAAGAGAAGACCACATTCACGTGCCCGTTTGGTACCTTCGCGTACCGACGCATGCCATTCGGGCTATGCAATGCTCCGGGTACTTTCCAAAGGTGTATGCTTTCTATTTTCTCCGATTATATTTCCAAATTTATAGAAGTCTTTATGGATGGCTTTTCGGTATTTGGTGACTCATTCGACTCGTGTCTAGATCACTTGTCCCAAATACTCGAGAAATGCATTGAATCTAACCTTGTCTTAAATTTTGAGAAATGCCACTTCATGGTGAGCAATGGAATTGTATTAGGTCATTTGATCTCGGAGAAAGGAATGGAAGTCGACAAGGCAAAAATCGATGTAATCAAGACGCTTCCGTATCCAAAGACGGTGAAAGACGTGCAATCCTTTCTTGGCCATGCGGGATTCTATAGGCGCTTCATCAAAGATTTCTCCAAGCTCGCCCAACCAATGTGCCAACTATTGAAGAAAGACGAAAAATTCGAGTTCGGGGAAAAGTGGAAGAGATCCTTCGACGATTTGAAAGAGAAGTTTTGCTCCGCGCCAATCATCAAGTCGCCAAATTGGAAGCTACCATTCGAAATAATGTGCGATGCTAGTGACACGAGTGTGGGGGCGGTACTCGGCCAAAGAGAAGGAAAAGACCCCCACGTCATCGCGTACGCCTCGAGGTCTCTCGACAATGCCCAACGAACCGAAAAGGAACTCCTAGCAATTGTGTTTGCATTGGAAAAATTTCGCTCTTATCTTTTAGGTACGAAGGTGATTATATTCTCGGACCATGGAGCTCTAAAGCATTTGATGAAGAAAAAGGAGTGCAAACCGAGATTGCTCCGATGGATCCTTTTGCTTCAAGAATTCGACCTCGAGATCAAGGACAAAAAGGGATGCGAGAATCTCGTGGCGGATCATTTGAGTTGGCTTCCATTGGAGATCGAAGATCTTGTTCCGATTCGCGAGGAATTCCCCGAGGAACACGTTCTCGCGGCCCAAGTCGAAGCACCATGGTACGCCAACCTTGCAAACTACATCGTCACGAAGAATTTTCCCCCGAGCTTCTCCAAGGCACAACGCGATAAGATGAAAAGCAATGCTCGATTCTACGTTTGGGAAGACCCGATCTTATTTCGAATTTGCACCGACCAAGTAATTCGCAAATGTGTCCACCAAAATGAGGTACAATCTATTCTTTCTTTTTGTCATACCTTACAATGTGGTGGACATTTCGGTATCGCACGTACCACACACAAGGTACGAGAATGTGGATTTTATTGGCCAACCTTGCATAAAGACGTTGCGAACTTTGTGAAAGGTTGTGGAAATTGCCAAAAGACGGGGAGTTTGAGCCGTAGAAATCAAATGCCCCTCAATTCAATCTATGTTTGTGAACCATTCGATGTTTGGGGCATTGATTTCATGGGCCCGTTTCCATCGTCTTTTGGCTATACTTACATCTTGTTGTGTGTAGATTACGTTACAAAATGGGTGGAGGCGGTACCAACCAAGCATGCGGATTCGAAAACGGTGGTGGACTTTTTGAAGAAAAATATCTTTCAACGATTCGGCATACCAAGAGTTCTTATAAGCGATCGAGGCTCCCATTTTTGCAATCGATATCTCCAAAGCCTCCTCGAGAAATACCACGTGAGCCATCGAACCTCAACCGCGTATCATCCTCAAACAAACGGCCAAGCGGAGGTTTCGAATCGAGAAATAAAGTCTATTTTGGAGAAAGTGGTGAACCCGACACGAAAGGATTGGAGTACTCGACTCGGCGACGCACTTTGGGCGTACCGTACCGCTTTCAAAACGCCAATAGGTATGACTCCTTTCAAACTCGTGTACGGAAAGGCGTGCCATTTACCGGTCGAGTTAGAGCACAAGGCCTTTTGGGCGATCAAGCAATTTGCTCTCGACTACCCGAAGGACGCATTGGCGCGTAAGCTTCAATTACTCGAGCTTGACGAATTCCGGCAAGAGGCCTACGATAATTCGAGCTCGTGCAAGGCAAAAGCAAAGAGGTTTCATGACCGAATGATTCAAAAGAAAGAATTCCAAGTAGGGGAAAGAGTGTTGTTATTCAACTCTCGTCTCAAACTTTTCCCCGGGAAACTTCAGTCCCGATGGATCGGCCCTTTTGTGATCACCAATGTGACTACATTTGGAGTTGTTGAAATTCGAACGAAGAAACGAGCAAAACATTCAAAGTGAACGGTCATCGACTCAAGCACTACCATGCAAACTTCGAAACCGGGTGGATGGAGGAGCAATCTCTAAAGCCCAACGACACCTCACAATGATGAGCTCGGCCAAGTCGAGCTCAAGACGATAAACAAGAGCGCTAGCGAGGGAGGCACGCCCACGCATCAAAGGTTGTATCTCTCTATTATCCCTCTTTTTGGAATTTTCGATTTGTTATACTTGAGGACAAGTATTCTCTAAGTGTGGGGGGGTAACATACAATCTTTGACCTGTATGAGCCCAATTAAAATTTTAAAAAAATCAGGGAAAATTGAAATTTTTTGATCTGGCCAGCAACTCCGTTGTAACGGACCTCAATGTCCGTTATAACGGACTGTACAGAAATTTAAAAATTTGACTGGCGCCAAGAGTTACGTTGTAACGGAAGAGTATTGCGTTGTAACGGAGAGCCCTCTAAATTCAATTCTCATTCTACGGCTAGTACTCCGTTACGACGGAATACAACTTCGTTACAACGGACCAAAAATAGCGTTGCAACGGACATGAAAAAACACAGTAAATTACGTTGCAACGGTAAATACCCAAAATTTGCCAGAACTATGTCCGTAGTAACGGACCTCAATGTCCGTTGTAACGGACTTTAACTGCGTTATAACGGAATAGTTTCTGGCAAGTTTTCTCTATTAATTGAAATTTTCGAACATTTAACATTATTTTTTGAACCTGAGTATCAAGAATAAACAAGTCAAGCAATAAATGCATGGAAAGATTTTTCTCCACTTCATTGAATTAAAATTGTTGGTTTTTAAACGAATTTTCACCGAACCACCATTTCTACTCTCAAAATTCTAATTTTACAATAATATTTGAAGAATTGTGGTTGAAATCATTAAGAGATTCTTTCGGGGATTCAAGCCCTAATCAATATTTTCACAAATTAATGAGTTTTTGACAATTTTATCGATCCTCGATTTACATGACACACCATTTTCAATAAATAAACCCATTTTGAACTTGGAATTTCTAAAAAGTGTTGTTTGAACCAATTTAGTAAGTTTTGCTTAAATCTAAAATTTGACAATTTGCACTTAAAGGATCCGACCGTTCATGGCGATTCGAAATTACACTAACGGGAACCAATTTGAGCTCAAAGCTTGATTCGATGAGCTCATGCACCTTGATTAAGTAATGAGTGGTGTGAGTCATGACCACTTGTTGGCTAAAGGGGTGCATGAGTCGTAGTAAACCAAAGTAGCCGGTTCTTGGTGTGAGTCATGATCAAGAGTCGATGCGAAAAAGTTTTCTACAATCTCGGATTAAAGCGCTTTCGATTGTCGAGTCCGTACGATTGATTAAGTAATGAGTGGTGTGAGTCATGACCACTTGTTGGCTAAAGATTGCACGGATCCATGGGGTTTTACTAAGTAATGAGTGGTGTGAGTCATGACCACTTGTTATCCCAAAGGACACACATGGGGACCATCGAAAGCAATAACGAACAAAAGAAAAAAAGAACAAAAGAAAAGAAGAAAAGAAATAAAAAAGAATAAAAAGGAAAGAAAAAGAGTTCAAAAATCGAGCGCAAATTGGGAAAATTTAGTAGAAATCGAAGATGAACCAAGTACTAACGTACCGAACGGTTTAAAAGTGACAATTTACATTTAAGAAACGATTTTTGCAAAACGGAAAAATTGGTTTTCATTAATACTTTTTCATGAAGATCCTTGTGAATTGTGGAGTGAAAAGAATTGAATGATGGTGTTTAATCATCTTTTTCGGTTGAGATCATTTGCTCTAGTAACTCTTCGAATTTGTGCAATTTATTAAAATAGATTCTATATTTGATCAACCTATATCTTTCTAAATATTTGTAATCATTATGAAATGAGAGTAAACCAATTTGCCTTGTGAAATTAGTTTCGAACCAACAATATAACTTCAACAAAATCCTATGCAATTCTCTCTTATGCTTGACTTTTATATTCCAATTGATCGAGGACGATCAAGGATTTAAGTGTGGGGGTATTTGATGTGAGGCAAATAAGGCACAAATTTAATACTTAATTTGGGGTTTTTAGCCTTTGTGAAGAACAATTCTTTATACTTTATTAATCATATTTGAGATAACATGAATAATTCTTTACTAAATGTGTTTTATTGTTTAATCACAGGTATTAGAAGGAATTTTTGGGAATTTGGAGAGTGTAGTTGTCTCCAACACGTCGAGAGGAGTGAAAACGATATATTACATCGATATATTCGGTACATGAATGAGACGGGAGGCAAACAATTATCATGATGAAAACTTACACAAAAGTTTACACGAAAACCACTCAAACCTTAGCCCTTATCCAGCCCACCTACCTTTGGTGGAAATTACCTCATTACCCTCAATCCTCTTCACCAACTCGTGGCCAATAAGAAGACTCCATGAGTGCTATAAATAAGACAACAAGGGCCACGAGTTTGTTACGCTCTTTTTACCCTTTTCACACTTCTTCACTCTCTTTCTCTCCCTCTCTCTTCCAAGCACAATCAAGAACCTTCAAGATACTTCAAGATCAATCAAGAAAAATCTCTCAAGGACTAGTCGAGACAAGGGAGCTCATCCCTTCGACGAATCCTTCTCATCCTTCGAAGATCGGGCCGTGACAAGGAGCTATTCCCTACGGTGGATTTGAGAAGAAGTGCCGTGACTCGATCCGCGTTTCTTCGAAGTGATTGCGATCCGTGACTCGGAGCTTCATCCTTTCGGTACAATCCATCACTCTCGAGACAAGGAGCAAGGATCTTTCGGTGCGAGGCAAGGAGACAAGGAGCTTCACTTCGAGGCTTTCTCAACTAGGTGTACTCCTTTTCAATTACTTGATTAATTGTTGTTTGATTGGATTTTGTTGTGTAAAGAATTCTCGGTTTAACGAATCTTTAGTTCTTGTTACTTGAATCAAATCTTTGTTAGTGCTTTTACTTGATCTCTTACTTTTAATTACTGCCTTGAACTTAGTTTAAATCTCCCTTAATTCAATCTCAAATCAACCCTCAAATTCAATCCTCAATTCAAATTACAAATTCGAAATCCAGAACAAGTTCCGTTATAACGGAACCCAACTTGCGTTGTAACGGACCTTTCAGTTTGTACCTGACTTTCAGTCTGTTGGTACTCCGTTATAACGCACTTTACTTCCGTTGTAACGGACTAGTGAGGAAAGACATTCATTAGCACTCATACTAGTGCGTTGTAACGGACATACTAGTTCGTTGTAACGGATCAACCAATCCGTTATAACGCTACCTCTGTCCGTTGTAACGGACTATCTCTTTCCGTTATAACGAACCTTTCTCCGTTGTAACGGACGTTGGTATCAATCTCTACGTTAGACATAACCCTAATGTCCGTTGTAACGGAACTTGATTCCGTTGTAACGGACTATCTTCTGTGAATTTTCTTTGTTATTTCTCATCCATTTTGATCCAAATTTTGACGCAATTGCTCCCCGTGGAACGAATCTATACATTTGCCACTGTACAAACTTAGATTACAAATTTTGTTGATTGTTCGGGGTTTTAACACAACGACATAAAACACGCCAAAAACCCGCTCATCACTAACTAACTAATAAACTACTAGCTAACTAACTAACTAACTTTCTAACAAACTACCTTCATACATACTTATTAACTAACTAACTAACTAACTACCTTTCTAAGTAACTAACTCACTAACTCACTAACTAACTAACAAACTAAATAACTAACTAACTGACAAATTAACAAATTAACAAACTAACTAAATAACCGAATAACTATCTTCCTAGATACCTAGTAATGAAGGTAGTGGTACGGTTGGATGAAGTGGTTGTTCAAGTGGCTGTTCGAATTAGGAAGAATTTTGATGGAAGTAAAAGTAGTTCAAGCGGTGACTCGAATGAGAAAGGATTACGATAAAAGTAGTGGTTGTTGAAGTGGTTGTCGAATGAGACTGCATTATGGTGGAAGTAGTGGTGGTGGAGGTGTTGGGTCGAAATTCTTCTTTTGTACGAATGGCCCTCGAAAGTCGTAGGAGTGGATTTTCCAAGGGCGAACAAGACTTTTTAAGTGATCGATGATGCTGAAAAGGTGAAGTTTGTTGTTTCGTTCATGATGGACATAATGCAGACTATTTGTGTCCTCCGTGAAGAGGGTGTCGTTTGATGGTAAGGTTAGCTGGAGAGATTTTGTGGATGCGCTGAATGAAATATATGATTCATATTTATTAAGAGCGAAAAATTGTCGAAGTTTGTTCGGGACTTATGCCTGGAAATAAATGTCAATAGTTGTGTGAATATTGTTCACAAAGCAGTATTGACGGAATGAAAAAATGAGGAGTTCAAGCGACACAAGATGAGTATGAAGAATGGATAGAGCTAAAAGAAGTAAGTTTGCGAGTACTTCAAATTTGAAGATGCACAAGTCTATCCAAATGAGGAGGAATTATGTGAGTGGATCACAACTAAAAAACTCAAGCTAATGCATGAAGAAGAATGATGAGCGGGTTTTTGGCGTGTTTAATATGTCGTTGTGGTAAAACCCCGAACAATCAACAAAATTTGTAATCTAAGTTTGTACAGTGGCAAATGTATAGATTCGTTCCACGGGGACCAATTGCGTTATAACGGAGAATAGTCCGTTGTACCGGAATGAGATAGTCCGTTCTAACGGATATGAGTAGCGTTATAACGGACTGGTTGATCCGTTATAACGTACTTGTATATCCGTTACAACGCTCTAGTATGAGTGATATTGAATGCTTTTCCTTGCTGGTCCGTTACAACGGAAGTAAAGTGCGTTACAACGGAGTACCGACAGACTGAAAATCAGGTACAAACCGAATGGTCCGTTACAACGCAATTTAGGTTCCGTTACAACGGAACTAGTTCTGGTTTTCGAAATTGTAATGTGAATTGAGGATTGAATTTGAGGGTTGATTGAGATTGAATTAAGGGAGATTTAACTAAGTTTAAGGCAGAAATTAAGAGCAAAAGATCAAGTAAAAGAACAAGTTTAGAACAAAGATTCAATTCAATCAAAAAATTCTCTTTAACACAACTAAATCCATAAACAACAAGAACTACAAGAATTAGAAAGAGTACACCTAAAGATGAAGCAAGTAGCTCGATGTGTCTTCCTTTGTCTTCTATGCCTTTGCACCGAATGGTCAATTCTCCGAGTCGTGGTCGTTCGTTTGGTTGGTACCGAAAAGAAGAGACACTCGAGTCGTGGATTCCTCAAGAAAGATCACCAAAAGGAGAAGCTCCTAGTCATGGTTAATGCCTTCTTCAAGCTCCAAAAGAGGGTTCTTCCGAGTCTCGGTTTGAACACAACTTCACAACGCCAAAGAGAGAAATATCCCGAGTCACGGTTAACTCTTGAATCACCGAAAAAGGAAGGAGATCCTTGGTCACGGTCGAGTCTTGAGAGAGGATGATTCGCCGAAAAAGGAAGGAATTCCTTGGTCACGGTTAATCTCCTTGGCAAATCACTTGGTTCTTGTAGGGTTCTTGAAGTTCTTGAAGGATCTTGGAGTGTTTAGAGAGAGAACGAGAGAGAGAGATGGGGCAGAAAAAAGGTTAAAAAGAACGTGCCAAACTCGTGGCCCTTGTGGTCATATTTATAGCACTCATGGAGTCTTCTTATCGGCCACGGGTTGGTGGGGAGGATTGGAGGTAAGGAGGTAATTCCCACCAAAGGTAGGTGGGCAGGATAAGGGATAAGGATTGAGTGGTTTTCGTGTAGACTTTTGTGTAAGTTTTTATCATGATAATTATTTGCCTCCCGTCTCATTCATTAACCGAACATATCGGTGTAATATATTGTTTTCACTCCTCTTGACGTGTTGGAGACAACTACACTCTCCAAATTCCCAGAAATTCCTTCTAATTTCTGTGATTAAGTAATAAAACACACTTAGTGAAGAAATATTCATGTTATCTCAAATATGATTAATAAAGTATATAGAATTGCTCTTCACAAGGGCTAAAATCCCTAAATTAAGCATCAAATTTGTCCCTTATTTGCCTCACATCAAATACCCCCACACTTAGATCCTTGATCGTCCTCGATCAATTGGAATATAAAAGTCAAGCATAAGAGAGAATTGCATAAGATTTTGTTGAAATTATATTGTTGGTTCGAAAACTAATTTCACAAGGCAAATTGGTTTACTCTTATTTCATAATGATTACTAATATTTAGAGAGATATAGGTCGATCAAATATAGAATCTATTTCAATAAATTGCACAAATTCGAAGAGTTTACTAGAGCAAATGATCTCAACCGAAAAAGATGATTAAACACCATCATTCAATTCTTTTCACTCCACAATTCACAAGGATCTTCATGAAAAAGTATTAATGAAAACCAATTTTTCCGTTTTGCAGAAATCATTTCTTAAGTGTAAATTGTCACTTTTAAACCGTTCGGTACGTTAGTACTTGGTTCATCTTCGATTTCTACTAAATTTTCCCAATTTGCGCTCGAATTTTGAACTCTTTTTTCTTTCCTTTTTATTTTTTTTATTTTTCTTCTTTTCTTTTATTCTTTTTATTTCTTTTCTTTTGTTCGTTATTGCTTTCGATGGTCCCCAAGTGTGTCCTTTGGGATAACAAGTGGTCATGACTCACACCACTCATTACTTAGTAGAACCCCATGGATCCGTGCAATCTTTAGCCAACAAGTGGTCATGACTCACACCACTCATTACTTAATCAATCGCACAGACTCGACAATCGAAAGCGCTTTAATCCGAGATTGTAGAAAACTTTTTCGCATCGACTCTTGATCATGACTCACACCAAGAACCGGCTACTTTGGTTTACTACGACTCATGCACCCCTTTAGCCAACAAGTGGTCATGACTCACACCACTCATTACTTAATCAAGGTGCATGAGCTCATCGAATCAAGCTTTGAGCGCAAATTGGTTCCCGTTAGTGTAATTTCGAATCCCCATGAACGGTCGGATCCTTTAAGTGCAAATTGTCAAATTTTAGATTTAAGCAAAACTTACTAAATTGGTTCAAACAAAACTTTTTAGAAATTCCAAGTTCAAAATGGGTTTATTTATTGAAAATGGTGTGTCATGTAAATCGAGGATCGATCAAATTGTCAAAAACTCATTAATTTGTGAAAATATTTATTAGGGCTTGAATCCCGGAAAGAATCTCTTAAAGATGTCAACCTCAATTCTTCAAATATTATGTAAAATTAGAATTTTGAGAGTAGAAATGGTGGTTCGGTGAAAATTCGTTTAAAAACCAACAATTTTAATTCAATGAAGTGGAGAAAAATCTTTCTATGCATTTATTGCTTGACTTATTTATTCTTGATGTTCAGGTTCAAAAATAATGTTAAATGTTCGAAAATTTCAATTAATAGAGAAAACTTGCCAGAAACTATTCCGTTACAACGCAGTGTAAAGTCCGTTACAACGGACATTGAGGTCCGTTGCAACGTACTAACTGCGTTATAACGGAGAACTCTCCGTAGCTTATTTTGAAAATTCTGGGTAAGTCCGTTGCAACGGACATTGAGGTCCGTTACAACGGACATAGTTCTGGCAAATTTTGGGTGTTTACCGTTGCAACGCAATTTACTGTGTTTTTTCATGTCCGTTGCAACGCTATTTTTGGTCCGTTGTAACGAAGTTGTATTCCGTCGTAACGGAGTACTAGCCGTAGAATGGGAATTGAATTTAGAGGGCTCTCCGTTACAACGCAATACCCTTCCGTTACAACGGAACTCTTGGCGCCAGTCAAATTTTTAAATTTCTGTACAGTCCGTTACAACGGACATTGAGGTCCGTTACAACGGAATAGCTGGCCATATCAAAAATTTTCAATTTTCCCTGATTTTTTAAACTTTTAATTGGGCTCATACAGGTCAAAGATTGTATGTTACCCCCCCACACTTAGAGAATACTTGTGCTCAAGTATAACAAATCGAAAATTCCTAAAAGAGGGATAATAGAGAGATACAACCTTTGATGCGTGGGCGTGCCTCCCTCGCTAGCGCTCTTGTTTAACGTCTTAAGCTCGACTTGGTCGAGCTCATCATTGTTGATTAACACGTTCGAATCGTTGCTCGTCCATCCAACTTTTGTCGAAATCGGTGAAGAAGTGTTTGAGTCGATGGCCATTCACCTTGAAGACTTTACTCGTTTCATCGCTTCGTATTTCGATTACCCCATATGGGTTAACACTTGTCATGGTGAACGGCCCAATCCATCGAGATTTCAATTTCCCGGGAAAAAGCTTGAGACGGGAATTGAAAAGTAGCACTCTTTCTCCAACACAAAACTCCTTTTTTATCCATCTATCATGAAAAGCCTTTGCCTTTGCCTTGCATAAATTGGAATTGTCGTATGCATTTTGTCGAAGCTCCTCTAGCTCGAGCAATTGGAATTTTCGAACCAACGCGTCTTTTGGGTAATCGAGGGAGAGTTGTTTAATGGCCCAAAAGGCTTTGTGTTCGATTTCTACCGGCAAATGGCATGCTTTCCCATATACCAATTTGAAAGGGGTCATACCGATTGGAGTTTTGAAGGCGGTACGATACGCCCAAAGTGCGTCGCCTAGTTGAACACTCCAATCCTTTCGCGATGGATTTACCACTTTCTCGAGGATAGACTTGATTTCTCGATTCGAAACTTCGGCTTGTCCATTTGTTTGTGGGTGGTATGCGGTGGAAGTTCGGTGATTCACATGGTACTTCTCGAGCAAGGCTTGAAGGCTCTTGTTGCAAAAATGCGTCCCTCGATCGCTTATCAAGACCCTTGGCACCCCGAACCTTTGGAAGATATTCTTCTTGAGAAATTCGCCCACCGTTTTCGAATCCGCGCTCCTTGTTGGCACCGCTTCTATCCATTTTGTCACATAATCTACGGCAAGCAAAACGTAAGTGTATCCAAAGGACGAGGGAAAAGGCCCCATGAAATCAATGCCCCATGCATCGAATGGTTCGCATGGTACAATTTTATTGAGGGGCATTTGATTTCTTTGGCTCAAATTTCCCGTCCTTTGGCATTTTTCACAACTTTTCACAAAGGTTGAAGCGTCTTTGTGAAGAGTTGGCCAATAAAATCCACATTCTAGTACCTTGTGAGTGGTACGAGTTATGCCAAAATGTCCTCCGCATTGTAAAGTATGACAAAAGGATAAGATAGAATGTACCTCATGTTGGTGAACGCATTTTCGGATGACTTGATCGGAGCAAACTCGAAAAAGGATCGGGTCTTCCCATACGTAATATCGGGCGTCACTTTTCATCTTATTTCTTCAAGTTTGTGAGAGATTCGGAGGAAATTTCTTCGTGATAATGTAGTTCACCAAATCGGCGTACCAAGGTGTGTCGATTCGGGTTGCGAGGATGTGCTCTTCGGGAAACTCGTCGCGAATCGGTACACTATCTTCTTCTTCCCACGGGAGCCGGCTTAGATGATCCGCCACAAGATTTTCGCACCCCTTTTTGTCCTTTATCTCGAGATCGAACTCTTGGAGCAATAAGATCCAACGAAGTAATCTCGGCTTACACTCCTTCTTTTTCATTAAATGCTTTAAAGCCCCGTGATCTGAGAATACTATTACCTTGGTACCCAAGAGGTACGATCGAAACTTTTCCAAGGCGAACACGATTGCTAGAAGCTCCTTTTCGGTTGTGGTGTAATTTCGTTGCGCATTGTCGAGTGTCTTCGAGGCGTATGCAATGACGTGAGGATCCTTACCTACTCTTTGGCCGAGAACCGCACCCACACTTGAATCGCTTGCATCGCACATGATCTCGAATGGGAGCTCCCAATTTGGAGGCTTGATGATTGGTGCCGAGCAAAGCTTCTCCTTGAGCATGTCGAATGCATTCTCACATTTCTTATTGAACTCGAATTTCACGTCTTTTTGAAGGAGATGGCACATTGGTTGAGAGATCTTCGAAAAATCTTGAATGAATCGCCGATAAAAACCGGCATGGCCGAGAAAAGATCGCACGTCTTTTACCGTCTTTGGATACGGAAGTGTCTTGATTACGTCGATTTTCGCCTTGTCGACTTCCATTCCTTTCTCCGAGATCAAATGACCTAATACAATTCCATTGCTCACCATGAAGTGGCATTTCTCAAAATTTAAGACAAGGTTAGATTCAATGCACTTCTCGAGTATTTGGGACAAGTGATCTAGACACGAGTCGAATGAGTCCCCAAATACCGAGAAATCATCCATAAAAACTTCAATGAATTTGGAAATATAATCGGAGAAAATAGAGAGCATACACCTTTGAAATGTGCCGGGAGCGTTGCATAAGCCGAAGGGCATGCGTCGGTACGCGAAGGTACCAAACGGGCACGTGAATGTGGTCTTCTCTTGATCTTCGGGTGCGACCGGTATTTGGAAATAGCCCGAAAATCCATCGAGGAAGCAATAGAATGGATTTCCCGCGAGTCTTTCTATCATTTGATGATGAATGGAAGCGGGAAGTGGTCTTTTTTCGTCGCCTTATTGAGCCTTCGGTAATCAATGCAAACTCGCCACCCGTTTTGAACTCGAGTCGGCACTTGATCGCCTTCATCGTTCTCAACTATCGTCATGCCCGTTTTCTTCGGCACTACGTGTATGGGTGAGACCCATTTTGAATCGGCGATGGGGTAGATTATTCCGGCGTCGAGTAGCTTGATCACCTCTTTCTTTACAACTTCCATCATTGGCGGATTGAGCCACCTTTGTGGTTCTCGCGATGGTTTTGCTCCGTCCTCGAGAAGGATTCGGTGTGTGCACATGGAGGGGGAGATGCCCGGAATGTCGGAGAGTGTCCACCCGAAAGCCTTCTTATTCCTTTTTAGCATTTCAATGAGTTTTTCTTCTTGTTCCTTTGCTAGATTCGAGGCGATTATCACCGGCAAAGTTTCTGCTTCATCGAGAAAAGCATACTTTAGTCCAATAGGTAATTTTTTCAATTCTAACCTTGGAGCTTGTTCGATTGAAGGTGGAGCTCTTTGCATCGGGATTTCGAGGTCTCTTAGAAAGAGTGCTTGATCCATTCCTTGTTCTTCTTCCAAATCCGGCTCGATCTCGAGTGTAGGATTGCCATATTCTTCAAATTCTTCGAATGATCTATCCATGACCTCTTGTACACCATCGTCGACCACGTCCATAGCGCTTAAGTTGAGTGTACCTACAATGGGTTCCTTTTGTTTGTCAAAAATATTGAATTTGATTACCTCATCATCGAACTCCATCGTGAGCTCTCCCGCGTGTACATCGATTTTTGTACGTGCCGTCTTCAAAAATGGTCGTCCAAGGAGAATCGGGGTTGTATCGCTACTCCCCTCATTCATGTCCAATACGTAGAAGTCCGCGGGGAAGTAAAGTCCATTCACCGTTACGATCACGTCTTCCACTACTCCCACCGGCTTCGTCGTAGATCTATCGGCCAATTGAATTACTACTTGTGTATCGTCGAGAGGACCGAGATCTAGTGTTTTGAAAACCGTGAAGGGCATTACATTGATGGATGCGCCCAAATCGAGCATGCATTTGGGTAACTCGTGTTGCCCAATTTTGCAAGGGATAGCGAACATCCCCGGATCTTTGTGCTTTTGGGGAAGTCTCAAAATCGCCGAAACACTCTCCCCCACACTAATCAACTCATCTCCCTTTGTCTTTCTTTTATTCGTGCACAATGCCTTGAGGTATTTTGCCAAACGAGGCACTTCTTTGATTGCTTCGAGTAGAGGAATGTTTACCTCCACTTTCTTTAAGATGGCAAGCACATCGTTATTCGATTCGATTGGCTTTGGAAGACGACTCGGGAAAGGTGGCTTGACTTGAGTCGATTCGGTTTCTAGTTCTTGAGTTGGTAACGCCGCGGCTTGAGTTGGACTCTTCTTCGGTACTGGTACCTCGAGCTCCTTTTCTTCTTGTACCTCCTTACTCTTCAAACTTTCGCCCACTTCTTTACCGCTTCGGAGCGATATTGCATTCACATGCCTTTGCTCGGAAGGAGCCAAAGATTGAGATTGGAGTCGAGATGTGCCTTGGGATTCGATTACGTTTACTCGAGTGGAAATTTGATTGATTTGAGTTTCCAAGTTCCCCACATGGCGATTCGTGTTCGCAATTTCGCTCTTAAATTCTTGCTTTAATTCTTGCTTCATCGTTTCCATGTTTTTATTGACCCCCCCAATCTCTTGTTTGATTATAGAGGTTATACCATCCATCATCGTCTTCATATCGAACTCTTGTCCTTGTACCGGTTTCGGTATTGATTGTGAAGCGTTCGGGTGTTGGTATGTGGCCGGCTTTGTAAACGGTTGTCGATACGGATCGGGTTGAGCGTTGTTCGTGTTTGACCATGAGAAGTTCGGGTGATTGCGAAGGTTGGGATTATACGAGTTCGAAGCGTCGAATTTCTTGTAAACGGCATTTGCATCTTCGATCACACTCGGGCACTCATCGGTGTGGTGGGTATTTGCGAGGCAAACTCCACATTTTTTTGTGTCCTCCTTGCCCAAAGCCTTCATGATGATCTCGAGCTTGTCGTTAAGCATGTCGACATTGAGATCGCTACACGCATTAACTCGGTATTCGATGTTCCTTCTTGATTGAGAATTGGTTGCCATCACTTCGAGTAGCTTCTTAATCTCTTCGAGATCTTTGTTCGCGATACTCCCCCCCGCGGATGCGTTGAGGAATTGGTTCTCCGAATATCCTAACCCGTTAATGAATTGTTCGTAGAGGAATTGGACCTCGACATTGTGGCTTGGGCATTCTTCCTTCAAACGCATGAATCGATCGTAGTATTCGTGGAATGTTTCGTTCGGTTTTTGCGTTATTGCCAAAAGTTCTCGCCTTATAGCCGCCAATCGAGAGGCCGAAAAGTACCTCTCCTTGAAGAGGTTTGCTACTTCGTTGAATGCGAGAGGGCCTCTAAGCGTGTAGAACCAATCCTTGGGTCCCTCACCTAATGAGTAAGGAAAAAGAAGAAGAAGAATGTCACTAAAAGCTTCATAATTCGAATATATGTTTAGTTGAATCTTGAAATCTTTTAAGTGTTTATGAGGGTTTTCCGTGGCTTTCCCATGAAAAATAGGCAATGAGCCTATAATGCTCGGATCTGCTTTGAAATTCGGAATATTGGGCCTAATAAAATTATAATTATCCTCCACATTTCTAGGTGCTACTAATTCTCTCAAGGTTTTTGGCCTTGGAGCTCTTGTTTCATAACCCATATTTGAATTTAAATGAGTAGAGAGAGAAGAAAAAGTTTGAGTTTGAAGTTGAGGTTCGTCTTGATCTTCTTGTGTCGGTTCCTTGCTCTTCTTAGAGCTCTTGTTCCTTCTTTCGATTTCCTTGACAAATGGAAGTAATTCGCCTTTTCGCGATCTTGTGTTGTGCATAAATCTTTCTTCCTTCACCTAGATTGTTACAAAAGAAACAAAGAAGTGAGTAAACAAATTTATGAATTTAAATCACAAGTTTCGATCTAAAATATTGACTTAAACACCGCTCCCCGGCAGCGGCGCCATTTGATGAGTGGGTTTTTGGCGTGTTTAATATGTCGTTGTGGTAAAACCCCGAACAATCAACAAAATTTGTAATCTAAGTTTGTACAGTGGCAAATGTATAGATTCGTTCCACGGGGAGCAATTGCGTCAAAATTTGGATCAAAATGGATGAGAAATAACGAAGAAAATTCACAGAAGATAGTCCGTTACAACGGAATTAAGTTCCGTTACAACGGACATTAGGATTATGTCTAACGTGAGATTGAAATGAACGTCCGTTACAACGGAGAATAGTCCGTTGTAACGGAATGAGATAGTCCGTTATAACGGATATGAGTAGCGTTATAACGGACTGGTTGATCCGTTACAACGTACTTGTATATCCGTTACAATGCTCTAGTATGAGTGATATTGAATGCTTTTCCTTGCTGGTCCGTTACAACGGAAGTAAAGTGCGTTACAACGGAGTACCGACAGACTGAAAATTAGGTACAAACCGAATGGTCCGTTACAACGCAATTTAGGTTCCGTTACAACGGAACTAGTTCTGGTTTTCGAAATTGTAATTTGAATTGAGGATTGAATTTGAGGGTTGATTGAGATTGAATTATGGGAGATTTAACTAAGTTTAAGGCAGAAATTAAGAGCAAAAGATCAAGTAAAAGAACAAGTTTAGAACAAAGATTCAATTCAAACAAGGAATTCTCTTTAACACAACTAAATCCATAAACAACAAGAACTACAAGAATTAGAAAGAGTACACCTAAAGATGAAGCAAGTAGCTCGATGTGTCTTCCTTTGTCTTCTATGCCTTTGCACCAAATGGTCAATTCTCCGAGTCGTGGTCGTTCGTTTGGTTGGTACCGAAAAGAAGAGACACTCGAGTCGTGGATTCCTCAAGAAAGATCACCAAAAGGAGAAGCTCCTAGTCATGGTTAATGCCTTCTTCAAGCTCCAAAAGAGGGTTCTTCCGAGTCTCGGTTTGAACACAACTTCACAACGCCAAAGAGAGAAATATCCCGAGTCACGGTTAACTCTTGAATCACCGAAAAAGGAAGGAGATCCTTGGTCACGGTCGAGTCTTGAGAGAGGATGATTCGCCGAAAAAGGAAGGAATTCCTTGGTCACGGTTAATCTCCTTGGCAAATCACTTGGTTCTTGTAGGGTTCTTGAAGTTCTTGAAGGATCTTGGAGTGTTTTGAGAGAGAGCGAGAGAGAGAGATGGGGCAGAAAAAAGGTTAAAAAGAACGTGCCAAACTCGTGGCCCTTGTGGTCATATTTATAGCACTCATGGAGTCTTCTTATCGGCCACGAGTTGGTGGGGAGGATTGGGGGTAAGGAGGTAATTCCCACCAAAGGTAGGTGGGCAGGATAAGGGATAAGGATTGAGTGGTTTTCGTGTAGACTTTTGTGTAAGTTTTTATCATGATAATTATTTGCCTCCCGTCTCATTCATTAACCGAACATATCGGTGTAATATATCGTTTTCACTCCTCTTGACGTGTTGGAGACAACTACACTCTCCAAATTCCCAGAAATTCCTTCTAATTCCTGTGATTAAGCAATAAAACACACTTAGTGAAGAAATATTCATGTTATCTCAAATATGATTAATAAAGTATATAGAATTGCTCTTCACAAGGGCTAAAATCCCTAAATTAAGCATCAAATTTGTGCCTTATTTGCCTCACATCAAAGAAGCAGAAATTGAAGAAGCAAATTTGAAGAAAATTGATGGAGTTTAAATTGGAAGCGGACTCGTAGTGAAGCTTTAAGGAGTTGGAGAAGATGTTAATAATTTTTCAGGAGAAAATGGTTTTGTAGTATGTATTGATGCGTATGGATGTGCACCTATCTAAAATGGATTTTTGTTAGCTTGAAGGAGTTGGTTGATGCGTGTAAGAAACAACACGATCCACTTTTTGAAGGGATAGTGAACAAAAGCTCATGATTCTAATGCAAGATGGAGAGACGGTATTGGAGAAAGAGGGTATTTTAGTGAAGTATCACAATTTGCACTGTGTGATGTAAGATGTGAGTGTAAGAAAGTGCGGAGATATGTTCGGAATTTATACTTAGACAAAATGGGTTGAGTGTGTGTTTCTCAGTGCATTAGATGAGATGGATGTCGAGTGTGCCCTTTAATGTCTAGTAGAAGTGTGAATGACGTGGAGTGTGTGTTGTTTTGTACAGTAGTTAGCCAAATGTAGTGGACAAAGAAGTATGGGCGCAATGTGATTTTTAGAAGCTGAAGTAGTGTGAGACGAGGATGGAGAGTGTAAAGAGGCAAGTGATGGAAATTTGCGAGTTCTTGAAGCCTCTTGGTAGAAAGTAGAAGAAGTGTGTGGAAATGAAGAAGGAGTCATGTGGGATGATTTCAACCTAGTCGGTCTGCCCAATATTGTTGTAGCCGGAATGGACATTGGTGGAGGAATTTCCCGGTTGGCCAGCGAGTATGTTAGTATTGTTATAACTCGGGAACGACTCGAGAGAATGCATGAAGAAAAGGTCGAGGGTAACTTGCAATGCATTTGTGGTTTGTGTTGGAGTTTAAGGAAGAAGAAGTATGCGAAACAAAACAAATGCGATTTTTGGATTGAGATTCGGAGTTTTTGGTGAAGGTATTTTATTGGATCGTGTAGAAATTGGCGAGATTGAGAGTAAGTTTTTAGTTAGTTAGTTAATCAGTTAATCAATAAGTTATTTAGTTAGTTAGTTAGTTAGCTAGTAGTTAGTTAGTTAGTGAGTTAGTTAGTTAATCAATATGTATGTATCAAGGTAGTTAGTTAGTTAATTAGTTAGTTAGTTAATTAGTTAGTTAGTTAGTTTGTCAGTTAGTTAGTTAGATATCTTGTAGTTAGTTAGTTAGTTAGTTAAGTCATCAGTTAGTTATTTATTTAGTTAGTTAGTTAGTTAGTTAGCTAGTAGTTAGCTAGTTAGTGATTTAGTTAGTTAGTTAGTTAGTTAGTTGGTGGGTATGTAGGAAGGTAGTTAGCTAGTTAGTTAGTAAATTAATAGGCATTTAAGAAGATAGTTAGTTAGTTATTATGTTAGTTATCTAGTAATTAGTTAGATAGTTATTTTGTCAGCTAGCTAGTAATTAGTTAGTTATTTAGTTAGTTAGTTAGTTATCTAGTAGTTAGTTAGTTAGTTATTTAGTTAGTTAACTAGTTAGTTATTTAGTTACTTAACTAGTTAGTTATTTAGTTAGTTAGTTAGTTAGTTAGTTATCTAGTGGTTAGTTAGTTAACTAGTTAGGTATTTTGGTAGTTAGATAGTTAGTTAGTAGGTTAGTTAGTTAGTGGGTATGTAGGAAGGTAGGTAGGTAGGTAGTTTGTTAGTTAGTTAATAAGTATGTTGGAAGATAGTTATTTAGTTATTTAGTTAATTTGTTAATATAAGTAACTAACTTACTAACTAACTAACTACTAGATAACTAACTAAATAACTAACTAATTAACTACTAGATAACTAACTAAAAAACTAACTAATTAACTAACTAACTATCTTCCTACTTACATATCAGCAAATTAACTAACTAACTAACTAACTAACTTACTAACTACCTTCCTACATACCCACTAACTAAGTAACTAACTAAATAAATAAATAACTAACTAAATAACTACTAGCTATTTAACTAACTAACTAACTGACTAAATAAATAACTAACTAATTAACTAACTAACTAACTAACTAACTAACTAATTAACTAACTAACTAACAAACACATTAACTAACTAACTAACTAGCATCGTACATAAGCACTAACTAACTAACTTACTGACTAACTAATTAACTAACTAATTAATTAACTAATTAACTAACTAACTACTAGTTAACTAGCTAACAAACTGACAAAATAACTAACTAGCTAATTAACTAATTAACTAACTAACAAACTACTAGCTAGCTGACTAACTAGTTGACTATCTAACTTACTAACTAACAACCTTCATACATACCTATTAACTAACTAACTTACTACCTTTCTAACAAACTAACTAACAAACTAACTAACTAAATTACTAAATAACTAAATAACTAACTAACAAACTAATTAACTAAATAACAAACAAACTAACTAACTAACTAAATAACTATCTTCCAACATAACTATTAACTAACTAATTAACTTACTAACTAACAAACTAACTAACTAACTACCTTCCTACATACCCACTAACTAACAAACTAACTACCTTCCCACTAACTAACTAACTAACTATCTAACTAACTGAATAACTAACTAGCTAACTAACTAACTACTAGATAACTAACAAACTAACTAACTAAATAACTAACAAACTAACTAGTTATTTAGTTAGTTAGTTAGTTCGTTAATTAGTTAATTAGTTAGTTAGTTAGTCATTTAGTTATTTAGTTAGTTATTTAGTTAGTAAGTTGGTTGGTTAGTTAGAAAGGTAGTTAGTGAGTTAGTTAATAGGTATGTGTGAAGGTAGTTAGTTAGTAAGTTAGATAGTTAACTAGTTAGTTACTTAGATAGTAGTTATTTAGTTAGTTAGTTAATTAGTTAATTAATTAGTTAGTTAATTAGTTAATTAGTAAGTTAGTCAGTTAGTGGGTATGTACGAAGGTAGCTAGTCAGTTAGTTAATTTGTTAGTTAGTTAGTTAAATAGTTAGTTAGTTAGTTAGTTAGTTAGTTAGTTAAATATCTTGTAGTTATTTAGTTAGTTATTTATTTATTTAGTTAGTTACTTAGTTAGTGGGTATATAGGAAGGTAGTTAGTAAGTTAGTTAGTTAGTTAGTTAGTTAGTTAGTTAGTTAGTTAATTAGTTAGTTATTTATTCAGTTAGCTAGTAGTTAGTTAGTTAGTTTGTTAGTTAGTAAGTTAGTTAGTTAGTTAATTAGTTAGTTAGTTAGTCAATATGTATGTAAGAAGGTAGTTAGTTAGTTAGATAGTTAGTTAATTAGCTAGTAGTTAGTTAGTTAGTTAGTTTGTTAGTATGTAAGAAGGTTGTTAGTTAGTTAGTTAGTTAGTTAATTAATTAGTTAGTTAGTTAGTTAGTTAGTTAGTTAGTTAGTATGTAAGAAGGTTGTCAGTTAGTTAGTTAGTAAGTTACTTAGTTAGTTAGTGAGTTAGTTAGTTAATCAATATGTATGTATCAAAGTAGTTAGTTAATTAACTAACTAACTAACTAATTAACTAACTATCTAACTAACTAACTAACTACCTGGATACATATATATTGATTAACTAACTAACCCACTAACTAACTAACTACTAGCTAACTAACTAAGTAAATAACTAAATAACTAAGTGATTAACTAACTAACTAACTAATTAACTAACTATCTAACTAACTAACTAACTAACAACCTTCTTGCATACTAACTAACTAACTAACTAACTAACTAACTAACCAGCTAACTAACTAACTACCTTCCTACATACGTACTAACAAACTAACTAACTAACTAACTAACTAACTACTAGCTAGCAAGCCAACTAACTAACTAACTAGCCAACTAACTAACTAACTAACTACTAGCTAACTAACTAACTAACTACTAGCTAACAAACAAACTAACTAAATAACTAACTAACTAATTAACTAACTAACTAACTACCATCATACATACCTATAAACTAA
Organism: Luzula sylvatica; assembly: GCA_946800325.1. Classification (NCBI taxonomy): domain Eukaryota; kingdom Viridiplantae; phylum Streptophyta; class Magnoliopsida; order Poales; family Juncaceae; genus Luzula; species Luzula sylvatica. The sequence goes on along the minus strand of OX326960.1, from coordinate 13,516,930 downwards.
TTAAATAGCGAACTACCTAACTAATTAATTAACTAACTACCTTCCTACAAACTCACTAACTAACTAACTAACTAAGTAACTAATTAACTAGTATCTAACTAATCGACTAATTGACTAACTAACTAACTGACTAATTGTCTTCATGCATACCTATTAACTAGTATTTATCTAACTAACTAACTAACTAACTGTCTTCCTACATATATAATAACTAACTAGCTAACTAAATAACTAACTAATTGACTAACCAACCAACTAACTAACTACCATCCTACATACAGACTAACTAACTAATACCTAACTAACTAATTAACTAACTATCAAACTAACTAACTAACTAACTAACTAACTAACTACCTTCTTACATACATATTAACTAACTAACAAACTCACTAACTAACTAACTAACTAATTAATTAACTAACTAACTAACTAACTAATTCACTAACTACTACATAAATAACTAACTAACTAATTTACTAACTATCTATCTTCCTACGTACTCATTAAGTAACTAACTTACTAACTAACTGACTAGTTAACTAACTAACTAAATAATTCACTAACTTACCTACCTTCATACATACCTTAGCTAACTACTAACAAACTAATTAACTGACTACCTTCCTACAAACTCACTAACTAACTAACTAATTAACTAACTAACTAACTAACTATCTAACTAACTAACTAACTAACTAACTTACTAACTACCTTCTTACAGACCCACTAACTAAGTAACTAACTAAATAAATAAATAACTAACTAACTACATAACTACTAGCTATTTAACTGACTAACTAACTAAATAAATAACTAACTAATTAACTAACTAACTAACTAATTGACTAACTAGCTACCTTCGTACATACCCACTTACAAACTAACTTACAAACTGACTAATTAACTAACTAATTAATTAACTAATTATGTAACTACCTACTAGTTAAATGACTAACTAACTAACTAACTAACTAAATAACTAACTAACTAATTAACTGACTAACTAACAAACTACTAGCTAACTAACTAACTAGTTAACTAACTAACTTAATAACTAACTACCTTCATAAATACATATTAACTAACTAACTAACTAACTAACTAACTAATTAACTAATTAACCAAATGACTAAATAACTATCTTCCTACATACCTATTGACTAGCTAACTACCAAACTAACTAACTAACTACTACCTTCCTACATACCCACTTACTAACTAACTAACTACCTTACCGCTAACTAACTAACTATCTATCTAACTAAATAACTAACTATCTAACTAACTAACTACTAGATAACTAGTTAACTAACTAAATAACTAACTAACTAACTACTAGATAACTAACTAACTAACTAACTAACTAACTAACTACTAGCTAGCTGACAAAATAACTAACTAACTAATTAATAGATAACAAACATAATAACTAACTAATTTACTAACTAACTATCCTTTTAAATACCAATTAACTAAATAACTAACTAACTAACTATATTCCCACATACCCACCAACTAACTAACTAACTAAATAAATAAATAACTAACCAGCTAACTACTAACTAACTAACTAACTAACTAACTAACTAAATAACTAACTGATGACCTAACTAACTAACTAACTACTAGATAACTAACTAACTAACTAACTAATTCACTAACTAACTAATTAACTAACTATCTAACTAACTAAATAACTACCTTGATACATACATATAGATCAACTAAATAACTAACTAACTAACTAACTACAAGCTAACTAACTAAGTAACTAACAAAATAACTAACTGATTAACTAACTAACTAACTAACTAACTAACCTACTAATTAACTAACTATCTAACTAACTAACTAACTAACGACCTTCTTACATACTAACTAACTAACTAACTACTAGCTAAATAACTAACTAACTAACTACCTTCTTACATACATATTGACTAATTATCTAACTAACTAACTAACTAATTAACTAACTAATTAACTAACTAACTTACTAACTAACTAACTACTAGCTAACTGAATAAATAACTAACTAACTACTAGATAACTAACTAAATAACTAACTAATTAACTAACTAATTTACAAACTAACTATCTTCTTAAATACCTATTAATTTACTAACTAACTATCTTCTTAAATACCTATTAATTTACTAACTAACTAGCTAACTACCTTCCTACATACCCACTAACGGACTAACTAACTAACTAACTAAATCACTAACTAGCTAACTACTAGCAAACTAACTACCTACCTAAATAAATAATTAACTGATGACCTAACTAACTAACTAACTACATGATAACTAACTAACTAACTAACTAACTAACTAGCTAACTAATGAACTAACTAACTAAATAACTAACTATCTAACTAACAAATTAACTACCTTGATACATACATATTGATTAACTAACGAACTCACTAACTAACTAACTACTAGCTAACTAACTAACTAACTAACTAAAGAACTAACTGATTTACTAACTAACTAACTAACTAACTAACAAACTAACTAACTAACTAACTAACTAACCAGATAACTAATTAACTATCCTCTCACATACACATTGACTAACTAACTAATTAACTAACTAACAAACTAACTAACTTACTAACTAACTAACTACTAGATAACTAACTCAATAACTAACTAATTAACAAACTATCAATCTTCCGACATACATATTAACTCACTAACTAACTTATCAACTACCTTCCTACATACGCACTAACTAAGTTACAAACTAAATAAATAAATAACTATCTAAATAACTACTAGCTATTTAACTAACTGACTAAATAAATAAATAACTAACTAATTAACTAACTAACTAACTAACTGATTAACTAACTAACTAACAAATTAACTAACTAACTAGCTACCTTCGTACATACCCACTAACTAACTAACTTACTAACTAACTAATTAATTAACTAATTAACTAACTAACTACTAGTTAACTAACTAACTAACTAAATAACTAAATAACTAACTAACTAACTAACAAACCACTAGCTAACTAACTAAGTAATTAACTATCTAACTTACTAACTAACTACCTTCATACATGCCTATTAACTAACTAACTAACTAACTACCTTTCAAACTAACTAACTAAATAACTAAATAACTAAATAACTAAATAACTAACTAACTAACTAACTATCTAAATAACTAAATACCTAAATAACTAAATAACTAAATAACTAACTAATTAACTAACTAACTAGCTAACTAACTAACTAACTAAATAACTAAATAACTAAATAACTAACTAACTAACTAACTAACTGACTAAATAACTAAATAACTAACTAACTAATTAACAAACCAACTAACTAAATAACCATCTTCCTACATACGTATTAACTATATAATTAACTAACTAACTACATTCCCACTAACTAACTAACTAACTAACTTACTAACTAACTAAATAACTAACTAGCTAACTAACTAACTACTAGAGAACTAACAAACTTACTAATTAAATAACGAACTAGTCAACTAACTAACTAACTAATTAACTACTAGATAACTAACTAACGAACTAACTTACTTACTTACTAACTAACTCACTAACTACTTGATAACTGACTAACTAACTAGCTAACTAACTACCTTCCTACATACCTATTAACTTACTAACTAGCTAACAAACTAACTACAAGCTAGCTAACTAACTAACTAACTAGTCAACTAACTAACTAACTAACTAACTACTAGCTAACTAACTAACTAACTGACTAAATAACGAACTAATTAACTAACTAACTAACTATCTTCATACATACCTATAAACTAACTAAATAGCTAACTACATAACTAACTAATTAACTAACTACCTTCCTACAAACTCACTAACTGACTAACTGACTTACTAACTAACTAATTAACTAGTATCTAACTAACTAACTAGCTAACTAATTGTCTTCCTACATACCTATTAACTAGTATCTATCTAACTAACTAACTAACTTATTGTCTTCCTATATACCTATTAACAAACTAACTAACTAATTGACTAACTAACCGACTAACTAGTTAATTAGTTAACTAGTTAATTAGTTAGTTAGTTAGTTAGTGAGTTAGTTAGTTAGTTAGAAAGGTAGTTAGTTAGTTAGTTAATAGGTATGTATGAAGGTAGTTTGTTAGAAAGTTAGTTAGTTAGTTAGCTAGTAGTTTATTAGTTAGTTAGTTATTTAATTAGTTAGTTATTTAGTTAGTTAGTTAGTTAGTTAACTAGTAATTAGTTAGTTAATTAGTTAATTAATTAGTTCGTTAATTAGTTAGTTAGTGGGTATGTACAAAGGTAGCTAGTTAGTTAGTCAATTTGTTAGTTAGTTAGTTAATTAGTTAGTTATTTATTTAGTTAGTTAGTTAGTTAAATAGCTAGTAGTTATTTAGTTAGTTTTTAAGTTAGTGGGTATATAGGAAGGCAGTTAGTAAGTTAGTTAGTTATTTAGTTAATATGTACGTAGGAAGATAGTTATTTAGTTAATTAGTTAGTTATTTAGTTAGTTATCTAGTAGTTAGTTAGTTAGTTTGTTAGATATTTATTGAGTTAGCTAATTGTTAGTTAGTTAGTTAGTTAGTTAGTTAGTTAGTTAGTTAGTTAGTTAGTTAGTCAATATGTATGTAAGAAGGTAGTTACTTAGTTAGTTAGTTAATTAGCTAGTAGTTAGTTAGTTAGTTAGTACGTATGCAAGAAGGTTGTTAGTTAGTTAGTTAGTTAGTTAGATAGTTTGTTAATTAATTAGTTAGTTAGTTAATCAGTTAGTTACTTAGTTAGTTACTTAGTTAGCTAGCCTGTGGTTTATTAGTTAGTGGGTTAGTTAGTTAATCAATATATATGTATCAAGGTAGTTAGTAAGTTAGTTAGATAGTTAGTTAATTAGTTAGTAGTTAGTTATCTAGTAGTAAGTTAGTTAGTTATTTAGTTAGGTAACTAATTAGTTATTTAGTTAGTTAGTTTGTTAGTTATCTAGTAGTTAGTTAGTTAGCTAGTTAGTTATTTAGTTAGTTAGATAGTTAGTTAGTTAGTTAGTGGGTATGTGGGAAGGTAGTTTGTTTGTTTGTTAGTTAATTAGATAATTAATAGACATATAGGAAGATAGTTATTTAGTTAGTTAGTTTGTTTGTTAATTAGTTAGTTGTTTAGTTATTTAGTTAGTTAGTTAGTTTTTTAGTTATTTAGTTAGAAAGGTAGTTGGTTAGTTAGTTAATAGGTATGTATAAAGGTAGTTAGTTAGTAAGTTAGATAGTTAACTAGTTAGTTAGTTAGCTAGTAGTTAGTTAGTTAGTTAATTAGTTAATTAGTTAGTTATTTAGTTAGTTAGTTAGTTAGTTAGTTAACTAGTAGTTCGTTAGTTAATTAGTTAATTAATTAGTTAGTTAATTAGTTAGTTAGTAAGTTAGTTAGTTAGTAGGTATGTACGAAGGAAGCTAGTTAGTTAGTTAATTAGTTAGTTAGTTAGTTAATTGGTCAGTTATTTGGTTAGTTAGTTCGTTAGTTAAATAGCTAGTAGTTATTTAGTTAGTTATTAATTTAATTAGTAAGTGACTTTGTTAGTGGGTATGTAGGAAGGTAGTTAGTAAGTTAGTTAGTAAGTTGGTTTGTTAGTTAGTTAATATGTACGTAGGAAGATAGTTTGTTAGTTAATTAGTTTGTTATTTAGTTAGTCATCTAGTAGTTTGTTAGTTAGTTTGTTAGTTAGTTAGTTATTTATTCAGTTAGCTAGTATTTTGTTTGTAACTTAGTTAATTAGTTAGTTAGTTAGTTAGTTAGTTAGTTAATTAGTTATAGTTAGTTAGTTAGTTAATCAATATGTGTGTAAGTAGGTACTTAGATAGTTAGTTAGTCAATATGTATGTAAGATGGTAGTTAGTTAGTTAGTTAGTTAGTTAATTAGCTAGTAGTTAGTTAGTTAGTTATTTAGTTAGTTAGTATGTAAGAAGGTTGTTAGTTAGTTAGTTAGTTAGACAGGTAGTTAATTAGTTAGTCAGTTAGTTAATCAGTTTGTTATTTAGTTAGTTACTTAGTTAGTTGGCTAGTAGTTAGTTTGTTAATCAATATATATGTATCAAGGTAGTTTGTTAGTTAGATTGATAGTTAGTTAATTAGTTAGTTTGTTAGTTAATTAGTTAGTTAATTAGTTAGTCAGTTAGTTAGTTAGTTATCTAGTAGTTAGTTAGTTAGTTAGGTCATCAGTTAGTTGGCTAGTAGTTAGTTAATTAGTTAGTCAGTTAGTTAGTAAGTTAGTGGGTATGTATGAAGGTAGTTTGTTAGAAAGTTAGTTAGTTAGTTAGCTAGTAGTTTATTAGTTAGTTAGATAGTTAATTAGTTAGTTATTTAGTTAGTTAGTTAATTAGTTAACTAGTAGTTAGTTAGTTAATTAGTTAATTAATTAGTTAGTTAGTAAGTTAGTTAGTTAGTGGGTATGTACGAAGGTAGCTAGTTAGTTAGTTAATTTGTTAGTTAGTTAGTTAGTTTACTAGTTAGTTAGTTAGTTAGTTAGTTAATTAGTTAGTTATTTATTTAGTTAGTTAGTTAATTAAATAGCTAGTAGTTATTTAGTTAGTTACAAAGTTATTGGGTATGTAGGAAGGCAGTTAGTAAGTTAGTTAGTTAGTTAGTTTGTTAATATGTATGTAGGAAGATAGTTATTTAGTTAATTAGTTAGTCATTTAGTTAGTTATCTAGTTGTTAGTTAGTTAGTTAGTTAGTTAGTTAGTTAGTTAGTTAGTTTGTTAGTTAGTTATTTATTCAGTAAGCTAATAGTTAGTTAGTGAGTTAGTTAGTTAATAAGTTAGTTAGTTAGTTAGTTAGTTAGTTAGTTAGTTAATTAGTTAGTTAGTTAGTTAGTTAGTCAATATGTATGTAAGAAGGTAGTTAGTTAGTCAGTTAGTTATTTAATTAGCTAGTAGTTAGTTAGTTAGTTAGTATGCAAGAAGGTTGTTAGTTAGTTAGTTAGATAGTTAGTTAATTAGTTAATTAGTTAGTTAGCTAATTAACTAACTAACTAACTGACTAACTAACTAACTAACTAATTAACTAACTAACTAATTAACTAACTATCTAACTAACTAACTAACTACCTTGATACATGAATATATATTAACTAACTCACTCACTAACGAACTAATTACTAGCTAACTAACTTAGTAACTAACTAAATAACTATTTAAATAACTAACTGATTAACTAACTAACTAACAAATTAACTACCTTTCTAACTAACTAACTAACTAACAACCTTCTTACATACTAACTAACTAACTAACTAACTAACTAACTACTAGCTAATTAACTAACTAACTAACTAACTAACTAACTACCTTCTTACATACATATTGACTAACTAACTAACTAACTACCTTCTTACATACATATTGACTAACCAACTAACTAACTAACTAATTAACTAACTAACTAACTAACTAACTTTCTAATTAACTCACTACCTAACTACTAGCTAGCTGACAAAATAACTAACTAACTAATTACTAGATAATTAACATAATAACTAACTAATTTACTAACAAACTATCTTTTTAAACACCTATTAACTAACTAACTAACTACCTTCATACATACCCGCCAACTACCAAACTAACTAAATAGTAAATAACTAACCTGCTAACTACTAGCTAACCAACTAACTAACTAACTAACTAAATAACTCACTGATGACCTAACTAACTAACTAACTACTAGATAACTAACTAACTAACTAACTGACTAACTAACTAGCTAATTAACTAACTACTAACTAATTAACTAACTATCTAACTAACTAACTAACTACCTTGATACATATATATTGATTAACTAACTAACCCACTAACTAACAAACTACTAGCTAACTAACGAAGTAACTAACTAAATAACTAACTGATTAACTAACTAACTAACTAATTAACTAACTATATAACTAACTAACTAACAAACAACCTTCTTGCATACTAACTAACTAACTAACTAAGTAACTAACTAACTACTAGCTAATTTACTAACTAACTAAGTAACTACCTTCTTACATACATATTGACTAACTAACAAATTAACTAGTTAACTAACTAACTAACTAACATACTAACTACCTAACTAACTAACTAGCTATTAGCTGACTTAATAAATAACCAACAAACAAACTAACTAACTACTAGATAACTAACTAAATAACTAACTAATTAACTAAATAACTTTCTTCCTACATACATATTAACTAAATAACTAACTAACTTACTAACTTCCTTCCTACATACCCACTAACTTAATGACTAACTAAATAACTACTAGCTATTTAACTAACTAATTAACTAAATAAATAACTAACTAGTTAACTAACTAACTAACTAACTAATTAACTAACTGACTAACAAATTAACAAACTAACTAGGTACCTTCGTACATACCCACTAACTAACTAACTAACTTACTAACTAACTAATTAACTAATTAATTAACTAACTAACTAACTAATAAACTACTAACTAACTAACTAACTAACTTTCTAACAAACTACCTTCATACATACCTATTAACTAACTAACTAACTACCTTTCTAACTAACTAACTCACTAACTAACTAACTAACTAACTAACTAACTAACTAAATACCTAACTAATTGGCAAATTAACTAATTAACAAACTAACTAAATAACCGAATACTATCTTCCTAGATACCTATTAACTAACTAACTAACTAACTAACTAACTACTTTCCTACATACCCACTAACTTACTAACTAACTACCTTCCCACAAACTAACTAACTAACTAACTAACTAACTACTAGTAACTAGATAACTAACTAGTTAACTAAGTAAATAACAAACTAACTAACTACTAGATAACTAACTAACCTACAAACTAAATAACTAACTAACTAACTAACTACTAGCTAGCTGACAAAATAACTAACTAACTAATTACTAGATAACTAACATAATAACTAACTAATTTACTAACTCAATATCTTTTTAAATACCTATTACCTAACTAAGTAACTAAATAAATAACTAACTAATTAACTAACTAACTAACTAACTAATTAACTAACTAACTAACAAATTAACTAACTAACTAGCTACCTTCGTACATACCCACTAACTAACTAACTTACTAACTAACTAATTAATTAACTAATTAACTAACTAACTAACTAAATAACTAACTAATTAACTACAAGCTAACTAACTAACTAACTAACTAACTTTCTAACTAACTACCTTCATACATACCTATTAACTAACTAACTCACTAACTAAATAATTATCTAACTAAATAACTAACTAACTGACAAAATAACCGAATAACTATCTTCCTATATACCAACTAACTAACTAACTAACTAACTAACTAACTACTTTCCTACATACCCACTAACTTACTAACAAACTACCTTCCCACTAACTAACAAACTAACTAACTAACTATCTAACTAACTAAATAACTAACTAGCTAACTAACTAACTACTAGTAACTAAATAACTAACTTGTTAACAAACTAAATAACTAACTAACTAACTACTAGATAACTTACTAACTAACTAACTAAATAACTAACTGACTAACTAACTACTAGCTAGCTGATAAAATAACTAACTAACTAATTACTAGATAACTAACATAATAACTAACTAATTTACTAACTGACTATCTTCTTAAATACCTATTAACTAACTAACTAACTACCTTCCTACATACCCGCCAACTAACTAACTAACTAACTTAATAAATAATTATCTAGCAAACTACTAGCTAGCTAACTAACTAACTAACTAACTAAATAAGTAACTGATGACCTAACTAACTAACTAACTAACTAACTAACTAACTAACTAACTAACTATCAATCTAACTAACTAACTACCTTGATACATATATATTGATTAACTAACTAAGTACTAGCTAACTAACTAAGTAACTAACTAAATAACTAACTGATTAACCAAATAACTAACTAATTAACTACCTTTCTAACTAACTAACTAACTAACAACCTTCTTATATACTAACTAACTAACTAACTAACTAACTACTAGCTAATTAACTATCTAACTATCTAACTAACTACCTTCTTACATACATATTGACTAACTAACTAACTAACTACCTTCTTACATACATATTGACTAACTAACTAACGAACTAACTAATTAACAAACAAACAAACTAACTAACTAACTTACTAATTAACTAACTAACTAACAAACTAACTAACTAACTACTAGATCACTAACAAAATAACTAACTAATTAACTAACTAACTATCTTCCTACGTACATATTAACTAACTAACAAACTAACTAACTTACTAACTACCTTTCTACATACCCACTAACAAAGGCACTTACTAATTAAATTAATAACTAACTAAATAACTATTAGCTATTTAACTAACGAACTAACTAACTAAATAACTAACCAATTAACTAACTAAATAACTAACCAATTAACTAACTAACTAACTAATTAATTAACTAACTAGCTACCTTCGTACATAGCCACTAACTAACTAACTTACTAGCTAACTAATTAACTAACTAATTAATTAACTAATTAACTAACTTACTACTAGTTGACTAAACTAACTAACCAAATGACTAACTAATTAACTAATTAACTAACTAACAAACTACTAGCTAACTAACTAACTAACTAGTTAACTCTCTAACTTACTAACTAACTACCTTCATACATACCTATTAACTAACTAACTAACTACCTTTCTAACTAACTAACTAAATAACTAACTAAATAACTAAATAACTAAATAACTAACTAACTAACTAATTAACGAATTAACAATCAAACTAACTAACTAAATAACTATCTTCCTACATGCCTATTAATTATCCAATTAACTAACAAACTAACTAAGAAACAAACTAACTACCTTCCCACATACCCACTAACTAACTAACTAACTACCCTCCCACTAACTCACTAACGAACTATCTAACTAACTAAATAACTAACTAGCTAACTAACTAACTACTAGATAACTAACAAACAAACTAACTAAATAACTAATTAGTTAACTAACTAAATAACTAACTAACTAACTACTAGATAACTAACTAACTAATTAACTAATTAACAAACTAACTAGCTAAATAACTATCTTGCTACATGCCTATTAACTATCTAATTAACTAACAAACTAACTAACTAACAAAATAACTACGTTCCTACATACCCACTAACTAACTAACTAACTACCTTCCCACTAACTAACTAACTAACTAACTATCTAACTCACTAAATAACTAACTAGCTAACTAACTAACTACTAGATAACTAACAAACAAACTAACTAAATAACTAATTTGTTAACAAACTAAATAACTAACTAACAGACTACTAGATAACTAACTAACTAATTAACTAATAAACAAACTAACTAGCTAAATAACTATCTTGCTACATGCCAATTAACTAACTAATTTACCAACAAACTATCTTTTTAAATACCTATTAACTAACTAACTAACTAACTAACTAACTAACTAACTACCTTCATACATTCCCGCCAACTAACAAACTAACTAAGTAAATAAATAACTAACCTGCTAACTACTAGCTAACCAACTAACTAACTAACTAAACAAATAACTAACTGATGACCTAACTAACTAACTAACTACTAGATAACTAACTAACTAACTAACTAACTAACTAACTAACTACTAGATAACTAACTAACTAACTAACTGACTAACTAACTAACTAATTAACTAACAACAAACTAATTAACTAACTATCTAACTAACCCCCCAACTACCTTGATACAGTAGTTATTTAGTTAGTTACTAAGTTAGTGGGTATGTAGGAAGGCAGTCAGTTAGTTAATTAGTTAATATGTATGTAGGAAGATAGTTATTTAGTTAGTTATCTAGTAGTTAGTTAGTTAGTTAGTTAGTTAGTTAGTTAGTTATTTATTTATTTATTTAGTTAACTATTTGTTAGTTTGTTAGTTAGTTAGTTAGTTAGTTAGTTAGTCAATATGTATGTAAGAAGGTAGTTAGTTAGTTAGTTAGTTATTTAGTTAGCTAGTAGTTAGTTAGTTAGTTAGTTAGTTAGTTAGTTAGTTAGTTAGTTAGTTAGTTAGTTAGTTAGTTAGTATGCAAGAAGGTTGTTAGTTATCAGTTAGTTAGATAATTAGTTAATTAGTTAGTTAGTTAGTTAATCAGTTAGTTATTTAGTTAGCTATTTAGTTAGTTTATAGGTATGTATGAAGATAGTTAGTTAGTTAGTTAATTAGTTCGTTATTTAGTCAATTAGGTAGTTAGTTAGCTAGTAGTTAGTTAGTTAGTTAGTTAGTTGACTAGTTAGTTAGTTAGTTAGCTAGCTTGTAGTTAGTTTGTTAGCTAGTTAGTTAGCTAATAGGTATGTAGGAAGGTAGTTAGTTAGCTAGTTAGTTAGTCAGTTATCTAGTAGTTAGTTAGTTAGTTAGTAAGTAAGTAAGTTAGTTCGTTAGTTAGTTATCTAGTAGTTAATTAGTTAGTTAGTTAGTTAACTAGTTCGTTATTTAATTAGTAAGTTTGTTAGTTCTCTAGTAGTTAGTTAGTTAGCTAGTTAGTTATTTAGTTAGTTAGTAAGTTAGTTAGTTAGTTAGTGGGAATGTAGTTAGTTAGTTAATTATATAGTTAATACGTATGTAGGAAGATGGTTATCTAGTTAGTTAGTTGGTTTGTTAATTAGTTAGTTAGTTATTTAGTTATTTAGTCAGTTAGTTAGTTAGTTAGTTATTTAGTTATTTAGTTATTTAGTTAGTTAGTTAGTTAGCTAGTTAGTTAGTTAATTAGTTAGTTACTTAGTTATTTAGTTATTTAGTTATTTAGTTATTTAGTTAGTTAGTTAGTTAGTTAGTTATTTAGTTATTTAGTTATTTAGTTAGTTAGTTAGTTATTTAGTTAGTTTGAAAGGTAGTTAGTTAGTTAGTTAGTTAATAGGCATGTATGAAGGTAGTTAGTTAGTAAGTTTGATAGTTAATTACTTAGTTAGTTAGCTAGTGGTTTGTTAGTTAGTTAGTTAGTTAGTTATTTAGTTACTTAGTTAGTTAGTTAGTTAACTAGTAGTTAGTTAGTGAATTAGTTAATTAATTAGTTAATTAATTAGTTAGTTAGTAAGTTAGTTAGTTAGTGGGTATGTATGAAGGTAGCTAGTTAGTTAGTTAATTTGTTAGTTAGTTAGTTAATTAGTTAGTTAGTTATTTATTTAGTCAGTTAGTTAAATAGCTAGTAGTTATTTAGATAGTTATTTATTTATTTAGTTTGTAACTTAGTTAGTGGGTATGTAGGAAGGTAGTTGGTAAGTTAGTTAGTTAGTTAATATGTATGTAGGAAGATTGATAGTTTGTTAATTAGTTAGTTATTTAGTTAGTTATCTAGTAGTTAGTTAGTTAGTAAGTTAGTTAGTTAGTTAGTTAGTTAATTAGTTAGTTAGTCAATGTGTATGTGAGAGGATAGTTAATTAGTTAGTTAGTTAGTTAATTATCTAGTTAGTTAGTTAGTTAGTTAGTTAGTTAGTTAGTTAGTTAGTTAGTTAGTTAGTTAGTTAGTTAATCAGTTAGTTCTTTAGTTAGTTAGTTAGTTCGCTAGTAGTTAGTTAGTTAGTGAGTTAGTTAGTTAATCAATATGTATGTATCAAGGTAGTTAATTTGTTAGTTAGATAGTTAGTTATTTAGTTAGTTAGTTCATTAGTTAGTTAGTTAGTTAGTTAGTCAGTTAGTTAGTTAGTTATCATGTAGTTAGTTAGTTAGTTAGGTCATCAGTTAGTTATTTATTTAGTTAGTTAGTTAGTTAGCTAGTAGTTAGCTAGTTAGTGATTTAGTTAGTTTTTTAGTTAGTCCGTTGGTGGGTATGTAGGAAGGTAGTTAGCTAGTTAGTCAGTAAATTAATAGGTATTTAAGAAGATAGTTAGTTAGTAAATTAATAGGTATTTAAGAAGATTGTTAGTTAGTAAATTAGTTAGTTAATTAGTTAGTTATTTAGTTAGTTAGTTATTTATTCAGTTAGCTTGTAGTTAGTTAGTTAGTAAGTTAGTTAGTTAATTAGTTAGTTAATTAGTTAGTTAGTTAGTTAGTTAATTAGTCAATATGTATGTAAGAAGGTAGTTAGTTAGTTAGTTATTTAGCTAGTAGTTAGTTAGTTAGTTAGCATGTAAGAAGGTCGTTAGTTAGTTAGTTAGTTAGTTAATTAGTAGGTTAGTTAGTTAGTTAGTTAGTTAGTTAATCAGTTAGTTATTTAGTTAGTTACTTAGTTAGTTAGCTTGTAGTTAGTTAGTTAGTTAGTTAGTTAGTTGATCTATATGTATGTGTCAAGGTAGTTAGTTAGTTAGTTAGATAGTTAGTTAATTAGTTAGTTAGTGAATTAGTTAGTTAGTTAGTTATCTAGTAGTTAGTTAGTTAGTTAGTTAGGTCATCAGTTAGTTATTTAGTTAGTTAGTTAGTTAGTTGTATAGTTAGTAGTTAGCTGGTTAGTTATTCATTTAGTTAGTTAGTTAGTTAGTTGGTGGGTATGTTGGAATGTAGTTAGTTAGGTAGTTATTTAGGTAATTGGTATTTAAAAAGATAGTTAGTTAGTAAATTAGTTAGGTATTATGTTTGTTATCTATTAATTAGTCAGTTAGTTATTTTGTCAGCTAGCTAGTAGTTAGTTAGTTAGTTAGTTAGTTAGTTAGTTAGTTAGTTATCTAGTAGTTAGTTAGTTAGTTATTTTGTTAGTTAACTAGTTATCTAGTAGTTAGTTAGTTAGATAGTTAGTTATTTAGTTAGATATATAGTTAGTTAGTTAGCGGTAAGGTAGTTAGTTAGTTAGTAAGTGGGTATGTAGGAAGGTAGTAGTTAGTTAGTTAGTTTGCTAGTTAGCTAGTCAATAGGTATGTAGGAAGATAGTTATTTAGTCATTTTGTTAATTAGTTAATTAGTTAGTTAGTTAGTTAGTTAGTTAGTTAGTTAATATGTATTTAAGAAGGTAGTTAGTTATTAAGTTAGTTAGTTAACTAGTTAGTTAGTTAGCTAGTAGTTCGTTAGTTAGTCAGTTAATTAGTTAGTTAGTTATTTAGTTAGTTAGTTAGTTAGTTAGTCATTTAACTAGTAGTTAGTTACATAATTAGTTAATTAATTAGTTAGTTAATTAGTTAGTTAGTAAGTTAGTTTGTAAGTGGGTATGTACGAAGGTAGCTAGTTAGTCAATTAGTTAGTTAGTTAGTTAATTAGTTAGTTATTTAGTTAGTTAGTTATGTAGTTAGTTAGTTATTTATTTAGTTAGTTACTTAGTTAGTGGGTATGTAGGAAGGTAGTTAGTAAGTTAGTTAGTTAGTTAGTTAGTTAGTTAGTTAGTTATCTAGTAGTTAGTTAGTTAGTTATTTAGTTAGTTACTAGTTAGTTACTTAGTTAGTTAGTTTGTTAGTTATTTAGTGGTTAGTTAGTTATTTTGGTAGTCAGATAGTTAGTTAGTTAGTTAGTAAGTTAGTGGGTATGTAGGAAGGTAGGTAGGTAGGTAGTTAGTTAGTTAGTTAATAGGTATGTAGGATGATAGTTATTTAGTTAATTTGTTAATTTGTTAATTAGTTAGTCACTTAGTTATTTAGTT
This sequence comes from Luzula sylvatica, assembly GCA_946800325.1. Classification (NCBI taxonomy): domain Eukaryota; kingdom Viridiplantae; phylum Streptophyta; class Magnoliopsida; order Poales; family Juncaceae; genus Luzula; species Luzula sylvatica. The sequence goes on along the minus strand of OX326960.1, from coordinate 13,501,312 downwards.
ATTTAGTTAGGTAGTTAGTTAGTTTGTTAGTTTGTTAGTTAGAAAGGTAGTTAGTTAGTTAGTTAATAGGTATGTATGAAGGTAGTTAGTTAGTAAGTTAGTTACTTAACTAGTTAGTTAGTTAAGTAGTAGTTTGTTAGTTAGTTAGTTAGTTAATTAGTTAATTAATTAGTTAGTTAATTAGTCAATTAATTTGTTTGTTAGTTCGTTAACTAGTTAGTTAGTTAGTTAATTAGTTAGTTATTTATTTTGTTAGTTAGTAAGTTGAATAGCTAGTAGTTATTTAGTTAGTTAGTAGGTATGTTGGATGGTAGTTAGTAAGTTAGTTAGTTAGTTAGTTAGTTAGTTAGTTAATATGTTTGAAGGAAGATAGTTAGTAAGTCAAATAGTTAGTTATCTAGTAGTTAGTTAGTTAATTAGTTAGTGAGTTAGTTATTTATTCAGTTAGCTAGTAGTCAGTTAGTTAGTTAGTTAGTTAGTTAGTAAGTTAGTTAGTTAGTTAGTTAGTTAGTTAGTCAATATGTATGTAAGAAGGTAGTTAGTTAGTTAGTTAGTTAAATAGTAAGTAAGTAAGTTAGTTAATTATCAAGTAGTTGGTAAGTTAGTTTGTTAGGTAGTTAAATAGTTAGTAATTTAGTTAGTTAGTTAGTTAGTTAAATAGTTAGTAAGTTAGTTAGTTAGTTAGTTAGTTATCAAGTAGTTGGTTAGTTAGTTAGTAAGTTAGTCGACTAGTTAGTTATTTTGTTAGTTAGTTAGTTAGCTAGTAGTTAGCTAGTAATTTATTTAGTTAGGTAGTTAGTTGGTGGGTATGCAGGAAGGTAGTTAGTTTGTCAGTTAGTTAATAAGTATGTAGGAAGATTGTTAGTTAGTTAATTAGTTAGTTATTTAGATAGATATCTAGTAGTTAGTTACTTAGTTTGTCAGTTAGTTAGTTATTTAGTTATTTATCTAGTAGTTAGTTAATTAGTTAGTTAATTAGTTAGTTAGTTAGTTAACTAGTTAGTTATTTTGTAAGTTAGATAGTTAATAAGTACGTAGGAAGATAGTTAGTTAGTAAATGAGTTAGTTATTTAGTTAGTTATCTAGTATTTAGTTAGTTACTTAGTCAGTTAGTTAGTCATTTAGTTATTTATCTAGTAGTTAGTTAATTAGTTAGTTAGTTAGTTAGTTAGTTAGTTAATTAATTAGTTGGTTAGTTAGTTAATATGTATGTTAGAAGGCAGATAGTTAGTTAGTTAGTTAGTTTGGTAGTTAGTAAATTAGTTAGTTAGTTATCAGTTAGTTAGTCGGTATGTAGGATGGTAGTTAGTTAGTTGGTTAGTTAGTCGGTATGTAGGATGGTAGTTAGTTAGTTAGTTAGTTAGTTAATAGGTATATAGGAAGATAGTTAGTTAGTTAGTTAGTTAGTTAGATTGATAGTAGTTAATAGGTATGTAGGGAGACAATTGGTTAGTTAGGTAGTTAGTTAATTAGTTAGTTAGTTAGTTAGATACTAGTTAATTAGTTAGTTAGTTAGTTAGTCAGTTAATCAGTTAGTCAGTTAGTTAGTAAGTTAAAATGTATGTAAGAAGGTAGTTAGTTAGTTAATTGATTAGATAGTTAATTATTTAGGTAGTTTGTTTGTTAGTTTGTTAGTTAGTCAGTTATTTAGTTAGTTAGTTAGTTAGTTAGTTAGTTAGCTAATAGTTAGTTAGTTCGATAGTTAGTTAATTAGTTATTTAATACGTATGTAGGAAGATAGTTAATTAAGTATTTAGCTATTTAGTTAGTTATCTAGTAGTTAGTTAGTTAGTTAGTTATCTAGTAGTTGTTTAGTTATATAGTTAGTTATATAGTTAGTTTGTTAGTTAGTTAGTTAGTTAGTTAGTTAGTTAGTAGTTAGTTAGTTAGTTAGTTTGTTAGTTGGTACGTAGGAAGGAAGGTAGGTAGTTAATTAGTTAGTTAGTTAATTATTTATTTAATTAATTAGTTATAAGTTAGTTAGTTTGTTAGTGGGTATGTAGGAAAGGTAGCCAGTTAGTTACTTAGTTACTTAGTTAACTAGTTAGTTAGTTAGTTAGTTATCTAGTAGTTAGTTAGTTAGTTAGTAAATTAGTTAGTTATTTAGTTAGTTAGTTAGTTAATGGGTATGTACGAAAGGTAGCTAGTAAGTTACTTAGTTACTTAGTTAACTAGTTAGTTAGTTAGGTAGTAGTCAGTTAGTTAGTTAGTTAGTTAGTTAGTTCGTTAGTTAGTTAGTCAGTGGGTTTGTTGGAAAGTAGTCAGTTAGTTTGTCACTTAGTTAGTATGTACGTTTGTTAGTGGGTATGTAGGATAGTTAGTTAGTTAGTTAGTTAGTTTGGTAGTTAATTAGTTAATTAGTTAGTTAGCTAGTAGTAAGTTAGTTAGTTAGTTAATAGTGAGTTAGTCAATTTATCATTTAGTTCGTTAGTTAGTTAGTTATTATGTATGTAAAATGGTAGGTAGTTAGTTAGTTAGATAGTTAGTTAATTAGTTAGTTAGTTAGTTATCTTGTAGGTATTTAGTTAGTTAGTTTGTTAGTTAGTCAATCAGTTAGTTATTTAGTCGGTTAGTCAGCGAGTAGATAGTTAGTTAGTTAGTTAGTTAGTTAATTAGGTACTTAATTTGGTAGTTAGTTAGTTAGTTAGTTAGTTAGCTAGTCGTTAGTTAGTTAGTAATCTAGTAGTTAGTTAGTTAGTTAATAAGTTAGTTAGTCACTTTGTTAATATGTATGTAAGAAGGTAGTTAGTACGTTAGTTAGTTAGATATATAGTTAGTTAATTAGTTAGTTAGTTAATTAGTTAATTAATGGGTATGTAGGAAGGTAGTTAGTTAGTTAGTTTGATAGTTAGTTAGCTAGCTAGTAGTTAGTGAGTTACTTTGTTAGTTAGCTAGTTAGTTAGCAAGTTAGTTAGTTAGTTAGTTACTTAGTTAGTTAGGATGTAGGATGCTAGCTAGATAGTTAGTTAGTTAGTTAATTAGTTAGTTAGTTAGTTGGTTAGTTAGTTAGTTAGTTAGTTAGTAAGTTAGTTAGTTTGTTAGTTAGTTAGTTAGTTAATGGGTTTGTATGAAGGTAGTTAGTTAACTAGTTAGTTAGGTAGTTAGTTTTTTTGTTAGTTAAAAGGTATGTATGAAGGTAGTTAGTAAGTTAGTTTGTTAATTAGTTATTTAGTTAGTTAGCTACTAGTTAATTAGTTAGTTAGTTAGTTAGTTAGTTAATTAGTTAGTTTGTTATTTATATAGTTAGTTAGTTAATTAGGTAGCTAGTAGTTAGTTAGTAAATTAGTTAATTAATTAGTTAATTAGTTAGTTAGTTAGTTAGTTAGTACGTTCGTTAGTTGGTGGGTATGTTGAAAAGTAGCTAGTTAGTTTGTTTGTTAATTACCTAGTAGTTTGTTTGTTATTTAGTTCGTTAGTTAGTTAGTCAGTTAATCAGTTAGTTAGTTAGTTAGTTAGTTAAAATGTATGTAAGAATGTAGTTAGGTAGTTAGTTAGTTAATTAATTAGTTTACAGGTATGTATGATCGTAGTTAGTTAGTTAGTTAATTAGTTAGTTAGTTATTTAGTTAGTTTGTTACTTAGCTAGTAGTTAGTTAGTTAGTTAGTTAGTTAGCTAGTAGTTAGTTAGTTATTTAGTTGGCTAGTTAGTTAGTTAGTTAGCTTGCTAGCTAGTAGTTAGTTAGTTAGTTAGTTTGTTAGTACGTATGTAGGAAGGTAGTTAGTTAGTTAGCTGGTTAGTTAGTTAGTTAGCTAGTAGTTAGTTAGTTAGTTAGCTAGTTAGTTAGTTAGTATGCAAGAAGGTTGTTAGTTAGTTAGTTAGTTAGTTAGATAGTTAGTTAATTAGTTAGTTAGTTAGTTAATCTGTTAGTTATTTAGTTAGTTACTTAGTTAGTTTGCTAGTAGTTAGTTAGTTAGTGGGTTAGTTAGTTAATCAATATATATGTATCCATGTAGTTAGTTAGTTAGTTAGATAGTTAGTTAATTAGTTAGTTAGTTAGTTAATTAGTTAGTTGGCTAGTTAGTTAGTTAGTTAGCTTGCTAGCTAGTAGTTAGTTAGTTAGTTAGTTAGTTTGTTAGTAGGTATGTAGGAAGGTAGTTAGTTAGTTAGCTGGTTAGTTATTTAGTTAGCTAGTAGTTAGTTAGTTAGTCAATTAGTTAGTAAGTAAGTAAGTTAGTTAGTTAGTTAGTTAGTTAGTGGGGTATGTAGGAAAGGTAGCTAGTTAGTTACTTAGTTAGCTAGTTTGTTAGTTAGTTAGATAGTAGTTAGTTAGTTAGTTAGTTAGTTAGTTAGTTAATAAGTTAATTAGTTAGTTAGTTTGCTAATTAGTTAGAGGGTATGTAGGAAGGTAGTTAGTTAGTTAGTCTGTTAGTAAGTTAGATAGTAAGTTAGTTAGTTAGTTAGTTAGTTAGTATGATCGTTAGTTAGTGGGTCTGTAGGAATGTAGCAAGCTAGCTAGTTAGTTAGTTAGTTAGCTAGTAGTAAGTTAGTTACATAGTTAATTAGTTAGTTAGTGAGTTAATCAGTTAGTTAGTTAGTTAATTAGTTATTTAGTTAGATAGTTAGTTAACTAGTTAGTTAGTTAATTAGTTAATTAATTAGTTAGTTAATTAGTTAGTTAGTAAGTTAGTTAGTTAATGGGTATGTACGAAGGTAGCCAGTTAGTTAGTTAATTTGTTAGTTAGTTAGTTAATTAGTTAGTTAGTTAGTTAGTTAATTAGTTAGTTATTTATTTATTTAGTTAGTTAGTTCAATAGCTAGTAGTTATTTAGATAGTTATTTATTTATTTAGTTTGTAACTTAGATAGTTAATTAGTTAGTTAGTCAATATGTATGTGAGAAGGTAGTTAGGTAGTTAGTTAGTTAATTATCTTTTAGTTAGTTAGTTAGTTAGATAGTTAGTTAATTAGTTAGTTATTTAGTTAGTTAGTTAGTTAGCTAGTAGTTAGTTAGTTAGTGAGTTGGTTAGTTAATCAATATGTATGTATCAAGGTAGTTAGATAGTTAGTTAGATAGTTAGTTAATTAGTTAGTTAGTTAATTAGTTAGTTAGTTAGTTAGTCAGTTAGTTAGTTAGTTATCTTGTAGTTAGTTAGTTAGTCAGGTCATCAGTTAGTTATTTATTTAGTTAGTTAGTTAGTTAGCTAGTAGTTAGCTAGTTAGTGATTTAGTTAGTTAGTTAGTCAGTTAGTTAGTTGGTGGGTATGTAGGAAGGTAGTTAACTAGTTAGTTAGTAAATTAATAGGTGTTTAAGAAGATAGTTAGTTACTAAATTAGTTAGTTATTTTGTTAGTTATCTAGTAATTAGTTAGTTAGTTATTTTGTCAGCTAGCTAGTAGTTAGTTAGTTATTTAGTTAGTTAGTTAGTTATCTAGTAGTTAGTTAGTTATCTAGTTAGTTAACTAGTTAGTTATTTAGTTAGTTAACTAGTTAGTTATTTAGTTAGTTAGTTTGTTAGTTATCTAGTGGTTAGTTAGTTAACTAGTTAGTTATTTTGGTAGTTAGATAGTTAGTTAGTTAGTTAGTTAATTAGTGGGTATGTATGAAGGTAGTTAGTTATTTAACTAGCTAGTTAGTTAGGTAGTAGTTAGTTAATTAGTTAGTTAGTTAATTAGTTAGTTATTTAGTTAGTTAGTTAGTTAGTAAGTTAACTAGTAGTTACTTAGTTAATTAGTTAATTAATTAGTTAGTTAATTAGTTAGTTAATTAGTTAGTTAGTTCGTTAACTAGTTAGTTAGTTAGTTAATTAGTTAGTTATTTATTTTGTTAGTTAGTAAGTTGAATAGCTAGTAGTTGGTTAATTAGTTAGTTAGTTAGTTAGTTAGTTAGTTAGTTAATTAATTAGTTGGTTAGTTAGTTAATATGTATGTTAGAAGGCAGATATTTAGTTAGTTAGTTAGTTTGGTAGTTAGTAAATTAGTTAGTTAGTTATCAGTTAGTTAGTCGGTATGTAGGATGGTAGTTAGTTAGTTGGTTAGTTAGTCGGTATGTAGGATGGTAGTTAGTTAGTTAGTTAGTTAGTTAATAGGTATATAGGAAGATAGTTAGTTAGTTAGTTAGTTAGTTAGATTGATACTAGTTAATAGGTATGTAGGGAGACAATTGGTTAGTTAGATAGTTAGTTAATTAGTTAGTTAGTTAGTTAGATACTAGTTAATTAGTTAGTTAGTTAGTTAGTCAGTTAATCAGTTAGTCAGTTAGTTAGTTAGTTAAAATGTATGCAAGAAGGTAGTTAGTTAGTTAATTGATTAGATAGTTATTTATTTAGGTAGTTCGTTTGTTAGTCAGTTATTTAGTAAGTTAGTTAGTTAGTTAGTTAGTTAGTTAGTAAGCTAATAGTTAGTTAGTTCGATAGTTAGTTAATTAGTTATTTAATACGTATGTAGGAAGATAGTTAATTTAGTATTTGGCTATTTAGTTAGTTATCTAGTAGTTAGTTAGTTAGTTAGTTATCTAGTAGTTGTTTAGTTATATAGTTAGTTATATAGTTAGTTAGTTAGTTAGTTAGTTAGTTAGTTAGTTAGTAGTTTGTTAGTTTGTTAGTTTGTTAGTAGGTACGTAGGAAGGAAGGTAGGTAGGTAATTAGTTAGTTAGTTAATTATTTATTTAATTAATTAGTTATAAGTTAGCTAGTTTGTTAGTGGGTATGTAGGAAATGTAGCCAGTTAGTTACTTAGATACTTAGTTAACTAGTTAGTTAGTTAGTTAGTTATCTAGTAGTTAGTTAGTTAGTTAGTAAATTAGTTAGTTATTTAGTTAGTTAGTTAGTTAATGGGTATGTACGAAAGGTAGCTAGTAAGTTACTTAGTTACTAAGTTAACTAGTTAGTTAGTTAGGTAGTAGTTAGTTAGTTAGTTAGTTAGTTAGTTAGTTAGTTCGTTAGTTAGTTAGTCAGTGGGTTTGTTGGAAAGTAGTCAGTTAGTTTGTTACTTAGTTAGTATGTACGTTTGTTAGTGGGTATGTAGGATAGTTAGTTAGTTAGTTTGGTAGTTAATTAGTTAATTAGTTAGTTAGTTAGTAGTAAGTTAGTTAGTTAGCTAGTAGTAAGTTAGTTAGTTAGTTAATAGTGAGTTAGTCAATTTATCATTTAGTTCGTTAGTTAGTTAGTTATTATGTATGTAAAATGGTAGGTAGTTAGTTAGTTAGATAGTTAGTTAATTAGTTAGTTAGTTAGTTATCTTGTAGGTATTTAATTAGTTAGTTTGTTAGTTAGTTAATCAGTTAGTTATTTAGTCAGTTAGTCAGCGAGTAGTTAGTTAGTTAGTTAGTTAGTTAGTTAGTTAATTATGTAGTTAATTTGGTAGTTAGTTTGTTAGTTAATTAGTTAGCTAGTCGTTAGTTAGTTAGTTATTTATCTATTTAGTTAATTAGTGGTTACGTAGGAAGGTAGGTTGTTAGTTAGTTAGTCAATATGTATGTAGGAAGATAGTTAGTTGGTTAATTAGTTAGTTATTTAATTAGTTATCTAGTAGTTAGTTAGTCATTTAGTTAGTTAGTTAGTAATCTAGTAGTTAGTTAGTTAGTTAATAAGTTAGTTAGTTACTTTGTTAATATGTATGTAAGAAGGTAGTTAGTACGTTAGTTAGTTAGATATATAGTTAGTTAATTAGTTAGTTAGTTAATTAGTTAATTAATGGGTATGTAGGAAGGTAGTTTGTTAGTTAGTTAGCTAGCTAGTAGTTAGTGAGTTACTTTGTTAGTTATCTAGTAAGTTAGCAAGTTAGTTAGTTAGTTAGTTACTTAGTTAGTTAGGATGTAGGATGCTAGCTAGATAGTTAGTTAGTTAGTTAATTAGTTAGTTAGATAGTTGGTTAGTTAGTTAGTTAGTTAGTTAGTAAGTTAGTTAGTTAGTTAGTTAGTTAGTTAGTGGGTTTGTATGAAGGTAGTTAGTTAACTAGTTAGTTAGGTAGTTAGTTTTTTTGTTAGTTAAAAGGTATGTATGAAGGTAGTTAGTAAGTTAGTTTGTTAATTAGTTATTTAGTTAGTTAGCTACTAGTTAATTAGTTAGTTAGTTAGTTAGTTAGTTAATTTGTTAGTTTGTTATTTATATAGTTAGTTAGTTAATTAGGTAGCTAGTAGTTAGTTAGTAAATTAGTAAATTAATTAGTTAATTAGTTAGTTAGTCAGTTAGTTAGTACGTTCGTTAGTTGGTGGGTATGTCGAAAAGTAGCTAGTTAGTTAGTTTGTTAATTACCTAGTAGTTTGTTAGTTATTTAGTTAGTTAGTTAGTTAGTCAGTTAATCAGTTAGTTAATTAGTTAGTTAGTTAAAATGTATGTAAGAAGGTAGTTAGTTAGTTAATTAATTAGATGTTTAATTATTTAGTTTGTTAGTTAGTTAGTTAGTTAGTTAGTCAGTTATTTAGTTAGTTAGTTAGTTAGCTAATAGTTAGTTAATTCGATAGTTAGTTAATTAGTTATTTAATATGTATGTAGGAAGATAGTTAATTAATTAGTTAGCTATTTAGTTAGTTATCTAGTAATTAGTTAGTTAGTTAGTTAGTTAGTTATCTAGTAGTTGTTTAGTTATATAGTTAGTTATATAGTTAGTTATTTAGTTAGTTAGTTAGTTAGTTTCTTAGTTAGTTAGTTAGTTAGTTAGTAGTTAGTTAGTTAGTTAGTTTGTTAGTAGGTACGTAGGAAGGAAGGTAGTTAATTAGTTAGTTAGTTGATTATTTATTTAATTAATTAGTTATAAGTTAGTTAGTTAGTTAGTGGGTATGTAGGAAAGCTAGCCAGTTAGTTACTTAGTTACTTAGTTAACTAGTTAGTTAGTTAGTTAATTATCTAGTAGTTAGTTAGTTAGTTAGTTACTTAGTTAGTTAGTTAGTGAGTTAGTTAGTTAGTTAGTTAGTTATTTAGTTATTTAGTTAGTTAGTTAGTTATTTAGTTAGTTAGATACTAGTTAATTAGTTAGTTAGTTAGTTAGTTAGTGATTTTGTCGGAAGGTAGTTAGTTAATTAGTTAGTTAGGTAGTGAGTTAGTTAGTAGTTAATTAGTTATATCGTTAGTTAATTTGTTAGTTAGTTAGCTAGTTAGTTAGCTAGCTAGTACTTAGTTAGTCAGTTAGTTAATAGGTATGTAGGAAGGTAGTTAGTTATTTAGTTAGTTAGTTAGTTAGTTTGTTAGTTAGCTGGTAGTTAGTTAGTTAGTTAATTAGTTAGTAAGTTATTTAGTACTTAGTTAGTTACTTAGCTACATAGTTAACTAGCTAGTTAGTTAGTTAGCTAGTAGTTAGTTAGTTAGTTAGTGAGCTAGCTACTAGTTAGTTAGTTAGTTAGTTATTTAGTTAGTTAGTTAGTTAGTTATTGGGTATGTTGGAAAGATAGCTAGTAAGTTACTTAGTTACTTAGTTAACTAGTTAATAAGTTAGGTAGTAGTTAGTTAGTTGGTTAGTTAGTTAGTTAGTCAGTGGGTTTGTTGGAAAGTAGTCAGTTAGTTAGTTACTTAGTTAGTATATACGTTAGTTAGTGGGTATGTAGGATAGTTAGTTAGGTAGTTAATTAGTTAATTTGTTAGTTAGGTAGTAGTAAGTTAGTTAGTTAGTTAATAGTGAGTTAGTCAGTTTATCAGTTAGTTCGTTAGTTAGTTAGTTAATATGTATGTAAAAAGGTAGGTAGTTAGTCAGTTAGATAATTAGTTAATTAGTTAGTTAGTTATCTTGTAGTTAGTTAGTTAGTCAGTTAATTAGTTAGTTATTTAGTCAGTCAGTCAGCGAGTAGTTAGTTAGTTAGTTAGTTAGTTAGTTAATCAGTTAGTTAATTTGGTAGTTAGTTAGGTAGTTAGTTAGCTAGTCGTTAGTTAGTTAGTGATTTATCTATTTAGTTAGTTAGTGGTTACGTAGGAAGGTAGGTTGTTAGTTAGTTAGTTAATATGTATGTAGGAAGATAGTTAGTTAGTTAATTAGTTAGTTATTTAATTAGTTGTCTAGTAGTTAGTTAGTTATTTAGTTAGTTAGTTAGTAATCTAGTAGTTAGTTAGTTAGTTAATAAGTTAGTTAGTTAATAAGTTAGTCAGTTACTTTGTTAATATGTATGTAAGAAGGTAGTTAGTAAGTTAGTTAGTTAGATATATAGTTAGTTAATTAGTTAATTAATGGGTATGTAGGAAGGTAGTTAGTTAGTTAGTTAGTTAGTTAGTTAGCTAGCTAGTAATTAGTGAGTGAGTTAGTTAGTTAGCTAGTAGTAAGTTAGGTAGTTTGTTAATTAGTTAGTTTGTGAGTTAACTAGTTAGTTAAATAGTTAGTTAGTTAGTTAGTTACTTAATTATCTAGTATGTTGGTTAGTTAGGTAGTTAGTTAGTTAGTTAGTTAACTAGTTAGTTATTTAGTTAGTTAGTTAGTAATTTATTTAGTTAGTTGGTGGGTATGTAGGAAGATAGTTAGTTAGTTATTTAGATATATGTCTTGTTGTTAGTTACTTAGTTTGTTAGTTATTAGTTAGTCAATTATTTGGTTAGTTAGCTAGTAATTAGTAAGTTAGTTAGTTAATAAGAACGTAGAAAGATAGTTAGTTAGTTATTTAGTTAGTTATCTAGTAGTTAATTAGTTAGTTAGTTTGTTAGTGAGTTAGTTATTTATCTAGAAGTTAGTTAATTAGTTAGTTAGTTAGTTAGTTAATATGTATGTAAGAAGGTAGGTAGTTAGTTAGTTAGTTAGTTTGCTAGTTGGCTAATTAGTTAGTTAGTTAGGTATTAGTTAGTTACTCGGTATGTAGGATGGTAGTTAGTTAGTAGGTTAGTTAGTCAATTAGTTAGTTAGTTATTTAGTTAGTTAGTTAATATATATGTAGGACGACAATTAGTTAGTTAGTTAGATAGATAATAGTTAATAGGTATGTAGGAGGACAATTAGTTAGTCAGTTAGTTAGTTAATTAGTTGGTTAGTTAGATACTTGTTAATTAGTTAGTTAGTTAGTGAGTTTGTAGGAAGGTAGTCAGTTAATTAGTTTGTTAGTAGTTAGCTAAGGTATGTATGAAGGTAGGTAAGTTAGTTAATTATTTAGTTAGTTAGTTAACTAGTCAGTTATTTAGTAAGTTAGTTACTTAATAAGTACGTAGGAAGATAGATAGTTAGTAAATTAGTTAGTTATTTAGTTAGTTAGTTAGTTATTTATCTAGTAGTTAGTGAATTAGTTAGTTAGTTAGTTACTCAATTAATTAGTTAGTTAGTTAGTTAGTGAGTTAGTTAGTTAGTTAATATGTATGTAAGAAGGTAGTTAGTTAGTTAGTTAGTTAGTTTGATAGTTAGGTAATTAGTTAGTTAGGTATTAGTTAGTTAGTCTGTATGTAGGATGGTAGTTAGTTAGTTGGTTGGTTAGTCAATTAGTTAGTTATTTAGTTAGCTAGTTAGTTATTATATATGTACGAAGACAGTTAGTTAGTTAGTTAGTTAGATAAATACTAGTTAATAGGTATGCAGGAAGACAATTAGTCAGTTAGTTAGTTAGTCAATTAGTTGATTAGTTAGATACTAGTTAATTAGTTACTTAGTTAGTTAGTTAGTTAGTGAGTTTGTAGGAAGGTAGTTAGTTAATTAATTAGTTAGGTAGTTCGCTATTTAATTAGTTTATAGGTATGTATGATGGTAGTTAGTTAGTTAGTTAATTAGTTGGTTAGTTATTTAGTTAGTTTGTTAGTTAGCTAGTAGTTAGTTAGTTAGTTAGTTAGTTAGCTAGTAGTTAGTTAGTTATTTGGTTGGCTAGTTAGTTAGTTAGTTAGCTTGCTAGCTAGTAGTTAGTTAGTTAGTTTGTTAGTTTGTGAGTACGTATGTAGGAAGGTAGTTAGTTAGTTAGCTGGTTAGTTAGTTAGTTAGTTAGTTAGTTAGTATGCAAGAAGGTTGTTAGTTAGTTAGTTAGTTAGATAGTTAGTTAATTAGTTAGTTAGTTAGTTAATCAGTTAGTTATTTAGTTAGTTACTTAGTTAGTTTGCTAGTAGTTAGTTAGTTAGTGGGTTAGTTAGTTAATCAATATATATGTATCCATGTAGTTAGTTAGTTAGTTAGATAGTTAGTTAATTAGTTAGTTAGTTAGTTAATTAGTTAGTTGGCTAGTTAGTTAGTTAGTTAGCTTGCTACCTAGTAGTTAGTTAGTTAGTTAGTTAGTTTGTCAGTAGGTATGTAGGAAGGTAGTTAGTTAGTTAGCTGGTTAGTTAATTAGTTAGCTAGTAGTTAGTTAGTTAGTCAATTAGTTAGTAAGTAAGTAAGTTAGTTAGTTAGTTAGTTAGTTAGTGGGGTATGTAGGAAAGGTAGCTAGTTAGTTACTTAGTTAACTAGTTTGTTAGTTAGTTAGATAGTAGTTAGTTAGTTAGTTAGTTAGTTAGTTAGTTAGTTAATTAGTTAATTAGTTAGTTAGTTAGCTAATTAGTTAGTGGGTATGTGGGAAGGTAGTTAGTTAGTTAGTCTGTTAGTAAGTTAGATAGTAAGTTAGTTAGTTAGTTAGTTAGTTAGAATGATCGTTAGTTAGTGGGTCTGTAGGAATGTAGCAAGCTAGCTAGTTAGTTAGTTAGTTAGCTGGTAGTAAGTTAGTTAGTGAGTTAATCAGTTAGTTAGTTAGTTAATTAGTTATTTAGTTAGAAAGTTAGTAAACTAGTTAGTTAGTTAATTAGTTAATTAATTAGTTAGTTAATTAGTTAGTTAGTAAGTTAGTTAGTTAATGGGTATGTACGAAGGTAGCCAGTTAGTTAGTTAATTTGTTAGTTAGTTAGTTAATCAGTTAGTTAGTTAGTTAGTTAATTAGTTAGTTATTTATTTATTTAGTTAGTTAGTTCAATAGCTAGTAGTTATTTAGATTGTTATTTATTTATTTAGTTTGTGACCTAGTTAGTTAATTAGTTAGTTAGTCAATATGTATGTGAGAAGGTAGTTAGTTAGTTAGTTAGTTAATTATCTAGTAGTTAGTTAGTTAGTTAGTTAGATAGTTAGTCAATTAGTTAGTTAGTTAGTTAGTTAATTAGTTAGTTATTTAGTTAGTTAGTTAGTTAGCTAGTAGTTAGTTAGTTAGTGAGATGGTTAGTTAATCAATATGTATGTATCAATGTAGTTAGATAGTTAGTTAGATAGTTAGTTAATTAGTTAGTCAGTTAATTAGTTAGTTAGTTAGTTAGTAAGTTAGTTAGTTAGTTATCTTGTAGTTAGTTAGTTAGTTAGGTCATCAGTTAGTTATTTATTTAGTTAGTTAGTTAGTTAGCTAGTAGTTAGCTAGTTAGTGTTTGAGTTAGTTAGTTAGTCAGTTAGTTAGTTGGTGGGTACGTAGGAAGGTAGTAAACTAGTTAGTTAGTAAATTAATAGGTATTTAAGAAGATAGTTTGTTACTAAATTAGTTAGTTATTTTGTTAGTTATCTAGTAATTAGTTAGTTAGTTATTTTGTCAGCTAGCTAGTAGTTAGTTAGTTATTTAGTTAGTTAGTTAGTTATCTACTAGTTAGTTAGTTATTTAGTTAGTTAACTAGTTAGTTATTTAGTTAGTTAACTAGTTAGTTATTTAGTTAGTTAGTTTGTTAGTTATCTAGTGGTTAGTTAGTTAACTAGTTAGTTATTTTGGTAGTTAGATAGTTAGTTAGTTAGTTAGTTAGTTAGTGGGTATGTAGGAAGATAGTTATTTAGTTAATTTGTCAATTAGTTAGTCACTTAGTTATTTAGTTATTTAGTTATTTAGTTAGTTAGTTTGTTAGTTATTTAGTCACTTAGTTATAAAGGTAGTTAGTTAGTTAGTTAATAGGTATGTATGAAGGTAGTTAGTTAGTAAGTTAGTTAGTTAACTAGTTAGTAAGTTATGTAGTAGTTAGTTAGTTAGTTAGTTAGTTAATTAGTTAGTTATTTAGTTAGTTAGTTAGTTAGTTAGTAAGTTAACTAGTAGTTTGTTAGTTAATTAGTCAATTAATAAGTTAGTTAATTAGTTAGTTAATTTGTTAGTTAGTTCGTTAATTAGTTAGTTAGTTAATTAGTTAGTTATTTATTTAGTTAGTTAGTTAAATAGCTAGTAGTTATGTAGTTAGTTATTTATTTATTTATTTATTTAGTTAGTCAGTAAGTTAGTGGGTATGTAGGAAGGTAGTTAGTAAGTTAGTTTGTTAGTTAGTTAGTTTGTTAGTTAGTTGATAGGTATGTAGGAAGATACTTAGTTAGTTAATTAGTTAGTTATTTAGTTAGTTATCTAGTAGTTAGTTAGTTAGTTAGTTAGTTATTTATTCAGTTAGCTAGTAGTTATTTAGTTAGTTAGTTAGTTAGTTCGTTAATTAGTTAGTTAGTTGATTGGTTAGTCATTATGTATGTAAGAAGGTAGTTAGTTAGTTAATTAGCTAGTAGTTAGTTTGTTATTTAGTTAGTATGTAAGAGGGTTGTTAGTTAGTTAGCTAGTTAGATATTTAGTTAATTAGTAAGTTAGTTAGTTAGTTAATCAGTTAGTTATTTAGTTAGTTACTAAGTTAGTTAGCTAGTAGTTAGTTAGTTAGTGAGTGAGTTAGTTAATATATATTCATGTATCAAGGTAGTTAGTTAGTTAGTTAGATAGTTAGTCAATTAGTTAGTTAGTTAATTAGTTAGTTAGTTAGTTAGTCAGTTAGTTAGTTAGTTATCTAGTAGTTAGTCAGTTAGTTAGGTCATCAATTAGCTATTTAGTTAGTTAGTTAGTTAGTTAGTTAGCTAGCTAGTAGTTAGTTGGTCAGATAATTATTTATTTAGTTAGTTAGTTAGTTGGTGGGTATGTAGGAAGGTAGTTAGTTAGTATGTTAGTTAATAGGTATTTAAGAACATAGTTAGTTAGTAAATTAGTTAGTTATTATCTTAGTTATCTTGTAGTTAGTTAGTTTGTTATTTTCTCAGCTACCTAGTTGTTAGTTAGTTAGTAGTTCGTTAGTTAGTTATTTAGTTCACTATTTTGTTATTTAGTTAGTTAGTTTGTTAGTTATCTAGTTGTTAGTTAGTTAGCTAGTTAGTTATTTAGTTAGTTAGATAGTCAGTTAGTTAGTTAGTGGGAGAGTAGTTTGTTAGTTTGTTAGTTAGTTAATTTGTTAGTTAGTTAGTTAGTTAGTTAGTTAATTAGTTAGTTATTTATTTAGTTAGTTAGTTAGTTAAATAGCTAGTAGTTATTTAGTTAGTTATTTATTTGTTTAGTTAGTTACTTAGTTAGTGGGTATGTAGGAAGGTAGTTAGTAAGTTAGTTAGTTAGTTAGTTAGTTAATTAGCTAATATGTAAGTAGGAAGATAGTTAGTTAATTAGTTACTTAGTAGTTAGTTAGTTAGTTAGTTTGTTAGTAGGTACGTAGGAAGGCAGGTAGGTAGTTAATTAGTTAGTTAGTTAGTTGATTATTTATTTAATTAATTAGTTATAAGTTAGTTAGTTAGTTAGTGGGTATGTAGGAAAGGCAGCCAGTTAGTTAGTTAATATGTACGTAGGAAGATAGTTTGTTAGTTAATTAGTTTGTTATTTAGTTAGTCATCTAGTAGTTTGTTAGTTAGTTTGTTAGTTAGTTAGTTATTTATTCAGTTAGCTAGTATTTTGTTTGTAACTTAGTTAATTAGTTAGTTAGTTAGTTAGTTAGTTAGTTAATTAGTTATAGTTAGTTAGTTAGTTAATCAATATGTGTGTAAGTAGGTACTTAGATAGTTAGTTAGTCAATATGTATGTAAGATGGTAGTTAGTTAGTTAGTTAGTTAGTTAATTAGCTAGTAGTTAGTTAGTTAGTTATTTAGTTAGTTAGTATGTAAGAAGGTTGTTAGTTAGTTAGTTAGTTAGACAGGTAGTTAATTAGTTAGTCAGTTAGTTAATCAGTTTGTTATTTAGTTAGTTACTTAGTTAGTTGGCTAGTAGTTAGTTTGTTAATCAATATATATGTATCAAGGTAGTTTGTTAGTTAGATTGATAGTTAGTTAATTAGTTAGTTTGTTAGTTAATTAGTTAGTTAATTAGTTAGTCAGTTAGTTAGTTAGTTATCTAGTAGTTAGTTAGTTAGTTAGGTCATCAGTTAGTTGGCTAGTAGTTAGTTAATTAGTTAGTCAGTTAGTTAGTAAGTTAGTGGGTATGTATGAAGGTAGTTTGTTAGAAAGTTAGTTAGTTAGTTAGCTAGTAGTTTATTAGTTAGTTAGATAGTTAATTAGTTAGTTATTTAGTTAGTTAGTTAATTAGTTAACTAGTAGTTAGTTAGTTAATTAGTTAATTAATTAGTTAGTTAGTAAGTTAGTTAGTTAGTGGGTATGTACGAAGGTAGCTAGTTAGTTAGTTAATTTGTTAGTTAGTTAGTTAGTTTACTAGTTAGTTAGTTAGTTAGTTAGTTAATTAGTTAGTTATTTATTTAGTTAGTTAGTTAATTAAATAGCTAGTAGTTATTTAGTTAGTTACAAAGTTATTGGGTATGTAGGAAGGCAGTTAGTAAGTTAGTTAGTTAGTTAGTTTGTTAATATGTATGTAGGAAGATAGTTATTTAGTTAATTAGTTAGTCATTTAGTTAGTTATCTAGTTGTTAGTTAGTTAGTTAGTTAGTTAGTTAGTTAGTTAGTTAGTTTGTTAGTTAGTTATTTATTCAGTAAGCTAATAGTTAGTTAGTGAGTTAGTTAGTTAATAAGTTAGTTAGTTAGTTAGTTAGTTAGTTAGTTAGTTAATTAGTTAGTTAGTTAGTTAGTTAGTCAATATGTATGTAAGAAGGTAGTTAGTTAGTCAGTTAGTTATTTAATTAGCTAGTAGTTAGTTAGTTAGTTAGTATGCAAGAAGGTTGTTAGTTAGTTAGTTAGATAGTTAGTTAATTAGTTAATTAGTTAGTTAGCTAATTAACTAACTAACTAACTGACTAACTAACTAACTAACTAATTAACTAACTAACTAATTAACTAACTATCTAACTAACTAACTAACTACCTTGATACATGAATATATATTAACTAACTCACTCACTAACGAACTAATTACTAGCTAACTAACTTAGTAACTAACTAAATAACTATTTAAATAACTAACTGATTAACTAACTAACTAACAAATTAACTACCTTTCTAACTAACTAACTAACTAACAACCTTCTTACATACTAACTAACTAACTAACTAACTAACTAACTACTAGCTAATTAACTAACTAACTAACTAACTAACTAACTACCTTCTTACATACATATTGACTAACTAACTAACTAACTACCTTCTTACATACATATTGACTAACCAACTAACTAACTAACTAATTAACTAACTAACTAACTAACTAACTTTCTAATTAACTCACTACCTAACTACTAGCTAGCTGACAAAATAACTAACTAACTAATTACTAGATAATTAACATAATAACTAACTAATTTACTAACAAACTATCTTTTTAAACACCTATTAACTAACTAACTAACTACCTTCATACATACCCGCCAACTACCAAACTAACTAAATAGTAAATAACTAACCTGCTAACTACTAGCTAACCAACTAACTAACTAACTAACTAAATAACTCACTGATGACCTAACTAACTAACTAACTACTAGATAACTAACTAACTAACTAACTGACTAACTAACTAGCTAATTAACTAACTACTAACTAATTAACTAACTATCTAACTAACTAACTAACTACCTTGATACATATATATTGATTAACTAACTAACCCACTAACTAACAAACTACTAGCTAACTAACGAAGTAACTAACTAAATAACTAACTGATTAACTAACTAACTAACTAATTAACTAACTATATAACTAACTAACTAACAAACAACCTTCTTGCATACTAACTAACTAACTAACTAAGTAACTAACTAACTACTAGCTAATTTACTAACTAACTAAGTAACTACCTTCTTACATACATATTGACTAACTAACAAATTAACTAGTTAACTAACTAACTAACTAACATACTAACTACCTAACTAACTAACTAGCTATTAGCTGACTTAATAAATAACCAACAAACAAACTAACTAACTACTAGATAACTAACTAAATAACTAACTAATTAACTAAATAACTTTCTTCCTACATACATATTAACTAAATAACTAACTAACTTACTAACTTCCTTCCTACATACCCACTAACTTAATGACTAACTAAATAACTACTAGCTATTTAACTAACTAATTAACTAAATAAATAACTAACTAGTTAACTAACTAACTAACTAACTAATTAACTAACTGACTAACAAATTAACAAACTAACTAGGTACCTTCGTACATACCCACTAACTAACTAACTAACTTACTAACTAACTAATTAACTAATTAATTAACTAACTAACTAACTAATAAACTACTAACTAACTAACTAACTAACTTTCTAACAAACTACCTTCATACATACCTATTAACTAACTAACTAACTACCTTTCTAACTAACTAACTCACTAACTAACTAACTAACTAACTAACTAACTAACTAAATACCTAACTAATTGGCAAATTAACTAATTAACAAACTAACTAAATAACCGAATACTATCTTCCTAGATACCTATTAACTAACTAACTAACTAACTAACTAACTACTTTCCTACATACCCACTAACTTACTAACTAACTACCTTCCCACAAACTAACTAACTAACTAACTAACTAACTACTAGTAACTAGATAACTAACTAGTTAACTAAGTAAATAACAAACTAACTAACTACTAGATAACTAACTAACCTACAAACTAAATAACTAACTAACTAACTAACTACTAGCTAGCTGACAAAATAACTAACTAACTAATTACTAGATAACTAACATAATAACTAACTAATTTACTAACTCAATATCTTTTTAAATACCTATTACCTAACTAAGTAACTAAATAAATAACTAACTAATTAACTAACTAACTAACTAACTAATTAACTAACTAACTAACAAATTAACTAACTAACTAGCTACCTTCGTACATACCCACTAACTAACTAACTTACTAACTAACTAATTAATTAACTAATTAACTAACTAACTAACTAAATAACTAACTAATTAACTACAAGCTAACTAACTAACTAACTAACTAACTTTCTAACTAACTACCTTCATACATACCTATTAACTAACTAACTCACTAACTAAATAATTATCTAACTAAATAACTAACTAACTGACAAAATAACCGAATAACTATCTTCCTATATACCAACTAACTAACTAACTAACTAACTAACTAACTACTTTCCTACATACCCACTAACTTACTAACAAACTACCTTCCCACTAACTAACAAACTAACTAACTAACTATCTAACTAACTAAATAACTAACTAGCTAACTAACTAACTACTAGTAACTAAATAACTAACTTGTTAACAAACTAAATAACTAACTAACTAACTACTAGATAACTTACTAACTAACTAACTAAATAACTAACTGACTAACTAACTACTAGCTAGCTGATAAAATAACTAACTAACTAATTACTAGATAACTAACATAATAACTAACTAATTTACTAACTGACTATCTTCTTAAATACCTATTAACTAACTAACTAACTACCTTCCTACATACCCGCCAACTAACTAACTAACTAACTTAATAAATAATTATCTAGCAAACTACTAGCTAGCTAACTAACTAACTAACTAACTAAATAAGTAACTGATGACCTAACTAACTAACTAACTAACTAACTAACTAACTAACTAACTAACTATCAATCTAACTAACTAACTACCTTGATACATATATATTGATTAACTAACTAAGTACTAGCTAACTAACTAAGTAACTAACTAAATAACTAACTGATTAACCAAATAACTAACTAATTAACTACCTTTCTAACTAACTAACTAACTAACAACCTTCTTATATACTAACTAACTAACTAACTAACTAACTACTAGCTAATTAACTATCTAACTATCTAACTAACTACCTTCTTACATACATATTGACTAACTAACTAACTAACTACCTTCTTACATACATATTGACTAACTAACTAACGAACTAACTAATTAACAAACAAACAAACTAACTAACTAACTTACTAATTAACTAACTAACTAACAAACTAACTAACTAACTACTAGATCACTAACAAAATAACTAACTAATTAACTAACTAACTATCTTCCTACGTACATATTAACTAACTAACAAACTAACTAACTTACTAACTACCTTTCTACATACCCACTAACAAAGGCACTTACTAATTAAATTAATAACTAACTAAATAACTATTAGCTATTTAACTAACGAACTAACTAACTAAATAACTAACCAATTAACTAACTAAATAACTAACCAATTAACTAACTAACTAACTAATTAATTAACTAACTAGCTACCTTCGTACATAGCCACTAACTAACTAACTTACTAGCTAACTAATTAACTAACTAATTAATTAACTAATTAACTAACTTACTACTAGTTGACTAAACTAACTAACCAAATGACTAACTAATTAACTAATTAACTAACTAACAAACTACTAGCTAACTAACTAACTAACTAGTTAACTCTCTAACTTACTAACTAACTACCTTCATACATACCTATTAACTAACTAACTAACTACCTTTCTAACTAACTAACTAAATAACTAACTAAATAACTAAATAACTAAATAACTAACTAACTAACTAATTAACGAATTAACAATCAAACTAACTAACTAAATAACTATCTTCCTACATGCCTATTAATTATCCAATTAACTAACAAACTAACTAAGAAACAAACTAACTACCTTCCCACATACCCACTAACTAACTAACTAACTACCCTCCCACTAACTCACTAACGAACTATCTAACTAACTAAATAACTAACTAGCTAACTAACTAACTACTAGATAACTAACAAACAAACTAACTAAATAACTAATTAGTTAACTAACTAAATAACTAACTAACTAACTACTAGATAACTAACTAACTAATTAACTAATTAACAAACTAACTAGCTAAATAACTATCTTGCTACATGCCTATTAACTATCTAATTAACTAACAAACTAACTAACTAACAAAATAACTACGTTCCTACATACCCACTAACTAACTAACTAACTACCTTCCCACTAACTAACTAACTAACTAACTATCTAACTCACTAAATAACTAACTAGCTAACTAACTAACTACTAGATAACTAACAAACAAACTAACTAAATAACTAATTTGTTAACAAACTAAATAACTAACTAACAGACTACTAGATAACTAACTAACTAATTAACTAATAAACAAACTAACTAGCTAAATAACTATCTTGCTACATGCCAATTAACTAACTAATTTACCAACAAACTATCTTTTTAAATACCTATTAACTAACTAACTAACTAACTAACTAACTAACTAACTACCTTCATACATTCCCGCCAACTAACAAACTAACTAAGTAAATAAATAACTAACCTGCTAACTACTAGCTAACCAACTAACTAACTAACTAAACAAATAACTAACTGATGACCTAACTAACTAACTAACTACTAGATAACTAACTAACTAACTAACTAACTAACTAACTAACTACTAGATAACTAACTAACTAACTAACTGACTAACTAACTAACTAATTAACTAACAACAAACTAATTAACTAACTATCTAACTAACCCCCCAACTACCTTGATACAGTAGTTATTTAGTTAGTTACTAAGTTAGTGGGTATGTAGGAAGGCAGTCAGTTAGTTAATTAGTTAATATGTATGTAGGAAGATAGTTATTTAGTTAGTTATCTAGTAGTTAGTTAGTTAGTTAGTTAGTTAGTTAGTTAGTTATTTATTTATTTATTTAGTTAACTATTTGTTAGTTTGTTAGTTAGTTAGTTAGTTAGTTAGTTAGTCAATATGTATGTAAGAAGGTAGTTAGTTAGTTAGTTAGTTATTTAGTTAGCTAGTAGTTAGTTAGTTAGTTAGTTAGTTAGTTAGTTAGTTAGTTAGTTAGTTAGTTAGTTAGTTAGTTAGTATGCAAGAAGGTTGTTAGTTATCAGTTAGTTAGATAATTAGTTAATTAGTTAGTTAGTTAGTTAATCAGTTAGTTATTTAGTTAGCTATTTAGTTAGTTTATAGGTATGTATGAAGATAGTTAGTTAGTTAGTTAATTAGTTCGTTATTTAGTCAATTAGGTAGTTAGTTAGCTAGTAGTTAGTTAGTTAGTTAGTTAGTTGACTAGTTAGTTAGTTAGTTAGCTAGCTTGTAGTTAGTTTGTTAGCTAGTTAGTTAGCTAATAGGTATGTAGGAAGGTAGTTAGTTAGCTAGTTAGTTAGTCAGTTATCTAGTAGTTAGTTAGTTAGTTAGTAAGTAAGTAAGTTAGTTCGTTAGTTAGTTATCTAGTAGTTAATTAGTTAGTTAGTTAGTTAACTAGTTCGTTATTTAATTAGTAAGTTTGTTAGTTCTCTAGTAGTTAGTTAGTTAGCTAGTTAGTTATTTAGTTAGTTAGTAAGTTAGTTAGTTAGTTAGTGGGAATGTAGTTAGTTAGTTAATTATATAGTTAATACGTATGTAGGAAGATGGTTATCTAGTTAGTTAGTTGGTTTGTTAATTAGTTAGTTAGTTATTTAGTTATTTAGTCAGTTAGTTAGTTAGTTAGTTATTTAGTTATTTAGTTATTTAGTTAGTTAGTTAGTTAGCTAGTTAGTTAGTTAATTAGTTAGTTACTTAGTTATTTAGTTATTTAGTTATTTAGTTATTTAGTTAGTTAGTTAGTTAGTTAGTTATTTAGTTATTTAGTTATTTAGTTAGTTAGTTAGTTATTTAGTTAGTTTGAAAGGTAGTTAGTTAGTTAGTTAGTTAATAGGCATGTATGAAGGTAGTTAGTTAGTAAGTTTGATAGTTAATTACTTAGTTAGTTAGCTAGTGGTTTGTTAGTTAGTTAGTTAGTTAGTTATTTAGTTACTTAGTTAGTTAGTTAGTTAACTAGTAGTTAGTTAGTGAATTAGTTAATTAATTAGTTAATTAATTAGTTAGTTAGTAAGTTAGTTAGTTAGTGGGTATGTATGAAGGTAGCTAGTTAGTTAGTTAATTTGTTAGTTAGTTAGTTAATTAGTTAGTTAGTTATTTATTTAGTCAGTTAGTTAAATAGCTAGTAGTTATTTAGATAGTTATTTATTTATTTAGTTTGTAACTTAGTTAGTGGGTATGTAGGAAGGTAGTTGGTAAGTTAGTTAGTTAGTTAATATGTATGTAGGAAGATTGATAGTTTGTTAATTAGTTAGTTATTTAGTTAGTTATCTAGTAGTTAGTTAGTTAGTAAGTTAGTTAGTTAGTTAGTTAGTTAATTAGTTAGTTAGTCAATGTGTATGTGAGAGGATAGTTAATTAGTTAGTTAGTTAGTTAATTATCTAGTTAGTTAGTTAGTTAGTTAGTTAGTTAGTTAGTTAGTTAGTTAGTTAGTTAGTTAGTTAGTTAATCAGTTAGTTCTTTAGTTAGTTAGTTAGTTCGCTAGTAGTTAGTTAGTTAGTGAGTTAGTTAGTTAATCAATATGTATGTATCAAGGTAGTTAATTTGTTAGTTAGATAGTTAGTTATTTAGTTAGTTAGTTCATTAGTTAGTTAGTTAGTTAGTTAGTCAGTTAGTTAGTTAGTTATCATGTAGTTAGTTAGTTAGTTAGGTCATCAGTTAGTTATTTATTTAGTTAGTTAGTTAGTTAGCTAGTAGTTAGCTAGTTAGTGATTTAGTTAGTTTTTTAGTTAGTCCGTTGGTGGGTATGTAGGAAGGTAGTTAGCTAGTTAGTCAGTAAATTAATAGGTATTTAAGAAGATAGTTAGTTAGTAAATTAATAGGTATTTAAGAAGATTGTTAGTTAGTAAATTAGTTAGTTAATTAGTTAGTTATTTAGTTAGTTAGTTATTTATTCAGTTAGCTTGTAGTTAGTTAGTTAGTAAGTTAGTTAGTTAATTAGTTAGTTAATTAGTTAGTTAGTTAGTTAGTTAATTAGTCAATATGTATGTAAGAAGGTAGTTAGTTAGTTAGTTATTTAGCTAGTAGTTAGTTAGTTAGTTAGCATGTAAGAAGGTCGTTAGTTAGTTAGTTAGTTAGTTAATTAGTAGGTTAGTTAGTTAGTTAGTTAGTTAGTTAATCAGTTAGTTATTTAGTTAGTTACTTAGTTAGTTAGCTTGTAGTTAGTTAGTTAGTTAGTTAGTTAGTTGATCTATATGTATGTGTCAAGGTAGTTAGTTAGTTAGTTAGATAGTTAGTTAATTAGTTAGTTAGTGAATTAGTTAGTTAGTTAGTTATCTAGTAGTTAGTTAGTTAGTTAGTTAGGTCATCAGTTAGTTATTTAGTTAGTTAGTTAGTTAGTTGTATAGTTAGTAGTTAGCTGGTTAGTTATTCATTTAGTTAGTTAGTTAGTTAGTTGGTGGGTATGTTGGAATGTAGTTAGTTAGGTAGTTATTTAGGTAATTGGTATTTAAAAAGATAGTTAGTTAGTAAATTAGTTAGGTATTATGTTTGTTATCTATTAATTAGTCAGTTAGTTATTTTGTCAGCTAGCTAGTAGTTAGTTAGTTAGTTAGTTAGTTAGTTAGTTAGTTAGTTATCTAGTAGTTAGTTAGTTAGTTATTTTGTTAGTTAACTAGTTATCTAGTAGTTAGTTAGTTAGATAGTTAGTTATTTAGTTAGATATATAGTTAGTTAGTTAGCGGTAAGGTAGTTAGTTAGTTAGTAAGTGGGTATGTAGGAAGGTAGTAGTTAGTTAGTTAGTTTGCTAGTTAGCTAGTCAATAGGTATGTAGGAAGATAGTTATTTAGTCATTTTGTTAATTAGTTAATTAGTTAGTTAGTTAGTTAGTTAGTTAGTTAGTTAATATGTATTTAAGAAGGTAGTTAGTTATTAAGTTAGTTAGTTAACTAGTTAGTTAGTTAGCTAGTAGTTCGTTAGTTAGTCAGTTAATTAGTTAGTTAGTTATTTAGTTAGTTAGTTAGTTAGTTAGTCATTTAACTAGTAGTTAGTTACATAATTAGTTAATTAATTAGTTAGTTAATTAGTTAGTTAGTAAGTTAGTTTGTAAGTGGGTATGTACGAAGGTAGCTAGTTAGTCAATTAGTTAGTTAGTTAGTTAATTAGTTAGTTATTTAGTTAGTTAGTTATGTAGTTAGTTAGTTATTTATTTAGTTAGTTACTTAGTTAGTGGGTATGTAGGAAGGTAGTTAGTAAGTTAGTTAGTTAGTTAGTTAGTTAGTTAGTTAGTTATCTAGTAGTTAGTTAGTTAGTTATTTAGTTAGTTACTAGTTAGTTACTTAGTTAGTTAGTTTGTTAGTTATTTAGTGGTTAGTTAGTTATTTTGGTAGTCAGATAGTTAGTTAGTTAGTTAGTAAGTTAGTGGGTATGTAGGAAGGTAGGTAGGTAGGTAGTTAGTTAGTTAGTTAATAGGTATGTAGGATGATAGTTATTTAGTTAATTTGTTAATTTGTTAATTAGTTAGTCACTTAGTTATTTAGTTATTTAGTTAGGTAGTTAGTTAGTTTGTTAGTTTGTTAGTTAGAAAGGTAGTTAGTTAGTTAGTTAATAGGTATGTATGAAGGTAGTTAGTTAGTAAGTTAGTTACTTAACTAGTTAGTTAGTTAAGTAGTAGTTTGTTAGTTAGTTAGTTAGTTAATTAGTTAATTAATTAGTTAGTTAATTAGTCAATTAATTTGTTTGTTAGTTCGTTAACTAGTTAGTTAGTTAGTTAATTAGTTAGTTATTTATTTTGTTAGTTAGTAAGTTGAATAGCTAGTAGTTATTTAGTTAGTTAGTAGGTATGTTGGATGGTAGTTAGTAAGTTAGTTAGTTAGTTAGTTAGTTAGTTAGTTAATATGTTTGAAGGAAGATAGTTAGTAAGTCAAATAGTTAGTTATCTAGTAGTTAGTTAGTTAATTAGTTAGTGAGTTAGTTATTTATTCAGTTAGCTAGTAGTCAGTTAGTTAGTTAGTTAGTTAGTTAGTAAGTTAGTTAGTTAGTTAGTTAGTTAGTTAGTCAATATGTATGTAAGAAGGTAGTTAGTTAGTTAGTTAGTTAAATAGTAAGTAAGTAAGTTAGTTAATTATCAAGTAGTTGGTAAGTTAGTTTGTTAGGTAGTTAAATAGTTAGTAATTTAGTTAGTTAGTTAGTTAGTTAAATAGTTAGTAAGTTAGTTAGTTAGTTAGTTAGTTATCAAGTAGTTGGTTAGTTAGTTAGTAAGTTAGTCGACTAGTTAGTTATTTTGTTAGTTAGTTAGTTAGCTAGTAGTTAGCTAGTAATTTATTTAGTTAGGTAGTTAGTTGGTGGGTATGCAGGAAGGTAGTTAGTTTGTCAGTTAGTTAATAAGTATGTAGGAAGATTGTTAGTTAGTTAATTAGTTAGTTATTTAGATAGATATCTAGTAGTTAGTTACTTAGTTTGTCAGTTAGTTAGTTATTTAGTTATTTATCTAGTAGTTAGTTAATTAGTTAGTTAATTAGTTAGTTAGTTAGTTAACTAGTTAGTTATTTTGTAAGTTAGATAGTTAATAAGTACGTAGGAAGATAGTTAGTTAGTAAATGAGTTAGTTATTTAGTTAGTTATCTAGTATTTAGTTAGTTACTTAGTCAGTTAGTTAGTCATTTAGTTATTTATCTAGTAGTTAGTTAATTAGTTAGTTAGTTAGTTAGTTAGTTAGTTAATTAATTAGTTGGTTAGTTAGTTAATATGTATGTTAGAAGGCAGATAGTTAGTTAGTTAGTTAGTTTGGTAGTTAGTAAATTAGTTAGTTAGTTATCAGTTAGTTAGTCGGTATGTAGGATGGTAGTTAGTTAGTTGGTTAGTTAGTCGGTATGTAGGATGGTAGTTAGTTAGTTAGTTAGTTAGTTAATAGGTATATAGGAAGATAGTTAGTTAGTTAGTTAGTTAGTTAGATTGATAGTAGTTAATAGGTATGTAGGGAGACAATTGGTTAGTTAGGTAGTTAGTTAATTAGTTAGTTAGTTAGTTAGATACTAGTTAATTAGTTAGTTAGTTAGTTAGTCAGTTAATCAGTTAGTCAGTTAGTTAGTAAGTTAAAATGTATGTAAGAAGGTAGTTAGTTAGTTAATTGATTAGATAGTTAATTATTTAGGTAGTTTGTTTGTTAGTTTGTTAGTTAGTCAGTTATTTAGTTAGTTAGTTAGTTAGTTAGTTAGTTAGCTAATAGTTAGTTAGTTCGATAGTTAGTTAATTAGTTATTTAATACGTATGTAGGAAGATAGTTAATTAAGTATTTAGCTATTTAGTTAGTTATCTAGTAGTTAGTTAGTTAGTTAGTTATCTAGTAGTTGTTTAGTTATATAGTTAGTTATATAGTTAGTTTGTTAGTTAGTTAGTTAGTTAGTTAGTTAGTTAGTAGTTAGTTAGTTAGTTAGTTTGTTAGTTGGTACGTAGGAAGGAAGGTAGGTAGTTAATTAGTTAGTTAGTTAATTATTTATTTAATTAATTAGTTATAAGTTAGTTAGTTTGTTAGTGGGTATGTAGGAAAGGTAGCCAGTTAGTTACTTAGTTACTTAGTTAACTAGTTAGTTAGTTAGTTAGTTATCTAGTAGTTAGTTAGTTAGTTAGTAAATTAGTTAGTTATTTAGTTAGTTAGTTAGTTAATGGGTATGTACGAAAGGTAGCTAGTAAGTTACTTAGTTACTTAGTTAACTAGTTAGTTAGTTAGGTAGTAGTCAGTTAGTTAGTTAGTTAGTTAGTTAGTTCGTTAGTTAGTTAGTCAGTGGGTTTGTTGGAAAGTAGTCAGTTAGTTTGTCACTTAGTTAGTATGTACGTTTGTTAGTGGGTATGTAGGATAGTTAGTTAGTTAGTTAGTTAGTTTGGTAGTTAATTAGTTAATTAGTTAGTTAGCTAGTAGTAAGTTAGTTAGTTAGTTAATAGTGAGTTAGTCAATTTATCATTTAGTTCGTTAGTTAGTTAGTTATTATGTATGTAAAATGGTAGGTAGTTAGTTAGTTAGATAGTTAGTTAATTAGTTAGTTAGTTAGTTATCTTGTAGGTATTTAGTTAGTTAGTTTGTTAGTTAGTCAATCAGTTAGTTATTTAGTCGGTTAGTCAGCGAGTAGATAGTTAGTTAGTTAGTTAGTTAGTTAATTAGGTACTTAATTTGGTAGTTAGTTAGTTAGTTAGTTAGTTAGCTAGTCGTTAGTTAGTTAGTAATCTAGTAGTTAGTTAGTTAGTTAATAAGTTAGTTAGTCACTTTGTTAATATGTATGTAAGAAGGTAGTTAGTACGTTAGTTAGTTAGATATATAGTTAGTTAATTAGTTAGTTAGTTAATTAGTTAATTAATGGGTATGTAGGAAGGTAGTTAGTTAGTTAGTTTGATAGTTAGTTAGCTAGCTAGTAGTTAGTGAGTTACTTTGTTAGTTAGCTAGTTAGTTAGCAAGTTAGTTAGTTAGTTAGTTACTTAGTTAGTTAGGATGTAGGATGCTAGCTAGATAGTTAGTTAGTTAGTTAATTAGTTAGTTAGTTAGTTGGTTAGTTAGTTAGTTAGTTAGTTAGTAAGTTAGTTAGTTTGTTAGTTAGTTAGTTAGTTAATGGGTTTGTATGAAGGTAGTTAGTTAACTAGTTAGTTAGGTAGTTAGTTTTTTTGTTAGTTAAAAGGTATGTATGAAGGTAGTTAGTAAGTTAGTTTGTTAATTAGTTATTTAGTTAGTTAGCTACTAGTTAATTAGTTAGTTAGTTAGTTAGTTAGTTAATTAGTTAGTTTGTTATTTATATAGTTAGTTAGTTAATTAGGTAGCTAGTAGTTAGTTAGTAAATTAGTTAATTAATTAGTTAATTAGTTAGTTAGTTAGTTAGTTAGTACGTTCGTTAGTTGGTGGGTATGTTGAAAAGTAGCTAGTTAGTTTGTTTGTTAATTACCTAGTAGTTTGTTTGTTATTTAGTTCGTTAGTTAGTTAGTCAGTTAATCAGTTAGTTAGTTAGTTAGTTAGTTAAAATGTATGTAAGAATGTAGTTAGGTAGTTAGTTAGTTAATTAATTAGTTTACAGGTATGTATGATCGTAGTTAGTTAGTTAGTTAATTAGTTAGTTAGTTATTTAGTTAGTTTGTTACTTAGCTAGTAGTTAGTTAGTTAGTTAGTTAGTTAGCTAGTAGTTAGTTAGTTATTTAGTTGGCTAGTTAGTTAGTTAGTTAGCTTGCTAGCTAGTAGTTAGTTAGTTAGTTAGTTTGTTAGTACGTATGTAGGAAGGTAGTTAGTTAGTTAGCTGGTTAGTTAGTTAGTTAGCTAGTAGTTAGTTAGTTAGTTAGCTAGTTAGTTAGTTAGTATGCAAGAAGGTTGTTAGTTAGTTAGTTAGTTAGTTAGATAGTTAGTTAATTAGTTAGTTAGTTAGTTAATCTGTTAGTTATTTAGTTAGTTACTTAGTTAGTTTGCTAGTAGTTAGTTAGTTAGTGGGTTAGTTAGTTAATCAATATATATGTATCCATGTAGTTAGTTAGTTAGTTAGATAGTTAGTTAATTAGTTAGTTAGTTAGTTAATTAGTTAGTTGGCTAGTTAGTTAGTTAGTTAGCTTGCTAGCTAGTAGTTAGTTAGTTAGTTAGTTAGTTTGTTAGTAGGTATGTAGGAAGGTAGTTAGTTAGTTAGCTGGTTAGTTATTTAGTTAGCTAGTAGTTAGTTAGTTAGTCAATTAGTTAGTAAGTAAGTAAGTTAGTTAGTTAGTTAGTTAGTTAGTGGGGTATGTAGGAAAGGTAGCTAGTTAGTTACTTAGTTAGCTAGTTTGTTAGTTAGTTAGATAGTAGTTAGTTAGTTAGTTAGTTAGTTAGTTAGTTAATAAGTTAATTAGTTAGTTAGTTTGCTAATTAGTTAGAGGGTATGTAGGAAGGTAGTTAGTTAGTTAGTCTGTTAGTAAGTTAGATAGTAAGTTAGTTAGTTAGTTAGTTAGTTAGTATGATCGTTAGTTAGTGGGTCTGTAGGAATGTAGCAAGCTAGCTAGTTAGTTAGTTAGTTAGCTAGTAGTAAGTTAGTTACATAGTTAATTAGTTAGTTAGTGAGTTAATCAGTTAGTTAGTTAGTTAATTAGTTATTTAGTTAGATAGTTAGTTAACTAGTTAGTTAGTTAATTAGTTAATTAATTAGTTAGTTAATTAGTTAGTTAGTAAGTTAGTTAGTTAATGGGTATGTACGAAGGTAGCCAGTTAGTTAGTTAATTTGTTAGTTAGTTAGTTAATTAGTTAGTTAGTTAGTTAGTTAATTAGTTAGTTATTTATTTATTTAGTTAGTTAGTTCAATAGCTAGTAGTTATTTAGATAGTTATTTATTTATTTAGTTTGTAACTTAGATAGTTAATTAGTTAGTTAGTCAATATGTATGTGAGAAGGTAGTTAGGTAGTTAGTTAGTTAATTATCTTTTAGTTAGTTAGTTAGTTAGATAGTTAGTTAATTAGTTAGTTATTTAGTTAGTTAGTTAGTTAGCTAGTAGTTAGTTAGTTAGTGAGTTGGTTAGTTAATCAATATGTATGTATCAAGGTAGTTAGATAGTTAGTTAGATAGTTAGTTAATTAGTTAGTTAGTTAATTAGTTAGTTAGTTAGTTAGTCAGTTAGTTAGTTAGTTATCTTGTAGTTAGTTAGTTAGTCAGGTCATCAGTTAGTTATTTATTTAGTTAGTTAGTTAGTTAGCTAGTAGTTAGCTAGTTAGTGATTTAGTTAGTTAGTTAGTCAGTTAGTTAGTTGGTGGGTATGTAGGAAGGTAGTTAACTAGTTAGTTAGTAAATTAATAGGTGTTTAAGAAGATAGTTAGTTACTAAATTAGTTAGTTATTTTGTTAGTTATCTAGTAATTAGTTAGTTAGTTATTTTGTCAGCTAGCTAGTAGTTAGTTAGTTATTTAGTTAGTTAGTTAGTTATCTAGTAGTTAGTTAGTTATCTAGTTAGTTAACTAGTTAGTTATTTAGTTAGTTAACTAGTTAGTTATTTAGTTAGTTAGTTTGTTAGTTATCTAGTGGTTAGTTAGTTAACTAGTTAGTTATTTTGGTAGTTAGATAGTTAGTTAGTTAGTTAGTTAATTAGTGGGTATGTATGAAGGTAGTTAGTTATTTAACTAGCTAGTTAGTTAGGTAGTAGTTAGTTAATTAGTTAGTTAGTTAATTAGTTAGTTATTTAGTTAGTTAGTTAGTTAGTAAGTTAACTAGTAGTTACTTAGTTAATTAGTTAATTAATTAGTTAGTTAATTAGTTAGTTAATTAGTTAGTTAGTTCGTTAACTAGTTAGTTAGTTAGTTAATTAGTTAGTTATTTATTTTGTTAGTTAGTAAGTTGAATAGCTAGTAGTTGGTTAATTAGTTAGTTAGTTAGTTAGTTAGTTAGTTAGTTAATTAATTAGTTGGTTAGTTAGTTAATATGTATGTTAGAAGGCAGATATTTAGTTAGTTAGTTAGTTTGGTAGTTAGTAAATTAGTTAGTTAGTTATCAGTTAGTTAGTCGGTATGTAGGATGGTAGTTAGTTAGTTGGTTAGTTAGTCGGTATGTAGGATGGTAGTTAGTTAGTTAGTTAGTTAGTTAATAGGTATATAGGAAGATAGTTAGTTAGTTAGTTAGTTAGTTAGATTGATACTAGTTAATAGGTATGTAGGGAGACAATTGGTTAGTTAGATAGTTAGTTAATTAGTTAGTTAGTTAGTTAGATACTAGTTAATTAGTTAGTTAGTTAGTTAGTCAGTTAATCAGTTAGTCAGTTAGTTAGTTAGTTAAAATGTATGCAAGAAGGTAGTTAGTTAGTTAATTGATTAGATAGTTATTTATTTAGGTAGTTCGTTTGTTAGTCAGTTATTTAGTAAGTTAGTTAGTTAGTTAGTTAGTTAGTTAGTAAGCTAATAGTTAGTTAGTTCGATAGTTAGTTAATTAGTTATTTAATACGTATGTAGGAAGATAGTTAATTTAGTATTTGGCTATTTAGTTAGTTATCTAGTAGTTAGTTAGTTAGTTAGTTATCTAGTAGTTGTTTAGTTATATAGTTAGTTATATAGTTAGTTAGTTAGTTAGTTAGTTAGTTAGTTAGTTAGTAGTTTGTTAGTTTGTTAGTTTGTTAGTAGGTACGTAGGAAGGAAGGTAGGTAGGTAATTAGTTAGTTAGTTAATTATTTATTTAATTAATTAGTTATAAGTTAGCTAGTTTGTTAGTGGGTATGTAGGAAATGTAGCCAGTTAGTTACTTAGATACTTAGTTAACTAGTTAGTTAGTTAGTTAGTTATCTAGTAGTTAGTTAGTTAGTTAGTAAATTAGTTAGTTATTTAGTTAGTTAGTTAGTTAATGGGTATGTACGAAAGGTAGCTAGTAAGTTACTTAGTTACTAAGTTAACTAGTTAGTTAGTTAGGTAGTAGTTAGTTAGTTAGTTAGTTAGTTAGTTAGTTAGTTCGTTAGTTAGTTAGTCAGTGGGTTTGTTGGAAAGTAGTCAGTTAGTTTGTTACTTAGTTAGTATGTACGTTTGTTAGTGGGTATGTAGGATAGTTAGTTAGTTAGTTTGGTAGTTAATTAGTTAATTAGTTAGTTAGTTAGTAGTAAGTTAGTTAGTTAGCTAGTAGTAAGTTAGTTAGTTAGTTAATAGTGAGTTAGTCAATTTATCATTTAGTTCGTTAGTTAGTTAGTTATTATGTATGTAAAATGGTAGGTAGTTAGTTAGTTAGATAGTTAGTTAATTAGTTAGTTAGTTAGTTATCTTGTAGGTATTTAATTAGTTAGTTTGTTAGTTAGTTAATCAGTTAGTTATTTAGTCAGTTAGTCAGCGAGTAGTTAGTTAGTTAGTTAGTTAGTTAGTTAGTTAATTATGTAGTTAATTTGGTAGTTAGTTTGTTAGTTAATTAGTTAGCTAGTCGTTAGTTAGTTAGTTATTTATCTATTTAGTTAATTAGTGGTTACGTAGGAAGGTAGGTTGTTAGTTAGTTAGTCAATATGTATGTAGGAAGATAGTTAGTTGGTTAATTAGTTAGTTATTTAATTAGTTATCTAGTAGTTAGTTAGTCATTTAGTTAGTTAGTTAGTAATCTAGTAGTTAGTTAGTTAGTTAATAAGTTAGTTAGTTACTTTGTTAATATGTATGTAAGAAGGTAGTTAGTACGTTAGTTAGTTAGATATATAGTTAGTTAATTAGTTAGTTAGTTAATTAGTTAATTAATGGGTATGTAGGAAGGTAGTTTGTTAGTTAGTTAGCTAGCTAGTAGTTAGTGAGTTACTTTGTTAGTTATCTAGTAAGTTAGCAAGTTAGTTAGTTAGTTAGTTACTTAGTTAGTTAGGATGTAGGATGCTAGCTAGATAGTTAGTTAGTTAGTTAATTAGTTAGTTAGATAGTTGGTTAGTTAGTTAGTTAGTTAGTTAGTAAGTTAGTTAGTTAGTTAGTTAGTTAGTTAGTGGGTTTGTATGAAGGTAGTTAGTTAACTAGTTAGTTAGGTAGTTAGTTTTTTTGTTAGTTAAAAGGTATGTATGAAGGTAGTTAGTAAGTTAGTTTGTTAATTAGTTATTTAGTTAGTTAGCTACTAGTTAATTAGTTAGTTAGTTAGTTAGTTAGTTAATTTGTTAGTTTGTTATTTATATAGTTAGTTAGTTAATTAGGTAGCTAGTAGTTAGTTAGTAAATTAGTAAATTAATTAGTTAATTAGTTAGTTAGTCAGTTAGTTAGTACGTTCGTTAGTTGGTGGGTATGTCGAAAAGTAGCTAGTTAGTTAGTTTGTTAATTACCTAGTAGTTTGTTAGTTATTTAGTTAGTTAGTTAGTTAGTCAGTTAATCAGTTAGTTAATTAGTTAGTTAGTTAAAATGTATGTAAGAAGGTAGTTAGTTAGTTAATTAATTAGATGTTTAATTATTTAGTTTGTTAGTTAGTTAGTTAGTTAGTTAGTCAGTTATTTAGTTAGTTAGTTAGTTAGCTAATAGTTAGTTAATTCGATAGTTAGTTAATTAGTTATTTAATATGTATGTAGGAAGATAGTTAATTAATTAGTTAGCTATTTAGTTAGTTATCTAGTAATTAGTTAGTTAGTTAGTTAGTTAGTTATCTAGTAGTTGTTTAGTTATATAGTTAGTTATATAGTTAGTTATTTAGTTAGTTAGTTAGTTAGTTTCTTAGTTAGTTAGTTAGTTAGTTAGTAGTTAGTTAGTTAGTTAGTTTGTTAGTAGGTACGTAGGAAGGAAGGTAGTTAATTAGTTAGTTAGTTGATTATTTATTTAATTAATTAGTTATAAGTTAGTTAGTTAGTTAGTGGGTATGTAGGAAAGCTAGCCAGTTAGTTACTTAGTTACTTAGTTAACTAGTTAGTTAGTTAGTTAATTATCTAGTAGTTAGTTAGTTAGTTAGTTACTTAGTTAGTTAGTTAGTGAGTTAGTTAGTTAGTTAGTTAGTTATTTAGTTATTTAGTTAGTTAGTTAGTTATTTAGTTAGTTAGATACTAGTTAATTAGTTAGTTAGTTAGTTAGTTAGTGATTTTGTCGGAAGGTAGTTAGTTAATTAGTTAGTTAGGTAGTGAGTTAGTTAGTAGTTAATTAGTTATATCGTTAGTTAATTTGTTAGTTAGTTAGCTAGTTAGTTAGCTAGCTAGTACTTAGTTAGTCAGTTAGTTAATAGGTATGTAGGAAGGTAGTTAGTTATTTAGTTAGTTAGTTAGTTAGTTTGTTAGTTAGCTGGTAGTTAGTTAGTTAGTTAATTAGTTAGTAAGTTATTTAGTACTTAGTTAGTTACTTAGCTACATAGTTAACTAGCTAGTTAGTTAGTTAGCTAGTAGTTAGTTAGTTAGTTAGTGAGCTAGCTACTAGTTAGTTAGTTAGTTAGTTATTTAGTTAGTTAGTTAGTTAGTTATTGGGTATGTTGGAAAGATAGCTAGTAAGTTACTTAGTTACTTAGTTAACTAGTTAATAAGTTAGGTAGTAGTTAGTTAGTTGGTTAGTTAGTTAGTTAGTCAGTGGGTTTGTTGGAAAGTAGTCAGTTAGTTAGTTACTTAGTTAGTATATACGTTAGTTAGTGGGTATGTAGGATAGTTAGTTAGGTAGTTAATTAGTTAATTTGTTAGTTAGGTAGTAGTAAGTTAGTTAGTTAGTTAATAGTGAGTTAGTCAGTTTATCAGTTAGTTCGTTAGTTAGTTAGTTAATATGTATGTAAAAAGGTAGGTAGTTAGTCAGTTAGATAATTAGTTAATTAGTTAGTTAGTTATCTTGTAGTTAGTTAGTTAGTCAGTTAATTAGTTAGTTATTTAGTCAGTCAGTCAGCGAGTAGTTAGTTAGTTAGTTAGTTAGTTAGTTAATCAGTTAGTTAATTTGGTAGTTAGTTAGGTAGTTAGTTAGCTAGTCGTTAGTTAGTTAGTGATTTATCTATTTAGTTAGTTAGTGGTTACGTAGGAAGGTAGGTTGTTAGTTAGTTAGTTAATATGTATGTAGGAAGATAGTTAGTTAGTTAATTAGTTAGTTATTTAATTAGTTGTCTAGTAGTTAGTTAGTTATTTAGTTAGTTAGTTAGTAATCTAGTAGTTAGTTAGTTAGTTAATAAGTTAGTTAGTTAATAAGTTAGTCAGTTACTTTGTTAATATGTATGTAAGAAGGTAGTTAGTAAGTTAGTTAGTTAGATATATAGTTAGTTAATTAGTTAATTAATG
This sequence comes from Luzula sylvatica, assembly GCA_946800325.1. NCBI lineage: Eukaryota > Viridiplantae > Streptophyta > Magnoliopsida > Poales > Juncaceae > Luzula > Luzula sylvatica. Next base: position 13,465,868 of record OX326960.1, on the reverse strand, counting down.
GGTATGTAGGAAGGTAGTTAGTTAGTTAGTTAGTTAGTTAGTTAGCTAGCTAGTAATTAGTGAGTGAGTTAGTTAGTTAGCTAGTAGTAAGTTAGGTAGTTTGTTAATTAGTTAGTTTGTGAGTTAACTAGTTAGTTAAATAGTTAGTTAGTTAGTTAGTTACTTAATTATCTAGTATGTTGGTTAGTTAGGTAGTTAGTTAGTTAGTTAGTTAACTAGTTAGTTATTTAGTTAGTTAGTTAGTAATTTATTTAGTTAGTTGGTGGGTATGTAGGAAGATAGTTAGTTAGTTATTTAGATATATGTCTTGTTGTTAGTTACTTAGTTTGTTAGTTATTAGTTAGTCAATTATTTGGTTAGTTAGCTAGTAATTAGTAAGTTAGTTAGTTAATAAGAACGTAGAAAGATAGTTAGTTAGTTATTTAGTTAGTTATCTAGTAGTTAATTAGTTAGTTAGTTTGTTAGTGAGTTAGTTATTTATCTAGAAGTTAGTTAATTAGTTAGTTAGTTAGTTAGTTAATATGTATGTAAGAAGGTAGGTAGTTAGTTAGTTAGTTAGTTTGCTAGTTGGCTAATTAGTTAGTTAGTTAGGTATTAGTTAGTTACTCGGTATGTAGGATGGTAGTTAGTTAGTAGGTTAGTTAGTCAATTAGTTAGTTAGTTATTTAGTTAGTTAGTTAATATATATGTAGGACGACAATTAGTTAGTTAGTTAGATAGATAATAGTTAATAGGTATGTAGGAGGACAATTAGTTAGTCAGTTAGTTAGTTAATTAGTTGGTTAGTTAGATACTTGTTAATTAGTTAGTTAGTTAGTGAGTTTGTAGGAAGGTAGTCAGTTAATTAGTTTGTTAGTAGTTAGCTAAGGTATGTATGAAGGTAGGTAAGTTAGTTAATTATTTAGTTAGTTAGTTAACTAGTCAGTTATTTAGTAAGTTAGTTACTTAATAAGTACGTAGGAAGATAGATAGTTAGTAAATTAGTTAGTTATTTAGTTAGTTAGTTAGTTATTTATCTAGTAGTTAGTGAATTAGTTAGTTAGTTAGTTACTCAATTAATTAGTTAGTTAGTTAGTTAGTGAGTTAGTTAGTTAGTTAATATGTATGTAAGAAGGTAGTTAGTTAGTTAGTTAGTTAGTTTGATAGTTAGGTAATTAGTTAGTTAGGTATTAGTTAGTTAGTCTGTATGTAGGATGGTAGTTAGTTAGTTGGTTGGTTAGTCAATTAGTTAGTTATTTAGTTAGCTAGTTAGTTATTATATATGTACGAAGACAGTTAGTTAGTTAGTTAGTTAGATAAATACTAGTTAATAGGTATGCAGGAAGACAATTAGTCAGTTAGTTAGTTAGTCAATTAGTTGATTAGTTAGATACTAGTTAATTAGTTACTTAGTTAGTTAGTTAGTTAGTGAGTTTGTAGGAAGGTAGTTAGTTAATTAATTAGTTAGGTAGTTCGCTATTTAATTAGTTTATAGGTATGTATGATGGTAGTTAGTTAGTTAGTTAATTAGTTGGTTAGTTATTTAGTTAGTTTGTTAGTTAGCTAGTAGTTAGTTAGTTAGTTAGTTAGTTAGCTAGTAGTTAGTTAGTTATTTGGTTGGCTAGTTAGTTAGTTAGTTAGCTTGCTAGCTAGTAGTTAGTTAGTTAGTTTGTTAGTTTGTGAGTACGTATGTAGGAAGGTAGTTAGTTAGTTAGCTGGTTAGTTAGTTAGTTAGTTAGTTAGTTAGTATGCAAGAAGGTTGTTAGTTAGTTAGTTAGTTAGATAGTTAGTTAATTAGTTAGTTAGTTAGTTAATCAGTTAGTTATTTAGTTAGTTACTTAGTTAGTTTGCTAGTAGTTAGTTAGTTAGTGGGTTAGTTAGTTAATCAATATATATGTATCCATGTAGTTAGTTAGTTAGTTAGATAGTTAGTTAATTAGTTAGTTAGTTAGTTAATTAGTTAGTTGGCTAGTTAGTTAGTTAGTTAGCTTGCTACCTAGTAGTTAGTTAGTTAGTTAGTTAGTTTGTCAGTAGGTATGTAGGAAGGTAGTTAGTTAGTTAGCTGGTTAGTTAATTAGTTAGCTAGTAGTTAGTTAGTTAGTCAATTAGTTAGTAAGTAAGTAAGTTAGTTAGTTAGTTAGTTAGTTAGTGGGGTATGTAGGAAAGGTAGCTAGTTAGTTACTTAGTTAACTAGTTTGTTAGTTAGTTAGATAGTAGTTAGTTAGTTAGTTAGTTAGTTAGTTAGTTAGTTAATTAGTTAATTAGTTAGTTAGTTAGCTAATTAGTTAGTGGGTATGTGGGAAGGTAGTTAGTTAGTTAGTCTGTTAGTAAGTTAGATAGTAAGTTAGTTAGTTAGTTAGTTAGTTAGAATGATCGTTAGTTAGTGGGTCTGTAGGAATGTAGCAAGCTAGCTAGTTAGTTAGTTAGTTAGCTGGTAGTAAGTTAGTTAGTGAGTTAATCAGTTAGTTAGTTAGTTAATTAGTTATTTAGTTAGAAAGTTAGTAAACTAGTTAGTTAGTTAATTAGTTAATTAATTAGTTAGTTAATTAGTTAGTTAGTAAGTTAGTTAGTTAATGGGTATGTACGAAGGTAGCCAGTTAGTTAGTTAATTTGTTAGTTAGTTAGTTAATCAGTTAGTTAGTTAGTTAGTTAATTAGTTAGTTATTTATTTATTTAGTTAGTTAGTTCAATAGCTAGTAGTTATTTAGATTGTTATTTATTTATTTAGTTTGTGACCTAGTTAGTTAATTAGTTAGTTAGTCAATATGTATGTGAGAAGGTAGTTAGTTAGTTAGTTAGTTAATTATCTAGTAGTTAGTTAGTTAGTTAGTTAGATAGTTAGTCAATTAGTTAGTTAGTTAGTTAGTTAATTAGTTAGTTATTTAGTTAGTTAGTTAGTTAGCTAGTAGTTAGTTAGTTAGTGAGATGGTTAGTTAATCAATATGTATGTATCAATGTAGTTAGATAGTTAGTTAGATAGTTAGTTAATTAGTTAGTCAGTTAATTAGTTAGTTAGTTAGTTAGTAAGTTAGTTAGTTAGTTATCTTGTAGTTAGTTAGTTAGTTAGGTCATCAGTTAGTTATTTATTTAGTTAGTTAGTTAGTTAGCTAGTAGTTAGCTAGTTAGTGTTTGAGTTAGTTAGTTAGTCAGTTAGTTAGTTGGTGGGTACGTAGGAAGGTAGTAAACTAGTTAGTTAGTAAATTAATAGGTATTTAAGAAGATAGTTTGTTACTAAATTAGTTAGTTATTTTGTTAGTTATCTAGTAATTAGTTAGTTAGTTATTTTGTCAGCTAGCTAGTAGTTAGTTAGTTATTTAGTTAGTTAGTTAGTTATCTACTAGTTAGTTAGTTATTTAGTTAGTTAACTAGTTAGTTATTTAGTTAGTTAACTAGTTAGTTATTTAGTTAGTTAGTTTGTTAGTTATCTAGTGGTTAGTTAGTTAACTAGTTAGTTATTTTGGTAGTTAGATAGTTAGTTAGTTAGTTAGTTAGTTAGTGGGTATGTAGGAAGATAGTTATTTAGTTAATTTGTCAATTAGTTAGTCACTTAGTTATTTAGTTATTTAGTTATTTAGTTAGTTAGTTTGTTAGTTATTTAGTCACTTAGTTATAAAGGTAGTTAGTTAGTTAGTTAATAGGTATGTATGAAGGTAGTTAGTTAGTAAGTTAGTTAGTTAACTAGTTAGTAAGTTATGTAGTAGTTAGTTAGTTAGTTAGTTAGTTAATTAGTTAGTTATTTAGTTAGTTAGTTAGTTAGTTAGTAAGTTAACTAGTAGTTTGTTAGTTAATTAGTCAATTAATAAGTTAGTTAATTAGTTAGTTAATTTGTTAGTTAGTTCGTTAATTAGTTAGTTAGTTAATTAGTTAGTTATTTATTTAGTTAGTTAGTTAAATAGCTAGTAGTTATGTAGTTAGTTATTTATTTATTTATTTATTTAGTTAGTCAGTAAGTTAGTGGGTATGTAGGAAGGTAGTTAGTAAGTTAGTTTGTTAGTTAGTTAGTTTGTTAGTTAGTTGATAGGTATGTAGGAAGATACTTAGTTAGTTAATTAGTTAGTTATTTAGTTAGTTATCTAGTAGTTAGTTAGTTAGTTAGTTAGTTATTTATTCAGTTAGCTAGTAGTTATTTAGTTAGTTAGTTAGTTAGTTCGTTAATTAGTTAGTTAGTTGATTGGTTAGTCATTATGTATGTAAGAAGGTAGTTAGTTAGTTAATTAGCTAGTAGTTAGTTTGTTATTTAGTTAGTATGTAAGAGGGTTGTTAGTTAGTTAGCTAGTTAGATATTTAGTTAATTAGTAAGTTAGTTAGTTAGTTAATCAGTTAGTTATTTAGTTAGTTACTAAGTTAGTTAGCTAGTAGTTAGTTAGTTAGTGAGTGAGTTAGTTAATATATATTCATGTATCAAGGTAGTTAGTTAGTTAGTTAGATAGTTAGTCAATTAGTTAGTTAGTTAATTAGTTAGTTAGTTAGTTAGTCAGTTAGTTAGTTAGTTATCTAGTAGTTAGTCAGTTAGTTAGGTCATCAATTAGCTATTTAGTTAGTTAGTTAGTTAGTTAGTTAGCTAGCTAGTAGTTAGTTGGTCAGATAATTATTTATTTAGTTAGTTAGTTAGTTGGTGGGTATGTAGGAAGGTAGTTAGTTAGTATGTTAGTTAATAGGTATTTAAGAACATAGTTAGTTAGTAAATTAGTTAGTTATTATCTTAGTTATCTTGTAGTTAGTTAGTTTGTTATTTTCTCAGCTACCTAGTTGTTAGTTAGTTAGTAGTTCGTTAGTTAGTTATTTAGTTCACTATTTTGTTATTTAGTTAGTTAGTTTGTTAGTTATCTAGTTGTTAGTTAGTTAGCTAGTTAGTTATTTAGTTAGTTAGATAGTCAGTTAGTTAGTTAGTGGGAGAGTAGTTTGTTAGTTTGTTAGTTAGTTAATTTGTTAGTTAGTTAGTTAGTTAGTTAGTTAATTAGTTAGTTATTTATTTAGTTAGTTAGTTAGTTAAATAGCTAGTAGTTATTTAGTTAGTTATTTATTTGTTTAGTTAGTTACTTAGTTAGTGGGTATGTAGGAAGGTAGTTAGTAAGTTAGTTAGTTAGTTAGTTAGTTAATTAGCTAATATGTAAGTAGGAAGATAGTTAGTTAATTAGTTACTTAGTAGTTAGTTAGTTAGTTAGTTTGTTAGTAGGTACGTAGGAAGGCAGGTAGGTAGTTAATTAGTTAGTTAGTTAGTTGATTATTTATTTAATTAATTAGTTATAAGTTAGTTAGTTAGTTAGTGGGTATGTAGGAAAGGCAGCCAGTTAGTTACTTAGTAAACTAGTTAGTTAGTTAGTTAGTTATCTAGTAGTTAGTTAGTTAGTTAGTTAGTAAGTTTGTTAGTTAGTTAGTTGGTTAGTTAGTTAGTGGGTATGTAAGAAGGTAGTTAGTAGTTAGTTAGTTAGTTAGTTAGTTAGCTAGCTAGCTAGTTGTTTGTTAGTTAATTAGTTAGTTAGTTAATTAGTTAGTTAGTTAGTTAATCAGTTAGTTAGTTAGTTAGCTAGTTAGATAATATGTATGTAAAACAGGTAGGTAGTTAGTTAGTTAGTTATTTAATTAGTTAGTTATTTAGTTAGTTACTTCGTTAGTTATCTAGTAGTTAGTTAGTTAGTTAATCAGTTAGTTATATAGTTAGTTAGTTAGTTAGATAGGTACTAGTTAGTCAGTTAATTTGTTAATTATTTAGTTAGTTAGTTAGTTAGTTAGTTTGTGGTTATGTAGAAAGGTAGTTAGTTAGTTTGTTAATAGGTATGTAGGAAGATAGTTAGCTAGTTAATAAGTTAGTTATTTAGTTAATCATCTAGTAGTTAGCTATTTAATTTATTAGTTATTTAGTTAGTTATTTAGTTAGTTAGTTAGATACTAGTTAATTAGTTAGTTAGTTAGTTATTTAGTTAGTTAGTTAGATACTAGTTAATTAGTTACTTAGTTAGTTATTTAGTGAGTTTCTAGGATGTTAGTTGATTAGTTAGGTAGTTATAAATCTAACTGGCTAACTACCTTGATACATATATATTGATTAACTAACTAACTACTAGCTAACTAACTAACTAACTATTTAAATAACTAACTGATTAACTAACTAACTAACAAATTAACTACCTTTCTAACTAACTAACTAACTAACAACCTTCTTACATACTAACTAACTAACTAACTAACTAACTACTAGCTAATTAACTAACTAACTAACTAACTAACTACCTTGTTACATACATATTGACTAACTAACTAACTAACTACCTTCTTACATACATATTGACTAACCAACTAACTAACTAACTAATTAACTAACTAACTAACTAACTAACTTTCTAATTAACTAACTACCTAACTACTAGCTAGCTGACAAAATAACTAACTAACTAATTACTAGATAATTAACATAATAACTAACTAATTTACTAGCAAACTATCTTTTTAAATACCTATTAACTAACAAACTAACTAACTAACTACCTTCATACATACCCGCCAACTACCAAACTAACTAAATAATAAATAACTAACCTGCTAACTACTAGCTAACCAACTAACTAACTAACTAACTAAATAACTAACTGATGACCTAACTAACTAACTAACTACTAGATAACTAACTAACTAACTAACTGAGTAACTAACTAACTAATTTACTAACTATCTAACAAACTAACTAACTACCTTGATACATATATATTGATTAACTAACTAACCCACTAACTAACAAACTACTAGCTAACTAACGAAGTAACTAACTAAATAACTAACTGATTAACTAACTAACTAACTAATTAACTAACTATATAACTAACTAACTAACTAACAACCTTCTTGCATACTAACTAACTAACTAACTAACTAACTTACTAACTACTAGCTAATTAACTAACTAACTAAGTAACTACCTTCTTACATACATATTGACTAACTAACTAACTAACTAATTAACTAGTTAACTAACTAACTAACTAACTTACTAACTACCTAACTTACTAACTAACTATTAGCCAACTTAATAAATAACCAACAAACAAACTAACTAACTACTAGATAACTAACTAAATAACTAACTAATTAACTAAATAACTATCTTCCTACATACATATTAACTAAATAACTAACTAACTTACTAACTGCCTTCCTACATACCCACTAACTTAATGACTAACTAAATAACTACTAGCTATTTAACTAACTAATTAACTAAATAAATAACTAACTAATTAAATAACTAAATAACTAACTAACTAACTAACTAACTAAGTACTAACTAGATGACAAAATAACTAACTAACTAATTACTAGATAACTAACATAATAACTAATTAATTTACTAACTCAATATCTTCTTAAATACCTATTAACTAACTAACTAACTAACTACCTTCCTATATACCCGCCAACTAACTAACTAAATAAATAACTATCATGCTGACTACTAGCTAACTAACTAACTAACTAACTAAATATCTAACTGATGACGTAACTAGCTAACTAACTAACTGACTAACTGACTAACTAACTAACTAACTAATTAACTAACTATCTAACTAACTAACTAACTGACTACCTAGATACATATATATTGATTAACTAACTAACCCACTAACTAACTAACTACTAGCTAACTAACTAAATAACTAACTGATTAACTAACTAACTAACTAATTAACTAACTATCTAACTACTAGATAATTAACTAACTAACTAAGTAACTACCTTCTTACATACATATTGGCTAACTAACTAATTAACTAACTAACTAACAAAGTAACTAACTAACTAACTTACTGACTAACTAACTAACTAAATAACTAACTAACTATTAGCTACCTGAATAAATAACTAACAAACAAACTAAATAACTACTAGATAACTAACTAAATAACTAACTAACTAACTAAATAACTATCTTCCTACATACATATTAACTAACTAACTAACTAACTAACTAACTAACTTACTAACTACCTTCCTACAGACCCACTAACAAAGTAACTAACGAAATAAATAAATAACTAACTAAATAACTACTAGCTATTTAACCAACTAACTAACTAACTATATAACTAACTAATTAACTGATGACTTACTAACAAACTAACTGCTAGATAACTAACTAACTAACTGACTAACAAACTAATTAACTAATTAACAAACTAACTAATTAACTAACTATCTAACTAACTAACTAACTACCTTGATACATACATATTGATTAACTAACTAACTCACTAACTAACTAACTACTAGCTAACTAACTAAGTGGCAAACTGAATAACTAACTCATTAACTAACTAACTAACTAATTAACTAACTATCTAACTAACTAACTAACTAACTAACAACCTTCTTATATACTAACTAACTAAGTAAGTAACTAACTACTAGCTAATTAACTAACTAACTAACTAACTAACTACCATCTTACATACATATTGACTAACTAAGTAACTAACTAACTAATTGAATAACTAACTAACTAATTTACTATCTAACTAACTAACTAACTAACTACTAGCTAACTGAATAAGTAACTAACTTACTAACTAACAAACTACTAGATAACTAACTAAATAACTAACTAATTAACTACTAGATAACTAACTAAAAAACTAACTAATTAACTAACTAACTATCTTCCTACTTACATATTAGCTAATTAACTAACTAACTAACTAACTAACTTACTAACTACCTTCCTACATACCCACTAACTAAGTAACTAACTAAATAAATAAATAAGTAACTAAATAACTACTAGCTATTTAACTAACTAACTAACTAAATAAATAAATAACTAACTAATTAACTAACTAACTAACCAACTACTAACTAATTAACTAACTAACTAACAAACAAATTAACTAACTAACTAGCTAGCTTCGTACATAAGCACTAATTAACTAACTTACTGACTAACTAATTAACTAGCTAATTAATTAACTAATTAACTAACTAACTACTAGTTAACTAGCTAACAAACTGACAAAATAACTAACTAGCTAATTAACTAATTAACTAACTAACAAACTACTAGCTAGCTGACTAACTAGTTAACTATCTAACTTTCTAACTAACAACCTTCATACATACCTATTAACTAACTAACTTACTACCTTTCTAACTAACTAACTAACAAACTAACTAACTAAATTACTAAATAACTAAATAACTAACTAACTAACTAATTAACTAAATAACAAACTAACTAACTAACTAACTAAATAACTATCTTCCAACATAACTACTAACTAACTAATTAACTTACTAACTAACAAACTAACTAACTAACTACCTTCCTACAAACCCACTAACTAACAAACTAACTACCTTCCCATTAACTAACTAACTAACTATCTAACTAACTGAATAACTAACCAGCTAACTAACTAACTACTAGATAACTAACAAACAAACTAACTAAATAACAAACTAACTAACTAACTAATTAACTAGCTAACTAACTAACTTTCTAACTAACTAACTCACAAACTAACTAACTACCTAACTAACTAAATAACTAACTAACTGACAAATTAACTAATTAACAAACTCACTAAATAACCGAATAACTATCTTCCTAGATACCTATTAACTAACTAACTAACTAACTAACTAACAAAGTACTTTCCTACATACCCACTAACTTACTAACTAACTACCTTCCCACAAACTAAGTAACTAACTATCTAACTAACTAAATGACTAACTAGCTAACTAACTAACTAACTACTAGTAACTAAATAACTAACAAGTTAACTAACTAAATAACTACTAGATAACTAACAAAGTTACTAACTAAAAAACTAACTAACTAACTAACTACTAGCTAGCTGACAAAATAACTAACTAACTAATTACTAGACAACTAACATAATAACTAACTAATTTACTAACTCAATATCTTCTTAAATACCTATTTAACTAACTAACTAACTACCTTCGTACATACCCGCCAACTAACTAACTAACTAACTAAATAACTATCCTGCTGACTACTAGCTAACTAACTAACTAACTAAATAACTGACTGATGACGTATCTAACTAACTACCCAACTAACTGACTAACTAACTAACTAACTAATTAACTAACTAACTAACTAATTAACTAACTATCTAACTAACTAACTAACTACCTTGATACATATATATTGATTAACTAACGAACCCACTAACTAACTAACAACTAGCTAACTAACTAAGTAACTAACTAAATAACTAACTGATTAACTAACTAACTAACTAATTAACTAACTATCTAACTAACTAACTAACAACCTTTTTGCATACTAACTAACTAACTAACTAACTAACTAACTACTAGCTAATTAAATAACTAACTGACTAACTAACTACCTTCTTACATACATATTGACTAACTAACTAACTAACTAACTAATTAACTAACTAACTAACTAACTAACTAACTAACTAACTTATTAACTAACTAACTCACTAATTAACTATTAGCTAATTAAATAAATAACTAACAAACTAACTAACTAACTAACTAACTAACTAACTAACTAACAACTAAATAACTAACTAAATAACTAACTAATTAACTAAATAACTATCTTCCTACATACATATTAACTAACTAACTAACTAACTAACTTACTAACTGCCTTCCTACATACCCACTAACTTAGTAACTAACTAAATAACTACTAGATATTTAACTAACTAACTAACTAAATAAATAACTAACTAATTAACTAACTAACTAACTAACTAACTAATTAACAAACTAACTAACAAATTAACTAACTAACTAGCTACGTTCGTACATACCCACTAACTAACTAACTTACTAACTAATTAATTATCTAATTAACTAACTAACTACTAGTTAACTAATTAACTAACTAACTAAATAACTAACTAATTAACTATCTAACTAACTAATAAACTACTAGCTAACTAACTAACTAACTTTCTAACAAACTACCTTCATACATACCTATTAACTAACTAACTAACTAACTACCTTCCTAACTAACTAACTAACTAAATAATTAAATAACCGACAAATTAACTAATTAACGAACTAACTAAATAACCAAATAACTATATTCCTAGATACCAATTAACTAACTAACTAACTAACTACTTTCCTACATACCCACTAACTTACTAACTACCTACCTTCGCACTAACTAACTAACTAACTAACTGTCTAACTAAATAACTAACTAGCTAACTAACTAACTACTAGTAACTAAATAACTACTAAATAACTAACTAGTTAACTAACTAAATAACTAACTAACTAACTACTAGATAACTAACTAACTAACTAACTAAATAACTAACTGACTCACTAACTACTAGCTAGCCGATAAAATAACTAACTAACTAATTACAAGATAACTAACTACATACCCTCCTACTAACTAGCTAACTAACTAACTACCTTCCTACATACCCTCCAACTAACTAGCTAACTAACTTAATAAATAACTATCATGCTAACTACTAGCTAGCTAACTAACTAACTAACTAACTAACTAAATAACTGGCCGATGACCTAACTAACTAACTAACTACTAGATAACTAACTAACTAACTGACTAACTAACTAACTAACTAATTAACTAACAAACTAACTAATTAACTAACTATCAATCTAACTAACTAACTACCTTGATACATATATATTGATTAACAAACTAACTACTAGCTAACTAACTAAGTAACTAACTAAATAACAAACTAATTGACTAACTAACTAACTAATTAACTACCTGTCTAACTAACTAACTAACTAACTAACAACCTTCTTACATACTGACTAACTAAATAACTAACTAACTAACTACTAGCTAATTAACTAACTAACTAACTAACTAACTACCATCTTACATACATATTGACTAACTAACTATCTAAGTACCTACTTACACACATATTGATTAACTAACTAAGTAACTATAACTAATTAAATAACTAACTAACTAACTAACTAACTAACTAATTAACTAAGTTACTAACAAACTACTAGCTAACTGAATAAATAACTAACTAACAAACAAACTAACTAACAAACTACTAGATAACTAACTAAATAACAAACTAATTAACTAACAAACTATCTTCCTACGTACATATTAACTCACTAATAAAACCAACTTACTAACAAACTTACTAACTACCTTCCTACATACCCACTAACAAAGTCACTTACTAATTAAATTAATAACTAACTAAATAACTACTAGCTATTTAACTAACGAACTAACTAACTAAATAACAGACCAATTAACTAACTAACTAACTAACTAATTAACTAACTAACTAGCTACCTTCGTACATACCCACTAACTAACTAACTTACTAGCTAACTAATTAACTAACTAATTAATTAACTAATTAACTAACGAACTACTAGTTAACTAACTAACTAACTAACCAACTAACTAAATAACTAACTAATTAACTAATTAACTAACTAACTAACTAACTACTAGCTAACTAACTAACTAGTTAACTATCTAACTTACTAACTAACTACCTTTATACATACCTACTAACTAACTAACCAACTACCTTTCTAACTAAATAACTAAAAAACTAACTAACTAACTAAATAACTAAACAACTAACTAATTAACAAACTAACTAACTAACTAACCAACTAACTAACTAACTTACTACTAGATAACTGACTAAATAACTAACTAATTAATTAGCTAATTAACTAACAAACTATCTTTCTACATACCTATTAACTAACTAACTAACTAACTAACTAATTAACTAACTAACTAACTAACTAACTAACTACATACCTTCTTACATAACCGCTAACTAACTAAATAACTAACTAACAAACAAACTAACTAACTAACTAACTAACTACTAGCTAACTAACTAACTAAATAAATAACTAACTGATTAACTAACTAACTAACTAACTAACTACTTGATAACTAACTCACTTATTAACTAACTAACTAATTAACTAACTATCTAACTAACTAACTAACTACGTTTTTACATACATATTAGCTACTAACTAACTAACTAACTCACTAACTCACAAACTAACTAACTAACTACTAGTTAACTAGTTCGTTATTTAATTAGTAAGTTTGTTAGTTCTCTAGTAGTTATTTAGTTAGCTAGTTAGTTATTTAGTTAGTTAGTAAGTTAGTTAGTTAGTTAGTGGGAATGTAGTTAGTTAGTTAATTATATAGTTAATACGTATGTAGGAAGATGGTTATTTAGTTAGTTAGTTGGTTTGTTAATTAGTTAGTTAGTTATTTAGTTATTTAGTTATTTAGTTAGTTAGTTAGTTATTTAGTTAGTTTGAAAGGTAGTTAGTTAGTTAGTTAGTTAATAGGCATGTATGAAGGTAGTTAGTTAGTAAGTTAGATAGTTAATTACTTAGTTAGTTAGCTAGTGGTTTGTTAGTTAGTTAGTTAGTTACTTAGTTATTTACTTAGTTAGTTAGTTAACTAGTAGTTAGTTAGTTAATTAGTTAATTAATTAGTTAATTAATTAGTTAGTTTGTAAGTTAGTTAGTTAGTGGGTATGTACGAAGGTAGCTAGTTAGTTAGTTAATTTGTTAGTTAGTTAATCAGTTAGTTAGTTAGTTAGTTATTTATTTATTTAGTCAGTTAGTTAAATAGCTAGTAGTTATTTAGATAGTTATTTATTTATTTAGTTAATAACTTAGTTAGTGGGTATGTAGGAAGGTAGTTGGTAAGTTAGTTAGTTAGTTAATATGTATGTAGGAAGATTGATAGTTTGTTAATTAGTTAGTTATTTAGTTAGTTATCTAGTAGTTAGTTATTTAGTAAGTTAGTTAGTTTGTTAGTTAGTTAATTAGTTAGTTAGTCAATGTGTATGTGAGAGGATAGTTAATTAGTTAGTTAGTTAGTTAATTATCTAGTTAGTTAGTTAGTCAATGTGTATGTGAGAGGATAGTTATTTAGTTAACTAACTAACAAATTACTCGATAACTAACATAATAACTAACTAATTTACTAACTCAATATCTTCTTAAATACCTATTTAACTAACTAACTAACTACCTTCCTACATACCCGTCAACTAACTAACTTACTAAATAAATAACTATCCTGCTGACTACTAGCTAACTAACTAACTAACTAAATAACTGACTGATGACGTAACTAACTAACTACCCAACTAACTGACTAACTACCTAACTAACTAATTAACTAACTAACTAACTAATTAACTAACTATCTAACTAACTAACTAACTACCTTACTTCATACATACCTATTAACTACCTAACTAACTACATTACTAATTAACTAACTACCTTCGTATACACGCACTACCTAACTAACTAACTAACTAACTAACTAACTAACTAACTAGTTAACTAACTAACTAACTAGTTAACTAACTAACTAACTACTGGCTAACTAAGTAACTAATTATCTTCCTACATACCTATTAACTAACTCACTAACTAAGTAACTAACAATCTTCCTACATACCTATTAACTAACTCACTAACTAACTGACTAACTAACTTCCTCAGAACCTATTAACTAACTAACTAACTAAGTAACTACTAGCTAACACACTAACTAGCTAACTAACTAACCGCCTTCCTATCAAATAACTAACTAATTAACTAACTAACTACCTTCCTATTAAATAACTAACTAATTTAGTAACTAACTAACTAATTAAGTAACTAACTAATTAAGTAACTAACTAACTAATTAACTGACTAATTATATAATTAACTACCGAACTAACTTACTAACTAACTACGTAGTTATTTAGTTAGTTAGTTAGTTAGTTAGTTAGTTAGTTAGTTAGTTAGTGGGTATGTACGAAGGTAGCTAGTTAGTTAGTTAATTAGTTAGTTAGTTAGTTAGTTAATTGGTTAGTTATTTAGTTAGTTAGTTCGTTAGTTAAATAGCTAGTAGTTATTTAGTTAGTTATTAATTTAATTAGTAAGCGACTTTGTTAGTGGGTATGTAGGAAGGTAGTTAGTAAGTTAGTTAGTTAGTTAGTTAGTTAGTTAGTTAATATGTACGTAGGAAGATAATTTGTTAGTTAATTAGTTAGTTATTTAGTTAGTTATCTAGTAGTTAGTTAGTTAGTTAGTTAGTTAGTTAGTTAGTTAGTTAGTTAGTTAGTTAGTTAGTTATTTATTCAGTTAGCTAGTAGTTTGTTAGTTAGTCAGTTAATTAGTAAGTTAGTTAGTTAGTTAGTTAGTTAATTAGTTAGTTAGTTAGTCAATATGTATGTAAGAAGGTAGATAGTTAGTCAGTTAGTTAGTTAATTAGCTAGTAGTTCGTTAGTTAGTTAGTTAGTTAGTATGTAAGAATTTTGTTAGTTAGTTAGTTAGTTAGAAAGGTAGTTAATTAGTTAGTTAGTTAGTTAACCAGTTAGTTATTTAGTTAGTTACTTAGTTAGTTAGCTAGTAGTTAGTTAGTTAATCAATATATATGTATCAAGGTAGTTAGTTAGTTAGATTGATAGTTAGTTAATTAGTTAGTTAGTTAGTTAATTAGTTAGTTAGTTAGTTAGTCAGTTAGTTAGTTAGTTATCTAGTAGTTAGTTAGTTAGTTAGGTCATCAGTTAGTTAGCTAGCTTGCTAGTTGTTAGCAGGATAGTTATTTATTAAGTTAGTTAGTAAGTTAGTTGGCGGGTATGCAGGAAGGTAGTTAGTTAGTTAGTTAGTTAGTTAGTTAATAGGTATTTAAGAAGATAGTTAGTTAGTAAATTAGTTAGTTATTATGTTAGTTGTCTAGTTATTAGTTAGTTACTTATTTTATAAGCTAGCTAGTAATTAGTTAGTTAGTTTGTTATTTAGTTATCTTGTAGTTAGATAGTTAGTTATTTAGTTAGTTAACTAGTTAGTTATTTAGTTATTAGTAGTTAGTTAGTTAGCTAGTTATTTATTTAGTTAGTTAGATAGTTAGTTAGTTAGTGGGAAGGTAGTTAGTTAGTAAGTTAGTGGGTATGTAGGAAAGTAGTTAGTTAGTTAGTTAGTTAGTTATTTAATTGGTATCTAGGAAGATAGTTATTCGGTTATTTAGTTAGTTTATTAATTACTTAATTTGTCAGTTAGTTAGTTATTTAGTTAGTTAGTTAGTTAGTTAGTTAGTGAGTGAGTTAGTTAGAAAGGTAGTTAGTTAGTTAGATAATAGGTATGTATGAAGGTAGTTAGTTAGAAAGTTAGTTAGTTAGTTAGCTAGTAGTTTAATAGTTAGTTAGTTAGTTAATTAGTTAGTTATTTAGTTAGTTAGTTAGTCAGTTAACTAGTAGTTAGTTAGCTAATTAGTTAATTAATTAGGTAGTTAGTAAGTTAGTTAGTAAGTGGGTATGTACGAAAGTAGCTAGTTAGTCAGTTAATTTTTAAGTTAGTTTGTTAATTTGTTAGTTAAATAGTTAGTTTGTTAATTAGTTAGTTATTTATTTAGTTAGTTAGTTAGTTAAATAGCTAGTAGTTATTTAGTTAGTTAATCAATATATATGTATCCAGGTAGTTAGTTAGTTAGTTAGATAGTTAGTTAATTAATTAGTTAGTTAATTAGTTAGTTTCTTAGTTAGTTAGTCAGTTAGTTAGTCAGTTAGTTAGTTACGTCATCAGTTAGTTATTTAGTTAGTTAGTTAGTTAGTTAGCTAGTAGTCAGCAGGATATTTATTTATTTAGTTAGTTAGTTGGTTGGCGGGTATGTAGGAAGGTAGTTAGTTAGTTAGTTAGTTAATTGGTATTTAAGAAGATATTGAGTTAGTAAATTAGTTAGTTATTATGTTAGTTATCTAGTAATTAGTTAGTTAGTTATTTTGTCAGCTAGCTAGTAGTTAGTTAGATAGTTAGTTATTGAGTTAGTTGTCTAGTAGTTAGTTAGTTTGTTAGTTATTTTGTTAGTCAACTAGTTAGTTGTTTAGTTACTAGTAGTTAGTTAGTTAGCTAGTTAGTTATTTAGTTAGTTAGATAGTTAGTTAGTTAGTTAGTGGGAAGGTAGTTAGTTAGTAAGTTAGTGCGTATGTAGGAAAGTAGTTAGTTAGTTAGTTAGTTAGTTAATAGGTATCTAGGAAGATAGTTATTCGGTTATATAGTTAGTTTGTTAATTAGTTAATTTGTCAGTTAGTTAGTTATTTAGTTAGTTAGTTAGTTAGTTAGTTAGTTAGTGAGTTAGTTAGTTAGTTAGAAAGGTAGTTAGTTAGTTAGTTAATAGGTATGTATGAAGGTAGTTTGTTAGAAAGTTAGTTAGTTAGTTAGCTAGTAGTTTATTCGTTAGTTAGTTATTTAATTAGTTAGTTATTTAGTTAGTTAGTTAGTTAGTTAACTAGTAGTTAGTTAGTTAATTAGTTAATTAATTAGTTTGTTAATTAGTTAGTTAGTGGGTATGTACGAAGGTAGCTAGTTAGTTAGTCAATTTGTAAGTTAGTTAGTTAATTAATTAGTTAGTTATTTAGTTAGTTAGTTAGTTAGTTAACTAGTAGTTAGTTAGTTAATTAGTTAATTAATTAGTTTGTTAATTAGTTAGTTAGTGGGTATGTACGAAGGTAGCTAGTTAGTTAGTCAATTTGTAAGTTAGTTAGTTAATTAGTTAGTTATTTATTTAGTTAGTTAGTTAGTTAAATAGCTAGTAGTTATTTAGTTAGTTTTTAAGTTAGTGGGTATATAGGAAGGCAGTTAGTAAGTTAGTTAGTTATTTAGTTAATATGTATGTTGGAAGATAGTTATTTAGTTAATTATCTAGTAGTTAGTTAGTTAGTTTGTTAGATATTTATTGAGTTAGCTAATTGTTAGTTCGTTAGTTAGTTAGTTAGTTAGTTAGTTAGTAAGTTAGTTAGTTAGTTAGTTAGTTAGTTAGTTAGTCGATATGTATGTAAGAAGGTAGTTACTTAGTTAGTTAGTTAATTAGCTAGTAGTTAGTTAGTTAGTTAGTTAGTTAGTATGCAAGAAGGTTGTTAGTTAGTTAGTTAGTTAGATAGTTTGTTAATTAATTAGTTAGTTAGTTAATCAGTTAGTTACTTAGTTAGTTACTTAGTTAGTTAGCCTGTGGTTTGTTAGTTAGTGGGTTAGTTAGTTAATCAATATATATGTATCAAGGTAGTTAGTAAGTTAGTTAGATAGTTAGTTAATTAGTTAGTAGTTAGTTATCTAGTAGTTAGTTAGTTAGTTATTTAGTTAGTTAACTAATTAGTTATTTAGTTAGTTAGTTTGTTAGTTATCTAGTAGTTAGTTAGTTAGCTAGTTAGTTATTTAGTTAGTTAGATAGTTAGTTAGTTGGTTAGTGGGAGGGTAGTTAGTTAGTTAGTTAGTGGGTATGTGGGAAGGTAGTTTGTTTGTTTGTTAGTTTGTTTGTTAGTTAATTAGATAATTAATAGACATGTAAGAAGATAGTTATTTAGTTAGTTAGTTAGTTTGTTAATTAGTTAGTTGTTTAGTTATTTAGTTAGTTAGTTAGTTTTTTAGTTATTTAGTTAGAAAGGTAGTTGGTTAGTTAGTTAATAGGTATGTATAAAGGTAGTTAGTTAGTAAGTTAGATAGTTAACTAGTTAGTTAGTTAGCTAGTAGTTAGTTAGTTAGTTAATTAGTTAATTAGTTAGTTATTTAGTTAGTTAGTTAGTTAGTTAGTTAACTAGTAGTTCGTTAGTTAATTAGTTAATTAATTAGTTAGTTAATTAGTTAGTTAGTAAGTTAGTTAGTTAGTAGGTATGTACGAAGGTACCTAGTTAGTTAGTTAATTAGTTAGTTAGTTAGTTAATTGGTCAGTTATTTAGTTAGTTAGTTCGTTAGTTAAATAGCTAGTAGTTATTTAGTTAGTTATTAATTTAATTAGTAAGTGACTTTGTTAGTGGGTATGTAGGAAGGTAGTTAGTAAGTTAGTTAGTAAGTTGGTTTGTTAGTTAGTTAATATGTACGTAGGAAGATAGTTTGTTAGTTAATTAGTTTGTTATTTAGTTAGTTATCTAGTAGTTTGTTAGTTAGTTTGTTAGTTAGTTAGTTATTTATTCAGTTAGCTAGTAGTTTGTTAGTAACTTAGTTAATTAGTTAGTTAGTTAGTTAGTTAGTTAGTTAGTTAATTAGTTATAGTTAGTTAGTTAGTTAATCAATATGTGTGTAAGTAGGTACTCAGATAGTTAGTTAGTCAATATGTATGTAAGATGGTAGTTAGTTAGTTAGTTAGTTAGTTAATTAGCTAGTGGTTAGTTAGTTAGTTATTTAGTTAGTTAGTATGTAAGAAGGTTGTTAGTTAGTTAGTTAGTTAGACATGTAGTTAATTAGTTAGCCAGTTAGTTAATCAATTTGTTTTTTAGTTAGTTACTTAGTTAGTTGGCTAGTAGTTAGTTTGTTAATCAATATATATGTATCAAGGTAGTTAGTTAGTTAGATTGATAGTTAGTTAATTAGTTAGTTTGTTAGTTAATTAGTTAGTTAGTTAGTTAGTCAGTTAGTTAGTTAGTTATCTAGTAGTTAGTTAGTTAGTTAGGTCATCAGTCAGTTATTTAGTTAGTTAGTTAGTTAGTTAGTTAGCTAGCTAGTAGTTAGCAGGATAGTTATTTATTAAGTTAGTTAGTTAGTTAGTTGGCGGTTATGTAGGAAGGTAGTTGGTTAGTTATATAGTTAGTTAATAGGTACTTAAGAAGATAGTTAGTTAGTAAATTAGTTAGTTATTATGTTAGTTATCTTGTAATTAGCTAGTTTGTTATTTTATCAGCTAGCTAGTAGTTAGTTAGTCAGTTAGTTATTTAGTTAGTTAGTTAGTTAGTTATCTAGTAGTTAGTTAGTTAGTTATTTAGTTAGTTAACTAGTTAGTTATTTAGTAGTTATTTAGTTACTAGTAGTTAGTTAGTTAGCTAGTTAGTTATTTAGTTAGATAGTTAGTTAGTTAGTTAGTTAGTTAGTGCGAAGGTAGTTAGTTAGTAAGTTAGTGGGTATGTAGGAAAGTAGTTAGTTAGTTAGTTAGTTAGTTAGTTAGTTAATTGGTATCTAGGAATATAGTTATTCGGTTATTTAGTTAGTTCGTTAATTAGTTAATTTGTCGGTTATTTAATTATTTAGTTAGTTAGTTAGTTAGGAAGGTAGTTAGTTAGTTAGTTAGTTAATAGGTATGTATGAAGGTAGTTTGTTAGAAAGTTAGTTAGTTAGTTAGCTAGTAGTTTATTAGTTAGTTAGATAGTTAATTAGTTAGTTATTTAGTTAGTTAGTTCATTAGTTAACTAGTAGTTAGTTAGTTAATTAGTTAATTAATTAGTTAGTTAGTAAGTTAGTTAGTTAGTGGGTATGTACGAAGGTAGCTAGTTAGTTAGTTAATTTGTTAGTTAGTTAGTTAACTAGTTAGTTAGTTAGTTAGTTAGTTAATTAGTCAGTTATTTATTTAGTTAGTTAGTTAATTAAATAGCTAGTAGTTATTTAGTTAGTTACTAAGTTATTGGGTATGTAGGAAGGCAGTTAGTAAGTTAGTTAGTTAGTTAGTTAGTTAATATGTATGTAGGAAGATAGTTATTTAGATAATTAGTTAGTTATTTAGTTAGTTATCTAGTTGTTAGTTAGTTAGTTAGTTAGTTAGTTAGTTAGTTAGTTTGTTAGTTAGTTATTTATTCAGTAAGCTAATAGTTAGTTAGTGAGTTAGTTAGTTAATAAGTTAGTTAGTTAGTTAGTTAGTTAGTTAGTTAGTTAATTAGTTAGTTAGTTAGTTAGTTAGTCAATATGTATGTAAGAAGGTAGTTAGTTAGTATGTTAGTTATTTAATTAGCTAGTAGTTAGTTAGTTAGTTAGTTAGTTAGTTAGTTAGTATGCAAGAAGGTTGTTAGTTAGTTAGTTAGATAGTTAGTTAATTAGTTAGTTAGTTAGTTAATCAGTTAGTTATTTAGTTAGTTACTTAGTTAGTTAGCTAGTAGTTAGTTAGTTAGTGGGTTCGTTAGTTAATCAATATATATGTATCAAGGTAGTTAGTAAGTTAGTTAATTTTTTAATTAGCTTGTTAGCTAGTAGTTAGTAAGTTAGTTAGTTAGTTAATTAGTTAGTTGGTTACTTAATTAATTAGTGGGTATGTAGGAAGGCAGTTTGTTAGTTAATACGTTAGTTAGTTAGTTGGCTTGTCAGTTTGTTAGCTAGTAGTTACTTACTCAGTTAGTTAGTTAATATGTATATAGGAAGTTAGTTAGTTAGTTACTTAATGAGTTAGTTAATTGGTTAGGTAGTTAGTTAGTCAGTTATTTAATACGCATGTATAAAGGTAGTTAGTAAGTTTGTTCGGTAGTTAATTATGTAATTAGTTAGTTAGCTAGAATTTAGTTAGTTAGTTAATTAGTTAGTTACATAATTAGTTAGTTACTTAATTAGTTAGTTGGTTTCTTAATTAGTTAGTAATTTAATAGGAAAGTAGTTAGTTAGTTAATTAGTTAGTTAGTTAGTTAGCTACTGAGTGTGTTAGATAGTAGTTACTTAGTTAGTTAGTTGGTTAATAGGTTTGTTGGAAGGAAGTTAGTTAGTTAGTTAGTGAGTAAGTTAATAGGTATGTAGGAAGATAGTTAGTTACTTAGTTAGTAATATAGTCAGTTAGTTAGTTAGTATGTTCGTTAGTTAGTGGGTATGTTGGAAGGCGGCTAGTTAGGTTGGTTAGTAAGCTAATCAATTTGTTACTTGAGTTAGTTATTTAGTTAGTTAGTTAGTTAGTTAGCCAGTAGTTAGTTAGTTAGTTAACTAGTTAGTTATTTAGTTAGTTAGTTAGTTAGTTGGC
This sequence comes from Luzula sylvatica, assembly GCA_946800325.1. Taxonomy (NCBI): domain Eukaryota; kingdom Viridiplantae; phylum Streptophyta; class Magnoliopsida; order Poales; family Juncaceae; genus Luzula; species Luzula sylvatica. The sequence continues at coordinate 13,444,174 of OX326960.1, read as the reverse complement.
CAGTAGTTAGTTAGTTACTTAACTTGTTATTTATTTAGTTAGTTAGTTAGTTATTTAGTTAGTTAGTTAGTTAACTAACTAACTAAATGACTGACTAATAACTAAATAACTAACTAAACTAACTAACTAACTACTAGCTAACTAACTAATTGACTAACTAATTTACTAACTATCTAACTAACTAACTAACTAACTAACTAACTACTGATGAGCGGGTTTTTTAGACACTTGAAAAGTATCGTCGTTGTTTTAAACCTCAAATATCAAAGAATTTAATCTCATGTTTTTACAGTGGTAAATATGAGGATCGATCCACAGAGAGCTGGTGCATCAATTATGATTCAAAATTTTTGATTTAAACTACTCACAAAAACTTCTAACTTTTGTTTCTATGGAATTTCTCACTTGATTATGGTGTTTTAGAGGTTAAAGAGAAGTTCTTGACCAAGAAATTCCATTGAAACCAAATTTTGAGAATTTCATAAGGGTTCAGATTTATACACGATTTAAAGCACATCAAACTAGTCAAGAAAATCAAGAAAACGCATATTTCTGCGTTTTTGCAAACAAGGCTGAAATGAGATTTTGAAGTTTATTTCAAGCAAGACAATTAACCTAGAGCTTCACGAGAGGTTCAGAGTTATAATGTAACACACAAATAACCAACTCAAGAAGTTTCAAGAACGATTAAGAGTTGGTGCATTTTTAACTAGATTGACAAATAAGGCTGAATTATGGTTCAGAAACTAATTTCAAGCAATTCAAGAAGTTGCAAGAACGGTTCAATTATGGTGCGATTATAACTAAAATTACGCACGATTCAAAACTAGAGTAACACAAACAAGCAAGAAGTTTTGAGATTAAAAGATTCAATAAATCGCAGAATTTTCCATACACAAAGTTTAGACTAAACCAAACAACAAGAACATCAAGAGATAAGAAAGAGTACACCTAGAATGAGGGAAACTCGTGATGCAGCTCTTGGTCTTCTCTCCTCGTGCCGAAAGATCGATTTCTCACGTCACGTCGAGGACTGGTCGAAAGGAGATCGAGCTCGAGTCGTGAGGTTCGCGAAATCACCCTAAAAGAGCAAGCTCTGGTCAAGGGGTCTTTTCCACTGATCTTCACAAAAACTCTTCTCTCCGAGTCACGAATCCAGCTCGCTGCGAAGAAAACGGATCGAGTCACGGTCACTTCTAAATCGCCCGAAAAGGAATGATCCCTGGTCACGGTACGATCTTCGAGGAGGAGGAGGAATCGCCCGAAAGGAATGAATCCAGGTCACGGTACGAAACCTCAATGGCTTTCTTGAAGAATCTTGAAGTATCTTGGATTGTCTTGCATGTGCTTGGAAGAGAGAAAGAAGAAGAGAGAACAGAATGAGGGGGAAAGAGTCAGTCCGAGAGCACCACAACTCAAGGCCCTTGGGTCTTATTTATAGCATGCAAGGTGTATTCTGATTGGCCAGGGGTTGATGGAGAGGATTGGGGGTATTGAGGACATTTCCACCAGGATAGGTGGGAAGGATAAGGCATTAGGTTTGAGTGGATTTCGTGTAGCTTTTTGGGCTTTCTCTAACATGGGTTTATTTGCCTCCATCCTTGTCCGTGTACCGAAAATAGCGGTATGATATATCATTTCGACTCCCTTTGGCATTCTGAAGACAACTACACTCTCCAAATCTTCAGCAAATCCTTCTAATTCCTGTGAATAGGCATAAAACACATTAAGTGAAGTAATATTCAATTTATCTAAAATATGATGAATAAACTATGCAGAATACACTTTCACAAGGCTAAAACCTCCAAATTAAGCATGTAAAACGTGCTCTATTTGCCTCACATCAAATACCCCCACACTTAAACCCTTGATCGTCCTCGATCAATTGGAGAATTATATCACAAAACAAAGAATCGCAGTAGAATTTGTTGAAGTTGTATTCGTTATTTAAAAACTCATTTCACGAATCAAATGGTTCACTCTCATTTCATCAAGTTCACTAGTATTTAGAATGATATTAGTCTTTTCATTATTAGATCTCGAAATTAACTCGAAATTTCATAAGAGTTTTTCATGACACTCGATCGCAAGCTGTAAGAGCGACTTAAACGTTTTTACTTCGAATTTCTTCACTCCACAATCTCAAAAGAACTCAATTCGAAAGCTATTATCGGGCCAAAATTTCCCGTTTTGCAAGATGATCTTAAATGCAAGTTATTCATTTTAAAACACGTTTGGTACACTGGTACAAGGTTCATACCCATTTTCGATCAATTTCCCTGCTCATTTTTTTTTTTTCTTGGAAGTCTTTAACCGAAAGCCCCACTACACCGAAATGCAATGAGGTTACTCTCGGTGTTGTCTTTTGACCTTCCTCTTTTCTCACTTTTTTTTTTCTCTTGGAAGTCTTTAACCGAAAGCCCCACTACACCGAAATGCAATGAGGTTACTCTCGGTGTTGTCTTTTCACCTTCCTCTTTTCTCACTTATATATTTTTTTTTTTCTTCTTTTTTTTTTTTTTTTTTTTTTTTTTTTTCCGAACGAGCGGGTATATTTGATCTACTAACGGGTCCCCACAAACGGTTATTTCATAGTGCAATTGGTCATGTTTTAAATCTAGCAAAACGTACTTTAACGGCCACGCTAAGAACTTTACTCATAAGTCCCATATCAATTACGGGTTCGAAAATCGAGTTAAAACGTATCGCATGAACCACGCATCGATCAAGTGTCTCAAACTCGTGAAATTTGAAACAATAGGGCTGGAATCCCCGAATAGATCTCTTCAAAATCATAACCAAATCCTTTAAAATATTTTGCAAACTTTCAATTTTTAGAGCGAAATTCAGAGTTGAATGAAATTTTGTTTTAAAAACAACGATTTAGTTCAATTCAGTGGAGAAAAATCTTTTATTGCAATTCAGAGTTGTTTTGTGATTAGCAATGCTCCCAGATTTAAGTGGACACTTTTATGAAAATTTTTTATTTTTTTTTATTTTTTATTTTTTTATATTTTGAATGTTTTTAAATTTTCAAATTTCCCATGTTTTTTTTGAAGTTTAATTTGGGCTCATACAGTTCAAAGGTTGTGTTACCCCCCCACACTTAGAGATTACTTGTCCTCAAGTATAAAAGATCAAAAATTTCAAAAAGAGGGATAATAGAGAAATACAACCTTTGATGCGTGAGGCGTGCCTCCTCCGCTAGCGCTCTTGTTTAATGTCTTGAGCTCGACCCAGCTGAGCTCATCTTCATTGACGCTCCATCAAACCGAGCTTTTGCAAGTCCATCCACCCTTTGTCGAAACCGGAGTAGAAATGCTTTAGCCGGTGCCCATTCACCTTGAACTCTTCCTTCGTGTCGTTGCTCTGGATTTCGATTACTCCAAATGGATTTACATTCGTCACTGTGAAGGGCCCAATCCAGCGAGATTTCAACTTCTCGGGAAACAGTTTGAGACGGGAGTTGAATAGAAGCACACTATCTCCCACATTAAATTCTTTCTTTCTGATCAATTTGTCGTGAAACGCCTTTGCCTTTTCCTTGCATAAATTCGAATTGTCATAGGCGTTTTGTCGAAATTCTTCTAGCTCGACTAAATGGAGTTTTCGGGCCATTGCATCGTTCGGATAGTCGAGGTTGAGTTGTTTAATGGCCCATATGGCCTTATGCTCGATTTCTACGGGTAAGTGGCATGCTTTGCCGTACACCATCTTGAAAGGGGACATCCCGATTGGAGTTTTGAACGCTGTACGATATGCCCACAAGGCGTCGCCTAATCGGACGCTCCAATCCTTTCTTGAGGGGTTCACCACCTTTTCCAGAATAGACTTGATTTCTCGGTTCGAGACTTCGGCTTGCCCGTTTGATTGAGGGTGGTACGCTGTGGAGGTTCGGTGGCTAACGTGGTATTTTTCTAGCACGGATTGTAAGCTCTTATTGCAGAAGTGACTCCCTCGGTCGCTGATTAGCACTCGTGGCACGCCGAAACGTTGAAAGATATTCTTCTTGAGAAATTCGCACACTGATTTCGAATCTGCTTGCTTCGTTGGAATTGCTTCGATCCACTTTGTCACATAATCTACACAAAGAAGAATGTAAGTATATCCAAAGGACGGTGGAAATGGTCCCATAAAATCAATGCCCCATACATCGAATGGTTCACATGGTACAATTTTGTTCAGGGGCATTTGATCTCTTTGACTCACATTTCCTGTCCTTTGGCATTTTTCGCAACCCTTTACAAAGCTTGAAGCATCTTTGTAAAGAGTTGGCCAGTAAAAACCGCATTCTAATACTTTGCGGGCTGTACGTGTCACTCCAAAATGTCCCCCACAATGCAAATTATGACAAAATGACAAAATAGATTTAACCTCGTTTTGATGAGCACACTTCCTTATCACTTGATCTGCACATACGCGATACAGGAATGGTTCGTCCCAAATGTAGAATCGCGAGTTGCTTTTTAATTTGTCGCGTTGAGATCTGGTGAAACTCGGCGGAATTTGCTTGGCAACCATATAATTTACCAAGTCGGCGTACCAAGGCGTATCGATTTGAACCGCGAGGATATGCTCTTCCGGAAACTCCTCTCGAATCGGTACATCATCGTCTTCTATGAACGGGAGTCGGCTTAGGTGATCCGCCACGAGATTCTCACAGCCCTTCTTATCCTTGATCTCCAAATCGAATTCTTGCAACAAAAGGATCCATCGCAGCAATCTAGGCTTGCACTCCTTTTTTCTCATTAAATGCTTCAAAGCGCCGTGATCAGAGAACACTATCACGTTCGCACCTACAAGGTAAGAACGAAATTTTTCTAAAGCAAACACAATCGCAAGAAGTTCTTTTTCAGTAGTTGTGTAGTTTCTTTGTGCGCTAACGAGGGTCTTCGAGGCATAGGCAATCACGTGAGGATCTTTGCCGATTCTTTGGCCAAGCACTGCCCCCACACTCGTATCACTTGCGTCGCACATGATTTCGAATGGAAGCCCCCAATTCGGTGGTTTGATAATCGGTGCAGAGCAAAGCTTGTCCTTCAAATTGTCGAATGATTCCTTGCACCGTGAGTCGAATTCGAACTTTACGTCTTTCTGGAGAAGTTGGCACATGGGCTGCGAGATCTTTGAAAAATCCTTTATGAACCGTCGATAGAAACCAGCGTGGCCTAAGAAAGATCTCACGTCCTTCACCGTCTTTGGATAGGGCAGCGTCTTTATTACGTCGATTTTTGCCTTGTCGACTTCGAGCCCCTTTTCTGAAATTGAATGACCTAAAACAATTCCATTGCTCACCATGAAGTGGTACTTTTCAAAGTTTAAAACGAGATTAGATTCGATGCATTTTTCCAGTATTTGGGACAAATGGTCTAAACAGGAATCAAATGAGTCTCCAAACACCGAAAAATCATCCATAAAAACTTCAATAAATTTTGAAATGTAATCACTAAAAATAGAGAGCATACACCTTTGGAAAGTGCCCAGTGCGTTGCAGAGCCCAAACGGCATGCGTCGGTACGCGAAGGTACCAAACGGGCATGTAAACGTCGTTTTTGCTTGGTCCTCGGGTGCAATCGGAATTTGGAAGTATCCAGAGAATCCGTCGAGGAAACAGTAGAAAGGGTTCCCTGCGAGTCTCTCCAGCATTTGATCGATAAAAGGAAGTGGGAAATGGTCCTTTTTGGTGGCCTTGTTAAGCTTGCGGTAGTCAATGCACACTCGCCATCCATTTTGCACTCGAGTTGGCACTTGATCGCCTTCTTCATTCTCGACAATAGTGATCCCCATTTTCTTTGGTACCACGTGAATAGGCGAGACCCATTTGGAATCAGCGATGGGGTAAATTATACCCGCATCCAACAGTTTTATCACCTCTTTTTTTACAACCTCCATCATGGGCGGATTGAGCCGCCTCTGTGGTTCGCGAGATGGTTTGGCTTCGTTTTCGAGTTGTATTCGGTGTGTGCACAATGATGGACTAATTCCTGGAATGTCGGCAAGTGACCACCCAAAAGCCTTCTTATTCTTTTTCAGCATGGTGATGAGCTTCTCTTCTTGCTCCGTCGTTAGATTTGAGGCGATGATGACTGGAAGCGTCTGTGCTTCATCTAAGAAAACATACTTTAGCTCAGATGGTAATTGTTTTAATTCTACCTTTGGAGCTTTCTCAGTTGAAGGTGGGCTTCTTTCCAACGGAATTTCGATTTCCCTTGAAAACATCACTTCAGCTGCATTCGAAACAGCTTGTGTTTCTGGCTCAGTTTCGAATAGAGGATTGTTGAATTCTTCAAAATCTTGATAAGTAGGATTCTTGTAAGCCTTGAATTCCTCGAAAGTTTGATTCGCGACTTCATGCACACATTCATCGATTATGTCCATAGCGCTCAAATTATGTGTACCTGCAATGGGTTCTTTTAGTTTATCAAAAATATTGAATTTTATTACCTCGTCGTCGAACTCCATCGTAAGCTCTCCTGCATGAACGTCAATCTTCGTTCGAGCTGTCTTCAAGAATGGGCGGCCAAGGAGAATCGGGGTCGACTCGTTATCTCCATCATTCATGTCGATTACATAAAAGTCGGCAGGGAAATAGAGTCCGTTTACCATAACAATCACATCCTCGATTAATCCCACAGGTTTTGTCGTAGATCGATCAGCCAAACTAATCATCGCTTGTGTATCTTCGAGAGGGCCGAGATCTAGAGTCTTAAATACCGATAAAGGCATTACATTTATGGATGCGCCCAAATCGAGCATGCATTTGGGCAATTCGTGTTGCCCGATTTTGCATGGAATTGCAAACATCCCTGGATCTTTGTGTTTTTGGGGAAGTCTCAAAATTGCTGAAACATTCTCCCCCACACTTATCATTTCGTCCTTTTTACCCTTTCTTTTATTCGTGCTCAATAGTGCCTTGAGGTATTTTGCCAAGCGAGGCACTTCCTTGATAGCTTCGACTAGAGGAATGTTAACCTCTACTTTCTTTAAAATGACCAGCACGTCGTCATTCGATTCGGTAGACTTTGGGAGGCGACTAGGAAAAGGTGGCTGGACTTGAGTCGATTCAGGTGCCTTTGCTTGAGTTGGTAAAATCTGGACTTGAGATTGTTTCTCCTTAGGCACATGTAGCTCGATTTCTTTTTCTTCTTCCACCTCTTTTGCTTTTCTTGAGCTTTCACCAATTTCAGTACCGCTTCGGAGCAATATTGCATTGACGTGCCTTTGCTCGGGAGGTGCTAAAGATTGAGATTGGAGTCGAGATGTACCTTGAGATTCGATTATGTTCACGCGAGTGGCGATTTGAGCGATTTGAGTTTCTAAGCTCCCAACGTGGCGATTCGTGTTCGCAATCTCGCTTTTTAATTCTTGCCTCACAGAATCCACATTTTTATTAACCCCACCGATTTCTTGTTTCATCAAGCTCATCATGCCCTCCATCATCGTTTTAAGATCTTGCTCCTGAGTTTGAGCCGGTTTTGCTTGAGAGGCATTCGGGTGTTGGTAAGTGGCTGGTTTTGTAACTGGTTGGCGATACGGATCTGGTTGAGCATTGTTGGGATTCGACCAAGAGAAATTCGGGTGGTTTCGAAGATTAGGATTGTACGAGTTCGAGGCTTCAAATTTTCTGTAAACGGCATTTGCTTCTTCAACCACACTAGGGCATTCGTCCGTGTGGTGGGTGGTTGCGCTACAAACCCCACATTTCTTCGTTTCTTCCTTGCCCAGCGCTTTCATTATTATTTCGAGTTTGTTATTTAACATGTCGACATTGAGGTCGGTACATGCGTTCACTCGGTACTCCACGTTGCGTCTTGCTTGCGAATTTGACGCCATCATCTCTAACAGTTTCTGAATCTCCACGATTTCTTTATTCGCAATGTTTCCTCCCGCACAAGCATTGAGGAATTGGTAATCGGAGTAGCATAGTCCGTTTATGAACTGTTCGTAAAGGTAATGCAGCTCGACATTGTGGCTGGGGCATTCTTCCATCAATCGCATAAAACGGTCGAAATACTCGTGGTAGACCTCATTCGCCTTTTGTGTGATTGCCAAGACTTCATGCCTTATCGCTGCTAATCGAGATGCCGAGTAATACTTCTCCTTGAAGAGGTTTGATACATCGCTGAAAGTAAGAGGCCCCCTTAGCTTGTAAAACCAGTCCTTTGGCCCTTCACCTAATGAATATGGAAATATAAGAAGAAGAATGTCATTAAAACCTTCATAGTTCGAATATATATTTAACTGTATTTTGAAGTCTTTTAAATGCTTGTGAGGGTTTTCAGTGGCTTTCCCGTGAAAAATAGGCAATGAGCCTAAAATGCTCGGATCAGCTTTAAAATTGGGTATATTCGGCCTAATGAAGTTATAATTATCATCTACGTGTCTTGGTGCTACAAGTTCTCTCAAGGTTTTTGGCCTTGGAACTCTTGTTTCATCAGCCATATTGAATTGTAAAGGAGGAGAGAAAGAAAAAAAAGTTTGTGTTTGCGGTTCTGGTTCAGCTTCTTCTTGATCTTCTTGAAGAGGATTCTTGCTCTTCTTCGTGCTGAATTTTTTTTTTTCGATATCCTCGTCAATTGGTAGTAATGTGCCTTTGCGAGATCGTGTATTGTGCATAGATTTCTTCCACCACAAACACACCTAAAATGATCACAAAGAAAAACCAAGATGTGAGTACAATTTTTTATGAACTAAAATTCTGAAAATTTAAATCGAACAATTGACTTAAACACCGCTCCCCGGCAGCGGCGCCATTTGATGAGCGGGTTTTTTAGACACTTGAAAAGTATCGTCGTTGTTTTAAACCTCAAATATCAATGAATTTAATCTCATGTTTTTACAGTGGTAAATATGAGGATCGATCCACAGAGAGTTGGTGCATCAATTATGATTCAAAATTTTTGATTTAAACTACTCACAAAAACTTCTAACTTTTGTTTCTATGGAATTTCTCACTTGATTATGGTGTTTTAGAGGTTAAAGAGAAGTTCTTGACCAAGAAATTCCATTGAAACCAAATTTTGAGAATTTCATAAGGGTTCAGATTTATACACGATTTAAAGCACATCAAACTAGTCAAGAAAATCAAGAAAACGCATATTTCTGCGTTTTTGCAAACAAGGCTGAAATGAGATTTTGAAGTTTATTTCAAGCAAGACAATTAACCTAGAGCTTCACGAGAGGTTCAGAGTTATAATGTAACACACAAATAACCAACTCAAGAAGTTTCAAGAACGATTAAGAGTTGGTGCATTTTTAACTAGATTGACAAATAAGGCTGAATTATGGTTCAGAAACTAATTTCAAGCAATTCAAGAAGTTGCAAGAACGGTTCAATTATGGTGCGATTATAACTAAAATTACGCACGATTCAAAACTAGAGTAACACAAACAAGCAAGAAGTTTTGAGATTAAAAGATTCAATAAATCGCAGAATTTTCCATACACAAAGTTTAGACTAAACCAAACAACAAGAACATCAAGAGATAAGAAAGAGTACACCTAGAATGAGGGAAACTCGTGATGCAGCTCTTGGTCTTCTCTCCTCGTGCCGAAAGATCGATTTCTCACGTCACGTCGAGGACTGGTCGAAAGGAGATCGAGCTCGAGTCGTGAGGTTCGCGAAATCACCCTAAAAGAGCAAGCTCTGGTCAAGGGGTCTTTTCCACTGATCTTCACAAAAACTCTTCTCTCCGAGTCACGAATCCAGCTCGCTGCGAAGAAAACGGATCGAGTCATGGTCACTTCTAAATCGCCCGAAAAGGAATGAGCCCTGGTCACGGTACGATCTTCGAGGAGGAGGAGGAATCGCCCGAAAGGAATGAATCCAGGTCACGGTACGAAACCTCAATGGCTTTCTTGAAGAATCTTGAAGTATCTTGGATTGTCTTGCATGTGCTTGGAAGAGAGAAAGAAGAAGAGAGAACAGAATGAGGGGGAAAGAGTCAGTCCGAGAGCACCACAACTCAAGGCCCTTGGGTCTTATTTATAGCATGCAAGGTGTATTCTGATTGGCCAGGGGTTGATGGAGAGGATTGGGGGTATTGAGGACATTTCCACTAGGATAGGTGGGAAGGATAAGGCATTGGGTTTGAGTGGATTTCGTGTAGCTTTTTGGGCTTTCTCTAACATGGGTTTATTTGCCTCCAGCCTTGTCCGTGTACCGAAAATAGCGGTATGATATATCATTTCGACTCCCTTTGGCATTCTGAAGACAACTACACTCTCCAAATCTTCAGCAAATCCTTCTAATTCCTGTGAATAGGCATAAAACACATTAAGTGAAGTAATATTCAATTTATCTAAAATATGATGAATAAACTATGCAGAATACACTTTCACAAGGCTAAAACCTCCAAATTAAGCATGTAAATGTGCTCTATTTGCCTCACATCAACTACCTTCTTACATACATATTTACTAACTATGCAGAATACACTTTCACATCAGTTAGTTAGTCAGTTATCATGTAGTTAGTTAGTTAGTTAGGTCATCAGTTAGTTATTTATTTAGTTAGTTAGTTAGTTTGCTAGTAGTTAGCTAGTTAGTGATTTAGTTAGTTAGTTAGTTAGTCAGTTAGTGGGTATGTAGGAAGGTAGTTAGCTAGTTAGTTAGTAAATTAATAGGTATTTAAGAAGATAGTTAGTTAGTAAATTAATAGGTATTTAAGAAGATAGTTAGTTTGTAAATTAGTTAGTTAATTAGTTAGTTATTTAGTTAGTCATCTAGTAGTTAGTTAGTTATTTATTCAGTTAGCTAGTAGTTAGTTAGTTAGTAAGTTAGTTAGTTAATTAGTTATTTAATTAGTTAGTTAGTTAGTTAGTTATTTAGTCAATATGTATGTAAGAAGGTAGTTAGTTAGTTAGTTATTTAGCCAGTAGTTAGTTAGTTAGTTAGTATGTAAGAAGGTCGTTAGTTAGTTAGATAGTTAGATAGTTAGTTAATTAATATGTTAGTTAGTTAGTTAGTTAGTTAATCAGTTAGTTATTTTGTTAGTTACTTAGTTAGTTAGCTTGTAGTTAGTTAGTTAGTTAGTTAGTTAGTTATTTGATCTATATGTATGTATCAAGGTAGTTAGTTAGTTAGTTAGTTAGATAGTTAGTTAATTAGTTAGTTAGTGAATTAGTTAGTTAGTTAGTTAGTTATCTAGTAGTTAGTTAGTTAGTTAGGTCATCAGTTAGTTATTTAGTTAGTTAGTTAGTTAGTTAGTTAGTTAGTAGTTAGCTGGTTAGTTATTTATTTAGTTAGTTAGTTAGTTAGTTGGTGGGTATGTGGGAATGTAGTTAGTTAGTTAGTTATTTTGTTAATTGGTATTTAAAAAGATAGTTAGTTAGTAAATTAGTTAGTTATTATGTTTGTTATCTATTAATTAGTTAGTTAGTTATTTTGTCAGCTAGCTAGTAGTTAGTTAGTTAGTTAGTTAGTTAGTTAGTTAGTTATCTAGTAGTTAGTTAGTTAGTTATTTAGTTAGTTAACTAGTTATCTAGTAGTTAGTTAGTTAGATAGTTAGTTATTTAGTTAGATAGATAGTTAGTTAGTTAGTTAGCGGTAAGTTAGTTAGTTAGTTAGTAAGTGGGTATGTAGGAAGGTAGTAGTTAGTTAGTTAGTTTGCTAGTTAGCTAGTCAATAGGTATGTAGGAAGATAGTTATTTAGTCATTTTGTTAATTAGTTAATTAGTTAGTTAGTTAGTTAGTTAGTTAGTTAATATGTATTTATGAAGGTAGTTAGTTATTAAGTTAGTTAGTTAACTAGTTAGTTAGTTAGCAAGTAGTTTGTTAGTTAGTCAGTTAATTAGTTAGTTAGTTATTTAGTTAGTTAGTTAGTTAGTTAGTCATTTAACTAGTAGTTTGTTACATAATTAGTTAATTAATTAGTTAGTTAATTAGTTAGTTTGTAAGTTAGTTTGTAAGTGGGTATGTACGAAGGTAGCTAGTTAGTCAATTAGTTAGTTGGTTAGTTAATTAGTTAGTTATTTATTTAGTTAGTTAGTTAGTTAAATAGCTAGTAGTTATGTAGTTAGTTAGTTATTTATTTATTTAGTTAGTTACTTAGTTAGTGGGTATGTAGGAAGGTAGTTAGTAAGTTAGTTAGTTAGTTAGTTAGTTAGTTAGTTAATTAGTTAGTTAGTTAGTGAGTTTGTAGGAAGGTAGTCAGTTAATTAGTTTGTTAGTAGTTAGCTAAGGTATGTATGAAGGTAGGTAAGTTAGTTAATTATTTAGTTAGTTAGTTAACTAGTCAGTTATTTAGTAAGTTAGTTACTTAATGAGTACGTAGGAAGATAGATAGTTAGTAAATTAGTTAGTTAGTTATTTATCTAGTAGTTAGTGAATTAGTTAGTTAGTTAGTTAATTAATTAATTAGTTAGTTAGTTAGTTAGTTAGTGAGTTAGTTAGTTAGTTAATATGTATGTAAGAAGGTAGTTAGTTAGTTAGTTAGTAAGTTAGTTTGTTAGTTAGTTAGTTTGTTAGTTAGTTGATAGGTATGTAGGAAGATACTTAGTTAGTTAATTAGTTAGTTATTTAGTTAGTTATCTAGTAGTTAGTTAGTTAGTTAGTTATTTATTCAGTTAGCTAGTAGTTATTTAGTTAGTTAGTTAGTTAGTTTGTTAATTAGTTAGTTAGTTGATTGGTTAGTCATTATGTATGTAAGAAGGTAGTTAGTTAGTTAGTTAGTTAGTTAATTAGCAAGTAGTTAGTTTGTTAGTTAGTTAGTATGTAAGAGGGTTGTTAATTAGTTAGCTAGTTAGATAGTTAGTTAATTAGTAAGTGAGTTAGTTAGTTAATCAGTTAGTTATTTAGTTAGTTACTAAGTTAGTTAGCTAGTAGTTAGTTAGTTAGTGAGTGAGTTAGTTAATATATATTCATGTATCAAGGTAGTTAGTTAGTTAGTTAGATAGTTAGTTAATTAGCTAGTTAGTTAATTAGTTAGTTAGTTAGTTAGTCAGTTAGTTAGTTAGTTATCTAGTAGTTAGTCAGTTAGTTAGGTCATCAATTAGCTATTTAGTTAGTTAGTTAGTTAGTTAGCTATCTAGTAGTTAGTTGGTCAGATAATTATTTATTTAGTTAGTTAGTTAGTTGGTGGGTATGTAGGAAGGTAGTTAGTTAGTTAGTTAGTTAATAGGTATTTAAGAACATAGTTAGTTAGTAAATTAGTTAGTTATTATGTTAGTTATCTAGTAGTTAGTTAGTTTGTTATTTTGTCAGCTAGCTAGTTGTTAGTTAGTTAGTAGTTCGTTAGTTAGTTATTTAGTTCACTATTTTGTTATTTATTTAGTTAGTTTGTTAGTTATCTAGTTGTTAGTTAGTTAGCTAGTTAGTTATTTAGTCAGTTAGTTAGTTAGTGGGAGAGTAGTTTGTTAGTTTGTTAGTAAGTTAATTTGTTAGTTAGTTATTTAGTTAGTTAGTTAGTTAGTTAGTTAGTTAGTTAGTTAATTAGTTAGTTATTTATTTAGTTAGTTAGTTAGTTAAATAGCTAGTAGTTATTTAGTTATTTATTTATTTGTTTAGTTAGTTACTTAGTTAGTGGGTATGAAGGAAGGTAGTTAGTAAGTTAGTTAGTTAGTTAGTTTGTTAGTTAATTAGCTAATATGTAAGTAGGAAGATAGTTAGTTAATTAGTTACTTAGTAGTTAGTTAGTTTGTTAGTTTGTTAGTAGGTACGTAGGAAGGCAGGTAGGTAGTTAATTAGTTAGTTAGTTAGTTGATTATTTATTTAATTAATTAGTTATAAGTTATTTAGTTAGTTAGTGTGTATGTAGGAAAGGCAGCCAGTTAGTTAATTAGTAAACTAGTTAGTTAGTTAGTTAGTTATCTAGTAGTTAGTTAGTTAGTTAGTTAGTAAGTTAGTTAGTTAGTTAGTTGGTTAGTTAGTTAGTTAGTTAGTGGGTATGTAAGAAGGTAGTCAGTAGTTAGTTAGTTAGTTAGTTAGTTAGCAAGCTAGCTAGTTGTTTGTTCGTTAATTAGTTACTTAGTTAATTAGTTAGCTAGTTAGTTAATCAATTAGTTAGTTAGTTAGTTAGTTAGATAATATGTATGTAAAACAAGTAGGTAGTTAGTTAGTTAGTTATTTAATTAGTTAGTTATTTAGTTAGTTACTTAGTTAGTTATCTAGTAGTTAGTTAGTTAGTTAATCAGTTAGTTATATAGTTAGTTAGTTAGTTAGATAGCTAGTAGTTAGTCAGTTAATTTGTTAATTATTTAGTTAGTTAGTTAGTTAGTTAGTTAGTGGTTATGTAGAAAGGTAGTTAGTTAGTTAGTTAATAGGTATGTAGGAAGATAGTTTGCTAGTTAACTAACTAACTAATTGGCAAATTAACTAATTAACAAACTAACTAAATAACCGAATACTATCTTCCTAGATACCTATTAACTAACTAACTAAGTAGTTTCCTACATACCCACTAACTTACTAACTAACTACCTTCCCACAAACTAACTAACTAACTAACTAACTAACTACTAGTAACTAGATAACTAACTAGTTAACTAACTAAATAACTAACTAACTAACTACTAGATAACTAACTAACTTACAAACTAAATAACTAACTAACTAACTAACTAACTACTAGCTAGCTGACAAAATAACTAACTAACTAATTACTATATAACTAACATAATAACTAACTAATTTACTAACTCAATATCTTTTTAAATACCTATTACCTAACTAACTAACTACCTTCCTACATACCCGCCTACTAACTAACTAACTAAATAAATAACTATCATGCTGACTTCTAGCTAACTAACTAACTAACTAAATAAATAACTAAGTGATGACGTAACTAACTAACTAACTAACTGACTGACTGACTAACTAACTAACTAACTAATTAACTAGCTAACTAACTAATTACCTTGATACATATATATTGAATAACTACCTAACCCACTAACTAACTAACTACTAGCTTACTAACTAAGTAACTAACTAAATAACTAACTGATTAACTAACTAACTAACTAATTAACTATCTAACTAACTAACTAACTAACAACCTTCTTGCATACTAACTAACTAACTAACTAACTAACTAACTAACTACTAGCTAATTAACTAACTAACTAAGTAACTACCTTCTTACATACTAACTAACTAACTAACTAACTAACTAACTACTAGCCAATTAAATAACTAACTGACTAACTAACTAACTAACTAACTAACTAACTAACTTACTAACTAACTAACTAACTAACTAACTAACTAACTAACTATTAGCTACCTGAATAAATAACTAACAAACAAACTAAATAACTACTAGATAACTAACTAAATAACTAACTAACTAACTAACTAACTAACTAAATAACTATCTTCTTACATACATATTAACTAAATAACTAACTAACTTACTAACTGCCTTCCTACATACCCACTAACTTAATAACTTACTAAATAACTACTAGTTATTTAACTAACTTACTAACTAACTAAATAAATAACTAACTAATTGACTAACTAACTAATTAACTAACTAACTAACAAATTAACTAACTAACTAGCTACATTCGTACATACTCACTAACTAACTAACTTACTAACTAACTAATTAATTAATTAACTAATTAACTAACTAACTACTAGTTAACTAACTAACTAACTAACTAAATAACTGACTAATTAACTAACTAACTAACTAATATACTACTAGCTAACTAACTAACTAACTTTCTAACAAACTACCTTCATACATACCTATTAACTAACTAACTAACTACCTTTCTAAGTAACTAACTCACTAACTCACTAACTAACTAACTAACTAAATAACTAACTAACTAAATAACCGAATAACTATCTTCCTAGATACCTAGTAACTAACTAACTAACTACTTTCCTACATACCGACTAACTTAATGACTAACTACCTTCCCACTCACTAACTAACTAACTATCTAACAAACTAAATAACTAACTAGCTTACTAACAAACTACTTGGAACTAAATTACTAACTGGTTAACTAACTAAATAACAAACTAACAAACTACTAGACAACTAACTAACTTACTAACTAAATAACTAACTAACTAACTAACTAACTACTAACTAGATGACAAAATAACTAACTAACTAATTACTAGATAACTAACATAATAACTAACTAATTTATTAACTCAATATCTTATTAAATACCTATTAACTAACTAACTAACTAACTAACTACCTTCCTATATACCCGCCAACTAACTAGCTAACTAAATAAGAAACTATCCTGCTGACTACTAGCTAACTAACTAACTAACTAACTAAATATCTAACTGATGATGTAACTAGCTAACTAACTAACTAACTAACTAACTAACTAACTAACTAACTAATTAACTAACTAACTAACTAATTAACTAACTATCTAACTAACTAACTAACTAACTACCTAGATACATATATATTGATTAACTAACTAACCCACTAACTAACTAACTACTAGCTAACTCACTAAGTAACTAACTAAATAACTAACTGATTAACTAACTAACTAACTAATTAACTAACTATCTAACTACTAGCTAATTAACTAACTAACTAAGTGACTACCTTCTTACATACATATTGACTAACTAACTAATTAACTAACTAACTAACAAAGTAACTAACTAACTAACTTACTAACTAACTAACTAACTAACTAAATAACTAACTAACTATTAGCTACCTGAATAAATAACTAACAAACAAACTAAATAACTACTAGATAACTAACTAAATAACTAACTAACTAACTAAATAACTATCTTCCTATATACATATTAACTAACTAACTAACTTACTAACTGCCTTCCTACAGACCCACTAACAAAGTAACTAACGAAATAAATAAATAACTAACTAAATAACTACTAGCTATTTAACCAACTAACTAACTAACTAAATAACTAACTAATTAACTAATGACTTACTAACAAACTAACTACTAGATAACTAACTAACTAACTGACTAACAAACTAATTAACTAATTAACAAACTAACTAATTAACTAACTATCTAACTAACTAACTAACTACCTTGATACATACATATTGATTAACTAACTAACTCACTCACTAACTAACTAACTACTAGCTAACTAACTAAGTGGCAAACTGAATAACTAACTCATTAACCAACTAACTAACTAATTAACTAACTATCTAACTAACTAACTAACTAACAACCTTCTTATATACTAACTAACTAAGTAAGTAACTATCTACTAGCTAATTAACTAACTAACTAACTAACTAACTACCTTCTTACATACATATTGACTAACTAACTAACTAACTAACTAATGGAATAACTAACTAACTAACTTACTATCTAACTAACTAACTAACTAACTAACTACTAGCTAACTGAATAAGTAACTAACTTACTAACTAACTAACTAACTAACTACTAGATAACTAACTAAATAACTAACTAATTAACTACTAGATAACTAACTAAAAAACTAACTAATTAACTAACTAACTATCTTCCTACTTACATATTAGCTAATTAACTAACTAACTAACTAACTTACTAACTACCTTCCTACATACCCACTAACTAAGTAACTAACTAAATAAATAAATAACTAACTAAATAACTACTAGCTATTTAACTAACTAACTAACTAACTAAATAAATAACTAACTAATTAACTAACTAAGTAACTAACTTACTAACTAACTAATTAACTAACTAACTAACAAACAAATTAACTAACTAACTAGCTAGCTTCGTACATAAGCACTAACTAACTTACTGACTAACTAATTAACTAACTAATTAATTAACAAATTAACTAACTAACTACTAGTTAACTAGCTAACAAACTGAGAAAATGACTAACTAGCTAATTAACTAATTAACTAACTAACAAACTACTAGCTAGCTGACTAACTAGTTGACTATCTAACTTACTAACTAACAACCTTCATACATACCTATTAACTAACTAACTTACTACCTTTCTAACTAACTAACTAACAAACTATCTAACTAAATTACTAAATAACTAAATAACTAACTAACAAACTAATTAACTAAATAACAAACTAACTAACTAAATAACTATCTTCCAACATAACTATTAACTAACTAATTAACTTACTAACTAACAAACTAACTAACTAACTACCTTCCTACATACCCACTAACTAACAAACTAACTACCTTCCCACTAACTAACTAACTATCTAACTAACTGAATAACTAACTAGCTAACTAACTAACTACTAGATAACTAACAAATTAACTAAATAAATAACTAACAAACTAACTAACTAATTAACTAGCCAACTAACTACCTTTCTAACTAACTAACTCACAAACTAACTAACTAACTAACTAACTAAATAACTAACTAACTGACAAATTAACTAATTAACAAACTAACTAAATAACCGAATAACTATCTTCCTAGATACCTATTAACTAACTAACTAACTAACTAACTAACTAACAAAGTACTTTCCTACATACCCACTAACTTACTAACTAACTACCTTCCCACAAACTAACTAACTAACTATCTAACTAACTAAATGACTAACTAGCTAACTAACTAACTAACTACTAGTAACTAAATAACTAACTAGTTAACTAACTAAATAACTAACTAACTAACTACTAGATAACTAACTAACTTACTAACTAAAAAACTAACTAACTAACTAACTACTAGCTAGCTGACAAAATAACTAACTAACTAATTACTAGATAGCTAACATAATAACTAACTAATTTACTAACTCAATATCTTCTTAAATAACTATTTAACTAACTAACTAACTACCTTCTTACATACCCGCCAACTAACTAACTAACTAAATAAATAACTATCCTGCTGACTACTAGCTAACTAACTAACTAACTAAATAACTGACTGATGACGTAACTAACTAACTACCCAACTAACTGGCTAACTAACTAACTAACTAATTAACTAACTAACTAACTAATTAACTAACTATCTATCTAACTAACTAACTACCTTCATACATACCCACTAACTTACTAACTAACTACGTTCCCACAAACTAACTAACTAACTAACTAACTAACTAACAAAGTACTTTCCTACATACCCACTAACTTACTAACTAACTACCTTCCCACAAACTAACTAACTAACTATCTAACTAACTAAATGACTAACTAGCTAACTAACTAACTAACTACCAGTAACTAGATAACTAACTAGTTAACTAACTAAATAACTAACTAACTAACTACTAGATAACTAACTAACTTACAAACTAAATAACTAACTAACTAACTAACTACTAGCTAGCTGACAAAATAACTAACTAACTAATTACTAGATAACTAACTTAATAACTAACTAATTTACTAACTCAATATCTTTTTTAAATACCGATTACCTAACTAACTAACTACCTTCCTACATACCCGCCAACTAACTAACTAACTAAATAAATAACTATCCTGATGACTACTATCTAACTAACTAACTAACTAACTAAATAACTAACTGATGACGTAACTAACTAACTGACTAACTGACTGACTGACTAACTAAGTAACTAACTAATTAACTAGCTAACTAACTAATTAACTAACTATCTAACTGACTAACTAACTACCTGGATACATATATTTTGATTAACTAACTAACCCACTAACTAACAAACTACTAGCTAACTAACTAAGTAACTAACTAAATAACTAACTGATTAACTAACTAACTAACTAACTAACTAACTAACTAATTAACTAATTATCTAACTAACTGACTAACTAACAACCTTCTTGCATACTAACTAACTAACTAACTAACTAACTAACTTACTAACTAACTACTAGCTAACTAAATAACTACCTAACTAACTAACTAACTACCTTCTTACATACATATTGACTAACTAACTAACTAACTAACTATTTAACTAACTTACTAACTAACTTACTAACTAACAATTAGTTAACTAAATAAATAAATAAATAAATAACTAACTAACTAACTAACTAACTAACTAACTAACTAACTACTAGATAACTAACTAAATAACTAACGAATTAACTAAATAACTATCTTCCTACATACATATTAACTAATTAACTAACTGACTGCCTTCCAACATACCCACTAACTTAGTGACTAACTAAATAACTACTAGCTATTTAACTAACTAACTAACTAAATAAATAACTAACTAATTAACAAACTAACTAACTAACTAACAAATTAACTAACTAACTAACAAATTAACTTACTAACTAGCTACCTTCGTACATACCCACTTACTAACTAACTTACTAACTAACTAATTAATTAATAATTAACTAACTAACTACTAGTTAACTGACTAACTAACTAACTAATTAACTAACTAATTAACTAACTAAATAACTATTAAACTACTAGCTAACTAACTAACTAACTTTCTAACTAACTACCTTCATACATACCTATTATCTAACTAACTAACTACCTTTCTAACTAACTCACTAACTAACTAACTAACTAACTAACCAAATAACTAACTAACTGACAAATTAAGTAATTAATAAACTAACTAAATAACCGTATAACTATCTTCCTAGATACCAATTAAATAACTAACTAACTAACTAACTAACTAACTACTTTCCTACATACCCACTAACTTACTAACTAACTACCTTCCAACTAACTAACTAACTATCTAACTAACTAAATAAATAACTAGCTAACTAACTAACTACTAATAACTAAATAACTAACTAGTTAACAAACTAAATAACTAACTATCTAACTACTAGATAACTAACTAAATAACTAACTTAATAACAAACTAACTAACTAATTACTAGCTAGCTGATAAAATAAGTAACTAACTAATTACTAGACAACTAACATAATAACTACCTAATTTACTAACTAACTATCTTCTTAAATACCAATTAACTAACTAACCAACTAACTAACTACCTTCCTGCATACCCGCCAACTAACTTACTAACTAACTTAATAAATAACTATCCTGCTAACAACTAGCAAGCTAGCTAACTAACTAACTAACTAAATAACTAACTGATGACCTAACTAACTAACTAACTACTAGATAACTAACTAACTAACTGACTAACTAACTAACTAACTAATTAACTAACTAACTAACTAATTAACTAACTATCAATATAACTAACTAACTACCTTGATACATATATATTGATTAACTAACTAACTACTAGCTAACTAACTAAGTAACTAACTAAATAACTAACTGATTAACTAACTAACTAACTAATTAACTACCTTTCTAACTAACTAACTAACTAACAAACTTCTTACATACTAACTAACTAACTAACTAACCACTAGCTAATTAACTTACTAACTAACTAACTAACTACCTTCTTACATACATATTGACTAACTAACTAACTAACTAATTAACTAACTAACTAACAAACTTACTAATTAACTGACTAACTAACAAACTACTAGCTAACTGAATAACTAACTAACTAACTAACTAACTAACTACTAGATAACTAACTAAATAACTAACTAATTAACTAACAAACTATCTTCCTACGTACATATTAACTAACTAACTAACTAACTAACTAACTTACTAACTACCTTCCTACATACCCACTAACAAAGTCACTTACTAATTAAATTAATAACTAACTAAATAACTACTAGCTATTTAACTAACGAACTAACTAACTAAATAACTAACCAATTAACTAACTAACTAACTAATTAACTAACTAACTAGCTACCTTCGTACATACCCACTAACTAACTAACTAACTAACTAACTAACTAACTAAATAAATAACTACGTAGTTAGTTCGTTAGTGAGTGAGTTATTTAGTTAGTTACTAAGTTAGTTAGTTAGTTCGTTACTAAGTTAGTTTGTTACTAAGTTCGTTAGTGAGTTATTTAGTTAGTTAGTTAGTTAGTTAGTTAATTAGTTAGTTATTTATTTAGTTAGTTAGTTAGTTAAATAGCTAGTAGTTATTTAGTAAGTTATTTATTTGTTTAGTTAGTTACTTAGTTAGTGGGTATGTAGGAAGGTAGTTAGTAAGTTATTTAGTTAGTTAGTTAGTTAATTAGCTAATATGTAAGTAGGAAGATAGTTAGTTAATTAGTTACTTAGTAGTTAGTTAGTTAGTTAGTTTGTTAGTAGGTACGTAGGAAGGCAGGTAGGTAGTTAATTAGTTAGTTAGTTAGTTGATTATTTATTTAATTAATTAGTTATAAGTTAGTTAGTAAGTTAGTGGGTATGTAGGAAAGGCAGCCAGTTAGTTACTTAGTAAACTAGTTAGTTAGTTAGTTAGTTATCTAGTAGTTAGTTAGTTAGTTAGTTAGTAAGTTAGTTAGTTAGTTAGTTGGTTAGTTAGTTAGTTAGTTAGTGGGTATGTAAGAAGGTAGTTAGTAGTTAGTTAGTTAGTTAGTTAGTTAGTTAGCTAGCTAGCTAGTTGTTTGTTAGTTAATTAGTTAGTGAGTTAATTAGTTAGTTAGTTAGTTAATCAGTTAGTTAGTTAGTTAGTTAGTTAGATAATATGTATGTAAAACAGGTAGGTAGTTAGTTAGTTAGTTATTTAAATAGTTAGTTATTTAGTTAGTTACCTAGTTAGTTATCTAGTAGTTAGTTAGTTAGTTAATCAGTTAGTTATATAGTTAGTTAGTTAGTTAGATAGCTAGTAGTTAGTCAGTTAATTTATTAATTATTTAGTTAGTTAGTTAGTTAGTTAGTTAGTTAGTTAGTTAGTTAGTGGTTATGTAGAAAGGTAGTTAGTTAGTTAGTTAATAGGTATGTATGAAGATAGTTAGCTAGTTAATAAGTTAGTTATTTAGTTACTCATCTAGTAGTTAGCTATTTAATTTATTAGTTATTTAGTTAGTTATTTAGTTAGTTAGTTAGATACTAGTTAATTAGTTAATTAGTTGGTTATTTAGTTAGTTAGTTAGATACTAGTTAATTAGTTAGTTAGTTAGTTATTTAGTGAGTTTGTAGGATGTTAGTTGATTAGTTAGGTAGTTATCAATCTAACTGACTAACTACATTGATACATATATATTGATTAACTAACTAACTACTAGCTAACTAACTAACTAACTATTTAAATAACTAACTGATTAACTAACTAACTAACAAATTAACTACCTTTCTAACTAACTAACTAACTAACAACCTTCTTACATACTAACTAACTAACTAACTAACTAACTAGTAGCTAATTAACTAACTAACTAACTAACTAACTAACTAACTACCTTCTTACATACATATTGACTAACTAACTAACTAACTACCTTCTTACATACATATTGACAAACCAACTAACTAACTAACTAATTAACTAACTAACTAACTTTCTAATTAACCATACCCGCCAACTACCAAACTAACTAAATAGTAACTGACTAACCTGCTAACTACTATCTTACCAACTAACTAACTAACTAACTAAATAACTAACTGATGACCTAACTAACTAACTAACTAAGTACTAGATAACTAACTAACTAACTGACTAACTAACTAACTAATTAACTAACTACTAACTAATTAACTAACTATCTAACTAACTAACTAACTACCTTGATACATATATATTGATTAACTAACTAACCCACTAACTAACAAACTACTAGCTAAGTAACGATGTAACTAACTAAATAACAAACTGATTAACTAACTAACTAACTAATTAACTAACTATATAACTAACTAACTAACTAACAACCTTCTTGCATACTAACTAACTAACTAACTAACTAACTAACTAACTGACTAACTAACTAACTAACTACTACTAATTAACTAACTAACTTAGTAACTACCTTCTTACATACATATTGACTAACTAACTAACTAACAAATTAACTAGTTAACTAACTAACTAACTAACTTACTAACTACCTAACTAACTAACTAACTATTAGCTAACATAATAAATAACCAACAAACTAACTAACTAACTACTAGATAACTAACTAAATAACTAACTAATTAAGTAAATAACTATCTTCCTACATACATATTAACTAAATAACTAACTAACTTACTAACTGCCTTCCTACATACCCACTAACTTAATGACTAACTAAATAACTACTAGCTATTTAACTAACTAATTAACTAAATAAATAACTAACTAATTAACTAAGTAACTAACTAACTAATTAACTAACTAACTAACAAATTAACAAACTAACTAGGTACCTTCGTACATACCCACTAACTAACTAACTAGCTTACTAACTAACTAATTAACTAATTAATTAACTAACTAACTAACTAATAAACTACTAACTAACTAACTAACTAACTTTCTAACAAACTACCTTCATACATACCTATTAACTAACTAACTAACTACCTAACTAACTAACTAACTAACTAACTAACTAACTAACTAAATACCTAACTAATTGGCAAATTAACTAATTAACAAACTAACTAAATAACCGAATACTATCTTCCTAGATACCTATTAACTAACTAACTAACTAACTAAGTACTTTCGTACATACCCACTAACTTACTAACTAACTACCTTCCCACAAACTAACTAACTAACTAACTAACTAACTAGTTAACTAACAAAATAACTAACTAACTAACTACTAGATAACTAACTAACTTACAAACTAAATAACTAACTAACTAACTAACTACTAGCTAGCTGACAAAATAACTAACTAACTAATTACTAGATAACTAACGTAATAACTAACTAATTTACTAACTCAATATCTTTTTAAATACCTATTACCTAACTAACTAACTACCTTCCTACATACCCGCCAACTAACTAACTAACTAAATAAATAACTATCCTGCTGACTACTAGCTAACTAACTAACTAACTAACTAAATAACTAACTGATGACCTAACTAACTAACTAACTAACTAACTGACTGACTAACTAACTAACAAACTAATTAACGAGCTAACTAACTAATTAACTAACTATCTAACTAACTAACTAATTACCTTGATACATATATATTGAATAACTACCTAACCCACTAACTAACTAACTACTAGCTTACTAACTAAGTAACTAACTAAATAACTAACTGATTAACTAACTAACTAACTAATTAACTAACTATCTAACTAACTAACTAACTAACAACCTTCTTGCATACTAACTAACTAACTAACTAACTAACTAACTAACTAACTAACTACTAGCTAATTAACTAACTAACTAAGTAACTACCTTCTTACATACATATTGACTAATTACTAGCTAATTAACTAACTAACTAACAACCTTCTTGCATACTAACTAACTAACTAACTAACTAACTAACTACTAGCCAATTAAATAACTAACTGACTAACTAACTACCTTCTTACATACATATTGACTAACTAACTAACTAACTAATTAATTAACTTACTAACTAACTAACTAACTAACTTATTAACTAACTAACTCACTAACTAACTATTAGCTAACTGAATAAATAACTAACTAACTAACTAACTAACTAACTAACTAACTAACTAACTAACTACTAGATAACTAACTAAATAACTGACTAATTAACTAAATAACTATCTTCCTACATACATATTAACTAACTAACTAACTAACTTACTAACTGCCTTCCTACATACCCACTAACTTAGTAACTAACTAAATAACTACTAGCTATTTAACTAACTAAGTAACTAAATAAATAACTAACTAATTAACTAACTAACTAACTAACTAATTAACTAACTAACTAACAAATTAACTAACTAACTAGCTACCTTCGTACATACCCACTAACTAACTAACTTACTAACTAACTAATTAATTAACTAATTAACTAACTTACTACTAGTTAACTAACTAACTAACTAACTAAATAACTAACTAATTAACTACAAGCTAACTAACTAACTAACTAACTAACTTTCTACCTAACTACCTTCATACATACCTATTAACTAACTAACTACCTACCTTTCTAACTAACTCACTAACTAACTAATTATCTAACAAAATAACTAACTAACTGACAAAATAACTAATTAACTAACTAACTAAATAACCGAATAACTATCTTCCTATATACCAATTAACTAACTAACTAACTAACTAACTAACTAACTACTTTCCTATATACCCACTAACTTACTAACTAACTACCTTCCCACTAACTAACAAACTAACTAACTAACTATCTAACTAACTAAATAACTAACTAGCTAACTAACTAACTACTAGTAACTAAATAACTAACTAGTTAACTAACTAAATAACTAACTAACTAACTACTAGATAACTTACTAACTAACTAACTAACTAAATAACTAACTGACTAACTAACTACTAGCTAGCTGATAAAATGACTAACTAACTAATTACTAGATAACTAACATAATAACTAACTAATTTACTAACTGACTATCTTCTTAAATACCTATTAACTAACTAACTAACTACCTTCCTACATACCCGCCAACTAACTAACTAACTAACTTAATAAATAACTATCCTGCAAACTACTAGCTAGCTAACTAACTAACTAACTAACTAAATAAGTAACTGATGACCTAACTAACTAACTAACTAACTAACTAACTAATTAACTAACTATCAATCTAACTAACTAACTACCTTGATACATATATATTGATTAACTAACTAACTACTAGCTAACTAACTAAGTAATAAACTAAATAACTAACTGATTATCCAAATAACTAACTAATTAACTACCTTTCTAACTAACTAACTAACTAACAACCTTCTTATATACTAACTAACTAACTAACTAACTAACTAACTACTAGCTAATTAACTATCTAACTATCTAACTAACTACCTTCTTACATACATATTGACTAACTAACTAACTAACTACCTTCTTACATACATATTGACTAACCAACTAACGAACTAACTAATTAACAAACAAACTACCTAACTAACTAACTTACTAATTAACTAACTAACTAACAAACTAACTAACTAACTACTAGATCACTAACTAAATAACTAACTAATTAACTAACTAACTATCTTCCTACGTACATATTAACTAACTAACAAACTAACTAACTTACTAACTACCTTCCTACAAACCCACTAACTAACTAACTAACTATATAACTAACTAAATAACTAACTAGCTAACTAACTAACTACTTGGAACTAAATAACTAACTGGTTAACTAACTAAATAACAAACTAACTAACTACTAGACAACTAACTAACTTACTAACTAAATAACTAACTAACTAACTAACTAACTACTAACTAGATGACAAAATAACTAACTAACTAATTACTAGATAACTAACATAATAACTAACTAATTTACTAACTCAATATCTTCTTAAATATCTATTAACTAACTAACTAACAAACTACCTTCCTATATACCCGCCAACTAACTAAATAACTAAATAAATAACTATCCTGCTGACTACTAGCTAACTAACTAACTAACTAACTAAATATCAAACTGATGACGTAACTAGCTAACTAACTAACTAACTGACTAACTAACTAACTAACTAATTAACTAACTATCTAACTAACTAACTAACTAACTACCTAGATACATATATATTGATTAACTAACTAACCCACTAACTAACTAACTACTAGCTAACTAACTAAGTAACTAACTAAATAACTAACTGATTAACTAACTAACTAACTAATTAACTAACTATCTAACTACTAGCTAATTAACTAACTAACTAAGTAACTACCTTCTTACATACATATTGACTAACTAACTAATTAACTAACTAACTAACAAAGTAACTAACTAACTAACTTACTAACTAACTAACTAACTAAATAACTAACTAATTATTAGCTACCTGAATAAATAACTAACAAACAAACTAAATAACTACTAGATAACTAACTAAATAACTAACTAACTAACTAAATAACTATCTTCCTACATACATATTAACTAACTAACTAACTAACTAACTAACTAACTTACTAACTACCTTCCTACATACCCACTAACAAAGTAACTAACGAAATAAATAAATAACTAACTAAATAACTACTAGCTATTTAACCAACTAACTAACTAACTAAATAACTAACTAATTAACTGATGACTTACTAACAAACTAACTACTAGATAACTAACTAACTAACTGACTAACAAACTAATTAACTAATTAACAAACTAACTAATTAACTAACTATCTAACTAACTAACTAACTACCTTGATACATACATATTGATTAACTAACTAACTAACTAACTACTAACTACTAGCTAACTAACTAAGTGGCAAACTGAATAGCTAACTCATTAACTAACTAACTAATTAATTAACTAACTATCGAACTAACTAACTAACTAACAACCTTCTTATATACTAACTAATTAAGTAAGTAAGTAACTAACTAACTAACTAACTACCTTCTTACATACATATTGACTAACTAACTAACTAACTAACTAATTGAATAACTAACTAACTAACTTACTATCTAACTAACTAACTAACTAACTACTGGCTAACTGAATAAGTAACTAACTTACTAACTAACTAACTAACTAACTAACTACTAGATAACTAACTAAATAACTAACTAATTAACTACTAGATAACTAACTAAAAAACTAACTAATTAACTAACTAAAAATCTTCCTACTTACGTATTCGCTAATTAACTAACTAACTAACTTACTAACTACCTTCCTACATACCCACTAACTAAGTAACTAACTAAATAAATAAATAACTGACTAAATAACTACTAGCTATTTAACTAACTAACTAACTAAATAAATAACTAACTAATTAACTAAGTAACTAACTAACTAACTAACTAATTAACTAACTAACTAACAAATTAACTAACTAACTAGCTACCTTCGTATATACACACTAACTAACTAACTTACTAACTAACTAATTAATTAACTAATTAACTAACTAACTTCCCACAAACTAACTAACTAACAATTTAACTAACTAAATGACTAACTAGCTAACTAACTAACTAACTACTAGTAACTAAATAACTAACTAGTTAACTAACTAAATAACTAACTAACTAACTACTAGATAACTAACTAACTTTCTAACTAAAAAACTAACTAACTAACTAACTAACTACTAGCTAGCTGACAAAATAACTAACTAACTAATTACTAGATAACTAACATAATAACTAACTAATTTACTAACTCAATATCTTCTTAAATACCAATTTAACTAACTAACTAACTACCTTCCTACATACCCGCCAACTTACTAACTAACTAAATAAATAACTATCCTGCTCACTACTAGCTAACTAACTAACTAACTAAATAACTGACTGATGACGTAAATAACTAACTACCCAACTAACTAACTAACTAACTAACTAACTAATTAACTAACTAACTAACTAATTAACTAACTATCTAACTAACTAAGTAACTACCTTGATACATATATATTGATTAACTAACGAACCCACTAACTAACTAACTACTAGCTAACTAACTAAGTAACTAACTAAATAACTAACTGATTAACTAACTAACTAACTAATTAACTAACTATCTAACTAACTAACTAACAACCTTCTTGCATACTAACTAACTAACTAACTAACTAACTAACTACTAGCTAATTAAATAACTAACTGACTAATTAACTACCTTCTTACATACATATTGACTAACTAACTAACTAACTAACTAATTAACTAACTAACCAACTAACTAACTAACTAACTAACTTATTAACTAACTAACTCACTAACTAACTATTAGCTAACTGAATAAATAACTAACTAACAAACTAACTGACTAATTAACTAACTAACTAACTAACAAACAACTAGATAACTAACTAAATAACTAACTAATTAACTAAATAACTATCTTCCTACATACATATTAACTAACTAACTAACAAACTAACTTACTAACTGCCTTCCTACATACCCACTAACTTAGTAACTAACTAAATAACTACTAGCTATTTAACTAACTAACTAAATAAATAACTGACTAATTAACTAACTAACTAACTAACTAACTAAATAAATAACTAACTAATTAACTAACTAACTAACTAACTAACTAATTAACTAACTAACTAACAAATTAACTAACTAACTAGGTACCTTCGTACATACCCACTAACTAACTAACTTACTAACTAACTAATTAATTAACTAATTAACTAACTAACTACTTGTTCACTAATTGACTAACTAACTAAATAACTAACTAATTAACTATCTAACTAACTAATAAACTACTAGCTAACTAACTAACTAACTTTCTAACAAACTACCTTCATACATACCTATTAACTAACTAACTAACTAACTAACTACCTTCCTAACTAACTAACTAAATAATTAAATAACCGACAAATTGACTAATTAACGAACTAACTAAATAACCGAATAACTATATTCCTAGATACCAATTAACTAACTAACTAACTAACTAACTAACTACTTTCCTACATACCCACTAACTTACTAACTAACTACCTTCGCACTAACTAACTAACTAACTAACTAACTGTCTAACTAAATAACTAACTAGCTAACTAACTAACTACTAGTAACTAAATAACTACTAAATAACTAACTAGTTAACTAACTAAATAACTAACTAACTAACTACTAGATAACTAACTAACTAACTAACTAAATAACTAACTGACTAACTAACTACTAGCTAGCTGATAAAATAACTAACTAACTAATTGCAAGATAACTAACATAATAACTAACTAATTTACTAACTAACTATCTTCTTAAGTACCTATTAACTAACTAACTAACTAACTAACTACCTTCCTACATACCCGCCAACTAACTAACTAACTAACTTAATAAATAACTATCCTGCTAACTACTAGCTAGCTAACTAACTAACTAACTAACTAACTAAATAACTGGCCGATGACCTAACAAACTAAGTAACTACTAGATAACTAACTAACTAACTGACTAACTAACTAACTAACTAATTAACTAACAAACTAACTAATTAACTAACTATCAATCTAACTAACTAACTACCTTGATACATATATATTGATTAACAAACTAACTACTAGCTAACTAACTAACTAACTAACTAAATAACAAACTAATTGACTAACTAACTAACTAATTAGCTACCTGTCTAACTAACTAACTAACTAACAACCTTCTTACATACTAACTAACTAAATAACTAACTAACTAACTACTAGCTAATTAACTAACTAACTAACTAACTAACTACCATCTTACATACATATTGACTAACTAACTATCTTAGTACCTACTTACACACATATTGATTAACTAACTAACTAACTATAACTAATTAAATAACTAACTAACAAACTAACTAACTAACTAATTAACTAAGTTACTAACAAACTACTAGCTAACTGCATAAATAACAAACTAACTAACAAACTAACTAACAAACAAACTACTAGATAACTAACTAAATAACGAACTAATTAACTAACAAACTATCTTCCTACGTACATATTAACTCACTAACAAACCAACTTACTAACAAACTTACTAACTACCTTCCTACATACCCACTAACAAAGTCACTTTCTAATTAAATTAATAACTAACTAAATAACTACTAGCTATTTAACTAACGAACTAACTAACTAAATAACTGACCAATTAACTAACTAACTAACTAAATAACTAACTAACTAGCTACCTTCGTACATACCCACTAACTAACTAACTTACTAACTAACTAATTAACTAACTAATTAATTAACTAATTAACTAACGAACTACTAGTTAACTAACTAACTAACTAACTAACTAAATAACTAACTAATTAACTAATTAACTAACTAACTAACTAACTACTAGCTAACTAACTAACTAGTTAACTATCTAACTTACTAACTAACTACCTTTATACATACCTACTAACTAACTAACCAACTACCTTTGTAACTAAATAACTAAAAAACTAACTAACTAACTAAATAACTAAACAACTAACTAATTAACAAACTAACTAACTAACTAAATAACTATCTTCCTACATGTCTATTAATTATCTAATTAACTAACAAACAAACTAACAAACAAACTAACTAACTAACTAACTAACTAACTAACTACCTTCTTACATACATATTTACTAACTAACTAACTAACGAACTAACTAACTAACTAACCAACTAACTAACTAACTTACTACTAGATAACTAACTAAATAACTAACTAATTAATTAGCTAATTAACTAACAAACTATCTTTCTACATACCTATTAACTAACTAACTAACTAACTAACTAATTAACTAACTAACTAACTAACTAACTAACTACATACCTTCTTACATAACCGCTAACTAACTAAATAACTAACTAACTAACAAACAAACTAACTAACTAACTAACTACTAGCTAACTAACTAACTAAATAAATAACTAACTGATTAACTAACTAACTAACTAACTACTTGATAACTAACTCACTTATTAACTAACTAACTAATTAACTAACTATCTAACTAACTAACTAACTACGTTTTTACATACATATTAGCTACTAACTAACTAACTAACTCACTAACTCACAAACTAACTAATTAACTAGTTAGTTAGTTAGTTAGTTTGATAGCTAGTTAATTAGTTAGTTAGTTATTAGTTAGTTTGTAGGTATGTAGGATGGTAGTTAGTTAGTCGGTTAGTTAGTCAATTAGTTAGTTAGTTTGTTAATAGGTATATAGGAAGACAGTAAGTTAGTTAGTTAGTTAGATAGATACTAGTTAATAGGTATGTAGGAAGACAATTAGTTAGCTAGTTAGTTAGTTAATTAGTTAGTTAGTTAGATACTAGTTAATTAGTTAGTTAGTAAGTTAGTTAGATAGTTAGTGAGTTTGTAGGAAGGTAGTTAGTTAATTAGTTAGTTATGTAGTTAGCTATTTAGTTAGTTTATAGGTATGTATGAAGATAGTTAGTTAGTTAGTTAATTAGTTCGTTATTTAATTAGTAAGTTTGTTAGTTCTCTAGTAGTTAGTTAGTTAGCTAGTTAGTTATTTAGTTAGTTAGTAAGTTAGTTAGTTAGTTAGTGGGAATGTAGTTAGTTAGTTAATTATATAGTTAATACGTATGTAGGAAGATGGTTATTTAGTTAGTTAGTTGGTTTGTTAATTAGTTAGTTAGTTATTTAGTTATTTAGTCAGTTAGTTAGTTAGTTAGTTATTTAGTTATTTAGTTAGTTAGTTAGTTAGTTAGTTAGTTAGTTAGTTAATTAGTTAGTTATTTAGTTATTTAGTTATTTAGTTATTTAGTTATTTAGTTAGTTAGTTAGTTATTTAGTTATTTAGTTATTTAGTTAGTTAGTTAGTTATTTAGTTAGTTTGAAAGGTAGTTAGTTAGTTAGTTAGTTAGTTAATAGGCATGTATGAAGGTAGTTAGTTAGTAAGTTAGATAGTTAATTACTTAGTTAGTTAGCTAGTGGTTTGTTAGTTAGTTAGTTAGTTATTTAGTTATTTAGTTAGTTAGTTAGTTAACTAGTAGTTAGTTAGTTAATTAGTTAATTAATTAGTTAATTAATTAGTTAGTTTGTAAGTTAGTTAGTTAGTGGGTATGTACGAAGGTAGCTAGTTAGTTAGTTAATTTGGTAGTTAGTTAGTTAATCAGTTAGTTAGTTAGTTAGTTAATTAGTTAGTTATTTATTTATTTAGTCAGTTAGTTAAATAGCTAGTAGTTATTTAGATAGTTATTTATTTATTTCGTTAATAACTTAGTTAGTGGGTATGTAGGAAGGTAGTTGGTAAGTTAGTTAGTTAGTTAATATGTATGTAAGAAGATTGATAGTTTGTTAATTAGTTAGTTATTTTGTTAGTTATCTAGTAGTTAGTTAGTTAGTAAGTTAGTTAGTTTGTTAGTTAGTTAATTAGTTAGTTAGTCAATGTGTATGTGAGACGATAGTTAATTAGTTAGTTAGTTAGTTAATTATCTAGTTAGTTAGTTAGTTAGTTAGTTAGTTAGTTAGTTAATTAGTTAGTTCTTTAGTTAGTTAGTTAGTGAGCTAGTAGTTAGTTAGTTAGTGAGTTAGTTAGTTAATCAATATGTATGTATCAAGGTAGTTTATTTGTTAGTTAGATAGTTAGTTATTTAGTTAGTTAGTTCATTAGTTAGTTAGTTAGTTAGTTAGTTAGTCAGTTAGTTATCATGTAGTTAGTTAGTTATTTAGGTCATCAGTTATTTATTTATTTAGTTAGTTAGTTAGTTAGCTAGTAGTTAGCTAGTTAGTGATTTAGTTAGTTAGTTAGTTAGTCTGTTGGTGGGTATGTAGGAAGGTAGTTAGCTAGTTAGTTAGTAAATTAATAGGTATTTAAGAAGATATCTAGTTAGTAAATTAGTTAGTTATTATGTTAGTTATCTAGTAATTAGTTAGTTAGTTATTTTGTCAGCTAGCTAGTAGATTAGTTAGTTATTTAGTTAGTTAGTTAGTTAGTTATCTAGTAGTTAGTTAGTTAGTTATTTAGTTAGTTAATTAGTTAGTTATTTAGTTAGTTAGTTTGTTAGTTATCTAGTGGTTAGTTAGTTAACTAGTTAGTTATTTTGGTAGTTAGATAGTTAGTTAGTTAGTTAGTTGGTATGTAGGAAGGTAGGTAGGTAGTTAGGTAATTAGTTAGTTAATAGGTATGTAGGAAGATAGTTATTTAGTTATTTAGTTAATTTGTTAATTAGTTAATTTGTTAGTCACTTAGTTATTTAGTTAGTTAGTTAGTTAGTTAGTTAGTTAGTTTGTTAGTTAGAAAGGTAGTTAGTTAGTTAGTTAATAGGTATGTAGGAAGATAGTTATTTATTTAGTTAGTTAGTTAGATAGCTAGCCAGTAGTTAGCTGGTTAGTTATTCATTTAGTAAGTTACTTAGCTAGTTGGTGGGTATGTGGGAATGTTGTTAGTAAGTTAGTTAGTTAGTTAATCAGTTAGTTATTATGTTAGTTATATATTAATTAGTTAGTTAGATATTTTGTCAGCTAGCTAGTAGTTAGTTAGTTATTTAGTTATCTAGTAGTTAGTTAGTTATTTAGTTAGTGAACCAGTAAGTTATTTAGTTAGTTAGTTTATTAGTTATCTTGTAGTTAGTTAGCTAGCTAGCTACTTATTTAGTTAGATAGATAGTTAGTTAGTTAGTTAGTTAGCGGTAAGGTAGTTAGTTAGTTAGTTAGTTAGTTAGGTCGTTAATAGGTATGTAGGAAGATAGTTATTTAATTATTTAGTTAGTTTGTTAATTAGTTAATTTGTTAGTTAGTTAGTTAGTTAGTTAATAGGTATGTATGAAGGTAGTTAGTTAGTAAGTTAGTTAGTTAACTAGTTAGTTAGTTACCTAGTAATTTGTTAGTTAGTTAGTTAATTAGTCAGTTGGTTATTTAGTTAGTCAGTTAGTTAGTTAGTTATTTGACTAGTAGTTAGTTACATAATTAGTTAATTAATTAGTTAGTTAATTCGTTAGTTAGTAAGTTAGTTAGTTTGTGGGTATGTACGAAGGTAGCTAGTTAGTTAATTAGTTAGTTTGTTAGTTAATTAGTTACTTATTTAGTTAGTTAGTTAATTAGTTAGTTATTTAATTAGTTAGTTATTTATTTAGTTAGTTAGTTAATTACTTAGCTAGAAGTTAGTTAGTAATTTAGTTAATTAATTAGTTAGTTAATTAGTTAGTTAGTTAGTTAGTTAGTATGTTCGTTAGTTAGTGGGTATGTAGAAAGGTATGTACTTAGTTAGCTAGTTAGTTAATTAGTTAATTACCTTGTAGTTAGTTAGTTAGTTAGTTAGTTAGTCAGTTAAACAGTTAGTTAGTTGGTTAATATATATATAAGAAGGTAGTTAGTTAATTAATTAGATAGTTAGCTAATTAGTTAGATAGTTAGTTCGTTAGTTACTTAGTCATTTTGTTAGTTAGTTAGTTACTTAGTTAGCTAATAGTTAGTTAGTTAGTCCGATAGTTGGTTAATTAGTTATTTAATATGTATGTAGGAAGAAATTTAGTTAATTAGTTAGCTATTTAGTTAGTTATATATTTGTTAGTTTGTTAGTTAGTTAGATAGTTAATTAGTTAGTTAGGTAGTTTGTTATCTAGTAGTTGTTTAGTTATATAGTTAATTAATTAGTTAGTTATTTTGTTAGTTAGGTAGCTAGTTAGTTAGTTAGTTAGCTAGCTAGTAGTTAGTTAGTTATTAGTTTGTTAATAGGTACGTAGGAAGGAAGGTATGTAGTTAATTAGTTAGTTAGTTAGTTAGTTAATTAATTATTAGTTAGTTTGTTAGTTTGTGGGTACGTAGGAAAGGTAGCAAGTTAGTTAACAAGTTAGTAAGTTAGTTAGTTATCTTGTAGTTAGTTAGTTAGTTTGTAAATTAGTTAGTTAGTTAGTTAGTTAGTTAGTTAGTTAGTTAGTGGGTATGTAAGAAGGTAGTTAGTATTTAGTTAGTTAGTTAGTTAGTTAGTTAGTGAGTGAGTGAGCTTGTAGTTCATTAGTTAGTTAGTTAGTTAATCAGTTAGTTATTTAGTTAGTTAGTTAATATGTATGTAGAAAAGGTAGATAATTAGTCAAATAGTTATTTAATTAGTTAGTTATCTAGTAGTTAGTTAGTTAGTTAGTTAAGTAGTTAGTTATTTAGTTAGTTATTTAGGTACTGAGCTAGTAGTTGGTCAGTTAATTAGTTATTTAGTTAGTTAGTTCGTTAGTTAGTGGTTATGGAGAAAGGTAGTTAGTTAGTTGGTTAGTTAGTTACTTAATTAGTTAGTTAGTTAATAGGTATGTAGGAAGATAGTGAGCTAGTTAATTAGTTAGTTATTTAGATAGTCATCTAGTAGTTAGTTAGTTAGTTTGTTAGTTATTTAGTTATTTAGTTAGTTAGTTAGTTATTTAGTTAGTTAGATACTAGTTAATTAGTTAGTTAGTTAGTTAGTTAGTGAGTTTGTAGGAAGGTAGTAGGTATGTAGGAAGGTAGTTAGTTTGTTAGTTTGTTAGTTTGTTAGTTTGTTTGTTTGTTAGTTATGTAGTAAATTTGTAGGAAGGAAGGTAGGTAGTTAATTAGTTAGTTAGTTAATTATTTATTTAATTAATTAGTTATAAGTTAGTTAGTTTGTTAGTGGGTATGTAGGAAAGTTGGCCAATTAGTTACTTAGTTACTTAGTTAACTAGTTAGTTAGTTGGTTAGTTATCTAGTAGTTAGTTAGTTAGTTAGTAAATTAGTTAGTTATTTAGTTAGTTAGTGAGTTAGTTAATGGGTATGTACGAAAGGTAGCTAGTAAGTTACTTAGTTACTTAGTTAACTAGTTAGTTAGTTAGGTAGTAGTTAGTTAGTTAGTTAGTTAGTTAGTTAGTTCGTTAGTTAGTCAGTGGGTTTGTTGGAAAGTAGTCAGTTAGTTAGTTACTTAGTTAGTATGTACGTTTGTTAGTGGGTATGTAGGATAGTTAGTTAGTTAGTTAGTTAGTTAGTTTGGTAGTTAATTAGTTAATTAGTTAGTTAGCTAGTAGTAAGTTAGTTAGTTAGTTAATAGTGAGTTAGTCAATTTATCATTTAGTTCGTTAGTTAGTTAGTTATTATGTATGTAAAACGGTAGGTAGTTAGTTAGTTAGATAGTTAGTTAATTAGTTAGTTAGTTAGTTATCTTGTAGGTATTTAGTTAGTTAGTTTGTTAGTTAGTCAATCAGTTAATTATTTAGTTAGTTAGTCAGCGAGTAGTTAGTTAGTTAGTTAGTTAGTTAGTTAATTAGGTAGTTAATTTGGTAGTTAGTTAGTTAGTTAGTTAGTTAGCTAGTCGTTAGTAAGTTAGTTATTTATCTATTTAGTTAGTTAGTGGTTACGTAGGAAGGTAGGTTGTTAGTTAGTTAGTCAATATGTATGTAGGAAGATAGTTAGTTAGTTAATTAGTTAGTTATTTAATTAGTTATCTAGTAGTTAGTTAGTCATTTAGTTAGTTAGTTAGTAATCTAGTAGTTAGTTAGTTAGTTAATAAGTTAGTTAGTTACTTTGTTAATATGTATGTAAGAAGGTAGTTAGTACGTTAGTTAGTTAGATATATAGTTAGTTAATTAGTTAGTTAGTTAATTAGTTAATTAATGGGTATGTAGGAAGGTAGTTAGTTAGTTAGTTTGTTAGTTAGTTAGCTAGCAAGTAGTTAGTGAGTTACTTTGTTAGTTAGCTAGTTAGTTAGCAAGTTAGTTAGTTAGTTAGTTAGTTAGTTAGTAAGGATGTAGGATGCTAGCTAGATAGTTAGTTAGTTAGTTAATTAGTTAGTTAGATAGTTGGTTAGTTAGTTTGTTAGTTAGTTAGTAAGTTAGTTAGTTAGTTAGTTAGTTAGTTAGTTAGTGGGTTTGTATGAAGGTAGTTAGTTAACTATTTAGTTAGGTAGTTAGTTTTTTTGTTAGTTAAAAGGTATGTATGAAGGTAGTTAGTAAGTTAGTTTGTTAATTAGTTATTTAGTTAGTTAGCTACTAGTTAATTAGTTAGTTAGTTAGTTAGTTAGTTAATTAGTTAGTTTGTTATTTATATAGTTAGTTAGTTAATTAGGTAGCTAGTAGTTAGTTAGTAAATTAGTTAATTAATTAGTTAATTAGTTAGTTAGTTAGTTAGTTAGTACCTTCGTTAGTTGGTGGGTATGTTGAAAAGTAGCTAGTTAGTTAGTTTGTTAATTACCTAGTAGTTTGTTAGTTAGTTAGTTAGTCAGTTAATCAGTTAGTTAGTTAGTTAGTTAGTTAAAATGTATGTAAGAAGGTAGTTAGTTAGTTAATTAATTAGATAGTTAATTATTTAGTTTGTTAGTTAGTTAGTTAGTTAGTTAGTCAGTTATTTAGTTAGTTAGTTAGTTAGCTAATAGTTAGTTAGTTCGATAGTTAGTTAATTAGTTATTTAATATGTATGTAGGAAGATAGTTAGTTAACTAGTTAGCTATTTAGTTAGTTAGTTAGTTAGTTAGTTAGTTAT
Source organism: Luzula sylvatica (assembly GCA_946800325.1). Lineage (NCBI taxonomy): Eukaryota > Viridiplantae > Streptophyta > Magnoliopsida > Poales > Juncaceae > Luzula > Luzula sylvatica. Next base: position 13,405,305 of record OX326960.1, on the reverse strand, counting down.
CTAGTAGTTGTTTAGTTATATAGTTAGTTATATAGTTAGTTATTTAGTTAGTTAGTTAGTTAGTTACTTACGTAGTAGTTAGTTAGTTAGTTAGTTTGTTAGTAGGTACGTAGGAAGGAAGGTAGGTAGTTAATTAGTTAGTTAGTTGATTATTTATTTAATTAATTAGTTATATAAGTTAGTTAGTTAGTTAGTGGGTATGTAGGAAAGCTAGCCAGTTAGTTACTTAGTTACTTAGTTAACTAGTTAGTTAGTTAGTTAATTATCTAGTAGTTAATTAGTTAGTTAGTTACTTAGTTAGTTAGTTAGTGAGTTAGTTAGTTAGTTAGTTAGTTAGTTAGTTATTTAGTTATTTAGTTAGTTAGTTAGTTATTTAGTTAGTTAGATACTAGTTAATTAGTTAGTTAGTTAGTTAGTTAGTTAGTGATTTTGTCGGAAGGTAGTTAGTTAATTAGTTAGTTAGGTAGTTAGCTATTTAGTTAGTTTATAGGTATGTATGACGGTAGTTAGTTAGTTAGTTAGGTAATTAGTTCGTTATTTTGTTAGTTAGTTAGTTAGTTAGTAGTTAGTTAGTTATATCGTTAGTTAATTTGTTAGTTAGTTAGCTAGTTAGTTAGCTAGCTAGTACTTAGTTAGTTAGTTAGTTTGTTAGTAGGTACGTAGGAAGGAAGGTAGGTAGTTAATTAGTTAGTTAGTTGATTATTTATTTAATTAATTAGTTATAAGTTAGTTAGTCTGTCAGTGGGTAAATAGGAAAGGTAGCCAGTCAGTTACTTAGTTACTTAGTTAAGTAGTTAGTTAGTTAGTTAGTTATCTACTAGTTAGTTAGTTAGTGATAAGAGGAAAATAAAGCACCTTTTTGATATCTAATTTGGGGATTTTAGCCCTTTTGAATCACAACTTTATATATATAATTGTTCATATTTAAGATTGCAAGAATATTTCTTCACTAAGTGTGTTTTATTTATAATTTCAGGTTTTTGGGCGAAAGTTTTTGACATAGCTAGTAGTTAGTTAGTTAATTAGTTAGTTACTTAGTTAGTTAGCGGTTATGTAAGAAGGTATGTAGTTAGTTAGTCAGTTGGTTAGTTAGTTAATTAGTTAATAGGTATGTAGAAAGATAGTTTGTTAGTTAATTTGATAGTTATTTAGTTAGTTATCTAGTAGTTAGTTAGTTGGTTAGTTAGTTAGTTGGTTGGTTAGTTAGTTCGTTAGTTAGTTCGTTAGTTAATTGGTTAGTTAGTTTGTTAGTAAATATGTATGTAAGAAGGTAGTTAGTTTGTTAGATAGTTAGTTAATTAGTTAGTTAATTAGTTAGTTAGCTAGTAGTTAGTTAGTTAGTTAACTAGTTATTTATTTAGTTAGTCAGTTAATTAGTTAGTTATCTAGTAGTAAGTTAGTTAGTTAGTTAGTTCGTTAGCTAGTAGTTAGCTGGTTAGTTATTTATTTATTTAGTTTGTTAGTTAGTTGGTTGGTATGTAGGAAGGTAGGTAGTTAGTTAGTTAGTTAGTTAGTTTGTTAATAGGTATTTAAGACAATAGTTAGTTAGCAAATTAGTTAATTATTATTTTAGTTATCTAGTTATTAGCTTGTTAGTTATTTTGTTAGCTAGCTTGTAGTTAGTTAGTTAGTTAGTTATTTAGTTAGTTTGTTTGTTAGTTATCAAGTAGTTAGTTAGTTAGTTATTTAGTTAGTTATCTAGTAGTTAGTTAGTTAGCTAGTTAGTTATTTAGTTAGTTAGATAGTTAGTTAGTTAGTTAGTGGGAAGGTAGGTAGTGAGTTAGTTAGTTAGTGGATATGTAGGAAGTTAGTTAGTTAATTAGTTAGATTGTTAGTTAATATGTATGTACGAAGATAGTTATTTAGTTAGTTTTTTAATTAGTTAATTAGTTAGTTAGTAAGTTATTTAGTTATTTAGTTAGTTAGTTAGTTAGTTAGTTAGTTAGAAAGATAATTAGTTAGTTAGTTAGTTAATGGGTATGTATAAAGGTAGGTAGTTAGTAAGTTAGCTAACTAGCTAGTTAGTTAGCTTGTAGTTAGTTAGTTAGTTAGTTAATTAGTTAGTTGTTTAGTTAGTTAGTTAGTTTACTAGTAGTTAGTTAGTTAATGAGTTAATTAATTAGTTAGTTAATTAGTTAGTTATTAAGTTAGTTAGTTAGTGGGTATGTACGAAGGTAGCTAGTTAGTTAGTTAATTTGTTAGTTAGTTAGTTAATTAGTTAGCTAGTTAGTTAATTAGTTAGCTAGTTACTTAATTAGTTAGTTTGTTATGTATTTATTTGGTTAGTTACTTAGTTAGTGGGTATGTAGGAAGGTAGTTAGTAAGTTAGTTAGTTAGTTAGTTAGTTAATATGTATGTAAGAAGATAGTTTGTTATTTAATTAGTTATCTAGTAGATAGTTAGTTAGTTAGTTAGTTAGTTATTTTTTCTGTTACCTAGAAATTAGTTAGTTAGTTACTTTTTTTGTTAGCTAGAAGTTAGTTAGTTAGTTAGTTAGTTAGTTTGTTTGTTACAAATTAGTTGGTTAGTTAGTTAGTTAGTCAGGTAACTTGTTAGTTATTTAGTTAGTTAGTTAGTTAGCGAGTAGTTAGCTAGTAATTTGTTTAGTTAGCTAGTTAGTTGGTGGGTATGCAAAAAGGTAGTTAGTTAGTTAGTTAGTTAGTTAATAAGTATATAGGAAGATAGTTAGTTAGTTAATTAGTTAGTTATTTAGATAGATATCTAGTAGTTAGTTACATAGTTTGTAAGTTATTTGTTAGTTAGTTATTTAGTTAATTAACCAGTAGTTAGTTGGTTAGTTAGTTATTTAGTTAGTTAGTTAACTAGTTAGTTATTTAGTAAGTTAGTTAGTTAATAAGTACGTAGGAAGATAGTTAGTTAGTAAATTTGTTAGTTATTTGGTTAGTTATCTGGTAGTTAGTTGGTTAGCTAGTAAGTTATTTAGTTATTTAGTTATTTATCTAGTAGTTTGTTAATTCGTTAGTTAGTTAGTTAGTTAGTTAGTTAGTTAGTTAGTTAGTTAGTTAATTAGTTAGTTAATTAATATGTATGTAACAAGGTAGTTAGTTAGTTAGTTAGTTAGTTAGTTTGATAGTTAGTTAATTAGTTAGTTAGTTATTAGTTAGTTAGTCGGTATGTAGGATGGTAGTTAGTTAGTTGGTTCGTTAATCAATTAGTTAGTTAGTTAGTTAGTAAATAGGTAGATCGGAAGATAGTTAGTTAGTTACTTAGTTAGTTAGATAGATGCTAGTTAATAGGTATGTAGGAAGACAATTAGTTAGTTAGTTAGTTAGTTAATTAATTACTTAGTTAAATACTAGTTAATTAGTTAGTTAGTTTGTTAGTTTGTTAGTTAGTTAGTTAGTTAGTGACTTTGTAGGAAGGTAGTTAGTTAATTAGTTAGTTAGGTAGTTAACTATTTAGTTAGTTTATATGTATGTATGAAGGTAGTTAGTTAGTTTGTTTGTTAATTAGTTCGTTATTTAGTCAGTTAGTTAGTTAGTTAGCTAGCTGTTAGTTAGATAGTTAGTTATCTAGTAGTTAGTTAGTTAGTTAGTTGGCTGGTTAGTTAGTTAGTTAGTTAGCTAGCTAGCGAGTAGTTAGTTAGTTAGTTAGTCAGTTAGTTAGTTAATAGGTATGTAGGAAGTTAGTTAGCTAGTAGTTAGTTAGTTAGATAATTAGATAGTTAGTTAATTAGTTAGTTAGTTAGTTAGTTAATTAGTAAGTAAGTTAGTTAGTTAGTTAATCAGTTAGTTATTTAGTTAGTTACTTAGTTAGTTAGCTAGTAGTTAGTTAGTTAGTGAGTTAGTTAGTTAATCAATATGTATGTATCAAGGTAGTTAGTTAGTTAGTTAGTTAGTTAGTTAGTTAGTTAGATAGTTAGTTAATTAGTTAGTTAGTTAATTAGTTAGTTAGTTAGGTCATCAGTTAGTTAGTTCGTTATCTAGTAGTTAGTTAGTTAGTTAAGGCATTAGTTGGTTATTTACTTAGTTAGTTAGTTAGTTAATTAGCTAGTAGTTAGATGGTTAGTTATTTATTTTGTTAGTTAGTTAGTTAGTTGGTGGGTATGTAGGAAGGTAGGTAGTTAGTTAGTTAGTTAGGTAATAGGTATTTAAAAAGATATTGAGTTAGTAAATCAGTTAGTTATTATGTTAGTTATTTATTAATTAGTTAGGTAGTTATTTTGTCAACTAGCTAGTAGTTAGTTAGTTAGTTATTTAGTTAGTTAGTTAGTTAGTTATCTAGTAGTTAGTTAGTTAGTTATGTAGTTAGTTAGTTAGTTAGTTTGTTATCTAGAAGTTAGTTAGTTAGCTAGTTACTTATTTAGTTAGTTAGATAGTTAGTTAGTTAGTGGGAAGGTAGGTAGTTAGTTAGTTAGTAGGTATGTAGGAAGGTAATTAGTTAGTTAGTTAGTTAGTTAATAGGTATGTAGGAAGATAGTTAATTATTTAGTTAGTTTGTTAATTAGTTAATTTGTTAGTTTGTTAGTTATAGTTAGTAAGTTGGTTAGTTAACTAGTTAGTTAGTTAGCTAGTAGCTTGATAGTTAGTTAGTTAATTAGTTAGTTAGTTCATTAGTTAACTAGTAGTTAGTTAGATAATTAGTTAATTAATTATTTAGTGAATTAGTTAGTTAGTAAGTTAGTTAGTAAGTGGGTATGTACGAAGGTAACTAGTTAGTTAGTTAATTTTATAAATTAGTTTGTTAATTAGTTTGTAAGTTAGTTAAGTAGTTAGTTATTTATTTAGTTAGTTAGTTAAATAGCTAGTAGTTATTTAGTTAGTTATTTATTTATTTAGTAGGTTACTTAGTTAGTGGGTATGTAGGAAGGTAGTTAGTAAGTTAGTTAGTTAGTTAGTTAGTTAGTTAGTATGCATGTAGGAAGATAGTTATTTATTCAGTTAGCTAGTAGTTAGTTAGTTAGTAAGTTAGTTATCTAGTAGTTAGTTAGGTATGTACGAAGGTAGGTAGTTAGTAAGTTAGTTAATTTTTTAATTAGCTTGTTAGCTAGTAGTTAGTAAGTTAGTTAGTTAGTTAATTAGTTAGTTGGTTACTTAAATAATTGGTGGGTATGTTTAGTTAGTTAATAGGTATATAGGAAGTTAGTTAGTTAGTTACTTAATGAGTTAGTTAATTGGTTAGGTAGTTAGTTAGTTAGTTATTTAATACGCATGTATAAAGGTAGTTAGTAAGTTAGTTCGGTAGTTAATTATGTAATTTGTTAGTTAGCTAGTAGTTAGTTAGTTAGTTAGTTAATTAGTTTGTTACATAAATTAGTTAGTTACTTAATTAGTTAGTTAGTTAGTTATTAAATAGGAAAGTAGTTAGTTAGTTAGTTAGCTACTAAGTGTGTTAGCTAGTAGTTACTTAGTTAGTTAGTTAATAGGTATGTAGGAAGGAAGTTAGTTAGTTAGTTAGTGAGTTAGTTAATAGGTATGTAGGAAGATAGTTAGTTACTTAGTTAATAGGTATATAGGAAGATAATTAGTTAGTATGTTCGTTAGTTAGTGGGTATGTAGGAAGGCGACTAGTTAGGTTGGTTAGTAAGTTAATCAATTTGTTACTTGAGTTACTTATTTAGTTAGTTAGTTAGTTAGTTAGTTAGCCATTAGTTAGTTAGTTAGTTAACTCTTTAGTTATTTAGTTAGTTAGTTAGCCAGTAGTTAGTTAGTTAGTTAACTAGTTAATTATTTAGTTAGTTAGTCAGTTATTTAGTTAGTTAGTTAACTAACTAACAAACTAAATAACTGACTAACTAACTAAATAACTAACTAGTTAACTAACTAGCTAACTACTGGCTAACTAACTAACTAACTACTGGCTAACTAACTAACTAACTAACTAACTAACTAACTAAATAACTAACTAGTTAACTAACTAACTAACTAACTACCTTCTTACATACATATTTACTAACTAACTAACTAACCAACTAACTAACTAACTACTAGATAACTAACTAAGTAACTAACTCATTAATTAACTAATTAACTAACAAACTTTCTTTCTACATACCTATTAACTAACTAACTAACTAACTAATTAACTAACTAACTGACTAACTAACTACATACCTTCTTACATAACTGACTAACTAACAAAATAACTAACTAACTAACTAACTAACTATCTAACTAACTACTAGCTAACTAACTAACTAAATAAATAACTAACTGATTAACGAACTAACTAACTAGCTACTTGATAACTAACTCACTTATTAACTAACTAACTAATTAACTAACTATCTAACTAACTAACTAACTACTTTTTTACATACATATTAGCTACTAACTAACTAACTAACTCGCTAACTAACTAATTAACTAGTTAGTTAGTTAGTTAGTTTGATTGTTAGTTAATTAGTTAGTTAGTTATTAGTTAGTTAGTCGGTTAGTTAGTCAATTAGTTAGTTAGTAAGTTAATAGGTATATAGGAAGACAGTAAGTTAGTTAGTTAGTTAGATAGATACTAGTTTATAGGTATGTAGGACGACAATTAGTTAGCTAGTTAGTTAGTTAATTAGTTAGTTAGTTAGATACTAGTTAATTAGTTAGTAAGTTAGTTAGTCAGTTAGTGAGTTTGTAGGAAGGTAGTTAGTTAAGTAGTTAGTTAGGTAGTTAGCTATTTAGTTAGTTTATAGGTATGTATGAAGATAGTTAGTTAGTTAGTTAATTAGTTCGTTATTTAGTCAGTTAGTTAGTTAGCTAGTAGTTAGTTAGTTAGTTAGTCGACTAGTTAGTTAGTTATTTAGCTAGCTAGTAGTTAGTTAGTTAGTTAGTTAGTTAGTTAATAGGTATGTAGGAAGGTAGTATGTTAGTTAGTTAGTTAGTTAGTTAACTTGTTAATTATTTAATTAGTAAGTTTGTTACTTCTCTAGTAGTTAGTTAGTTAGCTAGTTAGTTATTTAGTTAGTTAGTAAGTTAGTTAGTTAGTTAGTGGGAAGGTAGTTAGTTAGTTAATTATATAGTTAATATGTATGTAGGAAGTTGGTTATTTAGTTAGTTAGTTGGTTTGTTAATTAGTTAGTCAGTTAGTTAGTTATTTAGTTAGTTAGTTAGTTAGTTTGTTAGTTAGTTAGTTAGAAAGGTAGGTAGTTAGTTAGTTAATAATTAACTAACTAACTAACTAAATAACTATCTTCCTCCCATCCTACATACCCACTAACTAACTAACTACATACCTATTAACTAACTAATTAACTAACTAACTAACTAACTAACTATCTAACTGCCATCCTACATACCCACTAACTAACTAACTAACTACCTTCCCACTAACTAACTAACTAACTATCTAACTAACTAAATACCTAACTAGCTAACTAACTAACTACCAGATTACTAACAAACAAACTAACTAAATAACTAACTAGTTAACTAACTAAATAACTAACTAACTAACTAACTACTAGATAACTACTTGACTAACTAACTAAATAACTAACTAACTACTCGCTAGCTGACAAAATAACTAACTAATATTTGGATAACTAACATAATAACTAACTAATTTACTAACTAACTATCTTCTTAAAAACCTATTAACTAACTAACTAAATAAATAACGAACATGCTAACTACTAGCTAACTAACTAACTAACTAACTAACTAACAAACTAAATTACTAACTGATGACCTAACTAACTAACTAACTACTAGATAACTGACTGACTAACTAACAAACTAACTAATTAATCAACTAACCAATTAACTAACTATCTAACTAACTAACTAACTAACTACCTTGATACATACATATTGATTAACTAACTAACTCACTAACTAACTAACTACTAGCTGACTAACTCAGTAACAAACTAAATAACTAACTGATTAACTAACTAACTAACTAATTAACTAACTATCTAACTAACTAACTAACTAACAACCTTCTTACATACCAACTAACTAACTAACTAACTAACTACTAGCTAATTAACTAACTAACTAACCAACTAACTAACTACCTTCTTACATACATATTGACTAACTAACTTACTAACTAACTAACTAACTAACAAACTACTAGCTAACTGAATAAATAACAAACCAACTAACTGACTAACTACCAGATAACTAACTAAATAACTAACTAATTAACTAACTAACTATCTTCCTACATTCAAATTAACTAACTAACTAACTAACTAACTAACTAGCTACCTTCCTACCTACCCACTAATTAAGTAACCAACTAAATAAATAACTAAATAAATACTAGCTATTTACCTAACTAAATAACTAAATAACTAACTAATTAACTAACTAACTAATTAACTAATTAACTAAAAAATTAACTAACTAACTAGCTACCTTCGTACAACAACTAACTAACTAATTAACTAACGAATTAATTAACTAATTAAGTAACCAACTATTAGTTAACTAACTAATTAACTAACTAAATAACTAACTAATTGACTAACTAACTAACTAACAAACTACTAGCTAACTAACTAACTAACTTCCTAACAAACTTCCTTCATAAATACCTAGTAACTAACTGACTAACTAACTAACTAGCTACTTTCCAATATACCCACTAACTAACTAACTAACTAACTTACTAACTAACTGACTTACTAACTATCTAACTAACTAAATAACTAACTAGCTAACTAACTAACTACTTGTATCTAAATAACTAACTAGTTAACTAACTAAATAACTAACTAACTAACTAACTACTAGATAACTTACTAACTAACTAACTTACTACTACCTAGATGACAAAATAACTAACTAACTAATTACTAGATAACTTACATAATAACTAACTAATTTACTATCTATCTTCTTAAATACCTATTAACTAACTAACTAACTAACTACCTACCTTCCTACACGCCCTCCAACTAACTAACTAACTAACTAAATTAATATCTAACCTGCTAAATACTAGCTAGCTAACTAACTAACTAACTAACTAACTAACTATATAATTAACTGATGACCTAACTAACAAACTAACTACTAGATAACTAACTAACTAACAGACTAACTAACTAACTAATTAACTAACTAACTAATTAACTACCTATCTAACTAACTAACTAACCACCTTGATACATACATATTGATTAACTAACTAACTCACTAACTAACTAACTACTAGCTAACTAACTTACTAACTAACTAAATAACTAACTGATTAACTAACTAACTAACTAATTAACTAACTATCTAATTAACTAACTAACTAACAACCTTCTTAGATACTAACTAACTAACTAACTAACTAACAACTAGCTAATTAACTAACTATCTAACTAACTAACTACCTTCTTACATACATATTGACTAACTAACTAACTATCTAATTAACTAACTAACTAACTAACTAACTAACTAATTTACTTACTAACTAACTACTAACTAACTAACTACTAGCTGACTGAATAACTAACTAACTAACTTACTAACTGACTAACTACAAGATAACTAACTAAATAATTAACTAATTAACTAACTAACTAACTATCTTCCTACATACATATTAACTAACTTACTAACTAACTAACTAACTAACTAACTAACTTACTAACTACCTTCATACAGACCCACTAACTAAGTAACTAAATAAAATAATAAATAACTAACTAAATAACTACTTGTTATTTACCTCACTAACTAACTAAATAAATAACTAACTAATTAACTAACTAACTAACTAACTAACTAATTTACTAATTAACTAACAAATTAACTAACTAGCTACCTTCGTACATACCCACTAACTAACTAACTACCTAACTAACTAATTAACTAACTAATTAATTAACTAATTAACTAACTAACTACTAGTTAACTAACTAACTAACTAACTAACTAACTAAATAACTAACTAACTAACTAACTTACTACAACAGAACTAAAAAACTAACTAACTAAATAACTAACTGACTAACTAATGAACTTACTACTAGATAACTAACTAACTAACTAACTAACTAAATAACTACCTAATTAACAAATTAACAAACTAACTACCTTCCTACATACCTATTAACTAACTAACTAACTACCTTCCTACATACCCATTAACTAACTTCCTACATACCCACTAATTAACTATCTAACTAAATAACTACCTAGCTAGCTAACTAACTAACTAAATAACTAATTGGTTAACTAACTAAATAACTGACTACTAGTTAACTAACTAACTAACTAACTACGAGCTAGCTGACAAAATGACTAACTCACTAACTAATTACTAGACAACTAACATAATAACTAACTAATTTACTAACTAACTATCTTCTTAAATACATATTAACTAACTAACTGACTAACTAATTAACGAACTACCTTCCTACATACCCAACAACTAACTAACTATCTAAATAAATATATAACTAACCAACTAACTACAAGCTAACTAACTAACTAACTAACTAACTAACTAACTAACTAAATAACTAGCTGATTACCTAACTAACCAACTAACTACTAGATAACTAACTAAATAACTAACTGATTAATTAACTAACTAATTAAATAACTAACTATCTAACTAATTAACTATCTAACTACCTTCATACACACATATTGATTAACTAGCTAACTCACTAACTAACTACTAGCTAACTAACAAAGTAACTAACTAAACAACTAACTGATTAATTAACTAACTAACTAACTAATTAACTATCTAACTAACTAACATACTAACTACCTTCTCACGTAATATTAACTAACTAACTAACTAACTAATTTATTAACTGACAAACTAACTAACTAACTAACTACTAGCTAAGTTGCTCACTAATTAACTAACTAACAAACTAACAAATAACTAGCTACCTTCCTACATACCCACTTACTAACGAACATACTAACTAAATAACTAACTAACTAACTAACTAACTAACTAAGTAACTATCTTCCTACATACCTATTAACTATCTAACTAACTAACAAAGTAACTAACTAACTAACTGACTAACTAACTAACAAACTTTGTACATACCAATTGACTATCTAACTAAGTACCTACTAGCTAACAAATTGACTAGCTAACTAACTAAATAACTAATTAACCACCTTCCTACAAAATAACAAATTAATTAAGTAACAAACTAACTACTTGACTAACTAACTTAGTAACTAACTACTAGCTACCTAACTAATTAACTAATTGACTAACAAACTAAGTTACTAACTAACCATCTTCATATATACATATTAACTAACTAATTAATTAACTACCCAACTAATTAACTTACTACCTTCGTACAAACGCACTAACTAACTAACAAACATACAAACTAACTAACTAAATAACTAACTAGTTAACTCACAAACTAACTAATTAACAAACTAACTAACTTACTACTAGCTGACTAACTAATTGACCAATTAACTAACTAACTAACTAACTAGCTACCTTCTTACATACCCAAACTAACTAACTAACTAACTTACTAACTTACTATCTAATTTACTATCTAACTAAATAACTAAATAACTAACTAACTAACTAACGAACTAACTAACTAACTAACTAACTAATTACTAGCTAACTGACTAAATAACTAACTAAGTAACTAGCTAACTAACTAACTACTAGATAACAAACTAGCTAACTAACTAATTAACTAACTAATTATCTTCCTACATACATATTAACTAACTAACTAACGAACTAACTAACTAACTTACTACTAGCTAACTGAATAACTAACTAACTAACTAACTAACTGACTAACTACTAGATAACTAACAAAATAACTAACTAATTAACTAACTAACTATCTTCTTACATACATATTAACTAACTAACTAATTGACTAACTAACCACTAGTTAACTAACTATCTAAACTAACTAAGTAACTAACTAACAAACTACCTTCCAACATACCCACTAACTAAGTAACTAACTAACTATCTTCCGACATACCTATTAACTAACAAGCTAACTAACCTCCTACATACCCACTAACTAACTAACTAACTAAATAACTAACTAGTTAACTAAGTAACTACTACGTAACAAACTAATTAACTAACTAAATAACTAACTAGTTACCTAACAAACTACTAGCTACCAAACTAACTAACAAGTTAACTAACAAACTAGCTCACTAACTGACTAACTAACGAACTACTAGATAACTGTCTAAATACCTCTAATAAACCAACTAACTATCTTCCTACATACCTATTAACAAACTAACTAACCAAATAACTAACTAACTAACTAACTAAATAAATAAATAACTAACTTACTAACTCACTAACTAACTAACTAACTAACTAACTAACTAACTACTTGCTAAGTAACTAACTAACGAACTAACTAACTCAATAACTAACCGACCAACTAACTATCTAACTTCCTAACTCATTAACTAACTATCTAAATAACTAACTACCTTCTTACATACATATTAACTAACTAATTAACTAACTTATTAAGTAACTGATTAACTAGTATCTGTCTATCTAACTAGCTGACTAACAGTCTTCCTACATACCTATTAACTAACTAACTAACTACCTAACTAACTAGCTAATTGACTAACTAACCAAGTAACTAACTACCATCTAACTAACTTACTAACTAAGTAACTAACTAATTAACTAACTAACAATCAAAATACTTGATAACTAACTAACTAACTAATTGATTAACTAACTATCGAACTAAATAACTACCTTCTTACATAGATTTTAACTAACTGACTAACTAACTAACTTACTTACCAACTAACTAACCGACTATCTAACTAACTAATTAACTAACTAACTAACTATCTAGCCAGCTTCCTACAACCTAACTAACTAAGTAACTAACCAACTAACTAATTAACTAACTAGCTAACTAACTAAGTAACTCACTAACTTCTAGCTAGCTAACTAACGAACGAACTAACTAACTAACTACATACCTTCCTAAAAACCCATTAACTAACCCATTAGCGAAATATATATATAACTAACTAACTTACTAACTACCTTCTTGCATACATATTAACTAACTAACTAACAAAATAACTAACTATCTAACTAACTAACTAACTACTAGATTACTAACTAACTAACTAACTAACTACTAGACAACTAATTAAATAACTAACTAATTAACTAACTAACTATCTTCCTACATACATATTAACGAACTAACTAACAACCTACCTTGCTACGTAACCACTAACTAACTAAATAAATAAATAACTAAATAATTAACGACTAACTAACTAACTAACTAACTACCTTATTAACTAACTGATTAACTAACTAACTAACTAACTAACTACTGGCTGACTAACTGACTAAATAGCTAACTGATTAACTAACTAACTGACTAACTCACTAACTACAAGATAACAAACAAACTAACTAACTAACTAATTAACTAACTATCTAACTAACTACTTGCCTACATTTTTACATACATATTATCTAACTAATTAACTAACGAACTAACTGATAAACTGACTAAGTAATTAATTAACTAACTAACTAACTTACTACTAGCTAGCTACCTAACTAATTAACTAATTAACTAACTAATTAACTAATTAACTAACTAACTAACTAACTAACTAACTAACTAGCTAGCTACCTTCCTACCATACCCACTAACTAACGTACATACTAACTAAGTAACTAACTAACTAACTACTTTCCAACAAACCCACTGACTAACAGACTAACGAACTAACTAACTAACTAACTACTACCTAACTAACTAACTAACTTGTTAAGTAACTAAGTAACTAACAAGCTACCTTTCCTACATACCCATTAGCTAACTAACTAACTAACTAAATAACTAACTAACTACTAGCTAACTAACTGACTAACTAACTAACAAACTTGCTACTAGCTAACTAACTAACTAGGTAGTTAACTAAGTAACTAAGTAACTAACTAAATACTAAATAACTTACTTCCAAACTAAGTAACTAACTAACTAATTAACTAAGTAACTAACTTACTTACTAACAGATTAACTAACTAACTAACAACCAGCTAGCTAACAAACTAACTAACTACTAGATAACTAACTAAATAGCAAACTAATTAACTAACTACTAGATAACTAACTAAATAACAAACTAATTAACTAACTAACTATCTTCCTACATACCCACTAGTTATTTAGTTAGTTAGTTAGATACTAGTTAATTAGTTAGTTAGTTGGTTATTTAGTTAGTTAGTTAGATACTAGTTAATTAGTTAGTTAGTTAGTTATTTAGTGAGTTTGTAGGATGTTAGTTGATTAGTTAGGTAGTTATCAATCTAACTGACTAACTACGTTGATACATATATATTGATTAACTAACTAACTACTAGCTAACTAACTAACTAACTATTTAAATAACTAACTGATTAACTAACTAACTAACAAATTAACTACCTTTCTAACTAACTAACTAACTAACAACCTTCTTACATACTAACTAACTAACTAACTAACTAGTAGCTAATTAACTAACTAACTAACTAACTAACTAACTACCTTCTTACATACATATTGACTAACTAACTAACTAACTACCTTCTTACATACATATTGACTAACCAACTAACTAACTAACTAATTAACTAACTAACTAACTAACTAACTTTCTAATTAACCATACCCGCCAACTACCAAACTAACTAAATAGTAAATGACTAACCTGCTAACTACTATCTTACCAACTAACTAACTAACTAACTAAATAACTAACTGATGACCTAACTAACTAACTAACTAACTACTAGATAACTAACTAACTAACTGACTAACTAACTAACTAATTAACTAACTACTAACTAATTAACTAACTATCTAACTAACTAACTAACTACCTTGATACATATATATTGATTAACTAACTAACCCACTAACTAACAAACTACTAGCTAACTAACGATGTAACTAACTAAATAACAAACTGATTAACTAACTAACTAACTAACTAATTAACTAACTATATAACTAACTAACTAACTAACAACTTTCTTGCATACTAACTAACTAACTAACTAACTAACTAACTGACTAACTAACTAACTAACTACTAGCTAATTAACTAACTAACTTAGTAACTACCTTCTTACATACATATTGACTAACTAACTAACTAACAAATTAACTAGTTAACTAACTAACTAACTAACTTACTAACTACCTAACTAACTAACTAACTATTAGCTAACATAATAAATAACCAACAAACTAACTAACTAACTACTAGATAACTAACTAAATAACTAACTAATTAAGTAAATAACTATCTTCCTACATACATATTAACTAAATAACTAACTAACTTACTAACTGCCTTCCTACATACCCACAAACTTAATGACTAACTAAATAACTACTAGCTCTTTAACTAACTAATTAACTAAATAAATAACTAACTAATTAACTAACTAACTAACTAACTAATTAACTAACTAACTAACAAATTAACAAACTAACTAGGTACCTTCGTACATACCCACTAACTAACTAACTAGCTTACTAACTAACTAATTAACTAATTAATTAACTAACTAACTAACTAATAAACTACTAACTAACTAACTAACTAACTTTCTAACAAACTACCTTCATACATACCTATTAACTAACTAACTAACTACCTAACTAACTAACTAACTAACTAACTAACTAACTAAATACCTAACTAATTGGCAAATTAACTAATTAACAAACTAACTAAATAACCGAATACTATCTTCCTAGATACCTATTAACTAACTAACTAACTAACTAAGTACTTTCGTACATACCCACTAACTTACTAACTAACTACCTTCCCACAAACTAACTAACTAACTAACTAACTAACTACTAGTAACTAGATAACTAACTAGTTAACTAACAAAATAACTAACTAACTAACTACTAGATAACTAACTAACTTACAAACTAAATAACTAACTAACTAACTAACTACTAGCTAGCTGACAAAATAACTAACTAACTAATTACTAGATAACTAACGTAATAACTAACTAATTTACTAACTCAATATCTTTTTAAATACCTATTACCTAACTAACTAACTACCTTCCTACATACCCGCCAACTAACTAACTAGCTAAATAAATAACTATCCTGCTGACTACTAGCTAACTAACTAACTAACTAACTAAATAACTAACTGATGACCTAACTAACTAACTAACTAACTAACTGACTGACTAACTAACTAACAAACTAATTAACGAGCTAACTAACTAATTAACTAACTATCTAACTAACTAACTAATTACCTTGATACATATATATTGAATAACTACCTAACCCACTAACTAACTAACTACTAGCTTACTAACTAAGTAACTAACTAAATAACTAACTGATTAACTAACTAACTAACTAATTAACTAACTATCTAACTAACTAACTAACTAACAACCTTCTTGCATACTAACTAACTAACTAACTAACTAACTAACTAACTAACTAACTACTAGCTAATTAACTAACTAACTAAGTAACTACCTTCTTACATACATATTGACTAATTACTAGCTAATTAACTAACTAACTAACAACCTTCTTGCATACTAACTAACTAACTAACTAACTAACTAACTACTAGCCAATTAAATAACTAACTGACTAACTAACTACCTTCTTACATACATATTGACTAACTAACTAACTAACTAATTAATTAACTTACTAACTAACTAACTAACTAACTTATTAACTAACTAACTCACTAACTAACTATTAGCTAACTGAATAAATAACTAACTAACTAACTAACTAACTAACTAACTAACTAACTAACTACTAGATAACTAACTAAATAACTGACTAATTAACTAAATAACTATCTTCCTACATACATATTAACTAACTAACTAACTAACTAACTTACTAACTGCCTTCCTACATACCCACTAACTTAGTAACTAACTAAATAACTACTAGCTATTTAACTAACTAAGTAACTAAATAAATAACTAACTAATTAACTAACTAACTAACTAACTAATTAACTAACTAACTAACAAATTAACTAACTAACTAGCTACCTTCGTACATACCCACTAACTAACTAACTTACTAACTAACTAATTAATTAACTAATTAACTAACTTACTACTAGTTAACTAACTAACTAACTAACTAAATAACTAACTAATTAACTACAAGCTAACTAACTAACTAACAAACTAACTTTCTACCTAACTACCTTCATACATACCTATTAACTAACTAACTACCTACCTTTCTAACTAACTCACTAACTAACTAATTATCTAACAAAATAACTAACTAACTGACAAAATAACTAATTAACTAACTAACTAAATAACCGAATAACTATCTTCCTATATACCAATTAACTAACTAACTAACTAACTAACTAACTAACTACTTTCCTACATACCCACTAACTTACTAACTAACTACCTTCCCACTAACTAACAAACTAACTAACTAACTATCTAACTAACTAAATAACTAACTAGCTAACTAACTAACTACTAGTAACTAAATAACTAACTAGTTAACTAACTAAATAACTAACTAACTAACTACTAGATAACTTACTAACTAACTAACTAACTAAATAACTAACTGACTAACTAACTACTAGCTAGCTGATAAAATGACTAACTAACTAATTACTAGATAACTAACATAATAACTAACTAATTTACTAACTGACTATCTTCTTAAATACCTATTAACTAACTAACTAACTACCTTCCAACATACCCGCCAACTAACTAACTAACTAACTTAATAAATAACTATCCTGCAAACTACTAGCTAGCTAACTAACTAACTAACTAACTAAATAAGTAACTGATGACCTAACTAACTAACTAACTAACTAACTAACTAATTAACTAACTATCAATCTAACTAACTAACTACCTTGATACATATATATTGATTAACTAACTAACTACTAGCTAACTAACTAAGTAATAAACTAAATAACTAACTGATTATCCAAATAACTAACTAATTAACTACCTTTCTAACTAACTAACTAACTAACAACCTTCTTATATACTAACTAACTAACTAACTAACTAACTACTAGCTAATTAACTATCTAACTATCTAACTAACTACCTTCTTACATACATATTGACTAACTAACTAACTAACTACCTTCTTACATACATATTGACTAACCAACTAACGAACTAACTAATTAACAAACAAACTAACTAACTAACTAACTTACTAATTAACTAACTAACTAACAAACTAACTAACTAACTACTAGATCACTAACTAAATAACTAACTAATTAACTAACTAACTATCTTCCTACGTACATATTAACTAACTAACAAACTAACTAACTTACTAACTACCTTCCTACAAACCCACTAACAAAGGCACTTACTAATTAAATTAATAGCTAACTAAATAACTACTAGCTATTTAACTAACGAACTAACTAACTAAATAACTAACCAATTAACTAACTAACTAACTAATTAATTAACTAACTAGCTACCTTCGTACATACCCACTAACTAACTAACTTACTAGCTAACTAATTAACTAACTAATTAATTAACTAATTAACTAACTTACTACTAGTTGACTAAACTAACTAACTAAATGACTAACTAATTAACTAATTAACTGACTAACAAACTACTAGCTAACTAACTAACTAACTAGTTAACTCTCTAACTTACTAACTAACTACCTTCATACATACCTAACTAACTAATTAACGAATTAACAATCAAACTAACTAACTAAATAACTATCTTCCTACATGCCTATTAATTATCTAATTAACTAACTAACTAACAAACAAACTAACTAACTACCTTCCCACATACCCACTAACTAACTAACTAACTACCCTCCCACTAACTCACTAACGAACTATCTAACTAACTAAATAACTAAATAGCTAACTAACTAACTACTAGATAACTAACAAACTAACTAACTAAATAACTAATTAGTTAACTAGCTAACTAACGAGTAATGATACAAACCACACCTTTCTTCCCACGAATTAACCACACCTGCCACGTGGCAGTCAGTGATTGGCTGCAGCAAAAGTTGTGGAAAACTGCAGCCAATCACTGGCTGCCACGTGGCAGGTGTGGTTAATTCGTGGGAAGAAAGGTATGGTTTGTATCATTACTCCTAACTAACTAACTAACTAACTACTAGATAACTAACTAACTAATTAACTAATTAACAAACTAACTAGCTAAATAACTATCTTGCTACATGCCTATTAACTATCTAATTAATTAACAAACCAGCTAACTAACAAAATAACTAGCTTCCAACATACCCACTAACTAACTAACTAACTACCTTCCCACTAACTAACTAACTAACTAACTATCTAACTCACTAAATAACTAACTAGCTAACTAACTAACTACTAGATAACTAACAAACAAACTAACTAAATAACTAATTTGTTAACAAACTAAATAACTAACTAACAGACTACTAGATAACTAACTAACTAATTAACTAATAAACAAACTAACTAGCTAAATAACTATCTTACTACATGCCAATTAACTAACTAATTTACTAACAAACTATCTTTTTAAATACCTATTAACTAACTAACTAACTAACTACCTTCATACATTCCAGCCAACTAACAAACTAACTAAGTAAATAAATAACTAACCTACTAACTACTAGCTAACCAACTAACTAACTAACTAAATAAATAACTAACTGATGACCTAACTAAATAACTAGCTACTAGATAACTAACTAACTAACTGACTAACTAACTAACTAACTACTAGATAACTAACTAACTAACTGACTAACTAACTAACTAATTAACTAACTACAAACTAATTAACTAACTATCTAACTAACCCCCCAACTACCTTGATACATATATATTGATTAACTAACTAACCCACTAACTAACTAACTACTAGCTAACTAACTATGTAACTAACTAAATAACTAACTGATTAACTAACTAACTAACTAATTAACTAACTATCTAACTAACTAACTAACTAACAACCTTCTTGCATACTAACTAACTAACTAACTAACTAACTAACTACTAGCTAATTAACTAACTAACTAAGTAACTACCTTCTTACATACATATTGACTAACTAACTAATTAACTAACTAACTAACTAACTAACAAACTAACTAACTAACTAACTAACTAACTAACTAACTAACTAACTAACTAACTAACTATTAGCTACCTGAATAAATAAATAACAAACTAACTAAATAACAACTAGATAACTAACTAAATAACTAACTAACTAACTAACTAAATAACTATCTTCCTACATACATATTAACTAAATAACTAACTAACTTACTAACTGCCTTCCTACATACCCACTAACTTAATAACTTCCTAAATAACTACTAGTTATTTAACTAACTAACAAACTAACTAAATAAATAACTAACTAATTGACTAACTAACTAATTAACTAACTAACTAACAAATTAACTAACTAACTAGCTACCTTCGTACATACTCACTAACTAACTAACTTACTAACTAACTAATTAACTAATTAACCAACTAACTACTAGTTAACTAACTAACTAATTAACTAAATAACTAACTAATTAACTAACTAACTAACTAATAAACTACTAGCAAACTAACTAACTAACTTTCTAACAAACTACCTTCATACATACCTATTAACTAACTAACTAACTACCTTTCTAAGTAACTACCTCACTAACTCACTAACTAACTAACTAACTAAATAACTAACTAACTGACAAATTAACAAATTAACAAACTAACTAAATAACCGAATAACTATCTTCCTAGATACCTAGTAACTAACTAACTAACTAACTAACTAACTAACTACTTTCCTACATACCCACTAACTTACTACCTAACTACCTTCCCACAAACTAACAAACTAACTATCTAACTAACTAAATAACTAACTAGCTAACTAACTAACTACTTGGAACTAAATAACTAACTGGTTAACTAACTAAATAACAAACTAACTAACTACTAGACAACTAACTAACTTACTAACTAAATAACTAACTAACTAACAAACTAACTACTAACTAGATGACAAAATAACTAACTAACTAATTACTAGATAACTAACATAATAACTAACTAATTTACTAACTCAATATCTTCTTAAATACCTATTAACTAACTAACTAACTAACTACCTTCCTATATACCCGCCAACTAACTAACTAACTAAATAAATACCTATCCTGCTGACTACTAGCTAACTAACTAACTAACTAACTAAATATCTAACTGATGACGTAACTAGCTAACTAACTAACTAACTAACTAACTGACTAACTAACTAACTAACTAATTAACTAACTGTCTAACTAACTACCTAACTAACTACCTAGATACATATATATTGATTAACTAACTAACCCACTAACTAACTAACTACTAGCTAACTAACTAAATAACTAACTGAGTAACTAACTAAATAACTAACTGATTAACTAACTAACTAACTAATTAACTAACTATCCAACTACTAGCTAATTAACTAACTAACTAAGTAACTTCCTTCTTACATACATATTGACTAACTAACTAATTAACTAACTAACTAACAAAGTAACTAACTAACTAACTTACTAACTAACTAACTAACTAAATAACTAACTAACTATTAGCTACCTGAATAAATAACTAACAAACAAACTAAATAACTACTAGATAACTAACTAAATAACTAACTAACTAACTAAATAACTATCTTCCTACATACATATTAACTAACTAACTAACTAACTAACTAACTAACTTACTAACTACCTTCCTACAGACCCACTAACAAAGTAACTAACGAAATAAATAAATAACTAACTAAATAACTACTAGCTATTTAACCAACTAACTAACTAACTAAATAACTAACTAATTAATTGATGACTTACTAGCAAACTAACTACTAGATAACTAACTAACTAACTAACTGACTAACAAACTAATTAACTAATTAACAAACTAACTAATTAACTAACTATCTAACTAACTAATTAACTACCTTGATACATACATATTGATTAACTAACTAACTCACTAACTACTAACTACAAGCTAACTAACTAAGTGGCAAACTGAATAGCTAACTCATTAACTAACTAACTAACTAATTAACTAACTATCTAACTAACTAACTAACTAACAACCTTCTTATATACTAACTAACTAAGTAAGTAACTAACTACTAGCTAATTAACTAACTAACTAACTAACTAACTACCTTCTTACATACTAATTGACTAACTAACTAACTAACTAACTAATTGAATAACTAACTAACTAACTTACTATCTAACTAACTAACTAACTAACTACTAGCCAACTGAATAAGTAACTAACTTACTAACTAACTAACTAACTAACTACTAGATAACTAACTAAATAACTAACTAATTAACTACTAGATAACTAACTAAAAAACTAACTAATTAACTAACTAACTATCTTCCTACTTACATATTACCTAACTAACTAACTAACTAACTAACTAACTTACTAACTACCTTCCTACATACCCACTAACTAAGTAACTAACTAAATAAATAAATAACTGACTAAATAACTACTAGCTATTTAACTAACTAACTAACTAACTAACTAAAAAAATAACTAACTAATTAACTAACTAACTAATAAATTAACTAACTAATTAACTAACTAACTAACAAACAAATTAACTAACTAGCTAGCTAGCTTCGTACATAAGCACTAACTAACTAACTTACTAACTAACTAATTAACTAACTAATTAATTAACTAATTAACTAACTAACTACTAGTTAACTAGCTAACAAACTGACAAAATAACTAACTAGCTAATTAACTAATTAACTAACTAACAAACAACTTGCTAGCTGACTAACTAGTTGACTATCTGACTTACTAACTAACAACCTTCATACATACCTATTAACTAACTAACTTACTACCTTTCTAACTAACTAACTAACAAACTAACTAACTAAATTACTAAATAACTAAATAACTAACTAACAAACTAATTAACTAAATAACAAACAAACTAACTAACTAACTAAATAACTATCTTCCAACATAACTATTAACTAACTAATTAACTTACTAACTAACAAACTAACTAACTAACTACCTTCCTAAATACCCACTAACTAACAAACTAACTACCTTCCCACTAACTTACTAACTAACTATCTAATTAACTGAATAACTAACTAGCTAACTAACTAACTACTAGATAACTAACAAACTAACTAACTAAATAACTAACAAACTAACTAACTAATTAACTAGCTATCTAACTACCTTTCTAACTAACTAACTCACAAACTAACTAACTAACTAACTAACTAAATAACTAACTAACTGACAAATTAACTAATTAACAAACTAACTAAATAACCGAATAACTATCTTCCTAGATACCTATTAACTAACTAACTAACTAACTAACTAACAAAGTACATTCCTACATACCCACTAACTTACTAACTAAGTACCTTCCCACAAACTAACTAACTAACTATTTAACTAACTAAATGCCTAACTAGCTAACTAACTAACTAACTACTAGTAACTAAATAACTAACTAGTTAACTAACTAAATAACTAACTAACTAACTACTAGATAACTAACTAACTTACTAACTAAAAAACTAACTAACTAACTAACTACTAGCTAGCTGACAAAATAACTAACTAACTAATTACTAGATAACTAACATAATAACAAACTAATTTACTAACTCAATATCTTCTTAAATACCTATTTAACTAACTAACTAACTACCTTCCTACATACCCGCCAACTAACTAACTAACTAAATAAATAACTATCCTGCTGACTACTAGCTAACTAACTAACTAACTAAATAACTGACTGATGACGTAACTAACTAACAACCCAACTAACTGACTAACTAACTAACTAACTAATTAACTAACTAACTAACTAATTAACTAACTATCTAACTAACTAACTAACTACCTTGATACATATATATTGATTAACAAACGAACCCACTAACTAACTAACTACTACCTAACTAACTAAGTAACTAACTAAATAACTAACTGATTAACTAACTAACTAACTAATTAACTAACTATCTAACTAACTAACTAAGAACCTTCTTGCATACTAACTAACTAACTAACTAACTAACTAACTAACTAACTAACTACTAGCTAATTAAATAACTAACTGACTAACTAACTACCTTCTTACATACATATTGACTAACTAACTAACTAACTAACTAATTAACTAACATATTAACTAACTAACTCACTAACTAACTATTAGCTAACTGAATAAATAACTAACTAACAAACTAACTAACTAACTAACTAACTAACTAACTAACTAACAACTAGATAACTAACAAAATAACTAACTAATTAACTAAATAACTATCTTCCTGCAAACATATTAACTAACTAACTAACTAACTAACTTACTAACTGCCTTCCTACATACCCACTAACTTAGTAACAAACTAAAATACTACTAGCTATTTAACTAACTAACTAACTAAATAAATAACTAACTAATTAACTAACTAACTAACTAACTAACTAATTAACTAACTAACTAACAAATTAACTAACTAACTAGCTACCTTCGTACATACCCACTAACTAACTAACTTACTAACTAACTAATTAATTAACTAATTAACTAACTAACTACTAGTTAACTAATTAACTAACTAACTAAATAACTAACTAATTAACTATCTAACTAACTAATAAACTACTAGCTAACTAACTAACTAACTTTCTAACAAACTACCTTCATACATACCTATTAACTAACTAACTAACTAACTAACTACCTTCCTAACTAACTAACTAACTAAATAATTAAATAACCGACAAATTAACTAATTAACGAACTAACTAAATAACCGAATAACTATATTCCTAGATACCAATTAACTAACTAACTAACTAACTAACTAACTAACTACTTTCCGACATACCAACTAACTTACTAACTAACTACCTTCGCACTAACTAACTAACTAACTAACTAACTATCTAACTAAATAACTAACTAGCTAACTAACTAACTACTAGTAACTAAATAACTACTAAATAACTAACTAGTTAACTAACTAAATAACTAACTAACTAACTACTAGATAACTAACTAACTAAGTAACTAAATAACTAACTGACTAACTAACTACTAGCTAGCTGATAAAATAACTAACTAACTAATTACAAGATAACTAACATCATAAGTAACTAATTTACTAACTAACTATCTTCTTAAGTACCTATTAACTAACTAACTAACTAACTAACTACCTTCCTACATACCCGCCAACTAACTAACTAACTAACTTAATAAATAACTATCCTGCTAACTACTAGCTAGCTAACTAACTAACTAACTAACTAACTAAATAACTGACCGATGACCTAACTAACTAACTAACTACTAGATAACTAACTAACTAACTGACTAACTAACTAACTAACTAATTAACTAACAAATTAACTAATTAACTAACTATCAATCTAACTAACTAACTACCTGGATACATATATATTGATTAACAAACTGACTACTAGCTAACTAACTAAGTAACTAACTAAATAACAAACTGATTAACTAACTTACTAACTAATTAACTACCTGTCTAACTAACTAACTAACTAACAACCTTATTACATACTAACTAACTAAATAACTAACTAACTAACTACTAGCTAATTAACTAACTAACTAACTAACTAACTACCATCTTACATACATATTGACTAACTAACTATCTAAGTACCTACTTACACACATATTGATTAACTAACTAACTAACTATAACTAATTAAATAACTAACTAGCTAACTAACTAACTAACTAATTAACTAAGTTACTAACAAACTACTAGCTAACTGAATAAATAACTAACTAACTAACAAACTAACTAACAAACTACTAGATAACTAACTAAATAACAAACTAATTAACTAACAAACTATCTTCCTACGTACATAATAACTCACTAACAAACCAACTTACTAACTAACTTACTAACTACCTTCCTACATACCCACTAACAAAGTCACTTACTAATTAAATTAATAACTAACTAAATAACTACTAGCTATTTAACTAACGAACTAACTAACTAAATAACTGACCAATTAACTAACTAACTAACTAATTAACTAACTAACTAGCTACCTTCGTACATACCCACTAACTAACTAACTTACTAACTAACTAATTAACAAACTAATTAATTAACTAATTAACTAACGAACTACTAGTTAACTAACTAACTAACTAACTAACTAAATAACTAACTAATTAACTAATTAACTAACTAACTATCTAACTACTAGCTAACTAACTAACTAGTTAACTATCTAACTTAGTAACTAACTACCTTTATACATACCTATTAACTAACTAACCAACTACCTTTCTGACTAAATAACTAAAAAACTAACTAACTAACTAAATAACTAAACAACTAACTAATTAACAAACTAACTAACTAACTAACTAAATAACTATCTTCCTACATGTCTATTAATTATCTAATTAACTAACAAACAAACTAACAAACAAACAAACTACCTTCCCACATACCCACTAACTAACTAACTAACTACCCTCCCACTAACCAACTAACTAACTATCTAACTAACTAAATAACTAACTAGCTAACTAACTAACTACTAGATAACTAACAAACTAACTAACTAAATAACTAATTAGTTAACTAACTAAATAACTAACTAACTAACTACTAGATAACTAACTACTAACTAATTAACTAACTATCTAACTAACTTACTAACTACCTTGATACATATATATTGATTAACTAACTAACCCACTAACTAACAAACCACAGGCTAACTAACTAAGTAACTAACTAAGTAACTAACTGATTAACTAACTAACTAATTAATTAACAAACTATCTAACTAACTAACTAACTAACAACCTTCTTGCATACTAACTAACTAACTAACTACTAGCTAATTAACTAACTAACTAAGTAACTACCTTCTTACATACATATTGACTAACTAACTAACTAACTAACTAACTAACTAACTAACTTACTATCTAACTAACTAACTAACTAACTAACTAACTAACAATTAGCTAACTCAATAAATATCTAACAAACAAACTAACTAACCAACTACCTTTCTAACTAAATAACTAAAAAACTAACTAACTAACTAAATAACTAAACAACTAACTAATTAACAAACTAACTAACTAACTAACTAAATAACTATCTTCCTACATGTCTATTAATTATCTAATTAACTAACAAACTAACTAACAAACAAACAAACTACCTTCCCACATACCCACTAACTAACTAACTAACTACCCTCCCACTAACCAACTAACTAACTATCTACCTGACTAAATAACTAACTAGCTAACTAACTAACTACTAGATAACTAACAAACTAACTAACTAAATAACTAATTAGTTAACTAACTAAATAACTAACTAACTAACTACTATCTAACTAACTACTAACTAATTAACTAACTATCTAACTAACTAACTAACTACCTTGATACATATATATTGATTAACTAACTAACCCACTAACTAACTAACCACATGCTAACTAACTAAGTAACTAACTAAGTAACTAACTGATTAACTAACTAACTAATAATCCAAACGAAGACGTGTCTACCATAGGCGAACGTATGGAATTGTATTTTTCAGAAGATTACTACCATCTGGGCTTCATAGAGCGAAGTGCTAGAATGATCAAAGATTTCCTGGAGCGTTTGATCAAGAAATCGGGTAATGATAGAGATGTGAAGATCGTCTACTTTCACAACTTTGCTCGATTCGATGGTATTATGATCTCCAATTTTATAACGACTAATATGAGTGAATATCACGTTGAGCCCCTTATTCGAAATAATAAATTATACCAATTAAGGATAGTACTTCGTGAGGATTCTCAAAAGAGTAGAAAGAAAGTATTATGTACTTTCCGTGATTCATTGACTCTCTTTCCTAACAAGTTAGACGAATTGGCAAAAAGCTTATGCCCTTCATTGGGTGGTAAAGGTGAATTTGACCACGAAAAAGTGACAGTGGATGGTATTAATAAACTCAAAAAAGAAATAATGTTATATCTGAGACAAGATATTTTGATTTTGGGTGGTGTTATGGTGAAAGCCCAATCCTTATATTGGGATAATTACCGCATAGACATCTGTGAATGTTTGACCACCTCTTCTCTGGCTATGAAAATCTTCAGATCTCGGTATTACGATCCACAGGTTTGTCCTATTCATATTCCTAATAGGAATACGGACAAGTTCGTTCGTCAAGGTTACTATGGTGGTCGTTGTGAGGTGTTTCAACCGTTAGGGGTAAACATATACGTTTACGATGTCAACTCGTTATACCCCTTTGCGATGGGCTTTAACCCAATGCACGGAGGTAAGCCGGTATGGCATAAAAACTTGGAAGGTGTGGAGTTGGAACTCATCTTTGGCTTTGTCAAAGCCTTGGTGATCTGCCCTCCACATTTGGATAAGCCCTACTTACCTTATAGCAAGTAGATTGGAATCACGCACTGCAGGATTTGAACCTACCACATTGGGTTTTGGAGACCCACGCACTGCAGGATTTGAACTACTAGCTAATTAACTAACTAACTAAGTAACTACCTTCTTACATACATATTGACTAACTAACTAACTAACTAACTAACTAACTAACTAACTAACTAACTAACTTACTAACTAACTAACTAACTAACTAACTAACAATTAGCTAACTCAATAAATAACTAACAAACTAACTAACTAACTACTAGATAACTAACTAAATAACTAACTAATCAACTAAATAACTATCTTCCTACAGACATATTAACTAAATAACTAACTAACTTACTAACTGCCTTCCTATATACCCACTAACTTAATAACTAACTAAATAACTACTAGCTATTTAACTAACTAACTAACTAAATAAATAACTAACTAATTAACTAACTAACTAACTAACTAATTAACTAACTAACTAACAAATTAACTAACTAACTAGCTACCTTCGTACATACCCACTAACTAACTAATTAACTAACTAATTAATTAACTAATTCACTAACTAACTACTAGTTAACTAACTAACTAACTAACTAAATAACTAACTAATTAACTAACTAACTAACTAATAAACTACTAGCTAACTAACTAACTAACTTTCTAACAAACTACCTTCATACATACATATTAACTAACTAACTAACTACCTTTCTAACTAACTAACTCACTAACTAACTAACTAACTAACTAACTAACTAAATAACTAACTAACTGACAAATTAACTAATTAACAAACGAACTATATAACCGAATAACTATCTTCCTAAATACCTATTAACTAACTAACTAACTAACTAACTACTTTCCTACATACGCACTAACTTACTAACTAACTACCTTCCCACTAACTAACTACCTAACTATCTAACTAACTAAATAACTAACTAGCAAACTAACTAACTACTGGTAACTAAACAACTAACTAGTTAACTAACAAAATAACTAACTAACTAACTAACTACTAGACAACTAACAAACTTACTAACTAAATAACTAACTATCTAACTAACTACTAGCTAGCTGACAAAATAACTAACTAACTAATTACTAGATAACTAACATAATAACTAACTAATTTACTAACTCAATATCTTCTTAAATACCAATTAACTAACTAACTAACTAACTTACTACCTTCCTACATACCCGCCAACTAACTAACTAACGAAATAAATAAATATCCTGCTGACTACTTGCTAACTAACTAACTAACTAACTAACTAAATAACTAACTGATGACGTAACTAACTAACTGACTAACTAACTAACTGACTAACTAACTAAGTAACTAACTAATTAACTAACTAATTAATTAACTAACTATCTAACTAACTAACTAACTACCTGGATACATATATATTGATTAACTAACTAACCCACTAACTAACAAACTACTAGCTAACTAACTAAGTAACTAACTAAATAACTAACTGATTAAGTAACTCACTAACTAATTAACTAATTATCTAACTAACTGACTAACTAACAACCTTCTTGCATACTAACTAACTAACTAACTAACTAACTAACTACTAGCTAACTAAATAACTAACTAACTAACTAACTACCTTCTCATATACATATTGACTAACTAACTAACTATTTAACTAACAAACTAACTAACTAACAAACTAACAATTAGTTAAATAAATAAATAAATAACTAACTAACTAACTAACTAACTAACTACTAGATAACTAACTAAATAACTAACGAATTAACTAAATAACTATCTTCCTACATACATATTAACTAATTAATTAACTGACTGCCTTCCTACATACCCACTAACTTAGTAACTAACTAACTAACTACTAGCTATTTAACTAACTAACTAACTAAATAAATAACTAACTAATTAACAAACAAACTAACTAACTAACAAATTAACTAACTAACTAACAAATTAACTGACTAACTAGCTACCTTCGTACATACCCACTTACTAACTAACTTACTAACTAACTAATTAATTAACTAATTAACTAACTAACTACTAGTTAACTGACTAACTAACTAACGAAATAACTAACTAATTAACTAACTAACTAACTATTAAACTACTAGCTAACTAACTAACTAACTTTCTAACTAACTACCTTCATACATACCTATTATCTAACTAATTAACTACCTTTCTAACTAACTCACTAACTAACTAACTAACTAACTAACTAAATAAATAACTAACTAACTGACAAATTAAGTAATTAATAAACTAACTAAATAACCGAATAACTATCTTCCTAGATACCAATTAAATAACTAACTAACTAACTAACTAACTAACTACTTTCCTACATACCCACTAACTTACTAACTAACTACCTTCCCACTTACTAACTAACTATCTAACTAACTAAATAAATAACTAGCTAACTAACTAACTACTAATAACTAAATAACTAACTAGTTAACTAACTAAATAACTAACTATCTAACTACTAGATAACTAACTAACTAACTAACTAAATAACATACTAACTAACTAATTACTAGATAGCTGATAAAATAAGTAACTAACTAATTACTAGACAACTAACATAATAACTAACTAATTTACTAACTAACTATCTTCTTAAATACCTATTAACTAACTAACTAACTAACTAACTACCTTCCTGCATACCCGCCAACTAACTTACTAACTAACTTAATAAATAACTATTCTGCTAACAACTAGCAAGCTAGCTAACTAACTAACTAACTAAATAACTAACTGATGACCTAACTAACTAACTAACTACTAGATAACTAACTAACTGACTGACTAACTAACTAACTAACTAATTAACTAACTATCAATCTAACTAACTAACTACCTTGATACATATATATTGATTAACTAACTAACTACTAGCTAACTAACTAAGTAACTAACTAAATAACTAACTGATTAACTAACTAACTAACTAATTAACTACCTTTCTAACTAACTAACTAACTAACAAACTTCTTACATACTAACTAACTAACTACTAGCTAATTAACTAACTAACTGACTAACTAACTACCTTCTTACATACATATTGACTAACTAACTAACTAACTAACTAATTCACTAACTAACTGACTAACTAACTTACTAATTAACTGACTAACTGACAAACTACTAGCTAACTGAATAAATAAATAACTAACTAACTAACTAACTAACTAACTAACTAACTAACTAACTACTAGATAACTAACTAAATAACTAACTAATTAACTAACAAACTATCTTACTACGTACATATTAACTAACTAACTAACTAACTAACTAACTTACTAACTACCTTCCTACATACCTACTAACAAAGTCGCTTACTAATTAAATTAATAACTAACTAAATAACTACTAGCTATTTAACTAACGAACTAACTAACTAAATAACTAACCAATTAACTAACTAAGTAACTAATTAACTAACTAACTAGCTACCGTCGTACATACCCACTAACTAACTAACTAACTAACTAACTAACTAACTAACTAAATAACTATGTAGTTAGTTAGTAAGTTAGTTCGGTAGTTAATTATATAATTAGTCAGTTAATTAGTTAATTAGTTACTTAATTAGTTAGTTACTTAATTAGTTAGTTAGTTACTTAATTAGTTAGTTATTTAATAGGAAGGTAGTTAGTTAGTTAATTAGTTAGTTATTTGATAGGAAGGCGGTTAGTTAGTTAGCTAGTTAGTGTGTTAGCTAGTAGTTACTTAGTTAGTTAGTTAGTTAATAGGTTCTGAGGAAGTTAGTTAGTCAGTTAGTTAGTGAGTTAGTTAATAGGTATGCAGGAAGATAGTTAGTTACTTAGTTAGTGAGTTAGGTAATAGGTATGTAGGAAGATTGTTAGTTACTTAGTTAGCCAGTAGTTAGTTAGTTAGTTAACTAGTTAGTTAGTTAGTTAGTTAGTTAGTTAGTTAGTTAGTTAGGTAGTGCGTGTATACGAAGGTAGTTAGTTAATTAGTAATGTAGTTAGTTAGGTAGTTAATAGGTATGTATGAAGGAAGGTTGTTAGTAAGTTAGTTAATTTTTTAATTAGCTTGTTAGCTGGTAGTTAGTAAGTTAGTTAGTTAGTTAATTAGTTAGTTGGTTACTTAAATAATTAGTGGGTATGTAGGAAGGCAGTTTGTTAGTTAATACGTTAGTTAGTTAGTTAGCTAGTCAGTTTGTTAGCTAGTAGTTACTTACTCAGTTAGTTAGTTAATATGTAGTTAGTTTGTTAGTTACTTAATGAGTTAGTTAATTGGTTAGGTAGTTAGTTAGTCAGTTATTTAATACGCATGTATAAAGGTAGTTAGTAAGTTAGTTCGGTAGTTAATTATGTAATTAGTTTGTTCGCTAGAAGTTAGTTAGTTATTTAATTAGTTTGTTACATAATTAGTTAGTTACTTAATTAGTTAGTTGGTTTCTTAATTAGTTAGTTATTTAATAAAAAAGTAGTTGGTTAGTTAATTAGTTAGTTAGTTAGTTAGTTAGCTACTGAGTGTGTTAGATAGTAGTTACTTAGTTAGTTAGTTAGTTAATAGGTTTGTTGGAAGGAAGTTAGTCAGTTAGTTAGTGAGTAAGTTAATAGGTATGTAGGAAGATAGTTAGTTACTTAGTTTGTAATATAGTTAGTTAATTAGTTAGTATGTTCGTTAGTTAGTGGGTATGTTGGAAGGCGGCTAGTTAGGTTGGTTAGTAAGTTAATCAATTTGTTACTTGAGTTAGTTATTTAGTTAGTTAGTTAGTTAGTTAGCCAGTAGTTAGTTAGTTAGTTAACTAGTTAGTTATTTAGTTAGTTAGTTAGTTAGTTAGTTGGCCAGTAGTTAGTTTGTTACATAACTTGTTATTTATTTAGTTAGTTAGTTAGTTAACTAACTAACTAAATGACTAACTAAAAACTAAATAACTAACTAAACTAACTAACTAACTACTAGCTAACTAACTAATTTACTAACTAATTTACTAACTATCTAACTAACTAACTAACTAACTAACTAACTACCTTCTTACATACATATTTACTAACTAACTAACTAACGAACTAACTAACTTACTAACCAACTAACTAACTAACTTACTACTAGATAACTAACTAAATAACTAACTAATTAATTAGCTAATTAACTAACAAACTATCTTTCTACATACCTATTAACTAACTAACTAACTAACTAACTAATTAACTAACTAACTAACTAACTAACTACATACCTTCTTACATAACCGCTAACTAACTAAATAACTAACTAACTAACAAACTAACTAACTAACTAACTAACTACTAGCTAACTAACTAACTAAATAAATAACTAACTGATTAACTAACTAACTAACTAACTAACTAACTACTTGATAACTAACTCACTTATTAACTAACTAACTATCTAACTAACTAACTAACTATGTTTTTACATACATATTAGCTACTAACTAACTAACTAACTCACTAACTCACAAACTAACTAATTAACTAGTTAGTTAGTTAGTTAGTTTGATAGTTAGTTAATTAGTTAGTTAGTTATTAGTTAGTTTGTAGGTATGTAGGATGGTAGTTAGTTTGTAGGTATGTAGGATGGTAGTTAGTTAGTTAGTCGGTTAGTTAGTCAATTAGTTAGTTAGTTTGTTAATAGGTATATAGGAAGACAGTAAGTTAGTTAGTTAGTTAGATAGATACTAGTTAATAGGTACGTAGGAAGACAATTAGTTAGCTAGTTAGTTAGTTAATTAGTTAGTTAGTTAGATACTAGTTAATTAGTTAGTTAGTAAGTTGGTTAGTTAGTTAGTGAGTTTGTAGGAAGGTAGTCAGTTAATTAGTTAGTTATGTAGTTAGCTATTTAGTTAGTTTATAGGTATGTATGAAGATAGTTAGTTAGTTAGTTAATTAGTTCGTTATTTAGTCAGTTAGTTAGTTAGTTAGCCAGTAGTTAGTTAGTTAGTTAGTTAGTTGACTGGTTAGTTAGTTAGTTAGCTAGCTTGTAGTTAGTTTGTTAGCTAGTTAGTTAGTTAATAGGTATGTAGGAAGGAAGTTAGTTAGCTAGTTAGTTAGTCAGTTATCTAGTAGTTAGTTAGTTAGTTAGTAAGTAAGTTAGTTAGTTCGTTAGTTAGTTATCTAGTAGTTAATTAGTTAGTTAGTTAGTTAAATAGTTCGTTATTTAATTAGTAAGTTTGTTAGTTCTCTAGTAGTTAGTTAGTTAGCTAGTTAGTTATTTAGTTAGTTAGTAAGTTAGTTAGTTAGTTAGTGGGAATGTAGTTAGTTAGTTAATTATATAGTTAATACGTATGTAGGAAGATGGTTATTTAGTTAGTTTGTTGGTTTGTTAATTAGTTAGTTAGTTATTTAGTTATTTAGTTAGTTAGTTAGTTAGTTAGTTATTTAGTTATTTAGTTATATAGTTAGTTAGTTAGTTAGTTAGTTAGTTAGTTAGTTAGTTAATTAGTTAGTTATTTAGTTATTTAGTTATTTAGTTATTTAGTTATTTAGTTAGTTAGTTAGTTATTTAGTTATTTAGTTATTTAGTTAGTTAGTTAGTTATTTAGTTAGTTTGAAAGGTAGTTAGTTTGTTAGTTAGTTAATAGGCATGTATGAAGGTAGTTAGTTAGTAAGTTAGATAGTTAATTACTTAGTTAGTTAGCTAGTGGTTTGTTAGTTAGTTAGTTAGTTATTTAGTTATTTAGTTAGTTAGTTAGTTAACTAGTAGTTAGTTAGTTAATTAGTTAAGTAATTAGTTAATTAATTAGTTAGTTAGTAAGTTAGTTAGTTAGTGGGTATGTACGAAGGTAGCTAGTTAGTTAGTTAATTTGTTAGTTAGTTAGTTAATCAGTTAGATAGTTAGTTAGTTAATTAGTTAGTTATTTATTTATTTATTTAGTCAGTTAGTTAAATAGCTAGTAGTTATTTAGATAGTTATTTAGTTATTTAGTTAATAACTTAGTTAGTGGGTATGTAGGAAGGTTGTTGGTAAGTTAGTTAGTTAGTTAATATGTATGTAGGAAGATTGATAGTTTGTTAATTAGTTAGTTATTTAGTTAGTTATCTAGTAGTTAGTTAGTTAGTAAGTTAGTTAGTTTGTTAGTTAGTTAGTCAATGTGTATGTGAGATGATAGTTAATTAGTTAGTTAGTTAGTTAGTTAATTATCTAGTTTGTTAGTTAGTTAGTTAGTTAGTTAGTTAGTTAGTTAGTTAGTTAGTTAGTTAATCAGTTAGTTCTTTAGTTAGTTAGTTAGTTAGTTAGTGAGTTAGTTAGTTAATCAATATGTATGTATCAAGGTAGTTAATTTGTTAGTTAGATAGTTAGTTATTTAGTTAGTTAGTTCATTAGTTAGTTAGTTAGTTAGTTAGTCAGTTAGTTATCATGTAGTTAGTTAGTTAGTTAGGTCATCAGTTAGTTATTTATTTAGTTAGTTAGTTAGTTAGTTAGCTAGTAGTTAGCTAGTTAGTGATTTAGTTAGTTAGTTAGTTAGTCTGTTGGTGGGTATGTAGAAAGGTAGTTAGCTAGTTAGTTAGTAAATTAATAGGTACTTAAGAAGATAGTTAGTTAGTAAATTTGTTAGTTATTATGTTAGTTATCTAGTAATTAGTTTGTTAGTTATTTTGTCAGCTAGCTAGTAGATTAGTTAGTTATTTAGTTAGTTAGTTAGTTAGTTATCTAGTAGTTAGTTAGTTTGTTATTTAGTTAGTAAATTAGTTAGTTATTTAGTTAGTTAGTTTGTTAGTTATCTAGTGGTTAGTTAGTTAACTAGTTAATTATTTTGTTAGATAGTTAGTTAATTAGTTAGTTATTTAGTTAGTTACTAAGTTAGATAGCTAGTAGTTAGTTAGTTAGTGAGTGAGTTAGTTAATATATATTCATGTATCAAGGTAGTTAGTTAGTTAGTTAGATAGTTAGTTAATTAGTTAGTTAGTTAGTTAGTCTGTTAGTTAGTTAGTTATCTAGTAGTTAGTCAGTTAGTTAGGTCATCAATTAGCTATTTAGTTAGTTAGTTAGTTAGTTAGCTAGCTCGTAGTTAGTTGGTAAGATAATTATTTATTTAGTTAGTTAGTTAGTTGGTGGGTATGTAGGAAGGTAGTTAGTTAGTTAGTTAATTAATAGGTATTTAAGAACATAGTTAGTTGGTAAATTAGTTAGTTATTATGTTAGTTATCTAGTAGTTAGTTAGTTTGTTATTTTGTCAGCTAGCTAGTTGTTAGTTAGTTAGTAGTTCGTTAGTTAGTTATTTAGTTCACTATTTTGTTATTTAGTTAGTTAGTTTGTTAGTTATCTAGTTGTTAGTTAGTTAGCTAGTTAGTTATTTAGTTAGTTAGATAGTCAGTTAGTTAGTTAGTGGGAGAGTAGTTAGTTAGTTTGTTAGTTAGTTAATTTGTTAGTTAGTTATTTAGTTAGTTAGTTAGTTAGTTAGTTAGTTAGTTAGTTAGTTAATTAGTTATTTATTTAGTTAGTTAGTTAGTTAAATAGCTAGTAGTTATTTAGTTAGTTATTTATTTGTTTAGTTAGTTACTTAGTTAGTGGGTATGTAGGAAGGTAGTTAGTAAGTTAGTTAGTTAGTTAGTTAGTTAATTAGCTAATATGTAAGTAGGAAGATAGTTAGTTAATTAGTTACTGAGTAGTTAGTTAGTTAGTTAGTTTGTTAGTAGGTACGTAGGAAGGCAGGTAGGTAGTTAATTAGTTAGTTAGTTAGTTGATTATTTATTTAATTAATTAGTTATAAGTTATTTAGTTAGTTAGTGTGTATGTAGGAAAGGCAGCCAGTTAGTTACTTAGTAAACTAGTTAGTTAGTTAGTTAGTTATCTAGTAGTTAGTTAGTTGGTTAGTAAGTTAGTTAGTTGGTTAGTTAGTTAGTTAGTTAGTGGGTAGTTAGTGGTTAGTTAGTTAGTTAGTTAGTTAGTTAGCTAGCTAGATAGTTGTTTGTTAGTTAATTAGTTAGTTAGTTAATTACACTACAACACATCTGATTTTTAGGGTCGGGCCGCCCCTAAAATGTGCTCTTTATTGGGTCGGGCCGCCCCAATAACGCTTTTGGGTCGGTCAGAACAGGGTCAGCCCGCCCCTATAGTTCAAAATGTTGGGTCAGCCCGCCCCAATAATTATTGGGTCTGCCACAACCGTCCCTGTAACGCTGTTGGGTCGTCCTTTTTTTGGGTCGGCCCGCCCCTAACTGCAGGGTCCGCCCGCCCCAACCTTGCTGACCGCCCCAATAGCATTAGGGTCGGCCCGCCCCAACCCCCTGACCGCCCCCAATAGCATTAGGGTCGGCCCGCCCCAACACCCTGACCGCCCCAATAGCATTAGGGTCGGCCCGCCCCAACACCCTGACCGCCCCAATAGCATTAGGGTCGGCCCGCCCCAATCCCCCTGACCGCCCCAATAGAATTAGGGTCGGCCCGCCCCAACTTCTCACCGCCCCAATAACTGCCTCTTTATTATCCCCCTCCCACAGCACTTAGCGAACTTTCCCCTCTCGCGCCCTCATCTCCCCTCTCTCCCGCCCTCATCTCCCCTCTCTCGCGCCCTCATCTCCCCTCTCTCCCTCGCAGACGCCCTCAATCCTCACCAAGCTCTCGTCCTCGAATCTTTTTCTTCCTCGATTTGAATATGGCAACTGAAGAATACGGATGAGTCTACTTCGTTTTCAGATTTTTATTTGAAGGTATCATTTTTTTTTGCTAGTTTAGTTTTGTTCAATCCAGTGTAGAAATCTATTTTTGTCGTGGAAATTTGTTCTAGTGTGGAATTTGTTTTTGCTAGTAATTTGAAGTTATATACGATTTCAGATCTGTTTTTGTTTCAATTTTTTTGACTGTTTTTTAAAGCTGGTAGGATTTAATTTTTCGGGGTTCAAAAATTTGGGGTTAATTTTTTGTTTTTCAAATCTGGCAGGTTTTAATTTTTTGTTTTTTTAAATTTGGCAGGTTTTAATTTTTTGTTCTAGTGTGGAAAATTTTTTTGCTAGTAAAAAGAGAACCATATACGATTTCAGATCTGTTTTTGTTCCAATTTTTTGACTGTTTTTTTAAGCTGGCAGGATTTAATTTTTCGGGGTTCAAAAATATGATGTTAATTTTTTGTTTTTCAAATCTGGCAGGTTTTATTTTTTTGTTTTTGAAATCTGGCAGGTTTTAATTTCTTGTTCTAGTGTGGAAACTTTTTTTGCTAGTAAAAAGAGAACTATATACGATTTCAGATCTGTTTTTGTTGCAAGTTTTTTGACTGTTTTTTAAAGCTGGCAGGATTTAATTTTTCGGGGTTCAAAAAT
Organism: Luzula sylvatica; assembly: GCA_946800325.1. Taxonomy (NCBI): domain Eukaryota; kingdom Viridiplantae; phylum Streptophyta; class Magnoliopsida; order Poales; family Juncaceae; genus Luzula; species Luzula sylvatica. Next base: position 13,366,494 of record OX326960.1, on the reverse strand, counting down.
TTGGGGTTAATTTTTTGTTTTTCAAATCTGGCAGGTTTTAAATTTTCGGAGGTTTTTTGGAAGCAAGAAAAAGACTAGGACTCGAGGATAGACGAGGCGAGAAGAGACAATTTAGGGTTAATATATTTTTTGTATGTTAGGAATAATAATAATTTAGGGTTAATATATTTTATTTAAAAATGTGGCAGGTTAGAAACGGGAGGATATACGAGGCGAGAAGAGAAGTTAGTATTTCGGCAGATTTTTGTGGACTAAGGTGAACGATTTAAATTTAAACAATTTGGTTGTATTGTTTAATATTTGAAATATGTTTTAGGGTTAATATTTGAAATATGATTTAGGATTAATATTAATTTAGGGTTAATTTAGGTTTTTTTTGGAAGCGAGAAGAGAACTATATACGAGGCGAGAAGAGACAAGTTATTTTCGGAAGATTTTGTTGGACTAAGGCGAGAAGAGACAAGTTATTTTTTTCAAGTTGATTCATAATTTCAAAATTTTGAATTTGAAATGCAGATATCCATTCCAACCACCAAATGTGACCTTTTTAAAACTGTTTTAAGTATTAATATTTGCTGTTCTTTTCAATGAGGATATGGATCCCCCACTTCTCGACAAACAGTTGGACGATCGGCTCGGACGCTCTCTGTTCTCTCTTCTCGCCTGATTTCTCTCTTTGCGGTAATTTCTTTCTCTCTCTCTCTCTCGTACTTCTCAACTGATTTCTTTCTCTCTCTCTCTTTCTGAATTAGGGTTTACTGTTTTCTTTCGCTCTCTATTCGAGCCCTGCAACAAGCCTCAAATAGGTTTGTAATTATTTTCTTCGTAGATTTTATTACAAATTTTCAAAAAGGGTAATTTGGTAAATTGGCAAATCATTTTGTTTATTCTTTTGTTTCAGTATACAAAACTGGATATTTCATTTTGTATGGCAAGGAGCTCGATTTAAAACTACCAAACATGTCTAAACAGTGGTACGCATAACATTATCCCGTTTCCTTCCAAAATAAAGAAGTAATAATTTCACAAATACCCCTCTAAAATTATATATTCAAAAAGGGTAATTTTTAGTCATTTTTTCACTGCTTTTTTGTTGTTTTCAAATATTTTTTTAGGGTTTTTAATTAAGTATCTCTTCACAGATTTTTTGTTAAATACTTCTATTAATTTATTTTCAAATTATAGTACTAATCATTTATTTTGATATTTGATTTTTTGTTAAATACTTCTATTAATTTATTACCTAAGGATAAATATGATGTTTTTATATTTCGAATGATTAATGTAATATTTTGGGTTTTAGAATGGTAAAAATGTAAATTCTTCTTTATTAATTGTTTGTGTTTTATTTTTAGGAATAGATGTGTTAATTGAAAGATGATGAGGATGGTGGCTGGCTACTGAGGAGCGGCCATGGAGGGAGGTGGTAATTTGTAATTTGTAATTTGATTTTGTATTTATAATTTGTATCGTCGGAAAATATAAGGAATTTGTTATTGATATACTTTTTGCTACTGATGGGTTAATATATTTTTTGCTATTGATGTGTGTTTGTAATTTGTAATTTGATTTTGTATTTGTAATTTGTATCGTCCGAAAGTATATGTTTGTGTATTTTGTATCAAGGATTTAAAAAAATATATCTATATATATCTATATATATATATATATATATATATGGAAATTAAAAAAATATTAATAAATACTATTAGGGTCGGCCAGCCCCATTAGCTGACGCGCGTCAGTACTGACAGTACTATTTCTGCTGTGAATTGACAGATGGTTATAGGGTCGGCCCGCCCCATTAAATACCGCCCCAAAAACGTTATAGGGTCGGCCCGCCCCTGACAGGAACGCAGCTTTTAGGGACACCCATTTAGGGTCGCCTCACCGACCCAATAACCTATAGGGGCGGTTTTGAGGCCTTATTGGGTCAGTTTTGGCCGCCCCCATAGGCCAGGTATGTTGTAGTGTTAGTTAGTTAGTTAGTTAATCAGTTAGTTAGTTAGTTAGTTAGTTAGTTAGTTAGTTATATAATATGTATGTAAAACAGGTAGGTAGTTAGTTAGTTAGTTAGTTATTTAATTAGTTAGTTATTTAGTTAGTTACTTAGTTAGTTATCTAGTAGTTAGTTAGTTAGTTAATCAGTTAGTTATATAGTTAGTTAGTTAGTTAGATAGCTAGTAGTTAGTCAGTTAATTTGTTAATAATTTAGTTAGTTAGTTAGTTAGTTAGTTAGTGGTTATGTAGAAAGGTAGTTAGTTAGTTAGTTAATAGGTATGTAGGAAGATAGTTAGCTAGTTAATAAGTTAGTTATTTAGTTACTCATCTAGTAGTTAGCTATTTAATTTATTAGTTATTTAGTTAGTTATTTAGTTAGTTAGTTAGATACTAGTCAATTAGTTAGTTAGTTAGTTATTTAGTTAGTTAGTTAGATACTAGTTAATTAGTTAGTTAGTTAGTTATTTAGTGAGTTTGTAGGATGTTAGTTGATTAGTTAGGTAGTTATCAATCTAACTGACTAACTACCTTGATACATATATATTGTTTAACTAACTAACTACTAGCTAACTAACTAACTAACTATTTAAATAACTAACTGATTAACTAACTAACAAATTAACTACCTTTCTAAATAACTAACTAACTAACAACCTTCTTACATACTAACTAACTAACTAACTAACTAACTACTAGCTAATTAACTAACTAACTAACTAACTAACTAACTAACTACCTTCTTACCTACATATTGACTAACCAACTAACTAACTAACTAATTAACTAACTAACTAACTAACTAACTAACTTTCTAATTAACTAACTACCTAACTACTAGCAAGCTGACAAAATAACTAACTAACTAATTACTAGATAATTAACATAATAACTAACTAATTTACTAACAAACTATCTTTTTAAATACCTATTAACTAACTAACTAACTAACTAACTACCTTCATACATACCCGCCAACTACCAAACTAACTAAATAGTAAATAACTAACCTGCTAACTACTAGCTAACCAACTAACTAACTAACCAACTAAATAACTAACTGATGACCTAACTAACTAACTAACTACTAGATAACTAACTAACTAACTAACTGACTAACTAACTAACTAATTAACTAACTACTAACTAATTAACTAACTATCTAACTAACTAACTAACTACCTTGATACATATATATATTGATTAACTAACTATCCCACTAACTAACAAACTACTAGCTAACTAACGAAGTAACTAACTAAATAACTAACTGATTAACTAACTAACTAACTAATTAACTAACTATATAACTAACTAACTAACTAACAACCTTCTTGCATACTAACTAACTAACTAACTAACAAACTAACTAACTAACTACTAGCTAATTAACTAACTAACTAAGTAACTACCTTCTTACATACATATTGACTAACTAACTAACTAACTAATTAACTAGTTAACTAACTAACTAACTAACTAACTTACTAACTACCTTACTAACTAACTATTAGCTAACTTAATAAATAACCAACAAACAAACAAACTAACTACTAGATAACTAACTAAATAACTAACTAATTAACTAAATAACTATCTTCCTACATACATATTAACTAAATAACTAACTAAATTACTAACTACCTTCCTACATACCCACTAACTTAATGACTAACTAAATAACTACTAGCTATTTAACTAACTAATTAACTAAATAAATAACTAACTAATTAACTAACTAACTAACTAACTAATTAACTAACTAACGAACAAATTAACAAACTAACTGGGTACCTTCGTACATACCCACTAACTAACTAACTAACTTACTAACTAACTAATTAACTAATTAATTAACTAACTAACTAACTAATAAACTACTAACTAACTAACTAACTAACTTTCTAATAAACTACCTTCACACATACCTATTAACTAACTAACTAACTACCTTTCTAACTAACTAACTCACTAACTAACTAACTAACTAACTAACTAAGTAACTAAATACCTAACTAATTGGCAAATTAACTAATTAACAAACTAACTAAATAACCGAATACTATCTTTCTAGATACCTATTAACTAACTAACAAACTAACTAAGTACTTTCCTACATACCCACTAACTTACTAACTACCTTCCCACAAACTAACTAACTAACTAACTAACTAACTACTAGTAACTAGATAACTAACTAGTAAACTAACTAAATAACTAACTAACTAACTACTAGATAACTAACTAACTTACAAACTAAATAACTAACTAACTAACTAACTACTAGCTAGCTGACAAAATAACTAACTAACTAATTACTAGATAACTAACAAAATAACTAACTAACTACCTTCCTACATACCCGCCAACTAACTAACTAACTAACTAAATAACTATCCTGCTGACTACTAGCTAACTAACTAACTAACTAACTAAATAACTAACTGATGACGTAACTAACAAACTAACTAACTAACTAACTGACTGACTGACTAACTAACTAACTAACTAATTAACTAGCTAACTAACTAATTAACTAACTATCTAACTAACTAACTAATTACCTTGATACATATATATTGAATAACTACCTAACCCACTAACTAACTAACTACTAGCTTACTAACTAAGTAACTTACTAAATAACTAACTGATTAACTAACTAACTAACTAATTAACTAACTATCTAACTAACTAACTAACTAACAACCTTCTTGCATACTAACTAACTAACTAACTAACTAACTACCTAACTAACTAACTACTAGCTAATTAACTAACTAACTGAGTAACTACCTTCTTACATACATATTGACTAACTACTAGCTACTTAACTAACTAACTAACAACCTTCGTGCATACAAACTAACTAACTAACTAACTAACTAACTAACTACTAGCCAATTAAATAACTAACTGACTAACTAACTACCTTCTTACATACATATTGACTAACTAACTAACTAACTAATTAATTAACTTACTAACTAACTAACTAACTAACTTATTAACTAACTAACTCACTAACTAACTATTAGCTAACTGAATAAATAACTAACTAACTAACTAACTAACTAACTAACTACTAGATAACTAACTAAATAATTGACTAATTAACTAAATAACTATCTTCCTACATACATATTAAATAACTAACTAACTAACTAACTTACTAACTGCCTTCCTACATACCCACTAACTTAGTAACTGACTAAATAACTACTAGCTATTTAACTAACTAAGTAACTAAATAAATAACTAACTAATTAACTAACTAACTAACTAACTAATTAACTAACTAACTAACAAATTAACTAACTAACTAGCTACCTTCGTACATACCCACTAACTAACTAACTTACTAACTAACTAATTAATTAACTAATTAACTAACTAACTACTAGTTAACTAACTAACTAACTAACTAAATAACTAACTAATTAACTACAAGCTAACTAACTAACTAACTAACTAACTTTCTAACTAACTACCTTCATACATACCTATTAACTAACTAACTACCTACCTTTCTAACTAACTCACTAACTAACTAATTATCTAACTAAATAACTGACTAACTGACAAAATAACTAATTATCTAACTAACTAAATAACCGACTAACTATCTTCCTATATACCAATTAACTAACTAACTAACTAACTAACTAACTACTTTCCTACATACCCACTAACTAACTAACTAACTACCTTCCCACTAACTAACAAACTAACTAACTAACTATCTAACTAACTAAATAACTAACTAGCTAACTAACTAACTACTATTAACTAAATAACTAACTAGTTAACTAACTAAATAACTAACTAACTAACTACTAGATAACTTACTAACTAACTAACTAAATAACTAACTGACTAACTAACTACTAGCTAGCTGATAAAATAACTAACTAACTAATTACTGGATAACTAACATAATAACTAACTAATTTACTAACTGACTATCTTCTTAAATACCTATTAACTAACTAACTAACTACCTTCCTACATACCCGCCAACTAACTAACTAACTAACTTAATAAATAACTGTCCTGCTAACTACTAGCTAGCTAACTAACTAACTAACTAACTAAATAAGTAACTGATGACCTAACTAACTAACTAACTAACTAACTAACTAACTAATTAACTAACTATCAATCTAACTAACTAACTACCTTGATACATATATATTGATTAACTAACTAACTACTAGCTAACTAACTAAGTAACTAACAAAATAACTAACTGATTAACCAAATAACTAACTAATTAACTACCTTTCTAACTAACTAACTAACTAACAACCTTCTTATATACTAACTAACTAACTAACTAACTAACTACTAGATAATTAACTATCTAACTATCTAACTAACTACCTTCTTACATACATATTGACAAACTAACTAACTAACTACCTTCTTACATACATATTGACTAACTAACTTACTAATTAACTAACTAACTAACAAACTAACTAACTAACTACTAGATCACTAACTAAATAACTAACTAATTAACTAACTAACTATCTTCCTACGTACATATTAACTAACTAACAAACTAACTAACTTACTAACTACCTTCCTACATACCCACTAACAAAGTCACTTACTAATTAAATTAATAACTTACTAAATAACTACTAGCTATTAAACTAACGAACTAACTAACTAAATAACTGACCAATTAACTAACTAACTAACTAATTAATTAACTAACTTGCTACCTTCGTACATACCCACTAACTAACTAACTTACTAGCTAACTAATTAACTAACTAATTAATTAACTAATTAACTAACTTACTACTAGTTGACTAAACTAACTAACTAAATGACTAACTAATTAACTAATTAACTAACTAACAAACTACTATCTAACTAACTAACTAACTAGTTAACTCTCTAACTTACTAACTAACTACCTTCATACATACCTATTAACTGACTAACTAACTACCTTTCTAACTAACTAACTAAATAACAAACAAAATAACTAAATAACTAAATAACTAACTAACTAACTAATTAACGAATTAACAATCAAACTAACTAACTTAATAACTGTCTTCCTACATGCCAATTAATTATCTAATTAACTAACAAACTAACTAACAAACTAACTAACTACCTTCCCACATACCCACTAACTAACTAACTTATTACCCTCCCACTAACTCACTAACGAACTATCTAACTAACTAAATAACTAACTAGCTAACTAACTAACTACTAGATAACTAACAAACAAACTAACTAAATAACTAATTAGTTAACTAACTAAATAACTAACTAACTAACTACTAGATAACTAACTAACTAATTAACTAATTAACAAACTAACTAGCTAAATAACTATCTTGCTACATGCCTATTAACTATCTAATTAACTAACAAACTAACTAACTAACAAAATAACTACCTTCCTACATACCCACTAACTAACTAACTAACTAACTTCCCACTAACTACCTAACTAACTAACTATCTAACTCGCTAAATAACTAACTGGCTAACTAACTAACTACTAGATAACTAACAAACAAACTAACTAAATAACTAATTTGTTAACAAACTAAATAACTAACTAACAGACTACTAGATAACTAACTAACTAATTAACTAATAAACAAACTAACTAGCTAAATAACTATCTTTCTACATGCCTACTAACTAACTAATTTACTAACAAACAATCTTTTTAAATACCTATTAACTAACTAACTAACTAACTAACTAACTAACTAACTACCTTCATACATTCCCGCCAACTAACAAACTAACTAAGTAAATAAATAACTAACCTGCTAACTACTAGCTAACCAACTAACTAACTAACTAAATAAATAACTAACTGATGACCTAACTAACTAACTAACTACTAGATAACTAACTAACTAACTGACTAACTAACTAACTAACTACTAGATAACTAACTAACTAACTAACTAACTAACTAACTAACTAACTAACTAATTAACTAACTACAAACTAATTAACTAACTATCTAACTAACCCCCCAACTACCTTGATACATATATATTGATTAACTAACTAACCCACTAACTAACTAACTACTAGCTAACTAACTAAGTAACTAACTAACTAACTAACTATCTAACTAACTAACAACCTTCTTGCATACTAACTAACTAATTAACTAACTAACTACTAGCTAATTAACTAACTAACTAAGTAACTACCTTCTTACATACATATTGACTAACTAACTAATTAACTAACTAACTAACTAACTAACTTACTAACTAACTAACTAACTTACTAACTAACTAACTAACTATTAGCTACATGAATAAATAACTAACAAACAAACTAAATAACTACTAGATAACTAACTAAATAACTAACTAACTAACTAACTAAATAACTATCTTCCTACATACATATTAACTAAATGACTAACTAACTTACTAACTGCCTTCCTACATACCCACTAACTTAATAACTTACTAAATAACTACTAGTTATTTAACTAACTAACTAACTAACTAAATTAATAACTAACTAATTGACTAACTAACTAACAAATTAACTAACTAACTAGCTACCTTCGTACATACTCACTAACTAACTAACTTACTAACTAACTAATTAACTAATTAATTAATTAACTAATTAACTAACTAACAACTAGTTAACTAACTAACTAACTAACTAAATAACTAACTAATTAACTAACTAACTAACTAATAAACTACTAGTTAACTAACTAACTAACTTTCTAACAAACTACCTTCATACATACCTATTAACTAACTAACTAACTACCTTTCTAAGTAACTAACTCACTAACTAACTAACTAACTAAATAACTAACTAACTAACTAACTAGTTAACTAACTAAATAACTAACTATCTAACTACTAGATAACTAACTAACTAACTAAATAACTAACTAACTAACTAATTACTAGCTAGCTGATAAAATAAGTAACTAACTAATTACTAGACAACTAACATAATAACTAACTAATTTACTAACTAACTATCTTCTTAAATACCTATTAACTAACTAACTAACTAACTAACTACCTTCCTGCATACCCGCCAACTAACTTACTAACTAACTTAATAAATAACTATCCTGCTAACAACTAGCAAGCTAGCTAACTAACTAACAAACTAAATAACTAATTGATGACCTAACTAACTAACTAAATACTAGATAACTAACTAACTAACTGACTAACTAACTAACTAACTAATTAACTAACTATCAATCTAACTAACTAACTACTTTGATACATATATATTGATTAACTAACTAACTACTAGCTAACTAACTAAGTAACTAACTAAATAACTAACTGATTAACTAACTAACTAACTAATTAACTACCTTTCTAACTAACTAACTAACTAACTAACTTCCTACATACTAACTAACTAACTACTAGCTAATTAACTAACTAACTGACTAACTAACTACCTTCTTACATACATATTGACTAACTAACTAATTAACTAACTAACTAACAAACTAACTTACTAATTAACTGACTAACTAACAAACTACTAGCTAACTGAATAAATAACTAACTAACTAACTAACTAACTAACTAACTAACTAACTACTAGATAACTAACTAAATAACTAACTAATTAACTAACAAACTATCTTCCTACGTACATATTAACTAACTAACTAACTAACTTACTAACTACCTTCCTACATACCTACTAACAAAGTCGCTTACTAATTAAATTAATAACTAACTAAATAACTACTAGTTATTTAACTAACGAACTAACTAACTAAATAACTAACCAATTAACTAACTAACTAACTAAATAACTAACCAATTAACTAACTAACTAACTAATTAACTAACTAACTAGCTACCTTCGTACATACCCACTAACTAACTAACTAACTAACTAAATAACTACGTAGTTAGTTAGTAAGTTAGTTCGGTAGTTAATTATATAATTAGTCAGTTAATTAGTTAGTTAGTTACTTAATTAGTATATACTTAATTAGTTAGTTAGTTACTTAATTAGTTAGTTATTTAATAGGAAGGTAGTTAGTTAGTTAATTAGTTAGTTATTTGATAGGAAGGCGGTTAGTTAGTTAGCTAGTTAGTGTGTTAGCTAGTAGTTACTTAGTTAGTTAGTTAGTTAATAGGTTCTGAGGAAGTTAGTTAGTCAGTTAGTTAGTGAGTTAGATAATAGGTATGTAGGAAGATAGTTAGTTACTTAGTTAGTGAGTTAGTTAATAGGTATGTAAGAAGATAGTTAGTTACTTAGTTAGCCAGTAGTTAGTTAGTTAGTTAACTAGTTAGTTAGTTAGTTAGTTAGTTAGTTAGTTAGTTAGGTAGTGCGTGTATACGAAGGTAGTTAGTTAGGTAGTTAATAGGTATGTATGAAGGAAGGTAGTTAGTAAGTTAGTTAATTTTTTAATTAGCTTGTTAGCTAGTAGTTAGTAAGTTAGTTAGTTAGTTAATTAGTTAGTTGGTTACTTAATTAATTAGTGGGTATGTAGGAAGGCAGTTTGTTAGTTAATACGTTAGTTAGTTAGTTAGCTAGTCAGTTTGTTAGCTAGTAGTTACTTACTCAGTTAGTTAGTTAATATGTATATAGGAAGTTAGTTAGTTAGTTACTTAATGAGTTAGTTAATTGGTTAGGTAGTTAGTTAGTCAGTTATTTAATACGCATGTATAAAGGTAGTTAGTAAGTTAGTTCGGTGGTTAATTATGTAATTAGTTAGTTAGCTAGAAGTTAGTCAGTTAGTTAATTAGTTAGTTACATAATTAGTTAGTTACTTAATTAGTTAGTTGGTTTCTTAATTAGTTAGTTATTTAATAGGAAAGTAGTTAGTTAGTTAATTAGTTAGTTAGTTAGTTTGCTACTGAGTGTGTTAGATAGTAGTTACTTAGTTAGTTAGTTAGTTAATAGGTTTGTTGGAAGGAAGTTAGTTAGTTAGTTAGTGAGTAAGTTAATAGGTATGTAGGAAGATAGTTAGTTACTTAGTTAGTAATATAGTTAGTTAGTTAGTTAGTATGTTCGTTAGTTAGTGGGTATGTTGGAAGGTGGCTAGTTAGGTTGGTTAGTAAGTTAATCAATTTGTTACTTGCGTTAGTTATTTAGTTAGTTAGTTAGTTAGTTGGCCAGTAGTTAGTTAGTTAATTAACTTGTTATTTATTTAGTTAGTTAGTTAGTTATTTAGTTAGTTAGTTAGTTAACTAACTAACTAAATGACTGACTAATAACTAAATAACTAACTAAACTAACTAACGAACTACTAGCTAACTAACTAATTGACTAACTAATTTACTAACTATCTAACTTACTAACTAACTAACTAACTAACTACCTTCTTACATACATATTTACTAACTAACTAACTAACGAACTAACTAACTAACTAACCAACTAACTAACTAACTTACTACTAGATAACTAATTAAATAACTAACTAATTAATTAGCTAATTAACTAACAAACTATCTTTCTACATACCTATTAACTAACTAACTAACTAACTAATTAACTAACTAACTAACTAACTAACTAACTATATACCTTCTTACATAACCGCTAACTAACTAAATAACTAACTAACTAAAAAACTAACTAACTAACTAACTAACTAACTACTAGCTAACTAACTAACTAAATAACTAACTGATTAACTAACTAACTAACTAACTACTTGATAACTAACTCACTTATTAACTAACTAACTAATTAACTAACTATCTAACTAACTAACTAACTACGTTTTTACATACATATTAGCTACTAACTAACTAACTAACTCACTAACTCACAAACTAACTGATTAACTAGTGAATTAGTTTGTTAGTTTGATAGTTAGTTAATTAGTTAGTTAGTTATTAGTTAGTTTGTAGGTATGTAGGATGGTAGTTAGTTAGTCGGTTAGTTAGTCAATTAGTTAGTTAGTTTGTTAATAGGTATATAGGAAGACAGTAAGTTAGTTAGTTAGTTAGATAGATACTAGTTAATAGGTATGTAGGAAGACAATTAGTTAGCTAGTTAGTTAGTTAATTTGTTAGTTAGTTAGATACTAGTTAATTAGTTAGTTAGTAAGTTAGTTAGATAGTTAGTGAGTTTGTAGGAAGGTAGTTAGTTAATTAGTTAGTTATGTAGTTAGCTATTTAGTTAGTTTATAGGTATGTATGAAGATAGTTAGTTAGTTAGTTAATTAGTTCGTTATTTAGTCAGTTAGTTAGTTAGTTAGCTAGTAGTTAGTTAGTTAGTTAGTTAGTTGACTAGTTAGTTAGTTAGTTAGCTAGCTTGTAGTTAGTTTGTTAGCTAGTTAGTTAGTTAATAGGTATGTAGGAAGGTAGTTAGTTAGCTAGTTAGTTAGTCAGTTATCTAGTAGTTAGTTAGTCAGTTAGTAAGTAAGTTAGTTAGTTCGTTAGTTAGTTATCTAGTAGTTAATTAGTTAGTTAGTTAGTTAACTAGTTCGTTATTTAATTAGTAAGTTTGTTAGTTCTCTAGTAGTTAGGTAGTTAGCTAGTTAGTTATTTAGTTAGTTAGTAAGTTAGTTATTTAGTTAGTGGGAATGTAGTTAGTTAGTTAATTATATAGTTAATACGTATGTAGGAAGTTGGTTATTTAGTTTGTTAGTTGGTTTGTTAATTAGTTAGTTAGTTATTTAGTTATTTAGTCAGTTAGTTAGTTAGTTAGTTATCTAGTTATTTAGTTAGTTAATTAGTTAGTTAGTTAGTTAGTTAATTAGTTAGTTATTTAGTTATTTAGTTATTTAGTTATTTAGTTATTTAGTTAGTTAGTTAGTTAGTTAGTTATCTAGTTATTTAGTTATTTAGTTAGTTAGTTAGTTATTTAGTTAGTTTGAAAGGTAGTTAGTTAGTTAGTTAGTTAATAGGCATGTATGAAGGTAGTTAGTTAGTAAGTTAGATAGTTAATTACTTAGTTAGTTAGCTAGTGGTTTGTTAGTTAGTTAGTTAGTTATTTAGTTATTTAGTTAGTTAGTTAGTTAACTAGTAGTTAGTTAGTTAATTAGTTAATTAATTAGTTAATTAATTAGTTAGTTAGTAAGTTAGTTAGTTAGTGGGTATGTACGAAGGTAGCTAGTTAGTTAGTTAATTTGTTAGTTAGTTAGTTAATCAGTTAGTTAGTTAGTTAGTTAACTAGTTAGTTATTTATTTATTTAGTCAGTTAGTTAAATAGCTAGTAGTTATTTAGATAGTTATTTATTTATTTAGTTAATCACCTAGTTAGTGGGTATGTAGGAAGGTAGTTGGTAAGTTTGTTAGTTAGTTAATATGTATGTAGGAAGATTGATAGTTTGTTAATTAGTCAGTTATTTAGTTAGTTATCTAGTAGTTAGTTAGTTAGTAAGTTAGTTAGTTTGTTAGTTAGTTAATTTGTTAGTTAGTCAATGTGTATGTGAGAGGATAGTTAATTAGTTAGTTAGTTAGTTAATTATCTAGTTAGTTAGTTAGTTAGTTAGTTAGTTAGTTAGTTAGTTAGTTAATCAGTTAGTTCTTTAGTTAGTTAGTTAGTTAGCTAGTAGTTAGTTAGTTAGTGAGTTAGCTAGTTAATTAATATGTATGTATCAAGGTAGTTAATTTGTTAGTTAGATAGTTAGTTATTTAGTTAGTTAGTTCATTAGTTAGTTAGTTAGTTAGTTAGTTAGTTAGTTAGTCAGTTAGTTATCATGTAGTTAGTTAGTTAGTTAGTTAGTTAGGTCATCAGTTAGTTATTTATTTAGTTAGTTAGTTAGTTAGCTAGTAGTTAGCTAGTTAGTGATTTAGTTAGTTATTTAGTTAGTCTGTTGGTGGGTATGCAGGAAGGTAGTTAGCTAGTTAATTAGTAAATTAATAGGTATTTAAGAAGATAGTTAGTTAGTAAATTAGTTAGTTATTATGTTAGTTATCTAGTAATTAGTTAGTTAGTTATTTTGTCAGCTAGCTAGTAGATTAGTTAGTTATTTAGTTAGTTAGTTAGTTAGTTATCTAGTAGTTAGTTAGTTAGTTATTTAGTTAGTTAATTAGTTAGTTATTTAGTTAATTAGTTTGTTAGTTATCTAGTGGTTAGTTAGTTAACTAGTTAGTTATTTTGGTAGTTAGATAGTTAGTTAGTTAGTTAGTTAGTTAGTTAGTTAGTTAGTTAGTTAGTTAGTTGGTATGTAGGAAGGTAGGTAGGTAGTTAGGTAATTAGTTAGTTAATAGGTATGTAGGAAGATAGTTATTTAGTTAGTTTGTAAATTAGTTAATTAGTTAGTCACTTAGTTAGTTAGTTAGTTAGTTAGTTAGTTAGAAAGGTAGTTAGTTAGTTAGTTAGTAGGTATGTAGGAAGATAGTTAGTTAGTTAATTAGTTTGTTATTTAGATAGATATCTAGTAGTTAGTTAGTTACTTAGTTAGTTATTTAGATAGATATGTAGGGAAACAATTGGTTAGTTAGTTAGTTAGTTAATGAGTTAGTTAGTTAATTAAACACTGGTTAATTAGTTAGTTAGTTAGATAGTTAGGTAGTTTGTTAGTTAGTTAGTTAGTGAGTTTGTTGGAAGGTAGTTAGTCAATTAGTTAGTTAGGTAGTTAGCTAATTAGTTAGTTTATAGGTATGTATGAAGGTAGTTAGTAAGTTAGTTAGTTAATTAGTTAGTTAGTTAGCAAGTAGTTAGTTAGTTAGTTAGTTAGTTATTAGAAAGTAGTTAGTTAGTAAGTTAGTTGGCTAGTTAGTTAGTTAGTTACCTAGCTAGCCAGTAGAGCTAGTAGTAAGTTAGTTAGTTAATTAGTTAGTTAGTGAGTTAATCAGTTAGTTAGTTTGTCAGTTAGTTAATATGTATGTAAAAAGGTAGTTAGTTAGTTTGTCAGATAGTTAATTTGTTAGTTAGTTAATTACTTAGTTACTTAGTTAGTTAATAGGTAGATAGGAATATAGTTAGTTAGTTAGTTAGTTAGATAGATACTAGTTAATAGGTATGTAGGAAGACAATTAGTTAGTTAGGTAGATAGGAATACAGTTAGTTAGTTAGTTAGTTAGTTAGTTAGTTAATTTGTTACTTAGTTAGATACTAGTTAATTAGTTAGTTAGTTAGTTAGGAACTTTGTAGGAAGGTAGTTAGTTAATTAGTTAGTTAGGTAGTTAGCTATTTTGTGAGTTTATATGTATGTATACTAGCTAACTAACTAATTGACTAACTAATTTACTAACTATCTAACTAACTAACTAACTAACTAACTAACTAACTACCTTCTTACATACATATTTACTAACTAACTAACTAACGAACTAACTAACTAACTAACCAACTAACTAACTAACTTACTACTAGATAACTAACTAAATAACTAACTAATTAATTAGCTAATTAACTAACAAACTATCTTTCTACATACCTATATAAACTAACTAACTAACTAACTAACTAATTAACTAACTAACTAACTAACTAACTAACTAACTACATACCTTCTTACATAACCGCTAACTAACTAAATAACTAACTAACTAACAAACAAACTAACTAACTAACAAACTACTAGCTAACTAACTAACTAACTAACTAACTGATTAACTAACTAACTAACTAACTACTTGATAACTAACTCACTTATTAACTAACTAACTAATTAACCAACTATCTAACTAACTAACTAACTACGTTTTTACATACATATTAGCTACTAACTAACTAACTAACTCACTAACTCACAAACTAACTAATTAACTAGTTAGTTAGTTAGTTAGTTTGATAGTTAGTTAATTAGTTAGTTAGTTATTTGTTAGTTTGTAGGTATGTAGGATGGTAGTTAGTTAGTCGGTTAGTTAGTCAATTAGTTAGTTAGTTTGTTAATAGGTATATAGGAAGACAGTCAGTTAGTTAGTTAGTTAGATATATACTAGTTAATAGGTATGTAGGAAGTCAATTAGTTAGCTAGTTACTTAGTTAATTAGTTAGTTAGTTAGATACTAGTTAATTAGTTAGTTAGTAAGTTAGTTAGTTAGTTTGTGAGTTTGTAGGAAGGTAGTTAGTTAATTAGTTAGTTATGTAGTTAGCTATTTAGTTAGTTTATAGGTATGTATGAAGATAGTTAGTTAGTTAGTTAATTAGTTCGTTATTTAGTCAGTTAGTTAGTTAGTTAGCTAGTAGTTAGTTAGTTAGTTAGTTAGTTAGTTGACTAGTTAGTTAGTTAGTTAGCTAGCTTGTAGTTAGTTTGTTAGCTAGTTAGTTAGTTAATAGGTATGTAGGAAGGTACTTAGTTAGCTAGTTAGTTAGTCAGTTATCTAGTAGTTAGTTAGTTAGTTAGTAAGTAAGTTAGTTAGTTCGTTAGTTAGTTATCTAGTAGTTAATTAGTTAGTTAGTTAGTTAACTAGTTCGTTATTTAATTAGTACGTTTGTTAGTTCTCTAGTAGTTAGTTAGTTAGCTAGTTAGTAATTTAGTTAGTTAGTAAGTTAATTAGTTAGTTAATTTGTTACTTAGTTAGATACTAGTTAATTAGTTAGTTAGTTAGTTAGGAACTTTGTAGGAAGGTAGTTAGTTAATTAGTTAGTTAGGTAGTTAGCTATTTAGTTAGTTTATATGTATGTATGAAGGTAGTTAGTTAGTTAGTTTGTTAATTAGTTCGTTATTTAGTCAGTTAGTTAGTTAGTTAGCTAGATGTTAGTCTGTTAGTTAGCTAGTAGTTAGTTCGTTAGTTAGTTGGCTGGTTAGTTAGTTAGTTAGCTAGCTAGCAAGTAGTTAGTTTGTTAGTTAGTCAGCTAGTTAGTTAATAGGTATGTAGGAAGTTAGCTAGCTAGTTAGTTAATTAGTTAGCTAGTAGTTAGCTAGTTAGTTAATTAGATAGTTAGTTAATTAGTTAGTTAGTTAGTTAGTTAGTTAATCAGGTAGTTATTTAGTTAGTTACTTAGTTAGTTAGCTAGTAGTTAGTTAGTTAGTTAATCAATATGTATGTATCAAGGTAGTTAGTTAGTTAGTTAGATAGTTAGTTAATTAGTTAGTTAGTTAGGTCATCAGTTAGTTAGTTTGTTATCTAGTAGTTAGTTAGTTAGTTAGGTCATCGGTTGGTCATTTAGTCAGTTAGTTAGTTAGTTAGTTAGCTAGCTAGCTAGTAGTTAGCTAGTTAGTTATTTATTTAGTTAGTTAGTTAGTAAGTTGGTGGGTATGTAGGAAGGTAGGTAGTTAGTTAGTTAGTTAGTTAATAGGTATTTAAGAAGATAGTTAGTTAGTAAATCAGTTAGTTATTATGTTAGTTATCTAGTAATTAGTTAGTCAGTTATTTTGTCAACTAGCTAGTAGTTAGTTAGTTAGTTAGTTAGTTAGTTATCTAGTAGTTAGTTAGTTAGTTATGTAGTTAGTTATTTAGTTAGTTAGTTTGTTAGTCGTCTAAAAGTTAGTTAGTTAGTTAGCTAGTTAGTTATTTAGTTTGTTAGATAGTTAGTTAGTTAGTGGGAAGGTAGTTAGTTAGTTAGTTAGTGGGTATGTAGGAAGGTAGTTAGTTAGTTAGTTAGTTAATTAGTTAGTTAATAGGTATGTAGGAAGATAGTTATTTAGTTAGTTAGTTTGTTAATTAGTTAATTTGTTAGTTTGTTAGTTATAGTTAGTCAGTTAGTTATAATTAGGTAGTAGTTAGTTAGTGAGTTAGTTAATTAGTTTGTTAGTTAATTAGTTAATTAATTATTTAGTTAATTAGTTAGTTAGTAAGTTAGTTTGTAAGTGGGTATGTACGAAGGTAACTAGTTAGTTAGTTAATTTTTTAATTAGTTAGTTAATTAGTTTGTAAGTTAGTTAAGTAGTTAATTATTTATTTAGTTAGTTAGTTAAATAGCTAGTAGTTATTTCGTTAGTTATTTATTTATTTATTTAGTAGGTTACTTAGTTAGTGGGTATGTTGGAAGGTAGTTAGTAAGTTAGTTAGTTAGTTAGTTAGTTAGTTAGTTAGTTAGTTAATATGTATGTAGGAAGATTGTTAGTTAGTTAATTAGTTAGTTATTTAGTTAGTTATCTAGTAGTTAGTTAGTTATTTATTCAGTTAGCTAGTAGTTAGTTAGTTAGTAAGTTAGTTAGTTAATTAGTTAGTTAATTAGTTAGTTAGTTAGTTAATTAGTCAATATGTATGTAAGAAGGTAGTTAGTTAGTTAGTTATTTAGCTAGTAGTTAGTTAGTTAGTTAGTATGTAAGAAGGTCGTTAGTTAGTTAGTTAGTTAGATAGTTAGTTAATTAGTAGGTTAGTTAGTTAGTTAGTTAGTTAATCAGTTAGTTATTTAGTTAGTTACTTTGTTAGTTAGCTTGTAGTTAGTTAGTTAGTTAGTTAGTTGATCTATATGTATGTATCAAGGTAGTTAGTTAGTTAGTTAGTTAGTTAGATAGTTAGTTAATTAGTTAGTTAGTGAATTAGTTAGTTAGTTAGTTAGTTATCTAGTAGTTAGTTACTTAGTTAGGTCATCAGTTATTTATTTAGTTAGTTAGTTAGTTAGTTAGTTAGCTGGTTAGTTATTTATTTAGTTAGTTAGTTAGTTAGTTGGTGGGTATGTGGGAATGTAGTTAGTTAGTTAGTTATTTAGTCAATTGGTATTTAAAAAGATAGTTAGTTAGTAAATAAGTTAGTTATTATGTTAGTTATCTAGTAATTAGTTAGTTAGTTATTTTGTCAGCTAGCTAGTAGATTAGTTAGTTATTTAGTTAGTTAGTTAGTTAGTTATCTAGTAGTTAGTTTGTTTGTTATTTAGTTAGTTAATTAGTTAGTTATTTAGTTAGTTAGTTTGTTAGTAATCTAGTGGTTAGTTTGTTAACTAGTTAGTTATTTTGGTAGTTAGATAGTTAGTTAGTTAGTTAGTTGGTATGTAGGAAGGTAGGTAGGTAGTTAGTTAATTAGTTAGTTAATAGGTATGTAGGAAGATAGTTATTTAGTTATTTAGTTAATTTGTTAATTAGTTAATTAGTTAGTCACTTAGTTATTTAGTTAGTTAGTTAGTTAGTTAGTTAGTTAGTTAGTTAGTTAGAAAGGTAGTTAGTTAGTTAGTTAATAGGTATGTAGGAAGATAGTTATTTATTTAGTTAGTTAGTTAGATAGCTAGCCAGTAGTTAGCTGGTTAGTTATTCATTTAGTTAGTTAGTTAGCTAGTTGGTGGGTATGTGGGAATGTAGTTAGTAAGTTAGTTAGTTAGTTAATATGTATTTAAGAAGATAGTTAGTTAGTAAATCAGTTAGTTATTATGTTAGTTATCTATTAATTAGTTAGTTAGATATTTTGTCAGCTAGCTAGTAGTTAGTTAGTTATTTAGTTATCTAGTAGTTAGTTAGTTATTTAGTAAGTGAACCAGTAAGTTATTTAGTTAGTTAGTTTATTAGTTATCTAGTAGTTAGTTAGCTAGCTAGCTACTTATTTAGTTAGATAGATAGTTAGTTAGTTAGTTAGTTAGCGGTAAGGTAGTTAGTTAGTTAGTTAGTTAGTTAGGTCGTTAATAGGTATGTAGGAAGATAGTTATTTAATTATTTAGTTAGTTTGTTAATTAGTTAATTTGTTAGTTAGTTAGTTAGTTAGTTAATAGGTATGTATGAAGGTAGTTAGTTAGTAAGTTAGTTAGTTAACTAGTTAGTTAGTTACCTAGTAATTTGTTAGTTAGTTAGTTAATTAGTCAGTTGGTTATTTAGTTAGTTAGTTAGTTAGTTAGTTAGTTATTTAACTAGTAGTTAGTTACATAATTAGTTAATTAATTAGTTAGTTAATTAGTTAGCTAGTGGGTAGTTAGTTAGTTAGTTAGTTAGTAAGTTAGTTAGTTAGTTAGTTAGTTAGTTAATTAGTAGTTAGTTGGTTAGTTAGTGAATATGTATGCAAGAAGGTAGTTAGTTAGTTAGTTAGCTAGTTAATTAGCTAGTAGTTAGTTAGCTAGTTAGTTAATTAGTATGTAAGATGGTTGTTAGTTAGTTAGTTAGTTAGATAGTTAGCTAATTAGTAAGTTAGTTAGTTAGTTGGTTAATCAGTTAGTTATTTAGTTGGACACTTAGTTAGTTAGCTAGTAGTTAGTTACTTTGTGAGTTAGTTAGTTAATTAATATGTATGTATCAAGGTAGTTAGTTAGTTAGTTAAATAGTTAGTTAATTAGTTAGTTAGTTAATTAGTTAGTTAGTTAATTAGTTAGTTAGTTAGTTAGTTAGTTAGTTAGTTATCTAGTAGTTAGTTAGTTAGGTCATCAATTAGTTATTTAGTTTGTTAGTTTGTTAGTTAGCTAGTAGTTATCTGGTTAGTTATTTATTTAGTTAGTTAGTTAGTTAGTTGGTGGGTATGTAGGAAGGCAGTTAGTTAGTTAGTTAGTTAGTTAGTAAATTAGTTAGTTATTATGTTAGTTATGTAGTAGTTAGTTAGTTAGTCATTTTGTTAGTTAGCTAGTAGTTAGTTAGTTAGTCAGTTAGTTAGTTATTTAGTTATCTATTTAGTTATTTAGTTAGTTAGTTTGTTAGTTATCTAGTAGTTAGTTAGTTAGCTAGTTAGTTATTTAGTTAGTTAGATAGTTAGCTAGTTAGTTAGTGGGAAGGTAGTTTGTTAGTTAGTTAGTGGGTATGTAGGAAGGGAGTTAGTTAGTTAGTTAGTTAGTTAGTTAGTTAATACGTGTATGTAGGAAGATAATTGTTTAGTTATTTAGTTAGTATGTTAATTAGTTAATTAGTTAGTTAGTTAGTTATTTTGTTATTTAGTTAGTTAGTTAGTTTGTTTGTTAGTTAGTTAGTTAGAAAGGTAGTTAGTTTGTTAGTTAATAGGTATGTAAGAAGGTAGTTAGTTAGTAAGTTAGTAAGTTAGCTAGTAGTTTGTTAGTTAGTTAGTTGGTTAATTAGTTAGTTATTTGGTTAGTTAGTTAGTTAGTTAATTAGTTCATTAATTAGTTAGTTAATTAGTTAGTTAGTTAGTTAGTTAGTTAGTTAGTGGGTATGTACGATGGTAGCTAGTTAGTTAGTTAATTTGCTAATTAGTTAGTTAGTTAGTTAGTTAGTTAATTAGGTAATTATTTAGTTAGTTGCACTACTACAAAAAATGCAGTTAGGGACAAGCGTCGTTAGTCCCTAAAACACGGTTTGGAGTCGTTGTAGATCTTTAGGGACTATATATAGTCCCTAAGATTTTGTCATAACAGGCCCGACGCAGCAAATCAGGGTGACAAAAGTTTTTTTGATTTTGGTCCCTGATAACCGCATTTCTTGCGACAAGACTAATTTCCGATTTTTTACTCATTTTCTTAGGTAGTCCCTGAAAATGAATTTTCTGTGACAAGTTATCGTCGTGAAAAATATGCTTTATGTGACTAACTTTCATCCCCAACTATGGTTGTTTTATGACTAGAATTTGTCTCTAAATATTTCTTTTACGTGACGAATTTTAGTATCTGAATATATATTTTATTTGACTAAATTTTGTCCCTGACTATGTTCTTCTGTGACTAATTCTTGCCTCTAAATAATTTTTTTATGTGACAAATTTTAGTCTCTGAATATCTTATTATAGATAGTTCTAATCGGTAACATTGGGCCGTAAAATTCCGCTTCTACGTCGCAGTTACTGTAGCGTCGTAGTTACTGTAGCTCCTCTAAATATTATCCCTTCCTTTCCTCTCCTCTCGCTTCTCCTCCTGCTCTTTTCTTGCTCTCATTCTCTCAGAACCAAACCCGCGAGTAAAACCCTAGCTCCGCCAGATGGATCCGCCAGAGGGAAAAGGCGATAAGTACTAAAGTCAAATAATGGGCCGTTTGCTCTCTTCGCCGTTGGATGCTTCTCTTTTAGGCCGTCCGATCTAGGTTCTCTCCGCGCAAGCATAATCTGGGTACTCTCTTGCCGCCTCTCTCTCCTCATTTCCGCACTCATTTCCGCAAGCCAGAAGAACAAAGGAAGAGCCAAACCCTAGCGACGGCAGTGACGTGCGAGAAAGCACAGAGATAACGCGAAACGAGACAGAGAGAAAGAGCAAGATAGAAGCCGCGCGAACTGCGCCTGTAGCCAGCCGCGACTGTAGCCAGCCATCGATCGAAGATGCTGCCGTCTTTGCGTAAGTCTATTAACATATAATTTCATGTGTACACCTGCAAAAAGAAAACCCTGCAATTGCAAAATTTCTTTTATTTATTCATCAAAAAAGAAGTTCTGTTTGAGATAACATTTGCTCTTTTAAGTTCTGTTTTTATTGATTTTTTGGTATGTATTATATTGTAGATTACCAAATGTGGAAGCAGGGGAAATTCCAGCTGATTGTGTGGTGATGAAACAAAATTGATCCATTTTTCTGACTACCTCTTGCGATATTGGCCAAATATACTGTCCACGATTGGTAATTAATATATTATTTCTCCCTTTTCAAAGTTTTTAAATCCAATTACTTTTTCATCAATTTTATGTTATCTGGGTGAAATTTAGTAATTTTATTTTCTGTTTAAGGTTATCGATGCAAAAGTGGCTTAATGGTGTTAATAAAAAAATCAAGTGTATTGCTCAATGAAGTTGAATTGAACTCAGTCTTGATGATGAAGTGGATCTTTTTACTGAATTTGGTTAATTTAAATTTACTTAATTGGTTTTTCTAATATATTTTTATGTGTTTATTTAGGGATGACTTTGAGTTATTTAGGGATTGCACGAAGGGGAGTGAGTTTGTGCCACAAAGAATAGACGATGTGGCTACTGAAAAAATGAATGAACGGCTAGAATTAGGTACAAAATTACTGACAAATTAATCTCTCTAATTGTTAATGTTGAGTCAGATAATGGCTGAATATATTAATTCTCCATTTCTTTGATTTGTTAAATCTTTGTTGTTAATCTGATCAGTTATGAAATTATTAATCGCCCTGAATGTTATTTCGAATGAATACATAATGTCATCTCAAAATTTAATAGTAATCTATTACGTAAATTAAAACTCGACATCATTAAGTAATGGCCTTAATTGCAGCTGAAAATGAGCCAAATCACGGGAAGAGAAAATAATCCACAGCTTGCTTCAGGTACTAAATTAACAAAAAATAAAGGGTTGCGAATGATTTTTTTCTTATAAAATTCTTCTGATTTTATTTTTGTTAAATTGATTTATTTATAACAACAGATTTTTCCAATACGTGTCGATATTGAAATGCGTGAGTGGCTTTGAGACAGACAAAGTGATGACATGAATATTCAGAAATTAGGAGGGGCTTTTGGTGAAATTTCAAACAACCAGAAAGAGGTGCGCGGTAATGAAATTTTGACACGGTGAGTTATTTTGCTCTTACTGTATTGAAATTTTTTTTCTATTGACTCCTCAAAAACCTAAAATCATTTGATGCTCAAATTGGTTACTAGATGCGGACATTGGCGATTATGCTGTCGAAAAGATGAGGTGCCAAGCGATTCTGTCATGGATGTGAGTCCATATATAAGTTAATTGTGCAATTATAATTTCGAGAAAATGGAAAATTGATCATTAATGTGCTCAATTTGTTTTTTTTTTTGTTGACATTTTTGTAGTTCGGTTCAAGCACACAAATCTAAGCAGAACATCTCATCTAGGTGATATTAACTCACGGCGAATAAAAGTGATTTAGGTAAATTTCTATTCATAGATCCTTAATTATGACTAATTTAAGATTGCATTATGGCAGTTTAATTAGCTTATTGTGATAATAATAAAATTTTCAGAATCTATGGTCCTCAGCATTTAGGCCTTTACCGGGTAGCGAGCGAGATGTGGAGGGTCAAGTTTTCGATGCCCGAGACCCGTTAGCAGAGAAAAAGGGGAAATTAATTTAATCAGAAGAAGAGCCGAGGACGAAATCAACAAGTATGATAATTCTGTCGAGGTAACTAGGTCCATAATGATAAATAATGTACCCCTGAGTATTTCAGGCTCTTATCGGATTCTCGGATCTGTTTGTCGAGGCTTTGGAATCTGTTTGTCGAAAGGCTGGATCTCATGGAATGGATTTTTAAGAGAGAGAAGTATATATATTAATATATGCAGTAAGATTATATTGAGGGAACAATTTAAAGTTTGTTTTGAAGATAATTCAGTTCTGTTTTCGAAGAATATTTTTCTGTTATTTTTAGAAGAGAAAACCGAGAGAGAGAGAGAGAGAGAGAGAGAGAGAGAGAGAGAGAGAGAGAGAGAGAGAGAGAGAGAGAGAGAGAGAGAGAGAGAGAGAACTTTAAGGTGTAATATCCACATACTAACACAAATCATAAAAATAAGAAGAAAATACGAAAATAACTTTTTTCTACCACGAACCTGCGCAATTGCGTGGGTAACATGCTAGTTTGTACTATTTTTGGGAATGATATTAGTGCCTGAATATGTAGATATGAGACTACATTTTGTGACAAACTAACATTAGTCACAACATAAATATTATATTAATAAAATATGACAATAATATGGTTCCATTTATATTAAATAAAAAATATTACTAAAAACACTGTTACAATGTTAATTCTAGTACAACAAAACAACATACAACATCTCAAAAAAGCAAGATCCTTACGAAGATATAAGATAATAATATGAGAAATCCTTGTAATCGAATAATCATTTTAGAGAAAGGTCTTGATTGTCTTTTAAACCGGATGAACGAAGCTTCGTAACAATATTTGAGAATCCTTGATTGTTTTTAGAGGACGGACATCCATCTGGTTCGGGTATTGGACAGTGGAATTATAGCCATGTGAAGCTTCATATGCTCCTTCTAGTACTGGAAAGAAATAAAATTTTAAAATAAAACAATAATCAATAGCATAACTAACGAAAATTAACCACTACTTTTTTGCAAATATATTCCTGTAATTAAATTTAGTTGTACAAACCCATAACTTATAAATTTAATATACCTGCAATTACCTTACCAAGGAGGGCTCGATTACTGCTTCATCATATAAATAACCGTTGACGATTACATTCAACACGAGACGAGATACTGAAATATGAAAATTAAAGAAAAATCTCATAAAACAAGAAAATATTGCGCACACGTTAATGTGTCATATAAAGCATAATTACAAAAAAAGAAAAAAAGAAAAGAAAATCAATGTAATGTAATGTAATGTAATGTCAAATTAATTTTGTAGAAAAAATAATTCATTTGGGACTCAAATTAGAAATCTACCTTTCGAGATCATGATCGTACATTACAAAACTGTCACCACTTGTATGATAGAGTTTATGATCGAGACAACAAATTAAAGGGGCTACATAATTCTCTCACTGCCAAGTCAAGACTAACAAAACAAAATGAAAATGAACAAATTATATGTTATTAGGAAAAATGTGCGATAAAGAAGATAAATGATACTTAAGTTGTTTGACCTTTTTCTTGACGATCGTCACCATTTCGTGTAGGATATCTCGCTCTACAATTTGTTGGTGTACTATGTCTTCTCAATTCTTGCTTAGTCTCCAATACCTGTATTTATTTCCTCTACAATTTTCAGTCAAGTCTTGTGGCTCTGGACAACAAAGAGACTAAAATTCAGTTCAATTTTGAGCACCTTGAATAGAATTCCAATGCATGCAGTCGGCTTGGCGTACTCGTGGCTACAGAGAGACCAGCGGCTTGGCAAAATTGAACACCTTGAATAGAACTCCACCATGTGAGACTAAAATTCAGTTTAATTTTAACTCATAAATAATTCAAAGAATCGAAATTGGTACCTCAAAATAATTCGCTTAAAAACCAAAAATAATAATTAATTCATTTTTTTAAAAACCAAAAATAATCCATTTAAAAAAAGAAACAAAAATCAATCCATTATTTTTAAAAAAATAGAATTAAATGCATTTTTTTTTTTTTGCATGGGACATCTAATTATTTATTCATTAAATTTATAATGGAAATATTATCACATATATCCCAATTGATATTCAATGCCATTCAAATAAAGATGACATCATCATATCACATGGACACATATTAAAAAATGCATACATATGACATTTCAAAATTTTAATTATGAAATTTTTATTTATAGTAAACATAAAATATTGAAATTAGGAAAAAATGTATTGATTAAAAAAAAAAAATATTCGAAAAATAAATAATAATTAATGCATTTATTTAGAAACAAAAAATAATCCATTTTTTTAAAAAAAAATTAATCCATTATTTTTGAAGAATAGAATTAAATACATTTTTTTTTAACTTTTTTTTTTGCATGGGACATCTAAATTTTTTTTTCATTAAGTTTAGAATGTAAATATTATCACATATATCCCAATTGATATTCAATGCCATTCAAATAAAGATGACATCATCATATCACATGGACACATATTAAAAAATATATACATATGACATTTCAAATTTTTTATTATGAATTTTTTATTTATAATAAAATGAAATATTTAAATTAGGAAAAAATGTATTGATTCATAAATTTATTTTCGAAAAATAAATAATAATTAATGCTTTTTTTTAAAAACCAAAAATAATCCATTTAACAAAAAAAAACAGAAATTAATCCATTATTTTTGAAAAATAGAAATAAATGCATTTTCTTTTTTTTTGCATGGGGCATCTAATTATTTTTTCATTAAATTTAGAATGTAAATATTATCACATATATCCTAATTGACATTCAATATCATGCAAATAAAGACGACTTCATCATATTTAAATTAAAAAAAAACATACATATGAGATTTCAAATTTTTAATTATGAAATTTTTATTTATAATTAAACATAAAATATTATATCATTTCATATTAAATTATACCATACTGTACTATATGAAATCATATTATATTATATTATATTATTATCATATCATATTATATTATGTTATAATATACTATATGAAATAATACCTGGCTTTGAATAAACTAATATATGTGATAAATATTAAGAGGGAAATTTTGCCTCTAATTTTTTTCATTCTGTACTTGCTAAAATAGTGGAGGGAACTTTCCCTCCTTATTTTTTATATACGTGAGAACAAAAATTAAACACACAGGAAAAATAAAAAAAGCATGTTCTGAGAAACTAACTTTTCCTCTCAACAAAATATAAAACCCCTTTTTGTCCTCTCAACCAAAACCCTAGCGATCTGGACGTATGGTGACTGAGAGGGAGATGACGACAGAGAAGCTTTCGAACCAGCGTGAGATAGGGCGAGAAGACGCACGACGTCGCCGCTTCTGTCATTGGTGCTGACTTTACCTCTTTACTAACCCTGGCCCTGGCCCTACGAGGCGGTGGAGCTGGGAAAGTCGCACTAGGAATATGGCGGTTTTATCTGACATCGATAACAACTCCAGCTTGTATATCCACCTGCATCTCGAAAGGAATTTTGAAAGCCTCTTCAATCAAAGATTCTCTCTCTGTATTGATACTTGACGAGGTAATTGTGTTTTTATTCACTTTAGTCCCTGTTATTTTGCTAAATTGCTAATTTTTATTTAATTTGAAGGCCGATATGTTGTTATCGTATGGATATGAGAATGATTTGAAGGCTTTAACGCCGCATATTCTTCGAAGCTGTCAGTGTATCTTAATGTCTGCTACTTCTAGGTTCTTATTTTTTTTATCTTTTTGTGTTTTCTGAAAAATTGAGGGTCTTCTTTGCAATTTCTGATAATGCAGGGACTATCTTTGCATATTTGTCATATAATTATAAGATGCAAAACTTGACTTCTTTTAATTGATTCCAACAGTGCTGATGTGCAAAACTTGACTTCTGTTGCATCATCCAGTAACTTTGACACTGTCGGAAGTGGGTCCCGCTAAAGATGACATCATCCCCAAAAACGTTAAGCAATTTTGGGTAAAATACGGTTTAAATTGATTTATTCGAGTTCATATTAATTATTTGTTAATTTATAGATATCGTGTAGTATGAAAGACAAGCAATTTATATGTGCTCGCATTATTGAAGCTCGAACTTATTCAGAAAAAAGGTCTTATTTTTGTCAATACTATCGATATGGCTTTTCGATTAAGGCTCTTCTTGGAGAA
The DNA here is from genome assembly GCA_946800325.1 of Luzula sylvatica. Classification (NCBI taxonomy): domain Eukaryota; kingdom Viridiplantae; phylum Streptophyta; class Magnoliopsida; order Poales; family Juncaceae; genus Luzula; species Luzula sylvatica. The sequence goes on along the minus strand of OX326960.1, from coordinate 13,338,574 downwards.
GGTACCGTTTATTTTTCGTCTTTTTCCTATTTATACATTAATGTAATTATCTTATTGTTAATAGTTTGGAATCAAGTCTGCAATATTAAATGCTGAATTACCGCAAAATTCTCGCATCCATATTCTCGAGGTAACTTTTATTTTTAGTTTTATTTTCATGAAATTTAATTGTTTAATGTTATTTGTTTGGTTCAGGAATTCAAGGTTTGTTGGATTATTTAATCGCAACAGATCGAGTCCACTCGAAAGAAAAGGAGCAAACAAATAATAATAATAATAATGATGATGATGAGAATAATAATAAGAAAAAAGAAAACAAATCGAAAAAACGCATGAAACAAAATATGGATTCTGAGATTAATAGGTGAATTCAGATGATTAATACAATGAAAGGAAAAGGCTTGTGCCGATAAGGTGTTTTCTATATTGTTTATAATAGGTGAATTCAGATGATTAATAGGTGAATTCAGATGTTTATTTACATATTTCTTGAAATGGAAATTTAGTATTAAATGAAATGGAAATTTTGTATAATAATAATTGGATTTAGTATTAAATGAAATGGAAATTTATATTTTAATATAATATTTATATTTTGGTATAATTTAGAATTATATAAATGCCGGCAATCGAATATCGGATACATCTTTAATTGTTGTTTATTTTTACATTGCAAGTCCCTAAAATATTTATCAAATTTTGAATTGAATTAAGACTTGAATAAATAAATTATAATTTCTACCTAAAAATTAATATTTGTCAAATTATTTACAATTAGTATTAAATTAATTTATTGGACTCACGATGTTACGACAAAATATTAACGATTACATAGTCTCCAAACCAATGGCGACCAAAATCTTATTTTAGAGACGGATTATGCCAGTCCCTAAAATATTTCTAGTTGAATTAAATTAAGACTTGTCTAAATTAATTAAGATAGTATAAAATTAATGTATGACTTTATATATATCACGCAAAATATTCCATATAATTTACAACAATCAACGGCCAACTTTCGTCCCAATTATTTTTCATTTTACAAGTAACCTGTTTTGAGACTATTGTTTGTCACAAAATGTACGGACTTAAAATCTTAATCTTCTTCTGTGACAATTGTAGTACCAAAACAAAATTTTTGTCCCAAGAAATATAACTGTTTTGGGACAAAGCAAAATGTGCTCCTAATAACCAACATACAGACTCTAAATATACTTAGTCACTAGGATTTTCGAAGCTAATGAGACTTTTTGTAGTAGTGTTGGTTAGTTAAATAACTAGTAGTTATTTAGTTAGTTATTTATTTATTTAGTTAGTTAGTTATTTAATTAGTGGGTATGTAGGAAGACAGTTAGTTAGTTAATTAGTTAGACATTTAGTTAGTTATCTAGTAGTTAATTAGTTAATTAGTTAGTTCGTGAATTAGTTAGTTAGTCAGTCAATCAGTAAGTTAGTTAGTTATCTAGTAGTTAGTTAGTTAGTTAGGTCATCAGTTCGTTATTTAGTTAGTTAGCTAGTAGTTAGCTGGTTAGTTATTAATTTAGTTAGTTAGTTAGTTTGTTGATGGGTATGTAGTTAGTTAGTTAATAGGAATTTAAGAAGATAGTTAGTTAGTAAATTAGTTAGTTATTATGTTATATATCTATTAATTAGTTAGTTAGTTATTTTGTCAGCTAGCTAATAGTTAGTTAGTAAGTTAGTTATTTAGTTAGTTAGTTAGTTAGTTATCTAGTAGTTAGTTAGTTAGTTAGTTAGTTAGTTAGTTAACTAGTTAGTTATTTAGTTAGTTAGTTATCTAGTAGTTAGTTAGTTATCTAGTAGTTAGTTAGCTAGTTAGTTAATTAGTTAGATAGATAGTTAGTTAGTTAGTTAGCGGTAAGGTTGTTAGTTAGTTAGTTAGTAGGTATGTAGGAAGGTAGTTAGTTAGTTAGTTAGTTAGTTAATATGTATGTAGGAAGATAGTTATTTAGTTAGTTTGTTAATTAGTTAATTTGTTGGTTAGTAGGTATGTAGGAAGATAGTTATTTAGTTAGTAGGTATGTAGGAAGGTAGTGAGTTAGTTACTTAGTTAGTTTGCGGTAAACTAACTACTAACTAACAAACTAACTAACTAACTAACTAACTAACTATATAACTAACTATATAACTAAACAACTACTAGATAACTAACTAACTAACTAACTAACTAACTAACTAACTAACTAACTAATTACTAGAAAACTAACTATTTAACTAACTAACTATCTTCCTACAAACATATTAACTAACTAACTAACTAACTAACTTACTAACTACCATCCAACATACCCACTAACTAAGTAACTAACTAAATAAATAAATAACTAACTAAATAACTACTAGCTATTCAACTTACTAACTAACAAAATAAATAACTAACTAACTAACTAGTTAACGAACTAACTAACAAATTAACTGACTAATTAACTAACTAATTAATTAACTAATTAACTAACTAACTACTAGTTAACTTACTAACTAACTAACAAACTAAATAACTAACTAATTAACTAACTAACTAACTAACAAACTACTACCTAACTAACTAACTAGTTAAGTAACTAACTTACTAACTAACTACCTTCATACATACCTATTAACTAACTAACTAACTACCTTTCTAACTAACAAACTAACTAACTAACTAACTACCTAACTAAATAACTAAATAACTAAGTGACTAACTAATTAACAAATTAACAAATTAACTAAATAACTATCTTCCTACATACCTATTAACTAACTAACTAACTACCTACCTACCTACCTTCCTACAAACCCACTTACTTACTAACTAACTAACTAACTATCTAACTACCAAAATAACTAACTAACCACTAGATAACTAACAAACTAACTATCTAAGTAACTAACTAGTTAACTAACTAAATAACTAACTAACTAACTACTAGATAACTAACTAACTAACTAACTAACTAAATATCTAACTAACTACTAGCTAGCTGACAAAATAACTAACTAATTACTAGATAACTAACATAATAACTAACTAATTTACTAACTAACTATCTTCATAAATACCTATTAATTTACTAACTACCTTCCTACAAACCCACCAACTAACTAGCAAACAAACTAACTAAATCACTAACTAGCTAACTACTAGCTAACTAACTAACTAACTAAATAAATAACTAACTGATGACCTAACTAACTAACTAACTACAAGATAACTAACTAACTAACTGACTAACTAACTAACTAACTAACTAATTAACTAGCTAACGAATTAACTAACTATCTAACTAACTAACTAACTACCTTGATACATACATATTGACTAACTAACTAACTACTAGCGAACTAACTAACTAACTACTAGCTAACTAACTAACTAACTAACTAACTAAATAACTAACTGATTAACTAACTAACTAACTAACTAATTAACTAACTATCTAACTAACTAACTAACTAACTAACTAACTAACTACTAGATAATTAACTAACTAACTAACTAACTAACTACCTTCTCACATACATATTGACTAACTAACTAATTAACTAACTAACTAACTAACTAACTAACTTACTAACTAACTACTAGATAACTAACTAAATAACTAACTAATTAACAAACTATCTATCTTCCTACATACATATTAACTAACTAATTAACAAACTATCTATCTTCCTACATACATATTAACTAACTAACTAACTTACCAACAACCTTCCTACATACCCACTAACTAAGTTACAAACTAAATAAATAAATAACTATCTAAATAACTACTAGCTATTTAACTAACTAACCAAATAAATAAATAACTAACTAATTAACTAACTAACTAACTAACTAACTAATTAGCTAAGTAACTAACAACTTAACTAACTAACAAGCTACCTTCGTACATACCCACTAACTAACTAACTTACTAACTAACTAATTAACTAATTAACTAACTAATTAACTAACTAACTACTAGTTAACTAACTAACTAACTAACTAACTAAATAACTAACTAGTTAACTAATTAACTAACAAACCACAAGCTAACTAACTAACTAGTTAACGATCTAACTTACTAACTAACTACCTTCATACATACCTATTAACTAACTAACTAACTAACTACCTTTCTAACTAACTAACTAACTAATTAACTAACTAACTAAATAACTAAATAACTAACTAACTAACTAACTAACTAATTAACAAACCAACTAACTAACTAAATAACCATCTTCCTACATACATATTGACTATATAATTATCTGACTAACTACCTTCCCACTAACTAACTAACTAACTTACTAACTAACTAAATAACTAACTAACTAACTAACTAACTAACTACTAGAGAACTAACAACCTTACTAATTAAATAACTAACTAACTAACTAACTAACTAACTACTAGATAACTAACTAACTAACTAACTTACTTACTAACTAACTAACTAACTACTAGATAACTGACTAACTAACTAGCTAACTAACTACCTTCCTACATACATGTTAACTAACCAACTAACTAACTAACTAACTAACTAACTATTAGCTAGCTAACTAACTAACTAACTAGTGAACTGACTAACTAACTAACTAACTAACTACTAGCTAACTAACTAACTAACTGACTAAATAACGAACTAATTAAATAACTAACTAACTATCTTCATACATACCTATAAACTAACTAAATAGCTAACTACATAACTAACTAATTAACTACATACCTTCCTACAAACTCACTGACTGACTAACTAACTAACTTACTAACTAACTAATTAACTAGTATCTAACTGACTAACTAATCAACTAACTAACTAGCTAACTAATTGTCTTCCTACATACCTATTAACTAGTATCTATCGAACTAACTAACTAACTTACTGTCTTCCTATATACCTATTAACTAACTAACTAGCTAATTGACTAACTAACCGACTAACTAACTACCATCCTACCTACCGACTAACTAACTAATAACTAACTACCTAATTAACTAACTCTCAAACTAACTAACTACCTAACTAGTTAATTAGTTAGTTAGTGAGTTAGTGAGTTAGCTAGTGAGTTAGTTAGTAGCTAATATGTATGTAAAAACGTAGTTAGTTAGTTATTTAGATACTTAGTTAATTAATTAGTTAGTTAGTAAGTGAGTCAGTTATCTAGTAGTTAGTTAGTTAGTCAGTTAGTTAATCAGTTAGTCATTTATTTAGTTAGGTAGTTAGCTAGTAGTTAGTTAGTTAGTTAGTTAGTTATTTAGTTAGTTAGTGGTTATGTAAGAAGGTATGTAGTTAGTTAGTCAGTTAGTTAGTTAATTAGTTAGTTAGTTAATAGGTATGTAAAAAGATAGTTTGTTAGTTAATTAGTTTATTAATTAGTTAGTTATTTAGTTAGTTATCTAGTAGTTAGTTAGTTAGTTAGTTGGTTAGTTAGTTAGTTAGTTCGTTAGTTAGTTAGTTAGTAAATATGTATGTAAGAAGGTAGTTAGTTAGTTAGTTAGTCAGTTAGATAGTTAGTAAATTAGTTAGTCAATTAGTTAGTTAGCTAGTAGTTAGTTAGTTAGTTTAGCTAGTTATTTAGTTAGTTAGTTAGTTATTTAGTTAGTTAGTAAACTAACTAACTAACAAAATAACTAACTAAATAACTAACTAGTTAACGAACTAACTAACTACTGGCTAACTAACTAACAAACTAACTAAATAACTAGTTAACTAACTAACAAACTACTGGCTAACTAACTAACTAACTAACTAACTAACTCAAGTAACAAATTGATTAACTTACTAACCAACCTAACTAGCCGCCTTCCTACATACCCACTAACTAACGAACATACTAACTAACTAACTAACTAACTATATTACAAACTAAGTAACAAACTATCTTCCTACATACCTATTAACTAACTCACTAACTAACTAACTACCTTCTTGCATACCCACGAACTAACTAGCTAACTAAATAAATTACTAGCTAACTACTCGCTAACTAACTAACTAACTAAATAACTAACTAGTTACCAAACTAACAAACTAACTAACCAACTACTTGATAACAAACAAAGTAACTAACGAACTAACTATTTAACTAACTAACTAACTAACTACTTTCTTACATACATATTGACTAACTAACTATCTATCTAATTAACTAACTAACTAACTAACCAACTAAGTTACAAACAAACAAACTAACTAACTAACTAACTAACTAACTAACTAACTTCTAGCTAACAGAAAAAATAACTTACTAACTAACTAACTAACTAACTAAAACTAACTTCTAGCTAACAGAAAATATAACTAACTAACTAACTAACTAACTAACTAACTAACTTACTTACTGACTAACTAACTAACTACTAGATAACTGACTAACTAACTAGCTAACTAACTACCTTCCTACATACCTAGTAACTAACTAACAAACTAACAAACTAACTACTAGCTAGCTAACTAACTAACTAACTAGTCAACTAACTAACTAACTAACTAACTAACTACTAGCTAACTAACTAACTAACTGACTAAATAACGAACTAATTAACTAACTAACTAACTATCTTTATACATACCTATAAACTAACTAAATAGCTAACTACCGAACTAACTAATTAACTAACTACCTTCCTACAAACTCACTAACTGACTAACTAACTTACTAACTAACTAATTAACTAGTATCTAACTAACTAACTGATTGACTAACTAACTAGCTAACTAATTGTCTTCCTACATACCTATTAACTAGTATCTATCTAACTAACTAACTAACTTACTGTCTTCCTATATACCTATTAACTAACTAACTAACTAATTGACTAACTAACCGACTAACTAACTACCATCCTACATACCGACTAACTAACTAATAACTAACTCTCAAACTAACTAACTACCTAACTAGTTAATTAGTTAGTTAGTGAGTTAGAGAGTTAGCTAGTTAGTTAGTTAGTAGCTAATATGTATCTAAAAACGTAGTTAGTTATTTAGTTAGATAGTTAGTTAATTAATTAGTTAGTTAATAAGTGAGTTAGTTATATAGTAGTTAGTTAGTTAGTTAGTTAATTAGTTAGTTTTTTATTTAGTTAGTTAGTTATCTAGTAGTTAGTTATTTATTTAGTTTGTTATTTAGTTATTTATTTAATATGTAAGTAACCTATTAACTAACTAATTAACTACCTTCCTACATAACCACAAACTAATTAAGTAACTAACTAACTAATTAACTAACTAACTTACTAACTAACTACTAGCTAATTAACTAATTAACAAACTAACTAACTTACTAACTAACTATCTTCATATATACATATTAACTATATAATTAATTAACTACCTAACTAATTAACTAACTACCTTCATACAAACGCACTAACTAACTAACTAACTAACTTACTAACTAACTAAATAACTAACTAGCTAACTCACAAAGTAACTAATTAACAAACTAACTAACTTACTACTAGCTAACTAACAAATTGACCAATTAACTAACTAACTAACTAACTAGTTACCTTCTTACATACCTAAACTAACTAACTAACTAACTTACTAACTTACTATCTAACTTACAAACTAACTAAATAACTAAATAACTAACTGACGAACCAACTAACTGACTAACTAACTGACTACTAGCTATCTGACTAAATAACTAACTAAGTAACTAGCTAACTAACTAACTACTAGATAACAAACTAACTAACTAACTAATTAACTAACTAACTATCTTCCTACATACATATTAACTAACTAACTAACTAACTAACTAACTACTAGTTAACTGAATAAATAACTAACTAACTAACTAACTAACTAACTAACTAACTGACTAACTACTAGATAACTAACTAAATAACTAACTAACTAACTATCTTCTTACACACATATTAACTAACTAACTAACTAACTAACTTACTAACTACCTTTATACATACCCACTAACTAAGTAACTAACTAAATAAATAAATAACTCAGTAACTAACTACTAGCTATTTAACTAACTAACTAACTACGAAATTAACTAACTAACTGGCTACCTTCGTACCTACCCACTAACTAACTAACTTAGTAACTTACTAATTAACTAACTGATTAACTAACTAATTAAGTAACTAATTAACAAACTAACCACTAGTTAACTAACTAATTAATATAACTAAATAACTAACTAACAAACCACCTTCCAACATACCCACTAACTAAGTAACTAACTAACTATCTTCCGACACACCTATTAACTAACAAACTAACTTACTAACTAACTAACTTCCTACATACCCACTAACTAACTAACTAACTAACTAACTAACTAACTAGTTAACTGAGTAACTACTATGTAACAAACTAGCTAACTTACTAAATAACTAACTAGTTACCTAACAAACAACTAGCTACCAAACTAACTAACTAACTAGTTAACTAACAAACTAGCTCACTAACTAACTAACTAACCAACTACTAGATAACTGTCTAAATAACTCTAATTAACTAACTAACTATCTTCCTACATACCTATTAACAAACTGACTAACCAAATGACTAACTAACTAACTAACTAAATAAATAACTAACTTACTAACTAACTAACTAACTAACTAACTACTTGCTAACTAACTAACTAACGAACTAACTAACTCAATAACTAACTAACCAACTAACTATCTAACTACCTAACTCATTAACTAAGTATCTAAATAACTAACTACCATCTTACATACATGTTAGCTAACTAATTAACTAACTAACTTATTAAGTAACTGATTAACTAGTATATGTCTATCTAACTAACTGACTAACAGTCTTCCTACATACCTTTTAACTAACTAACTAACTAACTAACTAACTAACTAACTAACTAACTAACTAACTAGCTAATTGACTAACTAACCAACTAACTAACTACCATCCTACATACCGACTAACTAACTAACTAACTAAATAACTAACTAACAATCAAAATACTAGATAACTAACTAACTAACTAATTGATTAACTAACTATCGAACTAAATAACTACCTTCTTACATAGATTTTAACTAACTAACTAACTAACTAACTAACTAACTAACTAACTGACTTACTAACCAACTAGCTAACTAACCAACTATCTAACTAACTAATTAACTAACTAACCAACTATCTAGCCGGCTTCCTACAACCTAACTAACTAAGTAACTAACGGACTAACTAATTAAATAACTACTAGCTAGCTAACTAACTAGCCAACTAACTATCGAATTAACTAACGGTCTAACTAACTAACTACTAGGTAACTAACAAACTAACTAACTAACTAAATAACGAACTAATTACCTAACTAACTACCTAACTACCTTCATACATACCTATAAACTAACTAAATAGCTAACTACCTAACTAACTAATTAACTAACTAGTTTGTTAGTTTGTTAGTTAATTAGTTAGTTAGTTAGTTAGCTAGTTAGTTAGTTAGTTAATTGACTAGTAGTTAGTTAGTTACTTAACTAGTTGATAGTTAGATAATTAGCTAATTAATTAGTTGGTCAATTAGTTAATTAGTAAGTCAGTTTGTTAGTGGGTATGTACGAAGGTAGCTAGTTAGTTAGTTAGTTAGTCAGTTAGTTAATTAGATAGTTATTTATTTAGTTAGTTAGTTAGTTAAATAGCTAGTAGTTATTTAGTTAGTTGTTTATTTATTTATTTAGTTAGTTAGTTAATATGTATGTAGGAAGATAATTAGTTAGTTAATTAGTTAGTTATTTAGTTAATTAGTTAGTTATTTATTTAGTTAGCTAGTTGTTAGTTAGTTATTTAGTTAGTTAGTTAGTAAGTTAGTTAGTTAGTTAGTTACTTAATTAGTTAGTCAGTTGGTTAGTTAGTCAATATGTATGTACGAAGGTAGTTAGTTAGTTAGTTAGTTAGTCAATTAACTAGTAGTTAGTTAGTTAGTTAGTTAGTATGTAAGAAGGTTGTTAGTTAGGTAGTCAGTTAGATAGTCAGGTAATTAGTAAGTTAGTTAGTTAATTAGTCAATCAGTTAGTTATTTAGTTAGTTACTTAGTTAGTTAGCTTGTAGTTAGTTAGTTAGTTAGTGAGTTACTTAGTTAATCAATATGTATGTATCAAGGTAGTCAGTTAGTTAGTTAGATAGTTAGTTAGATAGTTAGTTAATTAGTTAGTTAATTAGTTAGTCAGTTAGTTAGTTAGTCAGTTATCTAGTAGTTAGTTAATTAGTTAGGTCATCAATTAGTTATTTAGTTAGTTAGTTAGTTAGTTAGTTAGCTAGTAGTTAGCCGGTTAGTCATTTTTTTAGTTAGTTAGTTAGTTAGCTAGTAGTTAGCCGGTTAGTCATTTTTTTAGTTAGTTAGTTAGTTAGTTGGTGGGTATGTAGGAAGGTAGTTAGTTAGTTAGTTAGTTAGTTAGTTAATAGGTAGTTAGTTAGTTAGTTAGTTAAAAGGTATGTATGAAGGTAGTTAGTAAGTTAGTTTGCTAATTAGTTATTTTGTTAGTTAGCTAGTAGTTAATTAGTTAGTTAGTTAGTTAGTTAGTTAATTAGTTAGTTATTTATTTAGTTAGTTAGTTAATTACTTAGCTAGAAGTTAGTTAGTAATTTAGTTAATTAATTAGTTAGTTAATTAGTTAGTTAGTTAGTTAGTTAGTATGTTCGTTAGTTAGTGGGTATGTAGAAAGGTATGTACTTAGTTAGCTAGTTAGTTAATTAGTTAATTACCTTGTAGTTAGTTAGTTAGTTAGTTAGTCAGTTAAACAGTTAGTTAGTTGGTTAATATATATATAAGAAGGTAGTTAGTTAATTAATTAGATAGTTAGTTAATTAGTTAGATTGTTAGTTCGTTAGTTACTTAGTCATTTTGTTAGTTAGTTACTTACTTAGTTAGCTAATAGTTAGTTAGTTAGTCCGATAGTTGGTTAATTAGTTATTTAATATGTATGTAGGAAGAAATTTAATTAATTAGTTAGCTATTTAGTTAGTTATATATTTGTTAGTTAGTTAGTTAGTTAGATAGTTAATTAGTTTGTTAGGTAGTTTGTTATTTAGTAGTTGTTTAGTTATATAGTTAGTTAATTAGTCAGTTATTTAGTTAGTTAGGTAGCTAGTTAGTTAGGTAGTTAGCTAGCTAGTAGTTAGTTAGTTATTAGTTTGTTAATAGGTACGTAGGAAGGAAGGTATGTAGTTAATTAGTTAGTTAGTTAGTTAGTTAATTAATTATTAGTTAGTTTGTTAGTTTGTGGGTATGTAGGAAAGGTAGCAAGTTAGTTAACTAGTTAGTAAGTTAGTTAGTTATCTTGTAGTTAGTTAGTTAGTTTGTAAATTAGTTAGTTAGTTAGTTAGTTAGTTAGTTAGTTAGTTAGTTAGTTAGTGGGTATGTAAGAAGGTAGTTAGTATTTAGTTAGTTAGTTAGTTAGTTAGTTAGTTAGTTAGTTAGTTAGTGAGCTTGTAAGTTCATTAGTTAGTTAGTTAGTTAATCAGTTAGTTATTTAGTTAGTTAGTTAATATGTATGTAGAAAAGGTAGATAGTTAGTCAAATAGTTATTTAATTAGTTAGTTATCTAGTAGTTAGTTAGTTAGTTAGTTAAGTAGTTAGTTATTTAGTTAGTTATTTTGGTACTTAGCTAGTAGTTGGTCAGTTAATTAGTTATTTAGTTAGTTAGATCGTTAGTTAGTGGTTATGGAGAAAGGTAGTTAGTTAGTTAGTTAGTTAGTTACTTAATTAATTAGTTAGTTAATAGGTATGTAGGAAGATAGTGAGCTAGTTAATTAGTTAGTTATTTAGATAGTCATCTAGTAGTTAGTTAGTTAGTTTGTTAGTTATTTAGTTATTTAGTTAGTTAGTTAGTTATTTAGTTAGTTAGATACTAGTTAATTAGTTAGTTAGTTAGTTAGTTAGTGAGTTTGTAGGAAGGTAGTAGGTATGTAGGAAGGTAGTTAGTTTGTTAGTTTGTTAGTTTGTTAGTTTGTTTGTTTGTTAGTTGTGTAGTAAATTAGTAGGAAGGAAGGTAGGTAGTTAATTAGTTAGTTAGTTAATTATTTATTTAATTAATTAGTTATAAGTTAGTTAGTTTGTTAGTGGGTATGTAGGAAAGGTGGCCAATTAGTTACTTAGTTACTTAGTTAACTAGTTAGTTAGTTGGTTAGTTATCTAGTAGTTAGTTAGTTAGTTAGTAAATTAGTTAGTTAGTTAGTTAATGGGTATGTACGAAAGGTAGCTAGTAAGTTACTTAGTTACTTAGTTAACTAGTTAGTTAGTTAGGTAGTAGTTAGTTAGTTAGTTAGTTAGTTAGTTAGTTAGTTCGTTAGTTAGTTAGTCAGTGGGTTTGTTGGAAAGTAGTCAGTTAGTTAGTTACTTACTTAGTATGTACGTTTGTTAGTGGGTATGTAGGATAGTTAGTTAGTTAGTTAGTTAGTTAGTTTGGTAGTTAATTAGTTAATTAGTTAGTCAGCTAGTAGTAAGTTAGTTAGTTAGTTAATAGTGAGTTAGTCAATTTATCATTTAGTTCGTTAGTTAGTTAGTTATTATGTATGTAAAAAGGTAGGTAGTTAGTTAGTTAGATAGTTAGTTAATTAGTTAGTTAGTTAGTTATCTTGTAGGTATTTAGTTAGTTAGTTTGTTAGTTAGTCAATCAGTTAGTTATTTAGTTAGTTAGTCAGCGAGTAGTTAGTTAGTTAGTTAGTTAGTTAATTAGGTAGTTAATTTGGTAGTTAGTTAGTTAGTTAGTTAGTTAGCTATTCGTTAGTAAGTTAGTTATTTATCTATTTAGTTAGTTAGTGGTTACGTAGGAAGGTAGGTTGTTAGTTAGTTAGTCAATATGTATGTAGGAAGATAGCTAGTTAGTTAATTAGTTAGTTATTTAATTAGTTATCTAGTAGTTAGTTAGTCATTTAGTTAGTTAGTTAGTTAATAAGTTAGTTAGTTACTTTGTTAATATGTATGTAAGAAGGTAGTTAGTACGTTAGTTAGTTAATTAGTTAGTTAGTTAATTAGTTAATTAATGGGTATGTAGGAAGGTAGTTAGTTAGTTAGTTAGTTAGTTAGTTAGCTAGCAAGTAGTTAGTGAGTTACTTTGTTAGTTAGCTAGTTAGTTAGCAAGTTAGTTAGTTAGTTAGTTACTTAGTTAGTTAGGATGTAGGATGCTTGCTAGATAGTTATCTAGATAGTTGGTTAGTTAGATTGTTAGTTAGTTAGGAAGTTAGTTAGTTAGTTAGTTAGTTAGTTAGTTAGTGGGTTTGTATGAAGGTAGTTAGTTAACTAGTTAGTTAGGTAGTTAGTTTTTTTGTTAGTTAAAAGGTATGTATGAAGGTAGTTAGTAAGTTAGTTTGTTAATTAGTTATTTAGTTAGTTAGCTACTAGTTAATTAGTTAGTTAGTTAGTTAGTTAGTTAATTAGTTAGTTTGTTATTTATATAGTTAGTTAGTTAATTAGGTAGCTAGTAGTTAGTTAGTAAATTAGTTAATTAATTAGTTAATTAGTTAGTTAGTTAGTTAGTTAGTACATTCGTTAGTTGGTGGGTATGTTGAAAAGTAGCTAGTTAGTTAGTTTGTTAATTACCTAGTAGTTTGTTAGTTATTTAGTTAGTTAGTTAGTTAGTCAGTTAATCAGTTAGTTAGTTAGTTAGTTAGTTAAAATGTATGTAAGAAGGTAGTTAGTTAGTTAATTAATTAGATAGTTAATTATTTAGTTAGTTAGTTAGTTAGTTAGTTAGTTAGTCAGTTATTTAGTTAGTTAGTTAGTAGGCTAATAGTTAGTTAGTTCGATAGTTAATTAATTAGTTATTTAATATGTATGTAGGAAGATAGTTAGTTAATTAGTTAGCTATTTAGTTAGTTAGTTAGTTAGTTAGTTATCTAGTAGTTGTTTAGTTATATAGTTAGTTATATAGTTAGTTATTTAGTTAGTTAGTTAGTTAGTTAGTTACTTAGTAGTTAGTTAGTTAGTTAGTTTGTTAGTAGGTACGTAGGAAGGAAGGTAGGTAGTTAATTAGTTAGTTAGTTGATTATTTATTTAATTAATTAGTTATAAGTTAGTTAGTTAGTTAGTGGGTATGTAGGAAAGGTAGCCAGTTAGTCACTTAGTTACTTAGTTAACTAGTTAGTTAGTTAGTTAATTATCCAGTAGTTAATTAGTTAGTTAGTTACTTAGTTAGTTAGTTAGTGAGTTAGTTAGTTAGTTAGTTAGTTAGTTAGTTATTTAGTTATTTAGTTAGTTAGTTAGTTATTTAGTTAGTTAGATACTAGTTAATTAGTTAGTTAGTTAGTTAGTTAGTTAGTTAGTTAGTTAGTGATTTTGTCGGAAGGTAGTTAGTTAATTAGTTAGTTAGGTAGTTAGCTATTTAGTTAGTTTATAGGTATGTATGAAGGTAGTTAGTTAGTTAGTTAGGTAATTAGTTCGTTATGTAGTTAGTTAGTTAGTTAGTTAGTAGTTAGTTAGTTATATCGTTAGTTAATTTGTTAGTTAGTTAGCTAGTTAGTTAGCTAGCTAGTACTTAGTTGGTAGTTAGTTTGTTAGTAGGTACGTAGGTATTAAACTAACTAACTAACTAACTAAATTAATAACTATCTAATTAACTAACTAACTAACTAACTAACTAACTAGCTTCCTTCGTTCATACCCACTAACTAACTAACTTAGTAATTAACTAATTAACCAACTAATTAATTAACTAATTATCTAACTAACTACTAGTTAAGTAACTAAGTACCTAACTACCTAACTAACTAACTAACTAATTAACTAACAAACTAACAAACTACTAGCTAACCAACTAACTAGTTAACTAACTAACTTACTAACTAACTACCTTCGTACATACCAATTAACTAACTAACTAACTAACTAGCAAATTAACTAATTAACAAACTAACTAAATAACTATCTTCCTACATACATATTAACTAACTAACTAACTAACTATCTAACTACCTTCCTACATACCCATGAACTAACTAACTAACTACCTTACCGCTAACTAACTAACTAACTATCTATCTAACTAAATACCTAACTAGCTAACTAACTAACTACTGGATAACTAACAAACTAACTAACTAAATAACTAACTAGTTAACTAACTAACTAACTAACTAACTAACTAACTACTAGGTAACTAACTTACTAACTAACTAAATAACTAACTAACTAACTAACTACTAGCTAGCTGACAAAATAACTAACTAACTAATTAATAGATATATAACATAATGACTAACTAATTTACTAACTAACAATCTTCTTAAATACCTATTAACTAACTAACTAACTAACTACATACCCACTTACCCACCAACTAACTAACTAACTTACTAAATAAATAACTAACCAGCTAACTACTAGCTAACTAACTAACTAACTAACTAACTAACTACCTAAATAACTAACTAATGACCTAACTAACTAACTAACTACTAGATAACTAACTAATTGACTGACTTACTAACTAACTAACTAATTCACTAACTAACTAATTAACTAACTAACTAATTAACTAACTAACTACTAGATAACTAACTAAATAACAAACTAATTAACTAACTAACTATCTTCCTACATACCCACTAACCAAGTAAATAACTAAATAACTAAATAAGTACTAGTTATTTTACTAACTAAATAATTAACTAACTAATTAACTAACTAACTTACTAATTAAGCAATTAACTAACAAATTAACTAACTAACTAGCTACCTTCGTACATACCCACTAACTTACTAATTAATAGATAACAAATTAACTAACTACTGGCTAGCTGACAAAAATAACTAACTAATTAATTAATAGATAACAAAAATAATAACTAACTAATTTACTAACTAACTATCTTCTTAAATACCAATTAACTAAATAACTAACTAACTAACTGCATTCCCACATACCCACCAACTAACTAACTAACTAACTAAATAAATAAATAACTAACCAACTAACTACTAGCTAACTAACTAACTAACTAACAAAATAACTAACTGATGACCTATCTAGATAACTAACTAACTGACTGACTAACAAACTAACTAACTAATTCGCAAACTAACTAATTAACTAACTATCTAACTAACTAACTAACTACCTTGATACATACATATTGATCAACTAACTTACTAACTAACCAACTACTAGCTAACTAACTAAATAACTAACTGATTAACTAACTAACTAGCTTACTAACTAACTAATTAACTAACTATCTAACTAACTGACTAACTAACAACCTTCTTACATACTAACTAACTAACTAACTTACTACTAGCTAATTAACTAACTAACTAACTACCTAATTAACTAACTAACTTACTAACTAACTAACTACTAGCTAACTGAATAAGTAACTAACTAACTACTAGATAACTAACTAAATAACTAACTAATTAACTATCTAACTATCTTCCTACATACATATTAATTAACTAACTAACTAACTAACTTACTAACTACCTTCCTACATACCCACTAACTAAGTAACCTACTAAATAAATAAATAAATAACTAACTAAATAACTACTAGCTATTTAACTAACTGACTAAATAAATAACTAACTACTTAACTAACTTACTAACTATTTAACTAACTAATTAAAAAATTAACTAACTAACTAGTTACCTTCGTACATACCCACTTACTAACTAACTTACTAACTAACTAATTAACTAATTATCTAACTAACTATTAGTTAACTAATTGACTAACAAACTAATTAACTAACTCACTAACTTACTACTACCTAACTAACAAACTTACTAATTATAACTAACAAACTAACAAATTAACTAATTAAAAAACTAACTAACTAAATAACTATCTTCCTACATACCTATTAACTAACTAACTAACTAACCAACTAACTAACTAACTAACTTCCTACATACCTACTAACTAACTAACTAACTACCTTCCCACTAACTAACTAACTATCTAACAAAATAACTAACTAGCTAACTAACTAACTTCTAGATGACTAACAAACTAACTAACTAAATAACTAACTACATAACTAACTAACTAACAACTAGATAACTAACAAACAAACTAAATAACTAACTAACTACTAGCTAGTTGACATAATAACTAACTAACTAATTACTATATAACTAACATAATAACTAACTGATTTACTATCTAACTATCTTCTTAAATACCTATTAACTAACTAACTAACTAACTATCTACCTTCCTACATACCCACCAACTAATTACAAGCTAACTAACTAACTATCTAACTAACTAAATAACCAACGAATGACCTAACTAACTAACTAACTACTAGATAACGAACTAACTAACTGATGACCTAACTAACTGATGACCTAACTAACTAACTAATTAACTAACTATCTAACTAACTAACTAACTACCTTGATACATACATATTGATTAATTAACTAACTGACTACTAGCTAATTAACAAAGTTACTAACAAAATAACTACCTGATTAACTAACTAACTAACTAACTAACTAATTTACTAGCTATCTAATTAACTAACTAACTAACTGCTGGCTAACTAATTGACTAACTATCTAACTAACTTCCCACATACCTATTAACTAACTAACTGACTAATTAACAAACGAACTACTCGCTAGCTAGCTAACTAACTAACTAACCAGCCAACTAACTAACGCACTAACTACTAGCTAACTAACTAACTAACTAAATAACATCTAGCTAACTAACTAACTAACTGACTAAATAACGGACTAATTAACAAACTAACTAACTAACTACATTCGTACATACATATAAACTAACTAAATAGCTAACTACCTAACTAACTAATTAACTAACTACCTTCCGAAAAAGTCACTAACTAACTAACTAACTAACTAAGTAACTAATTAACTAGTATCTAACTAAGTAACTAATTAACTAACTAACTAACTAACTAACTAACTAATTGTCTTCCTACATACCTATTAACTAGTATCTATCTAACAAACTAACTAACTAACTGTCTTCCTATCTACCTATTAACTAACTAAGTAACTAAGTAATTAACTAACTAACAAATTAACTATCTGGCAAACTAACTAACAACCTTTTTACATACATATTAACTAACTAACTAACTAACTAACTAACTGATTAACTCACTAACTAACTAATTTACTAACTAACTAACTTACTACTAGCTAACTAACTAATTAACAAATTAACTAACTAACTAACTAACTAACTAGCTACCTTCCTACACACCCACTAACTAACGAACATACTAACTAATTATCTAGCTAACTTACACACCCACTACCTTCCTACATACCCACTAACTATCTACCTTCCTACATACCCACTAACTAACTAACTAATTAACAAACTGTCTAATTAACTAACTAACTAACTAACAAGCTACTATCTAACTAACTAACTAACTAGTTAACTAAGTAACTAAGTAACTTACTAGCTACCTTTCCTACATACCCACTAACTAACTAACTAACTAACTTACTAACTAACTTACTAACTACAAGCTAACTAACAAACTAACTTGCCAACTAACTAACTACCTTCCTACATACCTATTAACTAACTAACTAACTAACTAACTAACTAACTAACTAACTAACTACTAGATTACTAACTAATTAACTAACAAATTATCTTCCTACATACATATTAACTAACTAAATAAATAAATAAATAAACAACTAACTAAATAACTACTAGCTATTTAACTAACTAACTAACTAAATTAATAACTATCTAATTAACTAACTGACTAACTAACTAACTAATTAGCTTCCTTCGTTCATACCCACTAACTAACTAACTTACTAATTAACTAATTAACCAACAATTAATTAACTAATTATCTAACTAACTACTAGTTAAGTAACTATGTACCTAACTACCTAACTAACTAACTAACTAATTAACTAACAAACTAACAAACTACTAGCTAACCAACTAACTAGTTAACTAACTAACTTACTAACTAACTACCTTCATACATACCAATTAACTAACTAACTAACTAACTAACTAGCAAATTAACTAATTAACAAACTAACTAAATAACTATCTTCCTACATACATATTAACTAACTAACTAACTAACTAACTAACTAACTACCTTCCTACATACCCATTAACTAACTAACTAACTACCTTACCGCTAACTAACTAACTAACTATCTATCTAACTAAATACCTAACTTGCTAACTAACTAACTACTAGATAACTAACAAACTAACTAACTAAATAACTAACTAGTTAACTAACTAACTAACTAACTAACTAACTAACTAACTAACTACTAGATAACTAACTTACTAACTAACTAAATAACTAACTAACTAACTAACTAACTACTAGCTAGCTGACAAAATAACTAACTAACTAATTAATAGATATATAACATAATGACTAACTAATTTACTAACTAACTATCTTCTTAAATACCTATTAACTAACTAACTAACTAACTACATACCCACATACCCACCAACTAACTAACTAACTTACTAAATAAATAACTAACCAGCTAACTACTAGCTAACTAACTAACTAACTAACTAACTAACTAAATAACTAACTAATGACCTAACTAACTAACTAACTAACTACTAGATAACTAACTAATTGACTGACTGACTAACTAACTAACTAATTCACTAACTAACTAATTAACTAACTAACTAATTAACTAACTAACTACTAGATAACTAACTAAATAACAAACTAATTAACTAACTAACTATCTTCCTACATACCCACTAACCAAGTAAATAACTAAATAACTAAATAACTATTAGTTATTTTACTAACTAAATAATTAACTAACTAACTTACTAATTAACTAATTAACTAACAAATTAACTAACTAACTAGCTACCTTCGTACATACCCACTAACTTGCTAATTAATAGATAACAAATTAACTAACTACTGGCTAGCTGACAAAAATTACTAACTAACTAATTAATAGATAACAAACATCATAACTAACTAATTTACTAACTAACTATCTTCTTAAATACCAATTAACTAAATAACTAACTAACTAACTGCATTCCCACATACCCACCAACTAACTAACTAAATAAATAAATAACTAACCAACGAACTACAAGCTAACTAACTAACTAACTAACTAAATAACTAACTGATGACCTAACTAGATAACTAACTAACTAACTGACTATCAAACTAACTAACTAATTCGCAAACTAACTAATTAACTAACTATCTAACTAACTAACTAACTACCTTGATACATACATATTGATCAACTAACTAACTAACTAACCAACTACTAGCTAACTAACTAAATAACTAACCGATTAACTAACTAACTAGCTTACTAACTAACTAATTAACTAACTATCTAACTAACTGACTAACTAACAACCTTCTTACATACTAACTAACTAACTAACTTGCTACTAGCTAATTAACTAACTAACTAACTACCTAATTAACTAACTAACTTACTAACTAACTAACTACTAGCTAACTGAATAAGTAACTAACTAACTACTAGATAACTAACTGAATAACTAACTAATTAACTAACTAACTATCTTCCTACATACATATTAATTAACTAACTAACTAACTAACTAACTAACTAACTAACTAACTTACTAACTACCTTCCTACATACCCACTAACTAAGTAACCTACTAAATAAATAAATAAATAACTAACTAAATAACTACTAGCTATTTAACTAACTGACTAAATAAATATCTAACTACTTAACTAACTTACTAACTAATTAACTATGTAATTAAAAAATTAACTAACTAACTAGTTACCTTCGTACATACCCACTTACTAACTAACTTACTAACTAACTAATTAACTAATTATCTAACTAACTACTAGTTAACTAATTGACTAACAAACTAATGAACTAACTCACTAACTCACTACTACCTAACTAAAAAACTTACTAATTATAACTAACAAACTAACAAATTAACTAATTAAAAAACTAACTAACTAAATAACTATCTTCCTACATACCTATTAACTAACTAACTAACTAACTAACTAACTAACTAACTACCTTCCTACATACCTACTAACTAACTAACTAACTACCTTCCCACTAACTAACTAACTATCTAACTAAATAACTAACTAGCTAACTAACTAACTTCTAGATGACTAACAAACTAACTAACTAAATAACTAACTACATAACTAACTAACTAACTACTAGATAACTAACAAACTAACTAAATAACTAACTAACTACTAGCTAGTTGACAAAATAACTAACCAACTAATTACTATATAACTAACATAATAACTAACTGATTTACTATCTAACTATCTTCTTAAATACCTATTAACTAACTAACTAACTAACTACCTACCTTCCTACATACCCACCAACTAACTAAATAAATAACTAACCAGCTAACTACAAGCTAACTAACTAACTATCTAACTAACTAAATAACCAACGGATGACCCAACTAACTAACTAACTACTAGATAACGAACTAACTAACTGATGACCTAACTAACTAACTATTTAACTAACTATCTAACTAACTAATTAACTACCTTGATACATACATATTGATTAATTAACTAACTGATTACTAGCTAATTAACTAAGTAACTAACAAAATAACTACCTGATTAACAAACTAACTAACTAACTAACTAATTAACTAGCTATCTAATTAACTAACTAACTAACTACTGGCTAACTAATTAACTAACTAGCTAACAAACTTCCCACATACCTATTAACTAACTAACTGACTAACTAACAAACTAATTACTCGCTAGCTAGCTAACTAACTAACTAACCAGCCAACTAACTAACGCACTAACTACTAGCTAACTAACTAACTAACTAACTAACTAACAACTAGCTAACTAACTAACTAACTGACTAAATAACGAACTAATTAACAAAGTAACTAACTAACTACCTTCGTACATACATATAAACTAACTAAATAGCTAACTACCTAACTAACTAATTAACTAACTACCTTCCGAAAAAGACACTAACTAACTAACTAACTAACTAACTAACTAACTAATTGACTAGTATCTAACTAAGTAAGTAATTAACTAACTAACTAACTAACTAATTGTCTTCCTACATACCTATTAACTAGTATCTATCTAACTATATAACTAACTAACCGTCTTCCTATCTACCTATTAACTAACTAAGTAACTAAGTAATTAACTAACTAACAAATTAACTATCTGGCAAACTAACTAACAACCTTTTTACATACATATTAACTAACTAACTAACTAACTAACTGATTAACTCACTAACTAACTAGTTAACTAACTAACGAACTTACTACTAGCTAACTAACTAATTAACAAATTAACTAACTAACTAACTAACTAGCTACCTTCCTACACACCCACTTACTAACGAACATACTAACTAATTAACTAGCTAACTTACACACCCACTACCTTCCTACATACCCACTAACTATCTACCTTCCTACATACCCACTAACTAACTAACTAATTAACAAACTGTCTAATTAACTAACTAACTAACTAACAAGCTACTATCTTACTAACTAACTATCTAGTTAACTAAGTAACAGAGTAACTTACTAGCTACCTTTCCTACATACCCACTAACTAACTAACTAACTAACTTACTAACTAACTTACTAACTACAAGCTAACTAACAAACTAACTTGCCAACTAACTAACTACCTTCCTACATACCTATTAACTAACTAACTAACTAACTAACTAACTAACTACTAGCTAGCTAGGTAACTAGCTAACTGACTAACTAGCCAACCAACTTACTAAGTAACTACTAGCTAACTGATTAACTAACTAACTAACTACTTGCTAACTAACTAACTGAGTAAATAACGAACTAATTAACTAACTACCTACCTTCATACATACCTATAAACTAACTAATTAGCTAACTACGTCACTAACTAATTAACTAACTACCTTCCTACATACCGACTAACTAACCAACTAACTAACTACCATCCTACATACCGACAAACTAACTGATAACTAACTAACTAATGAACTAACTACCAAACTAACTAACTAACTAACTATGTGCCTTCTAACATACATATTAACTAACTAACCAACTAATTAATTAACTAACTAACAAACTAACTAACTAACTAATTAACTAACTACTAGATAAATAACAAAATAACTAACTAACTACCTTTCTAACAAACTAACTAACAAACAAACAAACTAACTAACTAACTAAATAACGAAATAACTAACTAACCAACTAACTAACTAATTAACAAACCAACTAACTAACTAAATAACCATCTTCCTACATACATATTAACTATATAATTAACTAACTAACTACCTTCCCACTAACTAACTAGCTAACTTACTAACTAACTGAATAACTAACTAACTAGCTAACTAACTAACTATTAGAGAACTAAAAAACTTACTAATTAAATAACTAACTAGTTAACAAACTAACCAACTGACTAACTAACTAACTACTAGATAACTAACTAACTAACTAACTTACTTACTAACTAACTAACTAACTACTAGATAACTGACTAACTAACTAGCTTAACTAACTACCTTCCTACATACATATTAACTAACTAACTAACTAACTAACTAACTTACAAACTAACTATTAGCTAGCTAACTAACTAACTAACTAGTGAACTAACTAACTAACTAACTAACTAACTAACTACTAGCTAACTAACTAACCAACTGACTAAATAATGAACTAATTAACTAACTAACTAACTATCTTCATACATACCTATAAACTAACTAAATAGCTAACGACCTAACTAACTAATTAACTGACTACCTTCCTACAAACTCACTAACTGACTAACTAACTTACTAACTAACTATTTAACTAGTATCTAACTAACTAACTAATTAACTAACTAACTAGCTAACTAATTGTCTTCCTACATACCTATTAACTAGTATCTATCTAACTAACTAACTAACTTACTGTCTTCCTATATACCTATTAACTAACTAACTAACTAATTGACTAACTAACCGACTAACTAACTACCATCCTATGTACCAACTAACTAACTAATAACTAACTAACTAATTAACTAACTCTCAAACTAACTAACTACCTAACTAATTAATTAGTGAGTTAGTGAGTTAGTGAGTTAGTTAGTTAGTTAGTAGCTAATATGTATGTAAAAACGTAGTTAGTTAGTTAGTTAGATAGTTTGTTAATTAATAAGTGAGTTAGTTATCTAGTAGTTAGTTAGTTAGTTAGTTA
Organism: Luzula sylvatica; assembly: GCA_946800325.1. Lineage (NCBI taxonomy): Eukaryota > Viridiplantae > Streptophyta > Magnoliopsida > Poales > Juncaceae > Luzula > Luzula sylvatica. The sequence goes on along the minus strand of OX326960.1, from coordinate 13,314,356 downwards.
GTTAATCAGTTAGTTATTTATTTAGTTAGTTAGTTTGCTAGTAGTTAGTTAGTTAGTTAGTCAGTTAGTTAATTAGTTAGTTAGCGGTTATGTAAGAAGGTATGTAGTTAGTTAATCAGTTAGTTAGTTAATTAGTTAGTTAGTTAATAAGTATGTAGAAAGATAGTTTGTTAGTTAATTAGTTAATTAATTAGTTAGTTAGTTAGTTAGTAAATATGTATGTAAGAAGTTAGTTTGTGAGTTAGTAAATATGTATGTAAGAAGTTAGTTTGTTAGTTAGTTCGTTCGTTAGTTAGTTAGATAGTTAGTAAATTAGATAGTCAATTAGTTAGTTAGCTAGTAGTTAGTTAGTTAGTTTAGCTAGTTAGTTAGTTGTTTAGTTAGTTAGTAAACTAACTAACTAACAAAATAACTAACTAACTAACTAAATAACTAACTAGTTAACGAACTAACTAACTACTGGCTAACTAACTAACTAACTAACTAACTAAATAACTAACTCAAGTAACAAATTGATTAACTTACTAACCAACCTAACAAGCCTCCTTCCTACATATCCACTAACTAACGAACATACAAACTAATTAACTAACTATATTACAAACTAAGTAACTAACTATCTTCCTACATACCCATTAACTAACTCACAAACAAACTAACTGCCTTCTTGCATACCCACCAACTACCTAGCTAACTAAATAAATTACTAGCTAACTACTCGCTAACTAACTAACTAACTAAATAACTAACTAGTTACCTAACTAACTAACTAACTAACCAACTACTTGATAACAAACAAAGTAACTAACTAACTAACTAACTAACTAACTAACTAACTAACTAACTCACTAACTTCTAGCTAACAGAAAAAATAACTTACTAACTAACTAACAAACTAACTGACTTACTAACTAACTTCTAGCTAACAGAAAAAATAACTAACTAACTAACTAACTAACTAACTAACTTACTTATTAACTAACTAACTAACTTCTAGATAACTGACTAACTACTAGCTAACTTACTAACTAACTACCAGCTAACTAACTAACTAACTAAATAACTAACTGATTAACTAACTAACTAAATAACTAACTAATTAACTAACTATCTAACTAACTAACTAACTAACTAACTACTAGATAATTAACTAACTAACTAACTAACTAACTACCATCCCACATACATATTGACTAACTAACTAATTAACTAACTAACTAACTAACTTACTAACTAACTACTAGATAACTAACTAAATAACTAACTAATTAACAAACTATCTATATTCCTACATACATATTAACTAACTAACTAACTTACCAACAACCTTCCTACATACCCACTAACTAAGTTACAAACTAAATAAATAAATAACTATCTAAATAACTACTAGCTATTTAACTAACTAGCTAAATAAATAAATAAATAACTAATTAACTAACTAACTAACTAACTAACTAACTGATTAACTAAGTAGCTAACAAATTAACTTACTAACTTGCTACCTTCGTACATATCCAATAACTAACTCACGTACTAACTAACTAACTAATTAACTAACTAATTAATTAACTAATTAACTAACTAATTAATTAACTAATTAGCTAACTAACTACTAGTTAACTAACTAACTAACTAACGAACTAAATAACTAACTAGTTAACTGACTAACTTACAAACCACAAGCTAACTAACTAACTAGTTAACTATCTAACTTACTAACTAACTACCTTCATACATACCTATTAACTAACTAACTAACTAACTACCTTTCTTACTAACTAACTAACTAACTAACTAACTAAATAACTAAATAACTAACTTACTAACTAACTAACTAATTAACAAACCAACTAACTAACTAAATAACCATCTTCCTACATACATATTAACTATATAATTAACTAACTAACTACCTTCCCACTAACTAACTAACTAACTTACTAACTACCTAAATAACTAACTAACTAGCTAACTAACTAACTACTAGAGAACTAACAAACATACTAATTAAATAACTAACTAGTTAACTAACTAACTAACTAACTAACTAACTAACTACTAGATAACTAACTAACTAACTAACTTACTTACTAACTAACTAACTAACTAACTAACTACCTTCCTACATACATATTAACTAACTAACTAACTAACTAACTAACTCACAAACTAACTATTAGCTAGCTAACTAACTAACTAACTAGTCAACTAACTAACTGACTAACTAACTACTAGCTAACTAACTAACCAACTGACTAAATAACGAACTAATTAACTAACTAACTAACTATCTTCATACATACCTATAAACTAACTAAATAGCAAACTACCTAACTAACTAATTAACTAACTACCTTCCTACAAACTCACTAACTGACTAACTAACTTACTAACTAACTATTTAACTAGTATCTAACTGACTAACTAATTAACTAACTAACTAGCTAAGTAATTGTCTTCCTACATACCTATTAACTAGTATCTATCTAACTAAATAACTAACTTACTGTCTTCCTATATACCAATTAACTAACTAACTAACTAACAGACTAACTAACTACCATCCTACATACCGACTAACTACCTAATAACTAACTAACTAATTAACTAACTCTCAAACTAACTAACTACCTAACTAGTTAATTAGTTACTTAGTGAGTTAGTGAGTTAGTCAGTTAGTCAGTAGCTAATATGTATGTAAAAAAGTAGTTAGTTAGTTAGTTAGATAGTTAGTTAATTAATTAGTTAGTTAATAAGTGAGTTAGTTATCTAGTAGTTAGTTAGTTATTTATTTAGTTAGTTAGTTTGCTAGTAGTTAGTTAGTCAGTTAGTTAGTTAATTAACTAACTAACTAGTTAGTTAATAAGTATGTAGAAAGATAGTTTGTTAGTTAATTAGTTAATTAATTAGTTAGTTATTTAGTTAGTTATCTAGTAGTTAGTTAGTTAGTTAGTTGGTTAGTTAGTTAGTTAGTTCGTTAGTTAGTTAGTTAGTAAATATGTATGTAAGAAGTTAGTTCGTTAGTTAGTAAATATGTATGTAAGAAGGTAGTTAGTTCGTTAGTTAGTTAGTTAGATAGTTAGTAAATTAGTTAGTCAATTAGTTAGTTATCTAGTAGTTAGTTAGTTAGTTAGTTTAGCTAGTTATTTAGTTAGTTAGTTAGTTATTTAGTTAGTTAGCTAACTAACAAAATAACTAACTAACTAACTAAATAACTAACTAGTTAACGAACTAACTAACTACTGGCTAACTAACTAACTAACTAACTAAATAACTAACTAGTTAACAAACAAACAAACAACTGGCTAACTATCTAACTAACTAACTAACTAAATAACTAACTCAAGTAACAAATTGATTAACTTACTAACCAACCTAACTAGCCGCCTTCCTACATATCCACTAACTAACTACCTTCCCACTAACTAACTAACTAACTAACTATCTAACTCACTAAATATCTAACTAGCTAACTAACTAACTATTAGATAACTAAAAAACTAACTAACTAAATAACTAATTAGTTAACTAACTAAATAACTAATTAGTTAACTAACTAAAAGACTAACTAACTAACTACTGGATAACTAACTAACTAATTAACTAATTAAAAAACTAACTAGCTAAATAACTATCTTGCTACATGCCTATTAACTAACTAATTTACTATCAAACTATCTTTTTAAATACCTATTAACTAACTAATTTACTAACAAACTATCTTTTTAAATGCCTATTAACTAACTAACTACCTTCCTACATACCCGCAAACTAACTAACTAACTAACTATCCTAACTACTAGCTAGCTAACTAACTAACTAAATAACTAACTGATGACCTAACTAACAAACTAACTACTAGATAACTAATTAACTGACTAACTAACAAACTAACTAATTAACTAACAAACTAACTAATTAACTAACTATCAATCTAACTAACTAACTACCTTGATACATATATATTGATTAACTAACTAACTACTAGCTAAGTAACTAAGTAACTAACTAAATAACTAACTGATTGACTAACTAACTAACTAATTAACTAACTATCTAACTAACTAACTAACTAACAACCTTCTTGCATACTAACTAACTAACTAACTAACTAACTACTAGCTATTTAACTAACGAACTAATTAACTAAATAACTAACCAATTGACTAACTAACTAACTAATTAACTAACTAACTAATTAACTAACTAACTAGCTACCTTCGTACATACCCACTAACTAACTAACTACTAGTTAACTAACTAACTAACTAACTAAATAACTAACTAATTAACTAATGAACTCACAAACAAACTACTAGCAAATTAACTAACTAGTTAACTATCTAACTTACTAACTAACTACCTTCACACATACCTATTAACTAACTAACTAACTACCTTTCTAACTAACTAACTAAAAAACTAACTAACTAACTAAATAACTAAATAACTAAGTAACTAACTAATTAACTAATTAACAAACTAACTAACTAACTAAATAAATATCTTCCTACATGCCTATTAATTATCTAATTAACTAACTAACAAACTAACTACCTTCCCACATACCCACTAACTAACTAACTAACTACCCTCCCACTAACTAACTAACTTACTATCTAACTAACTAAATAACTAACTAGCTAACTAACTAACTACTAGATAACTAACAAACTAACTAACTAAATAACAAATTAGTTATCTAACTAAATAACTAACTAACTAACTACTTGATAACTAACTAACTAATTAACTAATTAACAAACTAACTAGCTAAATAACTATCTTCCTACATGCCTATTAACTATCTAATCGACTAACAAACTAACTAACTAACAAAATAACTACCTTCCTACATACCCACTAACTAACTAACTAACTACCTTCCCACTAACTAACTAACTAACTATCTAACTCACTAAATAACTAACTAGCTAACTAACTAACTACTAGATAACTAACAAACTAACTAACTAAATAAGTAATTAGTTAACTAACTAAATAACTAACTAACTAACTAACTACTAGATAACTAACTAACTAATTAACTAACAAACTATCTTTTTAAATACCTATTAACTAACTAACTAACTAACTTACTAACTAACTACCTTCATACATACCCTCCAACTAACAAACTAACTAAATAAATAAATAACTAACCTGCTAACTACTAGCTAACCAACAAACTAACTAACAAAATAAATAACTAACCGATGACCTAACTAACTAACTAACTACTAGATAACTAACTAACTAACTAACTGACTAACTAACTAACTAATTAACAAACTACTAACTAATTAACTAACTATCTAACTAATTAACTAACTACCTTGATACATATATATTGATTAACTAACTAACCCACAAATTAACTAACTACTAGCTAACTAACTAAGTAACTAACTAAATAACTAACTGATTAACTACCTAACTAACTAATTAACTAATTATCTAACTAACTAACTAACGACCTTCTTGCATACTAACTAACTAACTAACTAACTAACTAACTACTAGCTAATTAACTAACTAACTAAGTAACTACCTTCTTACATACATATTGACTAACTAACTAACTAACTAATTAACTAACTAACTAACTTACTAACTAACTAACTAACTAACTATTAGCTAACTGAATAAATAACTAACTAACTAACTAACTAACTACTAGATAACTAACTAAATAACTAACTAAATAACTAAATAACTGTCTTCCTACATACATATTAACTAAATAACTAACTAACTTACTAACTGCATTCCTACATACCCACTAACTTAATAACTAACTAAATAACTACTAGCAATTTAACTAACTAACTAACTAAATAAATAACTAACTAATTAACTAACTAACAAACTAACTAATTAACTAACTAACTAATTAACTACTAACTTACTAACAAACTACCTTCATACATACCTATTAACTAACTAACTAACTAACTACCTTTCTAACTAACTAACTAAAAAACTAACTAACTAAATAAATAACTAAATAACTAACTAACAAACTAGTTAACTAATTAACAAACTAACTCCCTTCCCACGTACCCACTAATTAACTAACTAATTACCCTCCCACTAACTAACTAACTAACTATCTAACTAACTAAATAACTAACTACTAGATAACTAACAAACTAACTAACTAAATAACTAATTAGTTAACTAACTAAATAACTAACTAACTAACTACTAGATAACTAACTACTAACTAATTAACTAACTATCTAACTAACTAACTAACTACCTTGATACATATATATTGATTAACTAACTAACCCACTAACTAACTAAGTACTAGCTAATTAACTAAGTAACTAACTAAATAACTAACTGATTAACTAACTAACTAACTAATTAACTAACTATCTAACTAACTAACTAACTAACAACCTTCTTGCATACTGACTGACTAACTAACTAACTAACTAACTACTAGATAATTAACTAACTAACTAAGTAACTACGCTCTTACATACATATTGACTAACTAACTAACTAACTAATTAACTAACTAACTAACTACTAGATAAATAACTAAATAACTAACTAATTAACTAAATAACTATCTTCCTACATACATATTAACTAAATAACTAACTAACTTACTAACTGCCTTCCTACATACCCACTAACTTAATAACTAACTAAATAACTACTAGCTATTTAACTAACTAACTAACTAAATAAATAACTAACTAATTAACTAACTAACTAACTAATTAACTAACTAACTAGCTACCTTCGTACATACCCACTAACTAACTAACTTACTAACTACCTAATTAACTAACTAATTAATTAACTAATTAACTAACTAACTACTAGTTAACTAATTAACTAAATAACTAAATAACTAACTCACTAACTAACTAACTAACTACTAACTAACTAAATAACTAACTAACTGACAAATTAACTAATAAACAAACTAATTAAATAACCGAATAACTATCTTCCTAGATACCTTTTAACTAACTAACTAACTACTTTCCTACATACCCACTAACTTACTAACTAACTACCTTCCCACTAACTAACTAACTAACTATCTAACTGACTACATGACTAACTAGCTAACTAACTAACTACTAGTAACTAAATAACTAACTAGTTAACTAACTAAATAACTGACTAACTAACTACTAGACAACTAACTAACTTACTAACTAAATAACTAACTAACTAACTAACTACTAGCTAGCTGACAAAATAACTAACTAACTAATTACTAGATATTTAACATAATAACTAACTAATTTACTAACTCAATATCTTCTTAAATACCTATTAACTAACTAACTAACTAACTACCTTCCTACATACCCGACAACTAATTAACTAACTAAATAAATAACTATCCTGCCGACTACAAGCTAACTAACTAACTAACTAACTAAATAACTAACTGATGCCGTAACTAACAAACTAACTAACTCACTGACGAACTAACTAACTAACTAATTCACTAACTAACTAACTAATTAAGTAACTATCTAACTAACTAACTAACTACCTGGATACATATATATTGATTAACTAACTAATTCACTAACTAACTAACTACTAGCTAACTAAATAACTAACTAACTAACTAACTACCTTCTTACATACATATTGACTAACTAACTAACTAACTAACTAACTAACTATTTAACTAACTAACTAACTAACAAACTAACTTATTAACTAACTAACTAACTAACTAACTATTAGCTAACTAAATAACTAACTAACTAACTAACTAACTAACTAACTAACTACTAGATAACTAACTAACTACTAGATAACTAACTAAATAACTAACTAATTAACTAAATAACAATCTTCCTACATACATATTAACGGACTAACTAGGTAACTTACTAACTGCCTTCCTACATACGCACTGACTTAGTAACTAACTAAATAACTACTAGCTATTTAACTAACTAACTAACTAAATAAATAACTAACAAATTAACAAACAAACTAACTAACTAACAAATTAACTAACTAACTAGCTACGTTCGTACATACCCACTTACTAACTAACTTACTAACTAACTAATTAAATAACTAATTAACTAACTAACTACTAGTTAACTGACTAACTAACTAACTAAATAACTAACTAATTAACTAACTAACTAACTAATAAACTACTAGCTAACTAACTAACTAACTTTCAAACTAACTACCTTCATACATACCTATTAACTAACTAACTAACTACCTTTCTAACTAACTCACTAACTAACTAACTAACTAACTATCTAACTAACTAAATAACTAACTAACTGACAAATTAAGTAATTAACAAACTAACTAAATAACCGAATAACTATCTTCCTAGATACCAATTAACTAACTAACTAACTAGCTAACTAACTGACTACTTTCCTACATACCCACTAACTTACTAACTAACTACATTCCCACTAACTGACTAACTATCTAACTAACTAAATAACTAACTAGCTAACTAACTAACTACTAGTAACTGAATAACTAACTAGTTAACTAACTAAATAACTAACGAACTAACTACTAGATAACTAACAAACTAATTAACTAAATAACTAGACAACTAACATAATAACTAACTAATTTACCAACTAACAATCTTCTTAAATACCTATTAACGTACTAACTAACTAACTAACTACCATCCTACATACCCGCCAACGAACTAACTAACTAACTTAATAAATAACTATCCTGCTAACTACTAGCTAGCTAGCTAACTAACTAACTAACTAACTAAATAACTAACTGATGACCTAACTAACTAACTACTAGATAACTAACTGACTGCCTGACTAACTAACTAACTAACTAATTAACTAACTAACTAACTAATTAACTAACTATCAATCTAACTAACTAACTACCTTAATACATATATATTGATTAACTAACTAACTACTAGTTAACTAACTAAGTAACTAACTAAATAACTAACTGATTAATTAACTAACTAACTAATGAACTACCTTTCTAACTAACTAACAACCTTCTTACATACTAACTAACTAACTAACTAACTAACTAACTACTAGCTAATTAACAAACTAACTGACTAACTAACTACCTTCTTACATACATATTGACTAACTAACTAACTAACTAACTAACTAATTAACTAACTAACTAACTAACTAACTTACTAATTAACTAACTAACTAACAAACTACTAGCTAACTGAATAAATAACTAACTAACAAACAAACAAACTAACTAACTAACTAACTAACTAACTAACTAACTACTAGATAACTAACTAAATAACTAACCAATTAACTAACAAACTATCTTCCTACGTACATATTAACTAACTAACAAACTAACTAACTTACTAACTACCTTCCTACATACCCACTAACAAAGTCGCTTACTAATTAAATTAATAACTAACTAAATAACTACTAGATATTTAACTAACGAACTAACTAACTGAATAACTAACCAATTTACAAACTAACTAACTAATTAACTAACTAACTAGCTACCTTCGTACATACCCACTAACTAACTAACTACCTTAATAACTAACTAGTTAGTTATTTAGTTAGTTAGTTAGTTAGTTAGTTAGTGCGTGCATACGAAGGTAGTTAGTTAATTAGTAATGTAGTTAGTTAGTTAGTTAGTTAATAGGTATGTATGAAGGAAGTTATTTAGTAAGTTAGTTAGTTAATTTTTTTAATTAGCTTGTTAACCAGTAGTTAGTTAGTTAGTTAGTTAGTTAATTAGTTAGTTAGTTACTTAATTAGTTAGTGGGTATGTAGGAAGGTAGTTAATTAATAAGTTAGTTAGTTGGTTAGCTAGTCTGTTTGTTAGCTGGTAGATAGTTACTTAGTTAGTTAGTTAATAGGTATATAGGAAATTAGTTAGTTAGTTAAAAAATGGGTTAGTTAATTGCTTAGGTAGTTAGTTAGTTACTTATTTAATAGGCATGTATAAAGGTAGTTAGTTAGTAAGTTAGATAGTTAACTAGTTAGTTAGTTAGCTAGTAGTTAGTTACTTAATTAGTTAGTTACTTAATTAGTTAGTTAGTTACTTAATTAGTTAGTTATTTAATAGGAAGGTAGTTAGTTAGTTAATTAGTTTGTTATTTGATTGGAATGTAGTTAGTTAGTTACCTAGTCAGTGTGTTAGCTAGTAGTTACTTAGTTAGTTAGTTAGTTAATAGGTTCGTAGGAAGTGTTAGTCCGTTAGTTAGTTAGTTAGTTAATAGGTATGTAGAAAGACAGTTAGTCACTTAGTTAGTGAGTTAGTTAATAGGTATGTAGGAAGATAGTTAGTTACTTAGTTAGCCAGTAGTTAGTTAGTTAGTTAACTAGTTAGTTATTTAGTTAGTTAGTTAGTTAGTTAGGTAGTTAGTTAGTTAGTTAGTTAGGTAGTGCGTGTGTAGGAAGGTAGTTAGTTAATTAGTAATGTAGTTAGTTAGTTAGTTAATAGGTATGTATGAAGGTAGGTAGTTAGTAAGTTAGTTAATTTTTTAATTAGCTTGTTAGCTAGTAGTTAGTAAGTTAGTTAGTTAATTAATTAGTTAGTTGGTTACCTAATTAATTAGTGGGTATGTAGGAAGGTAGTTAGTTAGTTAATACGTTAGTTAGCTAGTCAGTTTGTTAGCTAGTAGTTACTTACTCTGTTAGTTAGTTAATAGGTATATAGGAAGTTAGTTAGTTAGTTACTTAATGAGTTAGTTAATTGGTTAGGTAGTTAGTTAGTCAGTTATTTAATACGCATGTATAAAGGTAGTTAGTAAGTTAGTTCGATAGTTAATTATGTAATTAGTTAGTACCTTTCTAACTAACTAACTCACAAACTAACTAACTAACTAACTAACTAAATAACTAACTAACTGACAAATTAACTAATTAACAAACTAACTAAATAACCGAATAACTATCTTCCTAGATACCTATTAACTAACTAACTAAGTAACTAACTAACAAAGTACTTTCCTACATACCCACTAACTTACTAACTAACTACCTTCCCATAAACTAACTAACTAACTATCTAACTAACTAAATGACTAACTAGCTAACTAACTAACTAACTACTAGTAACTAAATAACTAACTAGTTAACTAACTAAATAACTAACTAACTAACTACTAGATAACTAACTAACTTACTAACTAAAAAACTAACTAACTAACTAACTATTAGCTAGCTGACAAAATAACTAACTAATTAATTACTAGATAACTAACATAATAACTAACTAATTTACTAACTCAATATCTTCTTAAATACCTATTTAACTAACTAACTAACTACCTTCCTACATACCCGCCAACTAACTAACTAACTAAATAAATAACTATCCTGCAGACTACTAGCTAACTAACTAACTAACTAAATAACTGACTGATGACGTAACTAACTAACTACCCAACTAACTGACTAACTAACTAACTAACTAATTAACAAACTAACTAACTAATTAACTAACTATCTAACTAACTAACTAAGTACCTTCCTTCATACATACCTACTAACTACCTAACTAACTACATTACTAATTAACTAACTACCTTCGTATACACGCACTACCTAACTAACTAACTAACTAACTAACTAACTAACTAACTAACTAACTAACTAGTTAACTAACTAACTAACTAGTTAACTAACTAACTAACTACTGGCTAACTAAGTAACTAATTATCTTCCTACATACCTATTAACTAACTCACTAACTAAGTAACTAACTATCTTCCTACATAACTATTAACTAACTCACTAACTAACTGACTAACTAACTTAGTTAGCTAGTTAGTTAATTAGTTAATTACCTTGTAGTTAGTTAGTTAGTTAGTTAGTTAGTTAGTCAGTTAATCAGTTAGTTAGTTGGTTAATATATATATAAGAAGGTAGTTAGTTAATTAATTAGATAGTTAGTTAATTAGTTAGATAGTTAGTTCGTTAGTTAGTTAGTTATTTTGTTAGTTAGTTAGTTACTTAGTTAGCTAATAGTTAGTTAGTTAGTCCGATAGTTGGTTAATTAGTTATTTAATATGTATGTAGGAAGAAAGTTAGTTAATTAGTTAGCTATTTAGTTAGTTATATATTAGTTAGTTAGTTACTTTGTTAGATAGTTAATTAGTCAGTTAGGTAGTTTGTTATCTAGTAGTTGTTTAGTTATATAGTTAGTTAATTAGTTAGTTATTTAGTTAGTTAGGTAGCTAGTTAGTTAGTTAGTTAGCTAGTTAGTAGTTAGTTAGTTATTAGTTTATTAATAGGTACGTAGGAAGGAAGGTATGTAGTTAATTAGTTAGTTAGTTAGTTAGTTAATTAATTATTAGTTAGTTTGTTAGTTTGTGGGTATGTAGGAAATGTAGCAAGTTAGTTAACTAGTTAGTAAGTTAGTTAGTTATCTTGTAGTTAGAAAGTTAGTTTGTAAATTAGTTAGTTAGTTAGTTAGTTAGTTAGTTAGTTAGTTAGTTAGTTAGTGGGTATGTAAGAAGGTAGTTAGTATTTAGTTAGTTAGTTAGTTAGTTAGTTAGTTAGTTAGTTAGTTAGTGAGCTTGTAAGTTCATTAGTTAGTTAGTTAGTTAATCAGTTAGTTATTTAGTGAGTTAGTTAATATGTATGTAGAAAAGGTAGATAGTTAGTCAAATAGTTATTTAATTAGTCAATTATCTAGTAGTTAGTTAGTTAGTTAGTTAGGTAGTTAGTTATTTAGTTAGTTATTTAGGTACTTAGCTAGTAGTTGGTCAGTTAATTAGTTATTTAGTTAGTTACTTCGTTAGTTAGTGGTTATGGAGAAAGGTAGTTTGTTAGTTAGTTAGTTAGTTAGTTACTTAATTAGTTAGTTAGTTAATAGGTATGTAGGAAGATAGTGAGCTAGTTAATTAGTTAGTTATTTAGATACTCATCTAGTAGTTAGTTAGTTAGTTTGTTAGTTATTTAGTTATTTAGTTAGTTAGTTAGTTATTTAGTTAGTTAGATACTAGTTAATTAGTTAGTTAGTTAGTTAGTTAGTGAGTTTGTAGGAAGGTAGTTAGTTAATTAGTTAGTTAGGTAGTTAGCTATTTAGTTAGTTTATAGGTATGTATGAAGGTAGTTAGGTTGTTAGTTAGGTAATTAGTTCGTTATTTATTTAGTTAGTTAGTTTGTTAGTTACCTAGTAGTTAGTTAGTTAGACCGTTAGTTAATTTGTTAGTTAGTTGGCTTGTTATTTAGCTAGCTAGTAGTTAGTTAGTTAGTGAGTTAATATGTATGTAGGAAGGTAGTTAGTTATTTAGTTAGTTAGTTAGTAAGTTAGTTAGTTAGTTAGTTAGCTGGTAGTTAGTTAGTTAGTTAGTTAATTAGATAGTGAGTTATTTAGTACTTAGTTAGTTACTTAGTTACTTAGTTAACTAGCTAGTTAGTTAGTTAGCTAGTAGTTAGTTAGTTAGTTAGTGAGCTAGCTATTAGTTAGTTAGTTAGTTAGTTATTTAGTTAGTTAGTTAGTTAGTTATTTAGTTAGTTAGTTAGTTTGTTAATGGGTATGCAGGAAAGGTAGCTAGTAAGTTACTTAGTTAACTAGTTAATAAGTTAGTTAGTTAGTTAGTTAGTTAGTTAGTTAGTTAGTTAGTTAGTTCGTTAGTTAGTTAGTCAGTGGGTTTGTTGGAAAGTAGTCAGTTAGTTAGTTTCTTAGTTACTATGTACGTTAGTTAGTGGGTATGTAGGATAGTTAGTTAGTTAGTTAGTTAGTTAGGTAGTTAATTAGTTAATTAGTTAGTTAGGTAGTAGTAAGTTAGTTAGTTAGTTAGTTAATAGTGAGTTAGTCGGTTTATCAGTTAGTTCGTTAGTTAGATAGTTATATGTGTGTAAAAAGGTAGGTAGTTAGTCAGTTAGATAGTTAGTTAATTAGTTAGTTAGTTATCTTGTAGTTAGTTAGTTATTTAGTTAGTTAGTTAATTAGTTAGTTATTTAGTCAGTCAGGTAGCGAGTAGTTAGTTAGTCAGTCAGTTAATTAGTTACTCAGTTAGTTAATTTGGTAGTTAGTTAGTTAGTTAGTTAGCTAGTCGTTAGTTAGTTAGTTATTTATCTATTTAGATAGTTAGTGGTTATGTAGGAAGGTAGGTTGTTAGTTAGTTAGTTAATATGTATGTAGGAAGATAGTTAGTTAGTTAATTAGTTAGTTATACAATTAGTTATCTAGTAGTTAGTTAGTTATTTAGTTAGTTAGTTAGTAATCTAGTAGTTAGTTAGTTAGTTAATAAGTTAGTTAGTTACTTTGTTAATATGTATGTAAGAAGGTAGTTAGTAAGTTAGTTAGTTAATTAGTTAGTTAATTAGTTAATTAATGGGAATGTAGGAAGGTAGTTAGTTAGGTAGTTCGTTAGTTAGTTAGCTAGCTAGTAGTTAGTGAGTTACTTAGTTAGTTAGCTAGTTAGTTAGCTAGTTAGTTTGTTAGTTAGTTACATAGTTAGTTAGGATGTAGGAAGCAAGCTAGATAGTTAGTTAATTAGTTAGTTAGATAGTTGGTTAGTTAGTTAGCTAGTTAGTTAGTTAGTTAGTAAGTTAGTTTGTTAGTTAGTCAGTTAGTTAGTGGGTTTGTACGAAGGTAGTTAGTTAACTAGTTAGTCAGGTAGTTAGTTTTTTTGTTAGTTAAAAGGTATGTATGAAGGTAGTTATTAAGTTAGTTTGTTAATTAGTCATTTAGTTAATTAGCTAGTAGTTAATTAGTTAGTTAGTTAGTTAGTTAGTTAATTAGTTAGTTTGTTATTTATTTAGTTAGTTAGTTAATTAGCTAGCTAGTAGTTAGTTAGTAAATTAGTTAATTAATTAGTTAATTACTAAGTTAGTTAGTTAGTACGTTCGTTAGTTGGTTATTTAGTTATTTAGTTATTTAGTTAGTTAGTTAGTTAGTTATTTAGTTAGTTAGTTAGTTAGTCAGTTAATCAGTTAGTTAGTTAGTTAGTTAGTTCAAATGTATGTAAGAAGGTAGTTAGTTTGTTAATTAATTAGATAGTTAATTATTTAGGTAGTTCGTTTGTTAGTTTGTTAGTTAGTCAGATATTTAGTTAGTTAGTTAGTTAGTTAGCCAATAGTTAGTTAGTTCGATAGTTAGTTAATTAGTTATTTAATACGTATGTAGGAAGGTAGTTATTTAAGTAGTTAGCTATTTAGTTAGTTATCTAGTAGTTAGTTAGTTACTTAGTTAGTTATTTAGTTAGTTAGTTAGTTAGTTAGTTAGTTGTCTAGTAGTTGTTTAGTTATATAGTTAGTTATATAGTTAGTTATTTAGTTAGTTAGTTAATTAGTTAGTTAGTTAGTTAGTTAGTTAGTTAGTAGTTAGTTAGTTTGATAGTTTGTTAGTAGGTACGTAGAAAGGAAGGTAGGTAGTTAATTAGTTAGTTAGTTAATTATTTATTTAATTAATTAGTTATAAGTTAGTTAGTTAGTTAGTGGGTATGTAGGAAAGGCAGCCAGTTAGTTACTTAGTTACTTAGTTAACTAGTTAGTTACTTAGTTATCTAGTAGTTAGTTAGTTTGTTAGTAAATTAGTTAGTTAGTTAGTTAGTTAGTTAGTTAGTGGGTATGTAAGAAGGTAGTTAGTAGTTAGTTAGTTAGTTAGTTAGTTAGTTAGTTAGCTAGTTGTTAGTTATGTAATTAGTTAGTTTGTTAATTAGTTAGTTAGTTAGTTAATCAGTTAGTCAGGTAGTTAGTTAGTTAGATAATATGTATGTAAAACATTTAGTTAGTTAGTTAGTTAGTTAGATAGTTATTTAATTAGTTACTTAGTTAGTTATCTAGTAGTTAGTTAGTTAGTTAATCAGTTAGTTATTTAGTTAGTTAGTTAGTTAGATAGCTAGTAGTTAGTCAGTTAATTGTTATTTATTTAGTTAGTTAGTTAGTTAGTTAGTTAGTTAGTGGTTATGTAGAAAGGTAGTTAGTTAGTTAGTTAGTTAGTCAGTTAACTGTAGTTTATGAAGTTTGGAGTGCTCATGTAGGTGTTGTTTTTGTTGGTGTATGGAATTCATGAAGGATTTGCATGAGCAAGTTGAAGTTTGAAGTTTGTGAAGTTTGTGGTTTCTCCTCCAGTGTTGGTTGTAGGAGGAGGGAGTTCAGGAAGGTTTTTCAAGAGAAAATTGTAGTTTGTGAAGTACTGAGCAGTTATGTAGATGTGGTTCTAGTTGGCGGCAAGAGTTCGAGAAAGATGGTACGAGGAAGGTTGTAGTTGACGGAGCTGAATAAGGTCCATTGATGTAGGGAAGCATAATGGTTTCGTCGATTGGTGCGAAGAGTACATGAAGGCTTTGTATATGAAGAAGATGTATTTTATGAAGTTGAGAAGTCTCGTGAAGGCAAAAGGACCTCCGCAATTTCTTTTATAATGCATTGTAATGAAGGTAGTGGTATGGTTGGATGAAGTGGTTGTTCAAGTGGCTGTTCGAATTAGGAAGAATTTTGATGGAAGTAAAAGTAGTTCAAGCGGTGACTCGAATGAGAAAGGATTACGATAAAAGTAGTGGTTGTTGATGTGGTTGTCGAATGAGACTGCATTATGGTGGAAGTAGTGGTGGTGGAAGTGTTGGGTCGAAATTCTTCTTTTGTACGAATGGCCCTCGAAAGTCGTAGGAGTGGATTTTCCAAGGGCGAACAAGACTTTTTAAGTGATCGATGATGCTGAAAAGGTGAAGTTTGTTGTTTCGTTCATGATGGACATAATGTAGACTATTTGATGGTAAGGTTAGCTGGAGAGATTTTGTGGATGCGCTGAATGAAATATATGATTCATATTTATTAAGAGCGAAAAAGTGTCGAAGTTTGTTCGGGACTTATGCCTGGAAATAAATGTCAATAGTTGTGTGAATATTGTTCACAACGCAGTATTGACGGAATGAAAAAAATGAGGAGTTCAAGCGACACAAGATGAGTATGAAGAATGGATAGAGCTAAAAGAAGTAAGTTTGCGAGTACTTCAAATTTGAAGATGCACAAGTCTATCCAAATGAGGAGGAATTATGTGAGTGGATCACAACTAAAAAATTCAAGCTAATGCATGAAGAAGAAGCAGAAATTGAAGAAGCAAATTTGAAGAAAATTGATGGAGTTTAAATTGGAAGCGGACTCGTAGTGAAGCTTTAAGGAGTTGGAGAAGATGTTAATAATTTTTCAGGAGAAAATGGTTTTGTAGTATGTATTGATGCGTATGGATGTGCACCTATCTAAAATGGATTTTTGTTAGCTTGAAGGAGTTGGTTGATGCGTGTAAGAAACAACACGATCCACTTTTTGAAGGGATAGTGAACAAAAGCTCATGATTCTAATGCAAGATGGAGAGACGGTATTGGAGAAAGAGGGTATTTTAGTGAAGTATCACAATTTGCACTGTGTGATGTAAGAAGTGAGTGTAAGAAAGTGCGGAGATATGTCCGGAATTTATACTCAGACAAAATGGGTTGAGTGTGTGTTTCTCAGTGCATTAGATGAGATGGATGTCGAGTGTGCCCTTTAATGTCTAGTAGAAGTGTGAATGACGTGGAGTGTGTGTTGTTTTGTACAGTAGTTAGCCAAATGTAGTGGACAAAGAAGTATGGGCGCAATGTGATTTTTAGAAGCTGAAGTAGTGTGAGACGAGGATGGAGAGTGTAAAGAGGCAAGTGATGGAAATTTGCGAGTTCTTGAAGCCTCTTGGTAGAAAGTAGAAGAAGTGTGTGGAAATGAAGAAGGAGTCATGTGGGATGATTTCAACCTAGTCGGTCTACCCAATATTGTTGTAGCCGGAATGGACATTGGTGGAGGAATTTCCCGGTTGGCCAGCGAGTATGTTAGTATTGTTATAACTCGGGAACGACTCGAGAGAATGCATGAAGAAAAGGTCGAGGGTAACTTGCAATGCATTTGTGGTTTGTGTTGGAGTTTAAGGAAGAAGAAGTATGCGAAACAAAACAAATGCGATTTTTGGATTGAGATTCGGAGTTTTTGGTGAAGGTATTTCATTGGATCGTGTAGAAATTGGCGAGATTGAGAGTAAGTTTTTAGTTAGTTAGTTAATCAGTTAATCAGTAAGTTATTTAGTTAGTTAGTTAGTTAGCTAGTAGTTAGTTAGTTAGTGAGTTAGTTAGTTAATCAATATGTATGTATCAAGGTAGTTAGTTAGTTAATTAGTTAGTCAGTTAATTAGTTAGTTAGTTAGTTTGTCAGTTAGTTAGTTAGATATCTTGTAGTTAGTTAGTTAGTTAGGTCATCAGTTAGTTATTTATTTAGTTAGTTAGCTAGTTAGCTAGTAGTTAGCTAGTTAGTGATTTAGTTAGTTAGTTAGTTAGTTAGTTGGTGGGTATGTAGGAAGGTAGTTAGCTAGTTAGTTAGTAAATTAATAGGTATTTAAGAAGATAGTTAGTTAGTAAATTAGTTAGTTATTATGTTAGTTATCTAGTAATTAGTTAGTTAGTTATTTTGTTAGCTAGCTAGTAGTTAGTCAGTTAGTGGGTATGTACGAAGGTAGTTAGTTAGTTAAATATCTTGTAGTTATGTAGGAAGGTAGTTAGTTAGTTAGTTATTTATTTATTTAGTTAGTTAGTTACTTAAATAACTTGTAGTTATTTAGTTAGTTATTTATTTATTTAGTTAGTTACTTAGTTAGTGGGTATATAGGAAGGTAGTTAGTAAGTTAGTTAGTTAGTTAGTTAGTTAGTTAGTTAGTTAGTTAGTTGGTTAGTTAATTAGTTAGTTATTTATTCAGTTAGCTAGTAGTTAGTTAGTTAGTTTGTTAGTTAGTAAGTTAGTTAGTTAGTTAGTTAGTTAGTTAGTCAATATGTATGTAAGAAGGTAGTTAGTTAGTTAGATAGTTAGTAAATTAGCTAGTAGTTAGTTAGTTAGTTAGTTAGTTAGTATGTAAGAAGGTAGTTAGTTAGTTAGTTAGTTAATTAATTAGTTAGTTAGTATGTAAGAAGGTTGTCAATTAGTTAGTTAGTAAGTTACTTAGTTAGTTAGCTGGTAGTTAGTTAGTTAGTGAGTTAGTTAGTTAATCAATATGTATGTATCAAAGTAGTTAGTTAGTCGGTTAGATAGTTAGTTAATTAGTTAGTTAGTCAGTCAGTTAGCTAGCTATCTAGCAGTTAGTTAGTTAGTTAGGTCATCAGTTAGTTATTTAGTAAGTTAGATAGTTAGTTAGTTAGTTAGTTAGTTAGCTAGTAGTTAGCATGTTAGTTATTTATTTTGTTAGTTAGTTAGTTAGGTTGTGGGTATGTAGGAAGGTAGTTAGTTAGTTTGTTAGTTAATAGGTATTTAAGAAGATAGTTAGTTAGTAAATTAGTTAGTTATTATGTTAGTTATCTAGTAATTAGTTATTTTGTCTGCTAGCTAGTAGTTAGTTAGTTAGTTAGTTAGTTAGTTAGTTATTTAGTTAGTTAGTTAGTTAGTTAGTTAGTTATCTAGTAGTTAGTTAATTAGTTATTCAGTTAGTAAACTAGTTAGTTATTTAGTTAGTTAGTTTGTTAGTTATCTAGTAGTTAGTTAGTTAGCTAGTTAATTATTTAGTTAGTTAGTTAGTTAGTTAGTGGGAATGTAGTTAGTTACTTAGTTAGTGGGTATGTAGGAAGGTAGTTAGTTAGTTAGTTAATATGTATGTAGGAAGATAGTTATTCGGTTATTTAGTTAGTTTGTTAATTAGTTAATTTGAAAGTAAGTTAGTTTTTTAGTTATTTAGTTAGTCAGTTAGTTAGTGAGTTAGTTAGTTAGAAAGGTAGTTAGTTAGTTAGTTGATAGGTATGTATGAAGGGAGTTAGTTAGTAAGTTAGTTAGTTAACTAGTTAACTAGTTAGCTTGTAGTTTGTTAGTAAGATAATTAGTTAATTAGTAAGTTATTTAGTTCGTTGGTTAGTTAGTTAACTAGTAGTTAGTTAGTTGATTAGTTAATTAATTGGTTAGTTAATTAGTTAGTTAGTAAGTTAGTTAGTTAGTGGGTATGTACGAAGGTAGCTAGTTAGTTAGTCAATTTCGTAGTTAGTTAGTTAATTAGTTAGTTAGTTAGTTGATTAGTTAGTCATTTACTTAGTTAGTTAGTTAGATAAATTGCTAGTAGTTATTTATTTATTTAGTTAGTTACTTAGTTAGTGGGTATGTATAAAGGTAGTAAGTAAGTTAGTTAATTAGTTAGTTAGTTAATATGTATGTAAGAAGATAGTTAGTTAGTTAATTAGTTAGTTATTTAGTTAGTTATCTAGTAGTTAGTTAGTTAGTTAGTTAGTTAGTTGGTCATTTATTCAGTTAGTGAGTAGTTAGTTAGTAAGTTAGTTAGTTAATATGTCTGTAGGAAGATAATTAGTTAGTTAGCTAGTTAGATAGTTATTTAGTCAGTTGGCTAGTAGTTAGTTAGTTAGTTAGTTAATTGGTTAGTTAGTTAGTTATTTAGTTATTTAGTTAGTTAGTAAGTTAGATAGTAAGTTAGTTAGTTAGTTAGTTAGTTAGTTTGGGTATGTAAGAAGGTAGCTAGTTAGTTAGCTAGTAGTAAGTTAGTTAGTTTGTTAATTAGTAAGTTTGTGAGTTAACTAGTTAGTTATTTAGTTAGTTAGTTAGTTAGTAAGCCAGTAGTTAGTTAGTTAGTTAACTAGTTAGTTAGTTAGTTAGTTAGTAAGCCAGTAGTTAGTTAGTTAGTTAACTAGTTAGTTATTTAGTTAGTTAGTTAGTTATTTACTCAATTAGTTAGTGCGTTTGTATGAAGGTAGTAAGTTAATTAGTTAGGTAGTTAATTAATTAGTTAGTTAATATGTGTATATGAAGACAGTTAGTCAGTAAGTTAGTTAGTTAATTAGTTAATTAGTTAGTTAGTTAGCTAGTAGTTAGCAGGTTAGTTATTTATTTATTTAGTTAGTCAGTTAGTTAGGTTGTGGGTATATGGGAAGGTAGTTAGTTAGTTAGTTAGTTAGTTAATAGGTATTTAAGAAGATAGTTAGTTAGTAAATTAGTTTGTTATTATGTTAGTTATATAGTAATTAGTTAATTAGTTATTTTGTTAGTTAGCTGGTACTTAGTTAGTTGTTTAGTTAGTTAGTTAGTTAGTTAGTTAGTTATCTAGTAGTTAGTTAGTTAGTTATTCAGTTAGTTAACTAGTTAGTAATTTAGTTAGTTAGTTTGTAAGTTATTAAGTAGTTAGTTAGTTAGCTAGTTTATTATTTAGTTTGTTAGATAGTTAGTTAGTTAGTTAGTTAGTGGGAAGGTTGTTAGTTAGTTAGTTAGTGGGTATGTAGGAAGGTAGTTAGCTAGTTAGTTAGTTAGTTAGTTAGTTAATAGGTATGTAGGAAGATAGTTATTCGGTTATTTAGTTTGTTTGTTAATTAGTTTATTTGTTTGTTAGTTAGTTAGTTAGTTAGTTAGTTAGTTAGTTAGTCAGTTAGTTAATATGTATGTAGGAAGATAGTTAGTTAGTTAATTAGTTAGTTAGCTAGTTAGTTATCTAGTAGCTAGTTAGTTAGCTAGTTACTTAGTTAGTTATTTAGTCAGTTAGCTAGTAGTTAGTTAGTTAGTTAGTTCGTTAGTTAGTTAGTTAGTTATTTAGTTATTTAGTTAGTTAGTAAGTTAGATAGTAAGTTAGTAAGTAAGTTAGTTAGTTAGTTTGGGTATGTAAGAAGGTAGCTAGTTAGTTAGTTAGTTAGTTAGTTAGTTAATTGGTCAATTAGTCAGTTCGCTAGTAGTTAGTTAGTTAGTTAGTTAGTTAGTTAGTCAGTTAGCTGGTTAGTTAGTTAGTTAGTTAGTTAGTTAGTAGGTATGTAGGAAGGTAGTTAGTTAGTTAGCTGGTTAGTTAGTTAGTTAGCTAGTAGTTAGTTAGTTAGTCAATTAGTTAGTAAGTAAGTAAGTAAGTTAGTTAGTTAGTTAGTTAGTTAGTTAGTGGGGTATGTAGGAAAGGTAGCTAGTTAGTTACTTAGTTAACTAGTTTGTTAGTTAGTTAGATAGTAGTTAGTTAGTTAGTTAGTTACTTAGTTAATTAGTTAATTAGTTAGTTAGTTAGCTAATTAGTTAGTGGGTATGTAGGAAGGTAGTTAGTTAGTTAGTCTGTTAGTAAGTTAGATAGTAAGTTAGTTAGTTAGTTAGTTAGTTAGTATGATCGTTTGTTAGTGGGTCTGTAGGAATGTAGCTAGCTAGCTAGTTAGTTAGTTAGTTAGCTAGTAGTAAGTTAGTTACATAGTTAATTAGTTAGTTAGTGAGTTAATCAGTTAGTTAGTTTGTTAATTAGTTATTTAGTTAGATAGTTAGTTAACTAGTTAGTTAGTTAATTAGTTAATTAATTAGTTAGTTAATTAGTTAGTTAGTAAGTTAGTTACTTAGTGGGTATGTATGAAGGTTGTTAGTTAGTTAGTCAATTTGTTAGTTAGTTAGTTAATTTGTTAGTTAGTTAGTTAGTTAATAGTTATTTATTAAGTTGGTTTGTTAGTTAAATAGCTAGTAGTTATTTATTTATTTATTTAGTTAGTTACTTAGTTAGTGGGTATGTAGGAAGGTAGTTAGTAAGTTAGTTAGTTAGTTAGTTATTTAATAAGTATGTTGGAAGATAGTTAGTTAGTTAATTAGTTAGTTATTTAGTTAGTGAGTTTGTAGTTAGTTAGTTAGTTTGTTAGCTAGTAGTCAGTTAGTTAGTTAGTTAGTTAGTTAGTTAGTAAGTTAGTTAATATGTATTTAAGAAGGTAGGTAGGTAGGTAGTTAGTTAGTTAAATAGTTAGTTAGTTAGTTAGCTACTTAATTATCTAGTATGTTGGTTAGTTAGGTAGTTAGTTAGTTTGTTAGTTAGTTAACTAGTTAGTTATTTAGTTAGTTAGTTAGTAATTTATTTAGTTAGTTGGTGGGTATGCAGGAAGGATGTTAGTTAGTTAGTTAGTCAATTGGTATGTAGGAAGATAGTTAGTTAGTTATTTAGATATATGTCTTGTTGTTAGTTACTTAGTTTGTTAGTTATTAGTTAGTCAATTATTTGGTTAGTTAGCTAGTAATTAGTAAGTTAGTTAGTTAATAAGTACGTAGAAAGATAGTTAGTTAGTTATTTAGTTAGTTATCTAGTAGTTAATTAGTTAGTTAGTTTGTTAGTGAGTTAGTTATTTATCTAGAAGTTAGTTAATTAGTCAGTTAATTAGTTAGTTAATATGTATGTAAGAAGGTAGGTAGTTAGTTAGTTAGTTAGTTTGCTAGTTGGCTAATTAGTTAGTTAGTTAGGTATTAGTTAGTTAGTCGGTATGTAGGATGGTAGTTAGTTAGTAGGTTAGTTAGTCAATTAGTTAGTTAGTTATTTAGTTAGTTAGTTAATATATATGTAGGACGACAATTAGTTAGTTAGTTAGATAGATACTAGTTAATAGGTATGTAGGAGGACAATTAGTTAGTTAGTTAATTAGTTGGTTAGTTAGATACTAGTTAATTAGTTAGTTAGTTAGTGAGTTTGTAGGAAGGTAGTCAGTTAATTAGTTTGTTAGTAGTTAGCTAAGGTATGTATGAAGGTAGGTAAGTTAGTTAATTATTTAGTTAGTTAGTTAACTAGTCAGTTATTTAGTAAGTTAGTTACTTAATGAGTACGTAGGAAGATAGATAGTTAGTAAATTAGTTAGTTAGTTATTTATCTAGTAGTTAGTGAATTAGTTAGTTAGTTAGTTAATTAATTAATTAGTTAGTTAGTTAGTTAGTGAGTTAGTTAGTTAGTTAGTTAATATGTATGTAAGAAGGTAGAAAGTTAGTTAGTTAGTTAGTTAGTTAGTTTGATAGTTAGTTAATTAGTTAGTTAGGTATTAGTTAGTTAGTCTGTATGCAGGATGGTAGTTAGTTAGTTGGTTGGTTAGTCAATTAGTTAGTTATTTAGTTAGCTAGTTAGTTATTATATATGTAGGAAGACAGTTAGTTAGTTAGTTAGTTGGATAAATACTAGTTAATAGGTATGCAGGAAGACAATTAGTCAGTTAGTTAGTTAGTCAATTAGTTGATTAGTTAGATACTAGTTAATTAGTTACTTAGTTAGTTAGTTAGTTAGTGAGTTTGTAGGAAGGTAGTTAGTTAATTAATTAGTTAGGTAGTTCGCTATTTAATTAGTTTATAGGTATGTATGATGGTAGTTAGTTAGTTAGTTAATTAGTTAGTTAGTTATTTAGTTAGTTTGTTAGTTAGCTAGTAGTTAGTTAGTTAGTTAGTTAGTTAGCTAGTAGTTAGTTAGTTAGTTAGTTGGCTAGTTAGTTAGTTAGTTAGCTTGCTAGCTAGTAGTTAGTTAGTTAGTTAGTTAGTTAGTTTGTTAGTACGTATGTAGGAAGGTAGTTAGTTAGTTAGCTGGTTAGTTAGTGAGTTAGCTAGTAAAAGTAGTTAGTAGTTAGTTAGCTGGTTAGTTAGTTAGTCAGTTAGTTAGTTAGTTAGTTAGTTAGTTAGTTAGTTAGTTAGTTAATTAGTATGCAAGAAGGTTGTTAGTTAGTTAGTTAGATAGTTAGTTAATTAGTTAGTTAGTTAGTTAATCAGTTGGTTATTTAGTTAGTTACTTAGTTAGTTAGCTAGTAGTTAGTTAGTTAGTGGGTTAGTTAGTTAATCAATATATATGTATCCAAGTAGTTAGTTAGTTAGTTAGATAGTTAGTTAATTAATTAGTTAGTTAGTTAATTAGTTAGTTGGATAGTTAGTTAGTTAGTTAGCTTGCTAGCTAGTAGTTAGTTAGTTAGTTAGTTAGTCAGTTAGCTGGTTAGTTAGTTAGTTAGTTAGTTAGTAGGTATGTAGGAAGGTTGTTAGTTAGTTAGCTGGTTAGTTAGTTAGTTAGCTAGTAGTTAGTTAGTTAGTCAATTAGTTAGTAAGTAAGTAAGTTAGTTAGTTAGTTAGTTAGTTAGTTAGTTAGTGGGGTATGTAGGAAAGGTAGCTAGTTAGTTACTTAGTTAACTAGTTTGTTAGTTAGTAAGATAGTAGTTAGTTAGTTAGTTAGTTAGTTAGTTAATTAGTAAATTAGTTAGTTAGTTAGCTAATTAGTTAGTGGGTATGTAGGAAGGTAGTTAGTTAGTTAGTTTGTTAGTAAGTAAGATAGTAAGTTAGTTAGTTAGTTAGTTAGTTAGTTAGTTAGTATGATCGTTAGTTAGTGGGTCTGTAGAAATGTAGCTAGCTAGCTAGTTAGTTAGTTAGTTAGCTAGTAGTAAGTTTGTTACATAGTTAATTAGTTAGTTAGTGGGTTAATCCGTTAGTTAGGTTGTTAATTAGTTATTTAGTTAGATAGTTAGGTAACTAGTTAGTTAGTTAATTAGTTAGTTAATTAGTTAGTTAGTAAGTTAGTTAGTTAATGGGTATGTACGAAGGTAGCCAGTTCGTTAGTTAATTTGTTAGTTAGTTAGTTAATCAGTTAGTTAGTTAGTTAATCAGTTAGTTAGTTAGTTAGTTAATTAGTTAGTTAATTAGTTATTTAGTTAATTAGTTAGTTAGTTAGTTAGTTAATCAGTTAGTTCAATAGCTAGTAGTGAGAAGGTAGTTAGTCAATATGTATGTGAGAAGGTAGTTAGTTAGTTAGTTAATTATCTAGTAGTTAGTTTGTTAGTTAGTTAGTTAGTTAGATAGTTAGTTAATTAGTTAGTTAGTTAGTTAGTTAATCAGTTAGTTATTTAGTTAGTTAGTTAGTTAGCTAGTAGTTAGTTAGTTAGTGAGTTGGTTAGTTAATCAATATGTATGTATCAAGGTAGTTAGATAGTTAGTTAGATAGTTAGTTAATTAGTTAGTTAGTTAATTAGTTAGTTAGTTAGTTAGTCAGTTAGTTAGTTAGTTATCTTGTAGTTAGTTAGTTATTTAGGTCATCTGTTAGTTATTTATTTAGTTAGTTAGTTAGTTAGCTAGTAGTTTGCTAGTTAGTGATTTAGTTAGTTAGTTAGTCAGTTAGTTAGTTGGTGGGTATGTAGGAAGGTAGTTAACTAGTTAGTTAGTAAATTAATAGGTATTTAAGAAGATAGTTAGTTACTAAATTAGTTAGTTATTTTGTTAGTTATCTAGTAATTAGTTAGTTAGTTATTTTGTCAGCTAGCTAGTAGTTAGTTAGTTATTTAGTTAGTTAGTTAGTTATCTAGTAGTTAGTTAGTTATTTAGTTAGTTAACTAGTTAGTTATTTAGTTAGTTAACTAGTTAGTTATTTAGTTAGTTAGTTAGTTTGTTAGTTATCTAGTGGTTAGTTAGTTAACTAGTTAGTTATTTTGGTAGTTAGATAGTTAGTTAGTTAGTTAGTGGGTATGTAGGAAGATAGTTATTTAGTTATTTAGTTAATTTGTTAATTAGTTAGTCACTTAGTTATTTAGTTATTTAGTTATTTAGTTAGTTAGTTTGTTAGTCATTTAATCACTTAGTTAGAAAGGTATGTATGAAGGTAATTAGTTAGTAAGTTAGTTAGTTAACTAGTTAGTAAGTTATGTAGTAGTTAGTTAGTTAGTTAGTTAGTTAATTAGTTAGTTATTTAGTTAGGTAGTTAGTTAGTTAGTAAGTTAACTAGTAGTTAGTTAGTTAATTAGTTAATTAATAAGTTAGTTAATTTGTTAGTTAATTAGTTAGTTAGTTCGTTAATTAGTTAGTTAGTTAATTAGTTAGTTATTTATTTAGTTAGTTAGTTAAATAGCTAGTAGTTATGTAGTTAGTTAGTTATTTATTTATTTAGTTAGTCAGTAAGTTAGTGGGTATGTAGGAAGGTAGTTAGTAAGTTAGTTTGTTAGTTTGTTAGTTTGTTAGTTAGTTGATAGGTATGTAGGAAGATACTTAGTTAGTTAATTAGTTAGTTATTTAGTTAGTTATCTAGTAGTTAGTTTGTTAGTTAGTTAGTTATTTATTCAGTTAACTAGTAGTTATTTAGTTAGTTAGTTAGTTAGTTCGTTAATTAGTTAGTTAGTTGATTGATTAGTCATTATGTATGTAAGAAGGTAGTTAGTTAGTTAGTTAGTTAGTTAATTAGCTAGTAGTTAGTTTGTGAGTTAGTTAGTATGTTAGTGGGTTGTTAGTTAGTTAGCTAGTTAGATAGTTAGTTAATTAGTAAGTTAGTTAGTTAGTTAATCAGTTAGTTATTTAGTTAGTTACTAAGTTAGTTAGCTAGTAGTTAGTTAGTTAGTGAGTGAGTTAGTTAATATATATTCATGTATCAAGGTAGTTAGTTAGTTAGTTAGATAGTTAGTTAATTAGTTAGTTAGTTAATTAGTTAGTTAGTTAGTTAGTTAGTCAGTTAGTTAGTTAGTTATCTAGTAGTTAGTCAGTTAGTTAGGTCATCAATTAGCTATTTAGTTAGTTAGTTAGTTAGTTAGCTAGCTAGTAGTTAGTTGGTCAGATAATTATTAATTTAGTTAGTTAGTTAGTTGGTGGGTATGTAGGAAGGTAGTTAGTTAGTTAATAGGTATTTAAGAACATAGTTAGTTAGTAAATTAGTTAGTTATTATGTTAGTTATCTAGTAGTTAGTTAGTTTGTTATTTTGTCAGCTAGCTAGTTGTTAGTTAGTTAGTAGTTCGTTAGTTAGTTATTTAGTTCACTATTTTGCTATTTAGTTAGTTAGTTTGTTAGTTATCTAGTTGTTAGTTAGTTAGCTAGTTAGTTATTTAGTTAGTTAGATAGTCAGTTAGTTAGTTAGTGGGAGAGTAGTTTGTTAGTTTGTTAGTTAGTTAGTTAGTTATTTAGTTAGTTAGTTAGTTAGTGAATTAGTTAGTTATTTATTTAGTTAGTTAGTTAGTTAAATAGCTAGTAGTTATTTAGTTAGTTATTTATTTGTTTAGTTAGTTACTTAGTTAGTGGGTATGTACGAAGGTAGCTAGTAAGTTAGTTAGTTAGTTAGTTAGTTAATTAGCTAATATGTAAGTCGGAAGATAGTTAGTTAATTAGTTACTTAGTAGTTAGTTAGTTAGTTAGTTTGTTAGTAGGTACGTAGGAAGGCAGGTAGGTAGTTAATTAGTTAGTTAGTTAGTTGATTATTTATTTAATTAATTAGTTATAAGTTAGTTAGTTAGTTAGTGGGTATGTAGGAAAGGCAGCCAGTTAGTTACTTAGTAAACTAGTTAGTTAGTTAGTTAGTTATCTAGTAGTTAGTTAGTTAGTTAGTTAGTAAGTTAGTTAGTTAGTTAGTTGGTTAGTTAGTTAGTTAGTTAGTGGATATGTAAGAAGGTAGTTAGTAGTTAGTTAGTTAGTTAGTTAGTTAGCTAGCTAGCTAGTTGTTTGTTAGTTAATTAGTTAGTTAGTTAATTAGTTAGTTAGTTAGT
The DNA here is from genome assembly GCA_946800325.1 of Luzula sylvatica. Lineage (NCBI taxonomy): Eukaryota > Viridiplantae > Streptophyta > Magnoliopsida > Poales > Juncaceae > Luzula > Luzula sylvatica. The sequence continues at coordinate 13,286,202 of OX326960.1, read as the reverse complement.
TAATCAGTTAGTTAGTTAGTTAGTTAGTTAGTTAGATAATATGTATGTAAAACAGGTCGGTAGTTAGTTAGTTAGTTATTTAATTAGTTAGTTATTTAGTTAGTTACTTAGTTAGTTATCTAGTAGTTAGTTAGTTAGTTAATCAGTAAGTTATATAGTTAGTTAGTTAGTTAGATAGCGAGTAGTTAGTCAGTTAATTTGTTAATTATTTAGCTAGTTAGTTAGTTAGTTAGTGGTTATGTAGAAAGGTAGTTAGTTAGTTTGTTAATAGGTATGTAGGAAGATAGTTAGCTAGTTAATAAGTTAGTTATTTAGTTACTCATCTAGTAGTTAGCTATTTAATTTATTAGTTATTTAGTTAGTTATTTAGTTACTAGTTAATTAGTTAGTTAGTTAGTTAGTTATTTAGTTAGTTAGATAGATACTAGTTAATTAGTTAGTTAGTTAGTTATTTAGTGAGTTTGTAGGATGTTAGTTGATTAGTTAGGTAGTTATCAATCTAACTGACTAACTACCTTGATAGATATATATTGATTAACTAACTAACTACTAGCTAACTAACTAACTAACTATTTAAATAACTAACTGATTAACTAACTAACTAACGAATTAACTACCTTTCTAACTAACTAACTAACTAACTAACCACCTTCTTACATACTAACTAACTAACTAACTAACTAACTACTAGCTAATTAACTAACTAACTAACTAACTAACTACCTTCTTACATACATATTGACTAACTAACTAACTAACTACCTTCTTACATACATATTGACTAACCAACTAACTAATTAACTAACTAACTAACTAACTAACTTTCTAATTAACTAACTACCTAACTACTAGCTAGCTGACAAAATGACTAACTAACTAATTACTAGATAATTAACATAATAACTAACTAATTTACTAACAAACTATCTTTTTAAATACCTATTAACTAACTAACTAACTAACTAACTACCTTCATACATACCCGCCAACTACCAAACTAACTAAATAATAAATAACTAACCTGCTAACTACTAGCTAACCAACTAACTAACTAACTAACTAAATAACTAACTGATGACCTAACTAACTAACTAACTACTAAGTAACTAACTAACTGACTAACTAACTAACTAGTTAACTTCTACTAACTAATTAACGAACTATCTAACTAACTAACTAACTACCTTGATACATATATATTGATTAACTAACTAACCCACTAACTAACAAACTACTAGCTAACTAACGAAGTAACTAACTAAATAACTAACTGATTAACTAACTAACTAACTAATTAACTAACTATATAACTAACTAACTAACTAACAACCTTCTTGCATACTAACTAACTAACTAACTAACTAACTAACTACTAGCTAATTAACTAACTAACTAAGTAACTACCTTCTTACATACATATTGACTAACTAACTAACTAACTAATTAACTGATAAGAGGAAAATAAAGCACCTTTTTGATAGCTAATTTGGGGATTTTAGCCCTTTTGAATCACAACTTTATATATACAATTGTTCATATTTGAGATAACAAGAATATTTCTTCACTAAGTGTGTTTTATTGCTTAATTACAGGTTTTAGGTGGGAATTCTCGGCAATCCAAGAGTGTAGTTGCCTTCGTCTCCTCGCGCCATTAAAATCGATATATCATACCGACCAATTTGGTACACGTGTGAAGGAGAAGGCAAATAATCATCAACATAAGACATTACACCAAACTCTACTCGAAAACCACTCACACAATTGCCACTCTACAGCCCCACCAACCTCACCTACCATCCCCAACTACCCTCAATCCTCTCACCCATCTCTCGGCCAATGGGAAATCCCCAAGGACACTATAAATAAGACCCCAAGGCCCTTGGGCAGAGATTGCTTCTTCTTCCCTCCCCCCTTTCTTTCTCTCTCTCTCTCTCTCTCTCTCTCTCTCTAAGCACTTCCAAGAACTTTCAAGAACATCAAGAACCATTCAAGATCCTACTCGATTGTTCGGGAGATTCGACCGTGACTTGGACATCCTTCCTTTCGGCGAATCGACCTTTCTCGAGACTAACCGTGACTCGGGGATTTTCTCCTTTCGGGACTTGTGGAGTTGTGTTGAGACCGTGACTGGGTGGTTTCCTCTTTCGGAGCTTAGTGAAGGTGTCAACCATGACTCGGAGCCTCTCCTTTTGGTGACCTTTCATCTAGTGAGTCCGTGACTTGAGGATTCTTTCCTTTCGGTGACCAACGAAGCAAGCTTGCCGTGACTCGGAGCATTCTCCTTTCGGTGGTCAATTGAGCGACAACACTAGCGAGGAAAAGGAGGCTCTTCTTGACGCGTTGAAGCTTTTCTTTACTCAATCTAGGTGTATTCTTTTCTATCTTGAATTTCTTGTATGTTGAATGATTGTTTTGAAGTTGTGTAAAGAAACCCTTGTTTGAATCTAGTTCTTGCTGAAATCTTGTTTCTTTCAATCGATCTTTTGCTCTCTTTGTGTGATAATTTGCTCTCTTTGTGTGATATTTTTGTTCTCTTTTTGTTCTGCATATATCTTGATTTCTAGTTTCGGGAACTTTTTGAATCATAGAATTTCATGAAATATTCGAATTGATATGAATTTTTGAATACTGTCACTTAAACTGAAAACCTGCTGTTTCCAGGGGACTGTTTTTCAGAGACCTGATTGTAATTCGTTAATAACTTTTTATTCCTTTGTCCAAATTGTTTGAAATTTTAGGATAAATTTGATAACATTCAGACCTCTCTGTAGAATAATTTTCATTAATTTTGGAAACTTCGAAATATTTATTTTAATGATCTGAATCTTAATCATATTTTGACGCAATAGCTCTCTGTGGAAAAGTTTCTGCCCTTTACATTTTTGCTTGTTTTGATTCATTATTCGACGCATATACTCCTCGCGGAACGAACTTTCATATTTCCACTATACACATATATTTCCAAACTTGTTGATTGAATTGGTTTTCACATACAACGATATCTCAAATTAAAAAGCGATAGAAAACCCGTTCATCAAATGGCGCCGCTGCCGGGGAGTAATGTTTAAGTCTAATTTTGAATCAAACTTGCAAGCTCCAGTGATATTTTTAATAGATTTGATACATTTGAACTTGATATTTCATTAATTTCGAAAATTTTCTATTCTTGCAAGGTACACGAAGTGGAGCAAGATGGATCATCAAGAAAAACCAAAATCGCTTCGGGAGTTAATACGGCTCAGTAGAGCCGCAAAAGGATATCCGGACTCCATGACAAATCAAGAGATTCTCGAGCTACAATTTCAAGAATGCGAAGAAATGGAAGAAAGGAAAGATAGAGAAGAAGAACGAAGGCTCGGTTGGCTCTCGAGTTCACCCTCAAATCAAAATTATGAATCACACACCGAGACCCTTTATCAAAATTCCGTCTACGAAGCTCGCCAATACGAAAACGAATCCCCATGGGGTTATGAGACACAATCCTATGCCGAAACCGCTAACAACTACTCAAACCCCATGTACTCAAACCCCATATACGAACCTTCTCAAAATGAACTCGAATCTCAACACAAATTTGAATACCAAGATCACCCATTTCAATCCCAAAACGAAAATCCAAACCAAGAATTTAAACAAATGATGGAGGAAATGACGGCGATGATAAAACAACAATTTGGAGGATTGAATCAAGGTCTTGAAGATTTGAAACAAGAAATAAAACAAACGATAAGATCAATTCGCCTCGAGTTAAGGGATTCAAATGAGGAGAACATGGAGATTGAAAACGACAAGAGTTCAAGTATGGGGGGATTCGATGAAAGCATTGGAACGATCATTGAAGAAGAAAAGGTGTCATTGGATTCGACTCTCCAAAAGACGGTTCAAATCACTCCAATCGATGAAAACGAGCAAGAAAAGAAATCTACAATTCTTCAAGGTGAATTCTTTCCATATATCATCAATTTAAATTCGATTAAGAACTATGATGCTTCTCATGATAGAATTTCACCTTGTGTAGATTTATCAAGGAAATCAAATACAATCGAGACACTCACGCCTCTCACAACTCCTCTTCATCAAACTCCAAGCGATGAAGCAACTCGAAAAATCCGAAGCGAAATAGAAAAGATATTTACGCCACTTTCGACATATGCAAAACGAGTTATACAAGCGCCGAATTCTCTCATCTCCAACATCTCAAAGGGATTACTTCGAGGCGGTCGAAAAGTGGCAATCCATGTGAGCGCTTCGTTTAATTTTGAAGGAGGATAACATCGGTATGGTCGAGCTCGAGACCACAAACGAGAGCGCTAGCGAGGGAGGCACGCCCACGCATCAAAGGTTGTATCTCTCTATTATCCCTCTTTTTGAAATTTTCGATTTTTTATACTTGAGGACAAGTAATCTCTAAGTGTGGGGGGGTAACATACAATCTTTGACCTGTATGAGCCCAATTAAAAATTAAAAAAATCAGGGAAAATTGAAAATTAAAAAACATAAAAAAAAAAAAAAAATTTTTTTTTATAAAAAGTATCCACTTAAATCTGGGAGCATTGCTAATCACAAAACAACTCTAAATTGCAATAAAAGATTTTTCTCCACTGAATTGAACTAAATCGTCGTTTTTAAAACAAAATTTCATTCAACTCTGAATTTCGCTCTCAAAACTAAAAGTTTGCAAAATATTTTAAAGGATTTGGTTATGATTTTGAAGAGATCTATTCGGGGATTCCAGCCCTATTGTTTCAAATTTCACGAGTTTGAGACACTTGATCGATGCGCGGTTCATGCGATACGTTTTAACTCGATTTTCGAACCCGTAATTAATATGGGACTTATGAGTAAAGTTCTTAGCGTTGCCGTTAAAGTACGTTTTGCTAGATTTAAAATATGACCAATTGCACTATGAAATAACCGTTTGTGGGGACCCGTTAGTAGATCAAATATACCCTGCTAACTACCTTTCTTACTAACTAACTCACTAACTAACTAACTAACTAACTAACTAACTAAATACCTAACTAATTGTCAAATTAACTAATTAACAAACTAACTAAATAACCGAATACTATCTTCCTAGGTACCTATTAACAAACTAACTAACTAACTAAGTACTTTCCTACATACCCACTAACTTAGTAACTAACTACCTTCCCACAAACTAACTAACTAACTAACTAACTAACTACTAGTAACTAGATAGCTAACTAGTTAACTAACTAAATAACTAACTAACTAACTACTAGATAACTAACTAACTTACAAACTAAATAACTAACTAACTAACTACTAGCTAGCTGACAAAATAACTAACTAACTAATTACTAGATAACTAACATAATAACTAACTAATTTACTAACTCAATATCTTTTTAAATACCTATTACCTAACTAACTAACTACCTTCCTACATACCCGCCAACTAACTAACTAACTAAATAAATAACTATCCTGCTGACTAATTGCTAACTAACTAACTAACTAACTAAATAACTAACTGATGACGTAACTAACTAACTAACTAACTAACTAACTGACTGACTAATTAACTAGCTAACTAACTAATTAACTAACTATCTAACTAACTAACTAATTACCTTGATACATATATATTGAATAACTACCTAACCCACTAACTAACTAACTACTAGCTTACTAACTAAGCAACTAACTAAATAACTAAATGATTAACTAACTAACTAACTAATTAACTAACTATCTAACTAAATAACTAACTAACAACCTTCTTGCATACTAACTAACTAACTAACTAACTAACTAACTAACTAACTAACTACTAGCTAATTAACTAACTAACTAAGTAACTACCTTCTTACATACCTATTGACTAACTACTAGCTAATTAACTAACTAACTAACAACCTTCTTGCATACTAACTAACTAACTAACTAATTAATTAACTAACTTATTAACTAACTAACTCACTAACTAACTATTAGCTAACTGAATAAATAAATAACTAACTAACTAACTAACTAACTAACTAACTACTAGATAACTAACTAAATAACTGACTAATTAACTAAATAACTATCTTCCGACATACATATTAACTAACTAACTAACTAACTAACTTACTAACTGCCTTCCTACATACCCACTAACTTAGTAACTAACTAAATAACTACTAGCTATTTAACTAACTAACTAACTAAATAAATAACTAACTAATTAACTAACTAACTAACTAACTAATTAACTAACTAACTAACAAATTAACTAACTAACTAGCTACCTTCGTACATACCCACTAACTAACTAACTTACTAACTAACTAATTAATTAACTGATTAACCAAATAACTAACTAATTAACTACCTTTCTAACTAACTAACTAACTAACTAACTAACTACTAGCTAATTAACTATCTAACTATCTAACTAACTACCTTCTTACATACATATTGACTAACTAACTAACTAACTACCTTCTTACATACAGTTTGACTAACTAACTAACGAACTAACTAATTAACAAACAAACAAACTAACTAACTAACTTACTAATTAACTAACTAACTAACAAACTAACTAACTAACTACTATATCTCTAACTAAATAACTAACTAATTAACTAACTAACTATCTTCCTACGTACATATTAACTAACTAACAAACTAACTAACTTACTAACTACCTTCCTACATACCCACTAACAAAGTCACTTACTAATTAAATTAATAACTAACTAAATGACTACTAGCTATTTAACTAACGAACTAACTAACTAAATAACTAACCAATTAACTAACTAACTAACTAATTAATTAACTAACTAGCTACCTTCGTACATACCCACTAACTAACTAACTTACTAGCTAACTAATTAACTAACTAATTAATTAACTAATTAACTAACTTACTACTAGTTGACTAAACTAACTAACTAAATAACTAACTAATTAACTAATTAACTAACTAACAAACTACTAGCTAACTAACTAACTAACTAGTTAACTCTCTAACTTACTAACTAACTACCTTCATACATACCTATTAACTAACTAACTAACTACCTTTCTAACTAACTAACTAAATAACTAACTAAATAACTAAATAACTAACTAACTAACTAATTAACGAATTAACAATCAAACTATCTAACTAAATAACTAACTAACTAACTACCAAACGATCTATTAATTATCTAATTAACTAACAAACTAACTAACAAACAAACTAACTACCTTCCCACATACCCACTAACTAACAAACAAACTAACTACATGCCTATTAATTATCTAATTCACTAACAAACTAACTAACAAACAAACTAACTACCTTCCCACAGACCCACTAACTAACTAACTAACTACCCTCCCACTAATTCACAAACGAACTATCTAACTAACTAAATAACTAACTAGCTAACTAACTAATTACTAGATAACTAAATAAACAAACTAACTAAATAACTAATTAGTTAACTAACTAAATAACTAACTAACTAACTACTAGATAACTAACTAACTAATTAACTAATTAACAAACTAACTAGCTAAATAACTCTCTTGCTACATGCCTATTAACTATCTAATTAACTAACAAACTAACTAACTAACAAAATAACTACCTTCCTACATACCCACTAACTAACTAACTAACTACCTTCCCACTAACTAACTAACTAACTAACTATCTAACTCACTAAATAACTAACTAGCTAACTAACTAACTACTAGATAACTAACAAACAAACTAACTAAATAACTAATTTGTTAACAAACTAAATAACTAACTAACAGACTACTAGATAACTAACTAACTAATTAACTAATAAACAAACTAACTAGCTAAATAACTATCTTGCTACATGCCTATTAACTAACTAATTTACTAACAAACTATCTTTTTAAATACCTATTAACTAACTAACTAACTAACTAACTAACTACCTTCTACACATGCCCGCCAACTAACAAACTAACTAAGTAAATAAGTAACTAACCAGCTAACTACTAGCTAACCAACTAACTAAGTAACTAAATAAATCACTAACTGATGACCTAACTAACTAACTAACTACTAGATAACTAACTAACTAACTGACTAACTAACTAACTAACTACTAGATAACAAACTAACTAACTAACTAACTGACTAACTAACTAACTAATTAACTAACTACAAACTAATTAAATAACTATCTAACTAACCCACCAACTACCTTGATACATATAAGTTGATTAACTAACTAACCCACTAACTTACTAACTAATTAACTAACTAACTAACAAATTAACTAACTAACTAACTAGCTACCTTCGTACATACCCACTAACTAACTAACTTACTAACTAACTAATTAATTAACTAATTAACTAACTAATTAACTAACTAACTACTAGTTAACTAACTAACTAACTAACTAAATAACTAACTAATTAACTACAAGCTAACTAACTAACTAACTAACTTTCTAACTAACTACCTTCATACATACCTATTAACTAACTAACTACCTACATTTCTAACTAACTCCCTAACTAACTAATTATCTAACAAAATAACTAACTAACTGACAAAATAACTAATTAACTAACTAACTAAATAACCGAATAACTATCTTCCTATATACCAATTAACTAACTAACTAACTAACTAACTAACTAACTACTTTCCTACATACCCACTAACTTACTAACTAACTACCTTCCCACTAACTAACAAACTAACTAACTAACTATCTAACTAACTAAATAACTAACTAGCTAACTAACTAAATAACTAACTAGTAAACTAACTAAATAACTAACTAACTAACTACTAGATAACTTACTAACTAACAAACTAAATAACTAACTGACTAACTAACTACTAGCTAGCTGATAAAATAACTAACTAACTAATTACTAGATAACTAACATAATAACTAACTAATTTACTAACTGACTATCTTCCTAAATACCTATTAACTAACTAACTACCTTCCTACATACCCGCCAACTAACTAACTAACTAACTTAATAAATAACTATCCTGCTAACTACTAGCTAGCTAACTAACTAACTAACTAACTAAATAAGTAACTGTTGACCTAACTAACTAACTAACTAACTAACTAACTAACTAACTAACTAATTAACTAACTATCACTCTAATTAACTAACTACCTTGATACATATATATTGATTAACTAACTAACTACTAGCTAACTAACTAAGTAACTAACTAAATAACTAACTGATTAACCAAATAACTAACTAATTAACTACCTTTCTAACTAACTAACTAACTAACAACCTTCTTATATACTAACTAACTAACTAACTAACTACTAGCTAATTAACTATCTAACTATCTAACTAACTACCTTCTTACATACATATTGACTAACTAACTAACTAACTACCTTCTTACATACATATTGACTAACTAACTAACGAACTAACTAATTAACAAACAAACTAACTAACTAACTAACTTACTAATTAACTAACTAACTAACAAACTAACTAACTAACTACTAGATCACTAACTAAATAACTAACTAATTAAATAACTAACCATCTTCCTACGTACATATTAACTAACTCACAAACTAACTAACTTACTAACTACCTTCCTACATACCCACTAACAAAGTCACTTACTAATTAAATTAATAACTAACTAAATAACTACTAGCTATTTAACTAACGATCTAACTAACTAAATAACTAACCAATTAACTAACTAACTAACTAATTAATTAACTTACTAGCTACCTTCGTACATACCCACTAACTAACTAACTTACTAGCTAACTAATTAACTAACTAATTAATTAACTAATTAACTAACTTACTACTAGTTGACTAAACTAACTAACTAAATAACTAACTAATTAACTAATTAACTAACTAACAAACTACTAGCTAACTAACTAACTAACTAGTTAACTCTCTAACTTACTAACTAACTACCTTCATACATACCTATTAACTAACTAACTAACTAACTACCTTTCTAACTAACTAACAAAATAACTAACTAAATAACTAAATAACTAAATAACTAACTAACTAACTAATTAGCGAATTAACAATCAAACTAACTAACTAAATAACTATCTTCCTACATGCCTATTAATTATCTAATTAACTAACAAACTAACTAACAAACTAACTAACTACCTTCCCACATACCCACTAACTAACTAACTAACTACCCTCCCACTGACTCACTAACGAACTATCTAACTAACTAAATAACTAACTAGCTAACTAACTAACTACTAGATAACTAACAAACAAACTAACTAAATAACTAATTAGTTAACTAACTAAATAACTAACTAACTAACAACTAGATAACTAACTAACTAATTAACTAATTAACAAACTAACTAGCTAAATAACTATCTTGCTACATGCCTATTAACTATCTAATTAACTAACAAACAAACTAACTAACAAAATAACTACCTTCCTACATACCCACTAACTTACTAACTACCTACCTTCCCACTAACTAACGAACTAACTAACTATCTAACACACTAAATAACTAACTAGCTAACTAACTAACTACTAGATAACTAACAAACTAACTAACTAAATAACTAATTTGTTAACAAACTAAATAACTAACTAACAGACTACTAGATAACTAACTAACTAATTAACTAATAAACAAACTAACTAGCTAAATAACTATCTTGCTACATGCCTATTAACTAACTAATTTACTAACAAACTATCTTTTTAAATACCCATTAACTAACTAACTAACTAACTAACTAACTAACTACCTTCATAGATGCCCGCCAACTAACAAACTAACTAAGTAAATAAATAACTACCCTGCTAACTACTAGCTAACCAACTAACTAACTAACTAAATAAATAACTAACTGATGACCTAACTAACTAACTAACTACTAGATAACTAACTAACTAACTAATTGACTAACTAACTAACTAATTAACTAACTACAAACTAATTAACTAACTATCTAACTAACCCACCAACTACCTTGATACATATATATTGATTAACTAACTAACCCACTAACTAACTGACTAGTAGCTAACTAACTAAGTAACTAACTAAATAACTAACTGATTAACTAACTAACTAACTAATTAACTAACTATCTAACTAACTAACTAACTAACAACCTTCTTGCATACTAACTAACTAACTAACTAACTAACTAACTAACTAACTAACTACTAGCTAATTAACTAACTAACTAAGTAACTACCTTCTTACATACATATTGACTAACTAACTAATTAACTAACTAACTTACTAACTAACTAACTAACTAACAAACAAACTAACTATTAGCTACCTGAATAAATAACTAACAAACAAACTAAATAACTACTAGATACTAACTAAATAACTAACTAACTAACTAACTAACTAAATAACTATCTTCCTACATACATATTTACTAAATAACTAACTAACTTACTAACTGCCTTCCTACATACCCACTAACTTAATAACTTACTAAATAACTACTAGTTATTTAACTAACTAACTAACTAACTAAATAAATAACTAACTAATTGACTAACTAACTAATTAACTAACTAACTAACAAATTAACTAACTAACTAGCTACCTTCGTACATACTCACTAACTAACTAACTTACTAACTAACTAATTAACTAATTAATTAATTAACTAATTAACTAACTAACTACTAGTTAACTAACTAACTAACTAACTAACTAAATAACTGACTAATTAACTAACTAACTAACTAATAAACTACTAGTTAACTAACTAACTAACTAACTAAATAACTAACTAATTAACTAACTAACTAACTAATAAACTACTAGCTAACTAACTAACTAACTAACTTTCTAACAAACTACCTTCATACATACCTATTAACTAACTAACTAACTACCTTTCTAAGTAACTAACTCACTAACTCACTAACTAACTAACTAACTAACTAAATAACTAACTAATTGACAAATTAACAAATTAACAAACTTACTAAATAACCGAATAACTATCTTCCTAGATACCTAGTAACTAACTAACTAACTAACTAACTAACTAACTAACTAACTAACTAACTAACTACTTTCCTACATACCCACTAACTTACTAACTAACTACCTTCCCACTAACTAACTAACTAACTATCTAACTAACTAAATAACTAACTAGCTAATTAACTAACTAATTAACTAACTAATTAATTAACTAATTAACTAACGAACTACTAGCTAACTAACTAACTAACTAAATAACTAACTAATTAACTAATTAACTAACTAACTAACTACTAGCTAATTAACTAACTAGTTAACTATCTAACTTACTAACTAACTACCTTTATAAATACCTATTAACTAACTAACCAACTACCTTTCTAACTAAATAACTAAAAAACTAACTAACTAAATAAATAACTAAACAACTAACTAATTAACAAACTAACTAACTAACTAAATAACTATCTTCCTACATGTCTATTAATTATCTAATTAACTAACAAACAAACTAACAAACAAACAATCTACCTTCCCACATACCCACTACCTAACTAACTAACTACCCTCCCACTAACCAACAAACTAACTATCTAACTAACTAAATAACTAACTAGCTACCTAACTAACTACTAGATAACTAACAAACTAACTAACTAAATAACTAATTAGTTAACTAACTAAATAACTAACTAACTAACTACTAGATAACTAAGTACTAACTAATTAACTAACTATCTAACTAACTAACTAACTACCTTGATACATATATATTGATTAACTAACTAACCCACTAACTAACTAACCACAGGCTAACTAACTAAGTAACTAACTGATTGACTAACTAACTAATTAATTAACAAACTATCTAACTAACTAACTAACTAACAACCTTCTTGCATACTAACTAACTAACTAACTAACTACTAGCTAATTAACTAACTAACTAAGTAACTACCTTCTTACATACATATTGACTAACTAACTAACTAACTAACTAACTAACTAACTAACTAACTAACTAACTAACTAACTAACTAATTAACTAAATAACTATCTTCCTACATACATATTAACTAAATAACTAACTAACTTACTAACTGCCTTCCTATATACCCACTAACTTAATAACTAACTAAATAACTACTAGCTATTTAACTAACTAACTAACTAAATAAATAACTAACTAATTAACTAACTAACTAACTAACTAATTAACTAACTAACTAACAAATTAACTAACTAACTAGCTACCTTCGTACATACCCACTAACTAACTAATTAACTAACTAATTAACTAACTAACTAACTAACTAACTACTTGTTAACTAACTAACTAACTAACTAACTAAATAACTAACTAATTAACTAATTAACTAACTAATAAACTACTAGCTAACTAACTAACTAACTTTCTAACAAACTACCTTCATACAAACCTATTAACTAACTAACTAACTACCTTTCTAACTAACTAACTCACTAACTAACTAACTAACTAACTAACTAAATAACTAACTAACTGACAAATTAACTAATTAACAAACTAACTATATAACCGAATAACTATCTTCCTAGATACCTATTAACTAACTAACTAACTAACTAACTAACTACTTTCCTACATACGCACTAACTTACTAACTAACTATCTTCCCACTAACTAACTAACTAACTATCTAACTAACTAAATAACTAACTAGCTAACTAACTAACTACTGGTAACTAAACAACTAACTAGTTAACTAACAAAATAACTAACTAACTAACTAACTACTAGACAACTAACTAACTTACTAACTAAATAACTAACTATCTAACTAACTAACTAATTACTAGATAACTAACATAATAACTAACTAATTTACTAACTCAATATCTTCTTAAATAGCAATTAACTAACTAACTAACTAACTACCTTCCCACATACCCGCCAACTAACTAACTAACTAAATAAATAAATATCCTGCTGACTACTAGCTAACTAACTAACTAACTAACTAAATAACTAACTAATGACGTAACTAACTAACTGACTAACTAACTGACTAACTAACTAAGTAACTAACTAATTAACTAACTAATTAATTAACTAACTATCTAACTGACTAACTAACTACCTGGATACATATATTTTGATTAACTAACTAACCCACTAACTAACAAACTACTAGCTAACTAACTAAGTAACTAACTAAATAACTAACTGATTAACTAACTAACTAACTAACTAATTAACTAATTATCTAACTAACTGACTAACTAACAACCTTCTTGCATACTAACTAACTAACTAACTAACTTACTAACTAACTACTAGCTAACTAAATAACTAACTAACTAACTACCTTCTTACATACATATTGACTAACTAACTAACTAACTAACTAACTATTTAACTAACTAACTAACTAACTAACTAACTAACTAACAATTAGTTAACTAAATAAATAAATAAATAACTAACTAACTAACTAACTAACTAACTAACTAACTACTAGATAACTAATTAAATAACTAACGAATTAACTAAATAACTATCTTCCTACATACATATTAACTAATTAACTAACTGACTGCCTTCCTACATACCCACTAACTTAGTGACTAACTAAATAACTACTAGCTATTTAACTAACTAACTAACTAAATAAATAACTAACTAATTAACAAACTAACTAACTAACTAACAAATTAACTAATTAACTAACAAATTAACTTACTAACTAGCTACCTTCGTACATACCCACTTACTAACTAACTTACTAACTAACTAATTAATTAATAATTAACTAACTAACTACTAGTTAACTGACTAACGAACTAACTAAATAACTAACTAATTAACTAACTAAATAACTATTAAACTACTAGCTAACTAACTAACTAACTTTCTAACTAACTACCTTCATACATACCTATTATCTAACTAACTAACTACCTTTCTAACTAACTCACTAACTAACTAACTAACTAACTAACTAAATAACTAACTAACTGACAAATTAAGTAATTAATAAACTAACTAAATAACCGAATAACTATCTTCCTAGATACCAATTAAATAACTAACTAACTAACTAACTAACTAACTACTTTCCTACATACCCACTAACTTACTAACTAACTACCTTCCAACTAACTAACTAACTATCTAACTAACTAAATAAATAACTAGCTAACTAACTAACTACTAATAACTAAATAACTAACCAGTTAACAAACTAAATAACTAACTATCTAACTACTAGATAACTAACTAACTAACTAACTTAATAACAAACTAACTAACTAATTACTAGCTAGCTGCTAAAATAAGTAACTAACTAATTACTAGACAACTAACATAATAACTACCTAATTTACTAACTAAATATCTTTTTAAATACCTATTAACTAACTAACTAACTAACTAACTACCTTCCTGCATACCCGCCAACTAACTTACTAACTAACTTAATAAATAACTATCCTGCTAACAACTAGCAAGCTAGCTAACTAACTAACTAACTAAATAACTAACTGATGACCTAACTAACTAACTAACTACTAGATAACTAACTAACTAACTGACTAACTAACTAACTAACTAATTAACTAACTAACTAACTAATTAACTAACTATCAATCTAACTAACTAACTACCTTGATACATATATATTGATTAACTAACTAACTACTAGCTAACTAACTAAGTAACTAACTAAATAACTAACTGATTAACTAACTAACTAACTAATTAACTACCTTTCTAACTAACTAACTAACTAACAAACTTCTTACATACTAACTAACTAACTAACTAACTAACTACTAGCTAATTAACTAACTAACTAACTAACTAACTACCTTCTTACATACATATTGACTAACTAACTAACTAACTAATTAACTAACTAACTAACAAACTTACTAATTAACTGACTAACTAACAGACTACTAGCTAACTGAAAAACTAACTAACTAACTAACAAACTAACTAACAAACTACTAGATAACTAACTAAATAACAAACTAATTAACTAACAAACTATCCTCCTACGTACATATTAACTAACTAACTAACTAACTAACTAACTAACTAACTTACTAACTACCTTCCTACATACCCACTAACAAAGTCACTTACTAATTAAATTAATAACTAACTAAATAACTACTAGCTATTTAACTAACGAACAAACTAACTAAATAACTGACCAATTAACTAACTAACTAACTAATTAACTAACTAACTAGCTACCTTCGTACGTACCCACTAACTAACTAACTAACTAACTAACTAACTAACTAACTAATTAATTAACTAATTAACTAATGAACTAACTAACTAACAAACTAACTAACTAACTAACTAAATAACTAACTAACTAACTAACTAACTAACTAACTAACTAACTACTAGCTAACTAAATAACTAACTAACTAACTAACTACCTTCTCACATACATATTGACTAACTAACTAACTATTTAACTAACAAACTAACTAACTAACAAACTAACAATTAGTTAACTAAATAAATAAATAAATAACTAACTAACTAACTAACTAACTACTAGATAACTAACTAAATAACTAACGAATTAACTAAATAACTATCTTCCTACATACATATGAACTAATTAATTAACTGACTGCCTTCCTACATACCCACTAACTTAGTAACTAACTAAATAACTACTAGCTATTTAACTAACTAACTAACTAAATAAATAACTAACTAATTAACAAACAAACTAACTAACTAACAAATTAACTAACTAACTAACAAATTAACTGACTAACTAGCTACCTTCGTACATACCCACTTACTAACTAATTTACTAACTAACTAATTAATTAACTAATTAACTAACTAACTACTAGTTAACTGACTAACTAACTAACTAAATAACTAACTAATTAACTAACTAACTAACTATTAAACTACTAGCTAACTAACTAACTAACTTTCTAACTAACTACCTTCATACATACCTATTATCTAACTAACTAACTACCTTTCTAACTAACTCACTAACTAACTAACTAACTAACTAACTAAATAACTAACTAACTGACAAAGTAAGTAATTAATAAACTAACCAAATAACCGAATAACTATCTTCCTAGATACCAATTAAATAACTAACTAACTAACTAACTAACTAACTACTTTCCTACATACCCACTAACTTACTAACTAACTACCTTCCCACTTACTAACTAACTATCTAACTAACTAAATAAATAACTAGCTAACTAACTAACTACTAATAACTAAATAACTAACTAGTTAACTAACTAAATAACTAACTATCTAACTACTAGATAACTAACTAACTAACTAACTAAATAACAAACAAACTAACTAATTACTAGCTAGCTGATAAAATAAGTAACTAACTAATTACTAGACAACTAACATAATAACTAACTAATTTACTAACTAACTATCTTCTTAAATACCTATTAACTAACTAACTAACTAACTAACTACCTTCCTGCATACCCGCCAACTAACTTACTAACTAACTTAATAAATAACTATTCTGCTAACAACTAGCAAGCTAGCTAACTAACTAACTAACTAAATAACTAACTGATGACCTAACTAACTAACAAACTACTAGATAACTAACTGACTGACTAACTAACTAACTTACTAACTAATTAACTAACTAACTAACTAATTAACTAACTATCAATCTAACTAACTAACTACCTTGATACATATATATTGATTAACTAACTAACTACTAGCTAACTAACTAAGTAACTAACTAAATAACTAACTAATTAACTAACTAACTAACTAATTAACTACCTTTCTAACTAACTAACTAACTAACAAACTTCTTACATACTAACTAACTAACTACTAGCTAATTAACTAACTAACTGACTAACAAACTACCTTCTTACATACATATTGACTAACTAACTAACTAACTAACTAATTAACTAACTAACTAACTAACTAACTTACTAATTAACTGACTAACTGACAAACTACTAGCTAACTGAATAAATAACTAACTAACTACCTAACTAACTAACTAACTAACTAACTAACTAACTAACTAACTACTAGATAACTAACTAAATAACTAACTAATTAACTAACAAACAATCTTACTACGTACATATTAACTAACTAACTAACTAACTAACTAACTTACTAACTACCTTCCTACATACCTACTAACAAAGTCGCTTACTAATTAAATTAATAACAAACTAAATAACTACTAGCTATTTAACTAACGAACTAACTAACTAAATAACTAACCAATTAACTAACTAAGTAACTAATTAACTAACTAACTAGCTACCGTCGTACATACCCACTAACTAACTAACTAACTAACTAACTAACTAACTAAATAACTATGTAGTTAGTTAGTAAGTTAGTTCGGTAGTTAATTATATAATTAGTCAGTTAATTAGTTAGTTAGTTACTTAATTAGTTAGTTACTTAATTAGTTAGTTAGTTACTTAATTAGTTAGTTATTTAATAGGAAGGTAGTTAGTTAGTTAATTAGTTAGTTATTTGATAGGAAGGCGGTTAGTTAGTTAGCTAGTTAGTGTGTTAGCTAGTAGTTACTTAGTTAGTTAGTTAGTTAATAGGTTCTGAGGAAGTTAGTTAGTCAGTTAGTTAGTGAGTTAGTTAATAGGTATGTAGGAAGATAGTTAGTTACTTAGTTAGTGAGTTAGGTAATAGGTATGTAGGAAGATTGTTAGTTACTTAGTTAGCCAGTAGTTAGTTAGTTAGTTAACTAGTTAGTTAGTTAGTAAACTAGTTAGTTAGTTAGTTAGTTAGTTAGTTAGTTAGTTAGTTAGTTAGTTAGGTAGTGCGTGTATACGAAGGTAGTTAGTTAATTAGTAAAGTAGTTAGTTAGGTAGTTAATAGGTATGTATGAAGGAAGGTTGTTAGTAAGTTAGTTAATTTTTTAATTAGCTTGTTAGGTGGTAGTTAGTAAGTTAGTTAGTTAGTTAATTAGTTAGTTGGTTACTTAAATAATTAGTGGGTATGTAGGAAGGCAGTTTGTTAGTTAATACGTTAGTTAGTTAGTTAGCAAGTCAGTTTGTTAGCTAGTAGTTACTTACTCAGTTAGTTACTTAATATGTAGTTAGTTTGTTAGTTACTTAATGAGTTAGTTAATTGGTTAGGTAGTTAGTTAGTCAGTTATTTAATACGCATGTATAAAGGTAGTTAGTAAGTTAGTTCGGTAGTTAATTATGTAATTAGTTTGTTCGCTAGAAGTTAGTTAGTTAGTTAATTAGTTTGTTACATAATTAGTTAGTTACTTAATTAGTTAGTTGGTTTCTTAATTTGTTAGTTATTTAATAGGAAAGTAGTTAGTGAGTTAATTAGTTAGTTAGTTAGTTAGCTACTGAGTGTGTTAGATAGTAGTTACTTAGTTAGTTAGTTGGTTAATAGGTTTGTTGGAAGGAAGTTAGTTAGTTAGTTAGTGAGTAAGTTAATAGGTATGTAGGAAGATAGTTAGTTACTTAGTTAGTAATATAGTTAGTTAGTTAGTTAGTATGTTCGTTAGTTAGTGGGTATGTTGGAAGGCGGCTAGTTAGGTTGGTTAGTAAGTTAATCAATTTGTTACTTGAGTTAGTTATTTAGTTAGTTAGTTAGTTAGTTAGCCAGTAGTTAGTTAGTTAGTTAACTAGTTAGTTATTTAGTTAGTAAGTTAGTTAGTTGGCCAGTAGTTAGTTAGTTACATAACTTGTTATTTATTTACTTAGTTAGTTAGTTAACTAACTAACTAAATGACTGACTAATAACTAAATAACTAACTAAACTAACGAACTAACTACTAGCTAACTAACTAATTTACTAACTAATTTACTAACTATCTAACTAACTAACTAACTAACTAACTAACTACCTTCTTACATACATATTTACTAACTAACTAATTAACGAACTAACTAACTTACTAACCAACTAACTAACTAACTTACTACTAGATAACTAACTAAATAACTAACTAATTAATTAGCTAATTAACTAACAAACTATCTTTCTACATACCTATTAACTAACTAACTAACTAACTAATTAACTAACTAACTAACTAACTAACTAACTACATATCTTCTTACATAACCGCTAACTAACTAAATAACTAACTAACTAACTAACTAACTAACTAACTAACTAACTAACTACTAGCTAACTAACTAACTAAATAAATAACTAACTGATTAACTAACTAACTAACTACTTGATAACTAACTCACTTATTAACTAACTAACTATCTAACTAACTAACTAACTACGTTTTTACATACATATTAGCTACTAACTAACTAACTAACTCACAAACTAACTAATTAACTAATTAGTTAGTTAGTTAGTTTGATAGTTAGTTAATTAGTTAGTTAGTTATTAGTTAGTTTGTAGGTATGTAGGATGGTAGGTAGTTAGTCGGTTAGTTAGTCAATTAGTTAGTTAGTTTGTTAATAGGTATATAGGAAGACAGTAAGTTAGTTAGTTAGTTAGATAGATACTAGTTAATAGGTACGTAGGAAGACAATTAGTTAGCTAGTTAGTTAGTTAATTAGTTAGTTAGTTAGATACTAGTTAATTAGTTAGTTAGTAAGTTAGTTAGTTAGTTAGTGAGTTTGTAGGAAGGTAGTCAGTTAATTAGTTAGTTGTGTAGTTAGCTATTTAGTTAGTTTATAGGTATGTATGAAGATAGTTAGTTAGTTAGTTAATTAGTTAGTTATTTAGTCAGTTAGTTAGTTAGTTAGCCAGTAGTTAGTTAGTTAGTTAGTTAGTTGACTGGTTAGTTAGTTAGTTAGCTAGCTTGTAGTTAGTTTGTTAGCTAGTTAGTTAGTTAATAGGTATGTAGGAAGGAAGTTAGTTAGCTAGTTAGTTAGTCAGTTATCTAGTAGTTAGTTAGTTAGTTAGTAAGTAAGTTAGTTAGTTCGTTAGTTAGTTATCTTGTAGTTAATTAGTTAGTTAGTTAGTTAAATAGTTCGTTATTTAATTAGTAAGTTTGTTAGTTGTCTAGTAGTTAGTTAGTTAGCTAGTTAGTTATTTAGTTAGTTAGTAAGTTAGTTAGTTAGTTAGTGGGAATGTAGTTAGTTAGTTAATTATATAGTTAATACGTATGTAGGAAGATGGTTATTTAGTTAGTTTGTTGGTTTGTTAATTAGTTAGTTAGTTATTTAGTTATTTAGTCAGTTAGTTAGTTAGTTATTTAGTTATTTAGTTATTTAGTTAGTTAGTTAGTTAGTTAGTTAGTTAGTTAATTAGTTAGTTATTTAGTTATTTAGTTATTTAGTTATTTAGTTAGTTAGTTAGTTATTTAGTTATTTAGTTATTTAGTTAGTTAGTTAGTTATTTAGTTAGTTTGAAAGGTAGTTAGTTTGTTAGTTAGTTAATAGGCATGTATGAAGGTAGTTAGTTAGTTAGTAAGTTAATTAGTTAATTAGTTAGTTAATCAGTTAGATAGTTAGTTAGTTAATTAGTTAGTTATTTATTTATTTAGTCAGTTAGTTAAATAGCTAGTAGTTATTTAGATAGTTATTTAGTTATTTAGTTAATAACTTAGTTAGTGGGTATGTAGGAAGGTAGTTGGTAAGTTAGTTAGTTAGTTAGTTAATATGTATGTAGGAAGATGGATAGTTTGTTAATTAGTTAGTTATTTAGTTAGTTATCTAGTAGTTAGTTAGTTAGTAAGTTAGTTAGTTAGTTAGTTAGTTAATTAGTTAGTTAGTCAATGTGTATGTGAGATGATAGTTAATTAGTTAGTTAGTTAGTTAATTATCTAGTTAGTTAGTTAGTTAGTTAGTTAGTTAGTTAGTTAGTTAGTTAATCAGTTAGTTCTTTAGTTAGTTAGTTAGTTAGCTAGTAGTTAGTTAGTTAGTGAGTTAGTTAGTTAATCAATATGTATGTATCAAGGTAGTTAATTTGTTAGTTAGATAGTTAGTTATTTAGTTAGTTAGTTCATTAGTTAGTTCGTTAGTTAGTTAGTTAGTCAGTTAGTTATCATGTAGTTAGTTAGTTAGTTAGGTCATCAGTTAGTTATTTATTTAGTTAGTTAGTTAGTTAGCTAGTAGTTAGCTAGTTAGTGATTTAGTTAGTTAGTTATTTATTTATTTAGTTAGTTAGTTAGTTAGCTAGTAGTTAGCTAGTTAGTGATTTAGTTAGTTAGTTAGTTAGTCTGTTGGTGGGTATGTAGGAAGGTAGTTAGCTAGTTAGTTAGTAAATTAATAGGTATTTAACAAGATAGTTAGTTAGTAAATTTGTTAGTTATTATGTTAGTTATCTAGTAATTAGTTAGTTAGTTATTTTGTTAGCTAGCTAGTAGATTAGTTAGTTATTTAGTTAGTTAGTTAGTTAGTTATCTAGTAGTTAGTTAGTTTGTTATTTAGTTAGTAAATTAGTTAGTTATTCAGTTAGTTAGTTTGTTAGTTATCTAGTGGTTAGTTAGTTAACTAGTTAATTATTTTGGTAGTTAGATAGTTAGTTAGTTAGTTAGTTAGTTGGTATGCAGGAAGGTAGGTAGGTAGTTAGTTAATTAGTTAGTTAATAGGTATGTAGGAAGATAGTTATTTAGTTATTTAGTTAATTTGTTAATTAGTTAATTAGTTAGTAACTTAGTTATTTTGTTATTTAGTTAGTTAGTTAGTTAGTTAGTTAGTTAGTTAGTTAGAAAGGTAGTTAGTTAGTTAGTTAATAGGTATGTAGGAAGATAGTTAGTTAGTTAATTAGTTTGTTATTTAGATAGATATCTAGTAGTTAGTTAGTTACTTAGTTAGTTATTTAGATAGATATCTAGGGAGACAATTGGTTAGTTAGTTAGTTAGGTAATTAGTTAGTTAGTTAGTTAGTTAGACACTAGTTAATTAGTTAGTTAGTTAGATAGTTAGTTAGTTTGTTAGTTAGTTAGTTAGTGAGTTTGTTGGAAGGTAGTTAGTTAATTAGTCAGTTAGGTAGTTAGCTAATTAGTTAGTTTATAGGTATGTATGAAGGTAGTTAGTAAGTTAGTTAGTTAATTAGTTAGTTAGTTAGCAAGTAGTTAGTTAGTTAGTTAGTTAGTTATTAGAAAGTAGTTAGTTAGTAAGTTAGTTGGCTAGTTAGTTAGTTAGTTACCTAGCTAGCCAGTAGAGCTAGTAGTAAGTTAGTTAGTTAATTAGTTAGTTAGTGAGTTAATCAGTTAGTTAGTTTGTCAGTTAGTTAATATGAATGTAAAAAGGTAGTTAGTTAGTTTGTCAGATAGTTAATTTGTTAGTTAGTTAATTTCTTAGTTACTTAGTTAGTTAATAGGTAGATAGGAATACAGTTAGTTAGTTAGTTAGTTAGATAGATACTAGTTAATAGGTATGTAGGAAGACAATTAGTTAGTTAGATAGATAGGAATACAGTTAGTTAGTTAGTTAGTTAGTTAGTTAGTTAATTTGTTACTTAGTTAGATACTAGTTAATTAGTTAGTTACTTAGTTAGGAACTTTGTAGGAAGGTAGTTAGTTAATTAGTTAGTTAGGTAGTTAGCTATTTAGTTAGTTTATATGTATGTATGAAGGTAGTTTGTTAATTAGTTCGTTATTTAGTCAGTTAGTTAGTTAGTTAGCTAGCTGTTAGTCAATATGTATGTGAGAAGGTAGTTAGTTAGTTAGTTAGTTAATTATCTAGTAGTTAGTTAGTTAGTTAGTTAGATTGTTAGTTAATTAGTTAGTTAGTTAGTTAGTTAATCAGTTTGTTATTTAGTTAGTTAGTTAGTTAGCTAGTAGTTAGTTAGTTAGTGAGTTGGTTAGTTAATCAATATGTATGTATCAAGGTAGTTAGATAGTTAGTTAGATAGTTAGTTAATTAGTTAGTTAATTAATTAGTTCGTTAGTTAGTTAGTCAGTTAGTTAGTTAGTTATCTTGTAGTTAGTTAGTTAGTTAGGTCATCAGTTAGTTATTTATTTAGTTAGTTAGTTAGTTAGCTAGTAGTTAGCTAGATAGTGATTTAGTTAGTTAGTTAGTCAGTTAGTTAGTTGGTGGGTATGTAGGAAGGTAGTTAACTAGTTAGTTAGTAAATTAATAGGTATTTAAGAAGATAGTTAGTTACTAAATTAGTTAGTTATTTTGTTAGTTATCTAGTAATTAGTTAGTTTGTTATTTTGTCAGCTAGCAAGTAGTTAGTTAGTTATTTAGTTAGTTAGTTAGTTATCTAGTAGTTAGTTAGTTATTTAGTTAGTTAACTAGTGAGTTATTTAGTTAGTTAACTAGTTAGTTATTTAGTTAGTTAGTTTGTTAGTTATCTAGTGGTTAGTTAGTTAACTAGTTAGTTATTTTGGTAGTTAGATAGTTAGTTAGTTAGTTAGTTAGTTAGTGGGTATGTAGGAAGATAGTTATTTAGTTATTTAGTTAATTTGTTAATTAGTTAGTCACTTAGTTATTTAGTTATTTACTTATTTAGTTAGTTAGTTTGTTAGTTATTTAGTCACTTAGTTAGAAAGGTAGTTAGTTAGTTAGTTAATAGGTATGTATGAAGGTAGTTAGTTAGTAAGTTAGTTAGTTAACTAGTTAGTAAGTTATGTAGTAGTTAGTTAGTTAGTTAGTTAGTTAATTAGTTA
Organism: Luzula sylvatica; assembly: GCA_946800325.1. NCBI lineage: Eukaryota > Viridiplantae > Streptophyta > Magnoliopsida > Poales > Juncaceae > Luzula > Luzula sylvatica. The sequence goes on along the minus strand of OX326960.1, from coordinate 13,261,665 downwards.
GTTATTTAGTTAGTTAGTTAGTTAGTTAGTAAGTTAACTAGTAGTTAGTTAGTTAATTAGGTAATTAATAAGTTAGTTAATTAGTTAGTTAAATTGTTAGTTAGTTCGTTAATTAGTTAGTTCGTTAATTAGTTAGTTAGTTAATTAGTTAGTTATTTATTTAGTTAGTTAGTTAAATAGCTAGTAGTTATGTAGTTAGTTATTTATTTATTTATTTAGTTAGTCAGTAAGTTAGTGGGTATGTAGGAAGGTAGTTATTAAGTTAGTTTGTTAGTTAGTTTGTTTGTTAGTTAGTTGATAGGTATGTAGGAAGATACTTAGTTAGTTAATTAGTTAGTTATTTAGTTAGTTATCTAGTAGTTAGTTAGTTAGTTAGTTAGTTATTTATTCAATTAGCTAGTAGTTATTTAGTTAGTTAGTTAGTTAGTTCGTTAATTAGTTAGTTAGTTGATTGGTTAGTCATTATGTATGTAAGAAGGTAGTTAGTTAGTTAGTTAGTTAGTTAATTAGCTAGTAGTTAGTTTGTTAGTTAGTTAGTATGTTAGAGGGTTGTTAGTTAGTTAGCTAGTTAGATAGTTAGTTAATTAGTAAGTTAGTTAGTTAGTTAATCAGTTAGTTATTTAGTTAGTTACTAAGTTAGTTAGCTAGTAGTTAGTTAGTTAGTGAGTGAGTTAGTTAATATATATTCATGTATCAAGGAAGTTCGATAGTTAGTTAGATAGTTAGTTAATTAGTTAGTTAGTTAATTAGTTAGTTAGTTAGTTAGTCTGTTAGTTAGTTAGTTATCTAGTAGTTAGTCAGTTAGTTAGGTCATCAATTAGTTATTTAGTTAGTTAGTTAGTTAGTTAGCTAGCTAGTAGTTAGTTGGTCAGATAATTATTTATTTAGTTAGTTAGTTAGTTGGTGGGTATGTAGGAAGGTAGTTAGTTAGTTAGTTAATTAATAGGTATTTAAGAACATAGTTAGTTGGTAAATTAGTTAGTTATTATGTTAGTTATCTAGTAGTTAGTTAGTTTGTTATTTTGTCAGCTAGCTAGTTGTTAGTTAGTTAGTAGTTCGTTAGTTAGTTATTTAGTTCACTATTTTGTTATTTAGTTAGTTAGTTTGTTAGTTATCTAGTTGTTAGTTAGTTAGCTAGTTAGTTATTTAGTTAGTTAGATAGTCAGTTAGTTAGTTAGTGGGAGAGTAGTTTGTTAGTATGTTAGTTAGTTAATTTGTTAGTTAGTTATTTAGTTAGTTAGTTAGTTAGTTAGTTAGTTAGTTAATTAGTTATTTATTTAGTTAGTTAGTTAGTTAAATAGCTAGTAGTTATTTAGTTAGTTATTTATTTGTTTAGTTAGTTACTTAGTTAGTGGGTATGTAGGAAGGTAGTTAGTTAGTTAGTTAGTTAGTTAGTTAGTTAATTAGCTAATATGTAAGTAGGAAGATAGTTAGTTAATTAGTTACTTAGTAGTTAGTTAGTTAGTTAGTTAGTTAGTAGGTACGTAGGAAGGCAGGTAGGTAGTTAATTAGTTAGTTAGTTAGTTGATTATTTATTTAATTAATTAGTTATAAGTTATTTAGTTAGTCAGTGTGAATGTAGGAAAGGCAGCCAGTTAGTTACTTAGTAAACTAGTTAGTTAGTTAGTTAGTTATCTAGTAGTTAGTTAGTTAGTTAGTTAGTAAGTTAGTTAGTTGGTTAGTTAATTAGTTAGTTAGTGGGTAGTTAGTAGTTAGTTAGTTAGTTAGTTAGTTAGCTAGCTAGATAGTTGTTAGTTAGTTAATTAGTTAGTTAGTTAATTAGTTAGTTAGTTAGTTAATCAGTTAGTTAGTTAGTTAGTTAGTTAGTTAGTTATATAATATGTATGTAAAACAGGTAGGTAGTTAGTTAGTTAGTTATTTAATTAGTTAGTTATTTAGTTAGTTACTTAGTTAGTTATATAGTAGTTAGTTAGTTAGTTAATTAGTTAGTTATATAGTTAGTTAGTTAGTTAGATAGCTAGTAGTTAGTAAGTTAATTTGTTAATTATTTAGTTAGTTAGTTAGTTAGTTAGTTATTGGTTATGTAGAAAGGTAGTTAGTTAGTTAGTTAATAGGTATGTAGGAAGATAGTTAGCTAGTTAATAAGTTAGTTATTTAGTTACTCATCTAGTAGTTAGCTATTTAATTTATTAGTTATTTAGTTAGTTATTTAGTTAGTTAGTTAGATACTAGTTAATTAGTTAGTTAGTTAGTTATTTAGTTAGTTAGTTAGATACTAGTTAATTAGTTAGTTAGTTAGTTATTTAGTGAGTTTGTAGGATGTTAGTTGATTAGTTAGGTAGTTATCAATCTAACTGACTAACTACCTTGATACATATATATTGATTAACTAACTAACTACTAGCTAACTAACTAACTAACTATTTAAATAACTAACTGATTAACTAACTAACTAACAAATTAACTACCTTTCTAAATAACTAACTAACTAACAACCTTCTTACATACTAACTAACTAACTAACTAACTAACTAACTACTAGCTAATTAACTCACTAACTAACTAACTAACTAACTACCATCTTACATACATATTGACTTACCAACTAACTAACTAACTAACTAACTAACTAACTAACTAACTAACTTTCTAATTAACTAACTACCTAACTACTAGCAAGCTGACAAAATAACTAACTAACTAATTACTAGATAATTAACATAATAACAAACTAATTTACTAACAAACTATCTTTTTAAATACCTATTAACTAACTAACTAACTAACTAACTAACTACCTTCATACATACCCGCCAACTACAAAACTAACTAAATAGTAAATAACTAACCTGATAACTACTAGCTAACCAACTAACTAACTAACTAACTAAATAACTAACTGATGACCTAACTAACTAACTAACTACTAGATAACTAACTAACTAACTAACTGACTAACTAACTAACTAATTAACTAACTACTAACTAATTAACTAACTATCTAACTAACTAACTAACTACCTTGATACATATATATATTGATTAACTAACTATCCCACTAACTAACAAACTACTAGCTAACTAACGAAGTAACTAACTAAAGATCTCATTGATTAACTAACTAACTAACTAATTAACTAACTATATAACTAACTAACTAACTAACAACCTTCTTGCATACTAACTAACTAACTAACTAACTAACTAACTAACTACTAGCTAATTAATTAACTAACTAAGTAACTACCTTCTTACATACATATTGACTAACTAACTAACTAACTAATTAACTAGTTAACTAACAAACTAACTAACTAACTTACTAACTACCTTACTAACTAACTATTAGCTAACTTAATAAATAACCAACAAACAAACTAACTAACTACTAGATAACTAACTAAATAACTAACTAATTAACTAAATAACTATCTTCCTACATACATATTAACTAAATAACTAACTAACTTACTAACTGCCTTCCTACATACCCACTAACTTAATGACTAACTAAATAACTACTAGCTATTTAACTAACTAATTAACTAAATAAATAACTAACTAATTAACTAACTAACTAACTAACTAATTAACTAACTAACTAACAAATTAACAAACTAACTGGGTACCTTCGTACATACCCACTAACTAACTAACTAACTTACTAACTAACTAATTAACTAATTAAGTAACTAACAAACTAACTAATAAACTACTAACTAACTAACTAACTAACTTTGTAACAAACTACCTTCACACATTCCTATTAACTAACTAACTAACTACCTTTCTAACTAACTAACTCACTAACTAACTAACTAACTAACTAAGTAACTAAATACCTAAGTAATTGGCAAATTAACTAATTAACAAACTAACTAAATAACCGAATACTATCTTCCTAGATACCTATTAACTAACTAACTAACTAACTAAGTACTTTCCTACATACCCACTAACTTACTAACTAACTACCTTCCCACAAACTAACTAACTAACTAACTAACTAACTAACTACTAGTAACTAGTTAACTAAATAGTAAACTAACTAAATAACTAACTAACTAACTACTAGATAACTAACTAACTTACAAACTAAATAACTAACTAACTAACTAACAACTAGCTAGCTGACAAAATAACTAACTAACTAATTACTAGATAACTAACATAATAACTAACTAATTTACTAACTCAATATCTTTTTAAATACCTATTACCTAACTAACTAACTACCTTCCTACATACCCGCCAACTAACTAACTAACTAAATAAATAACTATCCTGCTGACTACTAGCTAACTAACTAACTAACTAACTAAAAAACTAACTGATGACGTAACTAACAAACTAACTAACTAACTGACTGACTGACTAACTAACTAACTAACTAATTAACTAGCTAATTAACTAATTAACTAACTATCTAACTAACTAACTAATTACCTTGATACATATATATTGAATAACTACCTAACCCACTAACTAACTAACTACTAGCTTACTAACTAAGTAACTTACTAAATAACTAACTGATTAACTAACTAACTAACTAATTAACTAACTATCTAACTAACTAACTAACTAACAACCTTCTTGCATACTAACTAACTAACTAACTAACTAACTAACTAACTAACTAACTAACTAACTAACTAACTAACTACTAGCTAATTAACTAACTAACTAAGTAACTACCTTCTTACATACATATTGACTAACTACTAGCTAATTAACTAACTAACTAACAACCTTCTTGCATACAAACTAACTAACTAACTAACTAACTAACTACTAGCCAATTAAATAACTAACTGACTAACTAACTACCTTCTTACATACATATTGACTAACTAACTAACTAACTAATTAATTAACTTACTAACTAACTAACTAACTAACTTATTAACTAACTAACTATAAGCTAACCGAATAAATAACTAACTAACTTACTAACTAACTAACTAAGTAACTAACTAACTACTAGATAACTAACTAAATAACTGACTAATTAACTAAATAACTATCTTCCTACATACATATTAACTAACTAACTAACTAACTAACTTACTAACTGCCTTCCTACATAGCAACTAACTTAGTAACTGACGAAATAACTACTAGCTATTTAACTAACTAAGTAACTAAATAAATAACTAACTAATTAACTAACTAAGTAACTAACTAATTAACTAACTAACTAACAAATTAACTAACTAACTAGCTACCTTCGTACATACCCACTAACTAACTAACTTACTAACTAACTAATTAATTAACTAATTAACTAACTAACTACTAGTTAACTAACTAACTAACTAACTAAATAACTAACTAATTAACTACAAGCTAACTAACTAACTAACTAACTAACTTTCTAACTAACTACCTTCATACATACCTATTAACTAACTAACTACCTACCTTTCTAACTAACTCACTAACTAACTAATTATCTAACTAAATAACTAACTAACTGACAAAATAACTAATTAACTAACTAACTAAATAACCGAATAACTATCTTCCTATATACCAATTAACTAACTAACTAACTAACTAACTAACTACTTTCCTACATACCCACTAACTTACTAACTAACTACCTTCCCACTAACTAACAAACTAACTAACTAACTATCTAACTAACTAAATAACTAACTAGCTAACTAACTAACTACTAGTAACTAAATAACTAACTAGTTAACTAACTAAATAACTAACTAACTAACTACTAGATAACTTACTAACTAACTAACTAAATAACTATCTGACTAACTAACTACTAGCTAGCTGATAAAATAACTAACTAACTAATTACTGGATAACTAACATAATAACTAACTAATTTACTAACTGACTATCTTCTTAAATACCTATTAACTAACTAACTAACTACCTTCCTACATACCCGCCAACTAACTAACTAACTAACTTAATAAATAACTATCCTGCTAACTACTAGCTAGCTAACTAACTAACTAACTAACTAAATAAGTAACTGATGACCTAACTAACTAACTAACTAACTAACTAACTAATTAACTAACTATCAATCTAACTAACTAACTACCTTGATACATATATATTGATTAACTAACTAACTACTAGCTAACTAACTAAGTAACTAACAAAATAACTAACTGATTAACCAAATAACTAACTAATTAACTACCTTTCTAACTAACTAACTAACTAACAACCTTCTTATATACTAACTAACTAACTAACTAACTAACTAACTACTAGCTAATTAACTATCTAACTATCTAACTAACTACCTTCTTACATACATATTGACTAACTAACTAACTAACTACCTTCTTACATACATATTGACTAACTAACTTACTAATTAACTAACTAACTAACTAACTAACTAACTAACTACTAGATCACTAACTAAATAACTAACTAATTAACTAACTAACTATCTTCCTACGTACATATTAACTAACTAACAAACTAACTAACTTACTAACTACCTTCCTACATACCCACTAACAAAGTCACTTACTAATTAAATTAATAACTTACTAAATAACTACTAGCTATTAAACTAACGAACTAACTAACTAAATAACTGACCAATTAACTAACTAACTAACTAATTAATTAACTTACTTGCTACCTTCGTACATACCCACTAACTAACTAACTTACTAGCTAACTAATTAACTAACTAATTAATTAACTAATTAACTAACTTACTACTAGTTGACTAAACTAACTAACTAAATGACTAACTAATTAACAAATTAACTAACTAACAAACTACTAGCTAACTAACTAACTAACTAGTTAACTCTCTAACTAACTAACTAACTACCTTCATACATACCTATTAACTGACTAACTAACTACCTTTCTAACTAACTAACTAAATAAGTAACAAAATAACTAAATAACTAAATAACTAACTAACTAACTAATTAACGAATTAACAATCAAACTAACTAACTTAATAACTGTCTTCCTACATGCCTATTAATTATCTAATTAACTAACAAATTAACTAACAAACTAACTAACTACCTTCCCACATACCCACTAACTAACTAACTTACTACCCTCCCACTAACTCACTAACGAACTATCTAACTAACTAAATAACTAACTAGCTAACTAACTAACTACTAGATAACTAACAAACAAACTAACTAAATAACTAATTAGTTAACTAACTAAATAACTAACTAACTAACTACTAGATAACTAACTAACTAATTAACTAATTAACAAACTAACTAGCTAAATAACTATCTAATTAACTAACAAACTAACTAACTAACAAAATAACTACCTTCCTACGTACCCACTAACTAACTAACTAACTACCTTCCCACTAACTAACTAACTAACTAACTATCTAACTCGCTAAATAACTAACTAGCTAACTAACTAACTACTAGATAACTAACAAACAAACTAACTAAATAACTAATTTGTTAACAAACTAAATAACTAACTAACAGACTACTAGATAACTAACTAACTAATTAACTAATAAACAAACTAACTAGCTAAATAACTATCTTGCTACATGCCTATTAACTAACTAATTTACTAACAAACAATCTTTTTAAATACCTATTAACTAACTAACTAACTAACGAACTAACTACCTTCATACATTCCCGCCAACTAACAAACTAACTAAGTAAATAAATAACTAACCTGCTAACTACTAGCTAACCAACTAACTAACTAACTAACTAAATAACTAACTGATGACCTAACAAACTAACTAACTACTAGATAACTAACTAACTAACTGACTAACTAACTAACTAACTACTAGATAACTAACTAACTAACTAACTGACTAACTAACTAACTAATTAACTAACTACAAACTAATTAACTAACTATCTAACTAACCCCCCAACTACCTTGATACATATATATTGATTAACTAACTAACCCACTAACTAACTAACTACTAGCTAACTAACTAAGTAACTAACTAAATAACTAACTGATTAACTAATTAACTAACTATCTAACTAACTAACAACCTTCTTGCATACTAACTAACTAACTAACTAACTAACTAACTACTAGCTAATTAACTAACTAACTAAGTAACTACCTTCTTACATACATATTGACTAACTAACTAATTAACTAACTAACTAACTTACTAACTAACTAACTAACTTACTAACTAACTAACTAACTATTAGCTACCTGAATAAATAACTAACAAACAAACTAAATAACTACTAGATAACTAACTAAATAACTAACTAACAAACTAACTAACTAAATAACTATCTTCCTACATACATATTAACTAAATGACTAACTAACTTACTAACTGCCTTCCTTGATACATACATATTGATTAACTAACTATCTAACTAACTAACTAACTACCTTGATACATACATATTGATTAACTAACTAACTCACTAACGAACTAACTACTAGCTAACTAACTAAGTGGCAAACTGAATAACTAACTCATTAACTAACTAACTAACTAATTAACTAACTATCTAACTAACTAACTACCTAACAACCTTCTTATATACTAACTAACTAAGTAAGTAACTAACTACTAGCTAATTAACTAACTAACTAACTTACTAACTAACTACCTTCTCACATACATATTGACTAACTAACTAACTAACTAATTGAATAACTAACTAACTAACTTACTATCTAACTAACTAACTAACTACTAGCTAACTGAATAAGTAACTAACTTACTAACTAACTAACTAACTAACTAACTACTAGATAACTAACTAAATTACTAACTAATTAACTACTAGATAACTAACTAAAAAACTAACTAATTAACTAACTAACTATCTTCCTACTTACATATTAGCTAATTAACTAACTGAATAACTAACTAACTTACTAACTACCTTCCTACATACCCACTAACTAAGTAACTAACTAAATAAATAAATAACTGACTAAATAACTACTAGCTATTTAACTAACTAACTAACTAACTAAATAAATAACCAACTAATTAACTTACTAACTAACTAACTAACTAACTAATTAACTAACTAACTAACAAACAAATTAACTAACTAACTAGCTAGCTTCGTACATAAGCACTAACTAACTAACTTACTGACTAACTAATTAACTAAATAAATAACTAACTAATTAACTAACTAACTAACTAATTAACTAACTAACTAACAAATTAACTAACTAACTAGCTCCCTTCGTATATACCCACTAAATAACTAACTTACTAGCTAACTAATTAATTAACTAATTAACTAACTAACTACTAGTTAACTAATTAACTAACTAACTAAATAACTAACTAATTAACTATCTAACTAACTAATAAACTACTAGCTAACTAACTAACTAACTTTCTAACAAACTACCTTCATACATACCTATTAACTAATTAACTAACTAACTACCTTCCTAACTAACTAACTAACTAAATAATTAAATAGCCTACAAATTAACTAATTAACGAACTAACTAAATAACCGAATAACTATATTCCTAGATACCAATTAACTAACTAACTAACTAACTAACTAACTAACTACTTTCCTACATACCCACTAACTTACTAACTAACTACCTTCGCACTAACTAACTAACTAACTAACTAACTATCTAACTAAATAACTAACTAGCTAACTAACTAACTACTAGTAACTAAATAACTACTAAATAACTAACTAGTTAACTAACTAAATAACTAACTAACTAACTACTAGATAACTAACTAACTAACTAACTAAATAACTAACTGACTAACTAACTACTAGCTAGCTGATAAAATAACTAACTAACTAATTACAAGATAACTAACTAACTAACTTACTAACTAACTACTAGTTAACTAACTAACTAACTACTAGTTAACTAACATAATAACTAACTAACTAACTACTAGTTAACTAACATAATAACTAACTAATTTACTAACTAACTATCTTCTTAAGTACCTATTAACTAACTAACTAACTAACTAACTACCTTCCTACATACCCGCCAACTAACTAACTAACTAACTTAATAAATAACTATCCTGCTAACTACTAGCTAGCTAACTAACTAACTAACTAACTAACTAAATAACTGACTGATGACCTAACTAACTAACTAACTACTAGATAACTAACTAACTAACTGACTAACTAACTAACTAACTAATTAACTAACAAACTAACTAATTAACTAACAATCAATCTAACTAACTAACTACCTTGATACATATATATTGATTAACAAACGAACTACGAGCTAACTAACTAAGTAACTAACTAAATAACAAACTGATTAACTAACTAACTAACTAATTAACTACCTGTCTAACTAACTAACTAACTAACAACCTTCTTATATACTAACAAACTAACTAACTAACTAACTAACTACTAGCTAATTAACTAACTAACAAACTAACTAACTACCATCTTACATACATATTGACTAACTAACTATCTAAGTACCTACTTACACACATATTGATTAATTAACTAACTAACTATAACTAATTAACTAACTAACCAACTAACTAACTAACTAATTAACTAAGTTAATAACAAACTACTAGCTAACTGAATAAATAACTAACTAACTAACTAACCAACTAACAAACTACTAGATAACAAACAAAATAACAAACTAATTAACTAACAAACTATCTTCCTACGTACATATTAACTAACTAACAAACCAACTTACTAAATAACATACTAACTACCTTCCTACATACCCACTAACAAAGTCACTTACTAATTAAATTAATAACTAACAAAATAACTACTAGCTATTTAACTAACAAACTAACAAACTAAATAACTGACCAATTAACTAACTAACTAACTAATTAACTAACTAACTAGCTACCTTAGTCCATACCCACTAACTAACTAACTTACTAACTAACTAATTAACTAACTAATTAATTAACTAATTAACTAACGAACTACTAGTTAACTAACTAACTAACTAACTAACTAACTAATTAACTAATTAACTAACTAACTAACTAACTACTAGCTAACTAACTAACTAGTTAACTATCTAACTTACTAACTAACAACCTTTATACATACCTATTAACTAACTAACCAACTACCTTTCTAACTAAATAACTAAAAAACTAACTAACTAACTAAATAACTAAACAACTAACAAACTAACAAACTAACTAACAAACAAACAAACTACCTTCCCACATACCCACTAACTAACTAACTAACTACCCTCCCACTAACCAACTAACTAACTATCTAACTAACTAAATAACTAACTAGCTAACTAACTAACTACTAGATAACAAACAAACTAACTAACTAAATAACTAATTAGTTAACTAACTAAATAACTAACTAACTAACTACTATATAACTAACTACTAACTAATTAACTAACTATCTAACTAACTAACTAACTACCTTGATACATATATATTGATTAACTAACTAACCACATGCTAACTAACTAAGTAACTAACTAAGTAACTAACTGATTAACTAACTAACTAATTAATTAACAAACTATCTAACTAACTAACTAACTAACAACCTTCTTGCATACTAACTAACTAACTAACTAACTAACTACTAGCCAATTAACTAACTAATTAAGTAACTACCTTCTTACATACATATTGCCTAACTGACTAACTAACTAACTAACTAACTAACTAACTAACTAACTAACTAACTAACTAACTAACTAACTTACTAACTAACTAACTAACAATTAGCTAACTCAATAAATAACTAACAAACAAACTAACTAACTACTAGATAACTAACTAAATAACTAACTAATTAACTAAATAACTATCTTCCTACATACATATTAACTAAATAACTTACTAACTTACTAACTGCCTTCCTATATACCCACTAACTTAATAACTAACTAAATAACTACTAGCTATTTAACTAACTAACTAACTAAATAAATAACTAACTAATTAACTAACTAACTAACTAACTAACTAACAAATTAACTAACTAACTAGCTACCTTCGTACATACCCACTAACTAACTAATTAACTAACTAATTAATTGACTAATTAACTAACTAACTACTAGTTGACTAACTAACTAACTAACTAAATAACTAACTAATTAACTAACTAACTAACTAATAAACTACTAGCTAACTAACTAACTGACTTTCTAACAAACTACCTTCATACATACCTATTAACTAACTAACTAACTACCTTTCTAACTAACTAACTAACTAACTAACTAACTAACTAACTAACTAACTAACTAACTAACTAACTGACAAATTAACTAATTAACAAACTAACTATATAACCGAATAACTATCTTCCTAGATACCTATTAACTAACTACCTAACTAACTAACTACTTTCCTACATACGCACTAACTTACTAACTAACTACCTTCCCACTAACTAACTAACTAACTATCTAACTAACTAAATAACTAACAAGCTAACTAACTAACTACTGGTAACTAAACAACTAACTAGTTAACTAACAAAATAACTAACTAACTAACTAACTACTAGACAACTAACTAACTTACTGACTAAATAACTAACTATCTAACTAACTACTAGCTAACTGACAAAATAACTAACTAACTAATTACTAGATAACTAACATAATAACTAACTAATTTAGTAACTCAATATCTTCTTAAATACCAACTAACTAACTAACTAACTAACTACCTTCCTACATACCCGCCAACTAACTAACTAACTAAATAAATACATATCCTGCTGACTACTAGCTAACTAACTAACTAACTAAATAACTAACTGATGACGTAACTAACTAACTGACTAACTAACTGACTAACTAACTAAGTAACTAACTAATTAACTAACTAATTAATTAACTAACTATCTAACTAACTAACTAACTACTACCTTCCCACTAACTAATAGGTATTTAGTTAGTTAATAAACTAACTACCTTCCCACTAACTAACTATCTAACTAACTAAATAAATAACTAACTAGTTAACTAACTAAATAACTAACTAGTTAACTAACTAAATAACTAACTATCTAACTACTTGATAACTAACTAACTAACTAACTAAATAACTAACTAACTAACTAATTACTAGCTAGCTGATAAAATAAGTAACTAACTAATTACTAGACAACTAACATAATAACTAACTAATTTACTAACTAACTATCTTCTTAAATACCTATTAACTAACTAACTAACTAACTAACTACCTTCCTGCATACCCGCCAACTAACTTACTAACTAACTTAATAAATAACTATCCTGCTAACAACTAGCAAGCTAGCTAACTAACTAACTAACTAAATAACTAACTGATGACCTAACTAACTAACTAAATACTAGATAACTAACTAACTAACTGACTAACTAACTAACTAACTAATTAACTAACTATCAATCTAACTAACTAACTACCTTGATACATATATGTTGATTAACTAACTAACTACTAGCTAACTAACTAAGTAACTAACTAAATAACTAACTGATTAACTAACTAACTAACTAACTAATTAACTACCTTTCTAACTAACTGACTAACTAACTAACTTCTTACATACTAACTAACTAACTACTAGCTAATTAACTAACTAACTGACTAACTAACTACCTTCTTACATACATATTGACTAACTAACTAACAAACTAACTAATTAACTAACTAACTAACTAACTAACTTACTAATTAACTGACTAACTAACAAACTACTAGCTAACTGAATAAATAACTAACTAACTAACTAACTAACTAACTAACTAACTACTAGATAACTAACTAAATAACTAACTAATTAACTAACAAACTATCTTCCTACGTACATATTAACTAACTAACTAACTAACTTACTAACTACCTTCCTACATACCTACTAACAAAGTCGCTTACTAATTAAATTAATAACTAACTATATAACTACTAGTTATTTAACTAACGAACTAACTAACTAAACAACTAACCAATTAACTAACTAACTAACTAAATAACTAACCAATTAACTAACTAACTAACTAATTAACTAACTAACTAGCTACCTTCGTACATACCCACTAACTAACTAACTAACTAACTAAATAACTACGTAGTTAGTTAGTAAGTTAGTTCGGTAGTTAATTATATAATTAGTCAGTTAATTAGTTAGTTAGTTACTTAATTAGTTAGTTACTTAATTAGTTAGTTAGTTACTTAATTAGTTAGTTATTTAATAGGAAGGTAGTTAGTTAGTTAATTAGTTAGTTATTTGATAGGAAGGCGGTTAGTTAGTTAGCTAGTTAGTGTGTTAGCTAGTAGTTACTTAGTTAGTTAGTTAGTTAATAGGTTCTGAGGAAGTTAGTTAGTCAGTTAGTTAGTGAGTTAGTTAATAGGTATGTGGGAAGATAGTTAGTTACTTAGTTAGTGAGTTAGTTAATAGGTATGTAAGAAGATAGTTAGTTACTTAGTTAGCCGGTAGTTAGTTAGTTAGTTAACTAGTTAGTTAGTTAGTTAACTTAATTAGTTAGTTATTTAGTTATTTACTAACTAACTAACGAACTAACTAACTAACTAACTAACCAACTAACCAACTAACTAACTAACGAACTAACTAACTTACTACTAACGAACTAACTAACTAACTAACCAACTAACTAACTAACTTACTACTAGATAACTAACTAAATAACTTACTAATTAATTAGCTAATTAACTAACAAACTATCTTTCTACATACCTATTAACTAACTAACTAACTAACTAATTAACTAACTATCTAACTAACAAACTACATACCTTCTTACATAACCGCTAACTAACTAAATAACTAACTAACTAACAAACAAACTGACTAACTAACTAACTAACTACTAGCTAACTAACTAACTAAATAACTAACTGATTAACTAACTAACTAACTAACTACTTGATAACTAACTCACTTATTAACTAACTAACTAATTAACTAACTATCTAACTAACTAACTAACTACGTTTTTACATACATATTAGCTACTAACTAACTAACTAACTCACAAACTCACAAACTAACTAATTAACTTTAGTTAGTTAGTTAGTTTGATAGTTAGTTAATTAGTTAGTTAGTTATTTGTTAGTTTGTAGGTATGTAGGATGGTAGTTAGTTAGTCGGTTAGTTAGTCAATTAGTTAGTTAGTTTGTTAATAGGTATATAGGAAGACAGTAAGTTAGTTAGTTAGTTAGATAGATACTAGTTAATAGGTATGTAGGAAGACAATTAGTTAGCTAGTTAGTTAGTTAATTTGTTAGTTAGTTAGATACTAGTTAATTAGTTAGTTAGTAAGTTAGTTAGATAGTTAGTGAGTTTGTAGGAAGGTAGTTAGTTAATTAGTTAGTTATGTAGTTAGCTATTTAGTTAGTTTATAGGTATGTATGAAGATAGTTAGTTAGTTAGTTAATTAGTTCGTTATTTAGTCAGTTAGTTAGTTAGTTAGCTAGTAGTTAGTTAGTTAGTTAGTTAGTTGACTAGTTAGTTAGTTAGTTAGCTAGCTTGTAGTTAGTTTGTTAGCTAGTTAGTTAGTTAATAGGTATGTAGGAAGGTAGTTAGTTAGCTAGTTAGTTAGTCAGTTATCTAGTAGTTAGTTAGTCAGTTAGTAAGTATGTTAGTTAGTTCGTTAGTTAGTTATCTAGTAGTTAATTAGTTAGTTAGTTAGTTAACTAGTTCGTTATTTAATTAGTAAGTTTGTTAGTTCTCTAGTAGTTAGTTAGTTAGCTAGTTAGTTATTTAGTTAGTTAGTAAGTTAGTTATTTAGTTAGTGGGAATGTAGTTAGTTAGTTAATTATATAGTTAATACGTATGTAGGAAGATGGTTATTTAGTTTGTTAGTTGGTTTGTTAATTAGTTAGTTAGTTATTTAGTTATTTAGTCAGTTAGTTAGTTACTTAGTTATTTAGTTATTTAGTTATTTAGTTAGTTAGTTAGTTAGTTAGTTAGTTAGTTAGTTAATTAGTTAGTTATTTAGTTATTTAGTTATTTAGTTATTTAGTTATTTAGTTAGTTAGTTAGTTAGTTAGTTATTTAGTTATTTAGTTAGTTAGTTAGTTATTTAGTTAGTTTGAAAGGTAGTTAGTTAGTTAGTTAGTTAGTTAGTTAGTTAATAGTTATGTATGAAGGTAGTTAGTTAGTAAGTTAGATAGTTAATTACTTAGTTAGTTAGCTAGTGGTTTGTTAGTTAGTTAGTTAGTTATTTAGTTATTTAGTTAGTTAGTTAGTTAACTAGTAGTTTGTTAGTTAATTAGTTAATTAATTAGTTAATTAATTAGTTAGTTAGTAAGTTAGTTAGTTAGTGGGTATGTACGAAGGTAGCTAGCTAGTTAGTTAATTTGTTAGTTAGTTAGTTAATCAGTTAGTTAGTTAGTTAGTTAACTAGTTAGTTATTTATTTATTTAGTCCGTTAGTTAAATAGCTAGTAGTTATTTAGATAGTTGTTTATTTATTTAGTTAATAACTTAGTTAGTGGGTATGTAGGAAGGTAGTTGGTAAGTTAGTTAGTTAGTTAATATGTATGTAGGAAGATTGATAGTTTGTTAATTAGTCAGTTATTTAGTTAGTTATCTAGTAGTTAGTTAGTTAGTAAGTTAGTTAGTTTGTTAGTTAGTTAATTTGTTAGTTAGTCAATGTGTATGTGAGAGGATAGTTAATTAGTTAGTTAGTTAGTTAATTATCTAGTTAGTTAGTTAGTTAGTTAGTTAGTTAGTTAGTTAATCAGTTAGTTCTTTAGTTAGTTAGTTAGTTAGCTAGTAGTTAGTTAGTTAGTGAGTTAGCTAGTTAATTAATATGTATGTATCAAGGTAGTTAATTTGTTAGTTAGATAGTTAGTTATTTAGTTAGTTAGTTCGTTAGTTAGTTAGTTAGTTAGTTAGTTAGTCAGTTAGTTATCATGTAGTTAGTTAGTTAGTTAGGTCATCAGTTAGTTATTTATTTAGTTAGTTAGTTAGTTAGCTAGTAGTTAGCTAGTTAGTGATTTAGTTAGTTAGTTAGTTAGTCTGTTGGTGGGTATGCAGGAAGTTAGTTAGCTAGTTAGTTAGTAAATTAATAGGTATTTAAGAAGATAGTTAGTTAGTAAATTAGTTAGTTATTATGTTAGTTATCTAGTAATTAGTTAGTTAGTTATTTTGTCAGCTAGCTAGTAGATTAGTTAGTTATTTAGTTAGTTTGTTAGTTAGTTATCTAGTAGTTAGTTAGTTAGTTATTTAGTTAGTTAATTAGTTAGTTATTTAGTTAGTTAGTTTGTTAGTTATCTAGTGGTTAGTTAGTTAACTAGTTAGTTATTTTGGTAGTTAGATAGTTAGTTAGTTAGTTAGTTAGTTAGTTAGTTAGTTAGTTAGTTAGTTGGTATGTTGGAAGGTAGGTAGGTAGTTAGGTAATTAGTTAGTTAATAGGTATGTAGGAAGATAGTTATTTAGTTATTTAGTTAATTTGTTAATTAGTTAATTAGTTAGTCACTTAGTTATTTAGTTAGTTAGTTAGTTAGTTAGTTAGTTAGTTTGTTAGTTAGAAAGGTAGTTAGTTAGTTAGTTAGTAGGTATGTAGGAAGATAGTTAGTTAGTTAATTAGTTTGTTATTTAGATAGATATCTAATAGTTAGTTAGTTACTTAGTCAGTTATTTAGATAGATATCTAGGGAAACAATTGGTTAGTAAGTTAGTTAGTTAATTAGTTAGTTAGTTAGTTAGACACTGGTTAATTAGTTAGTTAGTTAGATAGTTAGGTAGTTTGTTAGTTAGTTAGTTAGTGAGTTTGTTGGAAGGTAGTTAGTTAATTAGTTAGTTAGGTAGTTAGCTAATTAGTTAGTTTATAGGTATGTATGAAGGTAGTTAGTAAGTTAGTTAGTTAATTAGTTAGTTAGTTAGTAAGTAGTTAGTTAGTTTGTTAGTTAGTTATTAGAAAGTAGTTAGTTAGTAAGTTAGTTGGCTAGTTAGTTAGTTAGTTACCTAGCTAGCCAGTAGAGCTAGTAGTAAGTTAGTTAGTTAATTAGTTAGTTAGTGAGTTAATCAGTTAGTTAGTTTGTCAGTTAGTTAATACGTATGTAAAAAGGTACTTAGTTAGTTTGTCAGATAGTTAATTTGTTAGTTAGTTAATTACTTAGTTGCTTAGTTAGTTAATAGGTAGATAGGAATACAGTTAGTTAGTTAGTTAGTTAGATAGATACTAGTTAATAGGTATGTAGGAAGACAATTAGTTAGTTAGGTAGATAGGAATACAGTTAGTTAGTTAGTTAGTTTGTTAGTTAGTTAGTTAATTTGTTACTTAGTTAGATACTAGTTAATTAGTTAGTTAGTTAGTTAGGAACTTTGTAGGAAGGTAGTTAGTTAATTAGTTAGTTAGGTAGTTAGCTATTTAGTGAGTTTATATGTATGTATACTAGCTAACTAACTAATTGACTAACTAATTTACTAACTATCTAACTAACTAACTAACTAACTAACTACCTTCTTACATACATATTTACTAACTAACTAACTAACGAACTAACCAACTAACTAACCAACTAACTAACTAACTTACTACTAGATAACTAACTAAATAACTAACTAATTAATTAGCTAATTAACTAACAAACTATCTTTCTACATACCTATAAACTAACTAACTAACTAACTAATTAACTAACTAACTAACTAACTAACTACATACCTTCTTACATAACCGCTAACTAACTAAATAACTAACTAACTAACAAACAAACAAACTAACTAACTAACTACTAGCTAACTAACTAACTAACTAACTAATTGACTAACTAACTAACTAACTAACTACTTGATAACTAACTCACTTATTAACTAACTAACTAATTAACCAACTATCTAACTAACTAACTAACTACGTTTTTACATACATATTAGCTACTAACTAACTAACTAACTCACAAACTCACAAACTAACTAATTAACTAGTTAGTTAGTTAGTTAGTTTGATAGTTAGTTAATTAGTTAGTTAGTTATTAGTTAGTTTGAAGGTATGTAGGATGGTAGTTAGTCAGTCGGTTAGTTAGTCAATTAGTTAGTTAGTTTGTTAATAGGTATATAGGAAGACAGTAAGTTAGTTAGTTAGTTAGATATATACTAGTTAATAGGTATGTAGGAAGTCAATTAGTTAGCTAGTTAGTTAGTTAATTAGTTAGTTAGTTAGATACTAGTTAATTAGTTAGTTAGTAAGTTAGTTAGTTGGTTAGTGAGTTTGTAGGAAGGTAGTTAGTTAATTAGTTAGTTATGTAGTTAGCTATTTAGTTAGTTTATAGGTATGTATGAAGATAGTTAGTTAGTTAGTTAATTAGTTCGTTATTTAGTCAGTTAGTTAGTTAGTTAGCTAGTAGTTAGTTAGTTAGTTAGTTAGTTAGTTGACTAGTTAGTTAGTTAGTTAGCTAGCTTGTAGTTAGTTTGTTAGCTAGTTAGTTAGTTAATAGGTATGTAGGAAGGTAGTTAGTTAGCTAGTTAGTTAGTCAGTTATCTAGTAGTTAGTTAGTTAGTTAGTAAGTAAGTTAGTTAGTTCGTTAGTTAGTTATCTATTAGTTAATTAGTTAGTTAGTTAGTTAACTAGTTCGTTATTTAATTAGTACGTTTGTTAGTTCTCTAGTAGTTAGTTAGTTAGCTAGTTAGTAATTTAGTTAGTTAGTAAGTTAGTTAGTTAGGTAATTTGTTACTTAGTTGGATACTAGTTAATTAGTTAGTTAGTTAGTTAGGAACTTTGTAGGAAGGTAGTTAGTTAATTAGTTAGTTAGGTAGTTAGCTATTTAGTTAGTTTATATGTATGTATGAAGGTAGTTAGTTAGTTAGTTTGTTAATTAGTTCGTTATTTAGTCGGTTAGTTAGTTAGTGAGCTAGCTGTTAGTCAGTTAGTTAGCTAGTAGTTAGTTCGTTAGTTAGTTGGCTGGTTAGTTAGTTAGTTAGCTAGCTAGCAAGTAGTTATATAGTTTGTTAGTTAGTCAGCTAGTTATTTAATAGGTATGTAGGAAGTTAGCTATCTAGTTAGTTAATTAGTTATCTAGTAGTTAGCTAGTTAGTTAATTAGATAGTTAGTTAATTAGTTAGTTAGTTAGTTAGTTAGTTAATCAGGTAGTTATTTAGTTAGTTACTTAGTTAGTTAGCTAGTAGTTAGTTAGTTAGTTAATCAATATGTATGTATCAAGGTAGTTAGTTAGTTAGTTAGATAGTTAGTTAATTAGTTAGTTAGTTAGGTCATCAGTTAGTTAGTTTGTTATATAGTAGTTAGTTAGTTAGTTAGGTCATCAGTTGGTCATTTAGTTAGTTAGCTAGTTAGTTAGTTTGCTAGCTAGCTAGTAGTTAGCTGGTTAGTTATTTATTTAGTTAGTTAGTTAGTAAGTTGGTGGGTATGTAGGAAGGTAGGTAGTTAGTTAGTTAGTTAGTTAAAAGGTATTTAAGAAGATAGTTAGTTAGTAAATCAGTTAGTTATTATGTTAGTTATCTAGTAATTAGTTAGTCAGTTATTTTGTCAACTAGCTAATAGTTAGTTAGTTAGTTAGTTAGTTAGTCAGTTAGTTAGTTAGTTAGTTATCTAGTAGTTAGTTAGTTAGTTATGTAGTTAGTTATTTAGTTAGTTAGTTTGTTAGTCGTCTAGAAGTTAGTTAGTTAGTTAGCTAGTTAGTTATTTAGTTTGTTAGATAGTTAGTTAGTTAGTGGGAAGGTAGTTAGTTAGTTAGTTAGTGGGTATGTAGGAAGGTAGTTAGTTAGTTAGTTAGTTAATTAGTTAGTTAATAGGTATGTAGGAAGATAGTTATTTAGTTAGTTTGTTTGTTAATTAGTCAATTTGTTAGTTTGTTAGTTATAGTTAGTCAGTTAGTTAGTCAGGTAGTAGTTAGTTAGTGAGTTAGTTAATTAGTTTGTTAGTTAATTAGTTAATTAATTATTTAGTTAATTAGTTAGTTAGTAAGTTAGTTTGTAAGTGGGTATCTACGAAGGTAACTAGTTAGTTAGTTAATTTTTTAATTAGTTAGTTAATTAGTTTGTAAGTTAGTTAAGTAGTTAATTATTTATTTAGTTAGTTAGTTAAATAGCTAGTAGTTATTTCGTTAGTTATTTATTTATTTATTTAGTAGGTTACTTAGTTAGTGGGTATGTTGGAAGGTAGTTAGTAAGTTAGTTAGTTAGTTAGTTAGTTAGTTAGTTAATATGTATGTAGGAAGATTGTTAGTTAGTTAATTAGTTAGTTATTTAGTTAGTTATCTAGTAGTTAGTTAGTTATTTATTCAGTTAGCTAGTAGTTAGTTAGTTAGTAAGTTAGTTAGTAAATTAGTTAGTTAATTAGTTAGTTAGTTAGTTAGTTAATTAGTCAATATGTATGTAAGAAGGTAGTTAGTTAGTTAGTTATTTAGCTAGTAGTTAGTTAGTTAGTTAGTATGTAAGAAGGTCGTTAGTTAGTTAGTTAGTTAGATAGTTAGTTAATTAGTAGGTTAGTTAGTTAGTTAGTTAGTTAATCAGTTAGTTATTTAGTTAGTTACTTAGTTAGTTAGCTTGTAGTTAGTTAGTTAGGTAGTTGATCTATATGTATGTATCAAGGTAGTTAGTTAGTTAGTTAGTTAGATAGTTAGTTAATTAGTTAGTTAGTGAATTAGTTAGTTAGTTAGTTAGTTATCTAGTAGTTAGTTACTTAGTTAGGTCATCAGTTAGTTATTTTGTTAGTTAGTTAGTTAGTTAGTTAATTAGTAGTTAGCTGGTTAGTTATTTATTTAGTTAGTTAGTTAGTTAGTTGGTGGGTAAGTGGGAATGTAGTTAGTTAGTTAGTTATTTAGTCAATTGGTATTTAAAAAGATAGTTAGTTAGTAAATAAGTTAGTTATTATGTTAGTTATCTAGTAATTAGTTAGTTAGTTATTTTGTCAGCTAGCTAGTAGATTAGTTAGTTATTTAGTTAGTTAGTTAGTTAGTTATCTAGTAGTTAGTTAGTTTGTTATTTAGTTAGTTAATTAGTTAGTTATTTAGTTAGTTAATTTGTTAGTTATCTAGTGGTTAGTTAGTTAACTAGTTAGTTATTTTGGTAGTTAGATAGTTAGTTAGTTAGTTAGTTGGTATGTAGGAAGGTAGGTAGGTAGTTAGTTAATTAGTTAGTTAATAGGTATGTAGGAAGATAGTTATTTAGTTATTTAGTTAATTTGTTAATTTGTTAATTAGTTAGTCACTTAGTTATTTAGTTAGTTAGTTAGTTAGTTAGTTAGTTAGTTAGTTAGAAAGGTAGTTAGTTAGTTAGTTGATAGGTATGTAGGAAGAAAGTTATTTATTTAGTTAGTTAGTTAGATAGCTAGCCAGTAGTTAGCTGGTTAGTTATTCATTTAGTTAGTTAGTTAGCTAGTTGGTGGGTATGTGGGAATGTAGTTAGTAAGTTAGTTAGTTAGTTAATATGTATTTAAGAAGATAGTTAGTTAGTAAATCAGTTAGTTATTATGTTAGTTATCTATTAATTAGTTAGTTAGATATTTTGTCAGCTAGCTAGTAGTTAGTTAGTTATTTAGTTATCTAGTAGTTAGTTAGTTATTTAGTTAGTGAACCAGTAAGTTATTTAGTTAGTTAGTTTATTAGTTAGTTAGTTAGTTAGTTATTTAACTAGTAGTTAGTTACATAATTAGTTAATTAATTAGTTAGTTAATTTGTTAGTTAGTAAGTTAGTTAGTTAGTGGGTATGTACGAAGGTAGCTAGTTAGTTAATTAGTTAGTTTGTTAGTTAATTAGTTACTTATTTAGTTAGTTAGTTAGTTAGTTAAATAACTAGTAGTTACGTAGTTAGTTAGTTAGTTAGTTAAATAGCTAGTAGTTACGTAGTTAGTTATTTATTTATTTGGTTACTTAGTTAGTGGGTATGTAGGAAGGTAGTTAGTAAGTTAGTTAGTTAGTTAGTTAGTTAGTTAGTTAGTTAGTTATCTAGTAGTTAGTTAGTTAGGTCATCAATTAGTTATTTAGTTTGTTAGTTTGTTAGTTAGCTAGTAGTTATCTGGTTAGTTATTTATTTAGTTAGTTAGTTAGTTAGTTGGTGGGTATGTAGGAAGGCAGTTAGTTAGTTAGTTAGTTAGTTAGTAAATTAGTTAGTTATTATGTTAGTTATGTAGTAGTTAGTTAGTTAGTTAGTTATTTTGTCAGTTAGCTAGTAGTTAGTTAGTTAGTCAGTTAGTTAGTTATTTAGTTATCTATTTAGTTATTTAGTTAGTTAGTTTGTTAGTTATCTAGTAGTTAGTTAGTTAGCTAGTTAGTTATTTTGTTAGTTAGATAGTTAGCTAGATAGTTAGTGGGAAGGTAGTTTGTTAGTTAGTTAGTGGGTATGTAGGAAGGGAGTTAGTTAGTTAGTTAGTTAGTTAGTTAGTTAGTTAGTTAATACGTGTATGTAGGAAGATAATTGTTTAGTTATTTAGTTAGTATGTTAATTAGTTAATTAGTTAGTTAGTTAGTTATTTTGTTATTTAGTTAGTTAGTTAGTTTGTTTGTTAGTTAGTTAGTTAGAAAGGTATTTAGTTTGTTAGTTAATAGGTATGTAAGAAGGTAGTTAGTTAGTAAGTTAGTAAGTTAGCTAGTAGTTTGTTAGTTAGTTAGTTGGCTAATTAGTTAGTTATTTGGTTAGTTAGTTAGTTAGTTAATTAGTTCATTAATTAGTTAGTTAATTAGTTAGTTAGTTAGTTAGTTAGTTAGTGGGTATGTACGAAGGTAGCTAGTTAGTTATTTAGTTAGTTAGTTAGTTAATTAGGTAATTATTTAGTTAGTTGGTTAGTTAAATAACTAGTAGTTAGTTAGTTTGTTATTTTGTCAGCTAGCTAGTTGTTAGTTAGTTAGTAGTTCGTTAGTTAGTTATTTAGTTAGTTAGTTTGTTAGTTATCTAGTTGTTAGTTAGTTAGCTAGTTAGTTATTTAGTTAGTTAGATAGTCAGTTAGTTAGTTAGTGGGAGAGTAGTTTGTTAGTTAGTTAATTTGTTAGTTAGTTATTTAGTTAGTTAGTTAGTTAGTTAGTTAGTTAGTTAATTAGTTATTTATTTAGTTAGTTAGTTAGTTAAATAGCTAGTAGTTATTTAGTTAGTTATTTATTTGTTTAGTTAGTTACTTAGTTAGTGGGTATGTAGGAAGGTAGTTAGTAAGTTAGTTAGTTAGTTAGTTAGTTAATTAGCTAATATGTAAGTAGGAAGATAGTTAGTTAATTAGTAACTTAGTAGTTAGTTAGTTAGTTAGTTTGTTAGTAGGTACGTAGGAAGGCAGGTAGGTAGTTAATTAGTTAGTTAGTTAGTTGATTATTTAATTAATTAATTAGTTATAAGTTATTTAGTTAGTTAGTGTGTATGTAGGAAAGGCAGCCAGTTAGTTACTTAGTAAACTAGTTAGTTAGTTAGTTAGTTATCTAGTAGTTAGTTAGTTATTTAGTTAGTAAGTTAGTTAGTTGGTTAGTTAGTTAGTTAGTTAGTGGGTAGTTAGTAGTTAGTTAGTTAGTTAGTTAGTTAGCTAGCTAGATAGTTGTTTGTTAGTTAATTAGTTAGTTTGTTAATTAGTTAGTTAGTTAGTTAATCAGTTAGTTAGTTTGTTAGTTAGTTATATAATATGTATGTAAAACAGGTAGGTAGTTAGTTAGTTAGTTATTTAATTAGTTAGTTATTTAGTTAGTTACTTAGTTAGTTATCTAGTAGTTAGTTAGTTAGTTAATCAGTTAGTTATATAGTTAGTTAGTTAGTTAGATAGCCAGTAGTTAGTAAGTTAATTTGTTAATTATTTAGTTAGTTAGTTAGTTAGTTAGTTAGTGGTTATGTAGAAAGGTAGTTAGTTAGTTAGTTAATAGGTATGTATGAAGATAGTTAGCTAGTTAATAAGTTAGTTATTTAGTTACTCATCTAGTAGTTAGCTATTTAATTTATTAGTTATTTAGTTAGTTATTTAGTTAGTTAGTTAGATACTAGTTAATTAGTTAGTTAGTTAGTTATTTAGTTAGTTAGTTAGATACTAGTTAATTAGTTAGTTAGTTAGTTATTTAGTGAGTTTGTAGGATGTTAGTTGATTAGTTAGGTAGTTATCAATCTAACTGACTAACTACCTTGATACATATATATTGATTAACTAACTAACTACTAGCTAACTAACTAACTAACTATTTAAATAACTAACTGATTAACTAACTAACTAACAAATTAACTACCTTTCTAAATAACTAACTAACTAACAACCTTCTTACATACTAACTAACTAACTAACTAACTAACTACTAGCTAATTAACTAACTTACTAACTAACTAACTAACTACCTTCTTACATACATATTGACTAACCAACGAACTAACTAACTAATTAACTAACTAACTAACTAACTAACTTTCTAATTAACTAACTACCTAACTACTAGCAAGCTGACAAAATAACTAACTAACTAATTACTAGATAATTAACATAATAACTAACTAATTTACTAGCAAACTATCTTTTTAAATACCTATTAACTAACTAACTAACTAACTAACTACCTTCATACATACCCGCCAACTACCAAACTAACTAAATAGTAAAGAACTAACCTGCTAACTACTAGCTAACCAACTAACTAACTAACTAACTAAATAACTAACTGATGACCTAACTAACTAACTAACTACTAGATAACTAACTAACTAACTAACTGACTAACTAACTAACTAATTAACTAACTACTAACTAATTAACTAACTATCTAACTAACTAACTAACTACCTTGATACATATATATATTGATTAACTAACTATCCCACTAACTAACAAACTACTAGCTAACTAACGAAGTAACTAACTAAATAACTAACTGATTAACTAACTAACTAACTAATTAACTAACTATATAACTAACTAAGTAACTAACAACCTTCTTGCATACTAACTAACTAACTAACTAACAAACTAACTAACTAACTACTAGCTAATTAACTAACTAACTAAGTAACTACCTTCTTACATACATATTGACTAACTAACTAACTAACTAATTAACTAGTTAACTAACTAATTAACTAACTTACTAACTACCTTACTAACTAACTATTAGCTAACTTAATAAATAACCAACAAACAAACTAACTAACTACTAGATAACTAACCAAATAACTAACTAATTAACTAAATAACTATCTTCCTACATACATATTAACTAAATAACTAACTAACTTAGTAACTGCCTTCCTACATACCCACTAACTTAATGACTAACTAAATAACTACTAGCTATTTAACTAACTAATTAACTAAATAAATAACTAACTAATTAACTAACTAACTAACTAACTAATTAACTAACTAACTAACAAATTAACAAACTAACTGGGTACCTTCGTACATACCCACTAACTAACTAACTAACTTACTAACTAACTAATTAACTAATTAATTAACTAACTAACTAACTAATAAACTACTAACTAACTGACTAACTAACTTTCTAACAAACTACCTTCACACATACCTATTAACTAACTAACTAACTACCTTTCTAACTAACTAACTCACTAACTAACTAACTAACTAACTAAGTAACTAAATACCTAACTAATTGGCAAACTAACTAATTAACAAACTAACTAAATAACCGAATACTATCTTCCTAGATACCTATTAACTAACTAACTAACTAACTAAGTACTTTCCTACATACCCACTAACTTACTAACTAACTACCTTCCCACAAACTAACTAACTAACTAACTAACTAACTAGTAGTAACTAGTTAACTAACTAGTAAACTAACTAGTAAACTAACTAAATAACTAACTAACTAACTACTAGATAACTAACTAACTTACAAACTAAATAACTAACTAACTAACTAACTACTAGCTAGCTAACAAAATAACTAACTAACTAATTACTAGATAACTAACATAATAACTAACTAATTTACTAACTCAATATCTTTTTAAATACCTATTACCTAACTAACTAACTACCTTCCTACATACCCGCCAACTAACTAACTAACTAAATAAATAACTATCCTGCTGACTACTAGCTAACTAACTAACTAACTAACTAAATAACTAACTGATGACGTAACTAACAAACTAACTAACTAACTGACTGACTGACTAACTAACTAACTAACTAATTAACTAGCTAACTAACTAATTAACTAACTATCTAACTAACTAACTAATTACCTTGATACATATATATTGAATAACTACCTAACCCACTAACTAACTAACTACTAGCTTACTAACTAAGTAACTTACTAAGTAACTAACTGATTAACTAACTAACTAACTAATTAACTAACTATCTAACTAACTAACTAACTAACAACCTTCTTGCATACTAACTAACTAACTAACTAACTAACTAACTAACTAACTAACTACTAGCTAATTAACTAACTAACTATGTAACTACCTTCTTACATACATATTGACTAACTACTAGCTAATTAACTAACTAACTAACAACCTTCTTGCATACAAACTAACTAACTAACTAACTAACTAACTAACTACTAGCCAATTAAATAACTAACTGACTAACTAGCTACCTTCTTACATACATATTGACTAACTAACTAACTAACTAATTAATTAACTTACTAACTAACTAACTAACTAACTTATTAACTAACTAACTCACTAACTAACTATTAGCTAACTGAATAAATAACTAACTAACTAACTAACTAACTAACTAACTAACTAACTAACTAACTAACTAATAGATAACTAACTAAATAACTGACTAATTAACTAAATAACTATCTTCCTACATACATATTAACTAACTAACTAACTAACTAACTTACTAACTGCCTTCCTACATACCCACTAACTTAGTAACTGACGAAATAACTACTAGCTATTTAACTAACAAAGTAACTAAATAAATAACTAACTAATTAACTAACTAACTAACTAACTAATTAACTAACTAACTAACAAATTAACTAACTAACTAGCTACCTTCGTACATACCCACTAACTAACTAACTTACTAACTAACTAATTAATTAACTAATTAACTAACTAACTACTAGTTAACTAATTAACTAACTAACTAAATAACTAACTAATTAACTACAAGCTAACTAACTAACTAACTAACTAACTTTCTAACTAACTACCTTCATACATACCTATTAACTAACTAACTACCTACCTTTCTAACTAACTCACTAACTAACTAATTATCTAACTAAATAACTAACTAACTGACAAAATAACTAATTAACTAACTAACTAAATAACCGAATAACTATCTTCCTATATACCAATTAACTAACTAACTAACTAACTAACTAACTACTTTCCTACATACCCACTAACTTACTGACTAACTACCTTCCCACTAACTAACAAACTAACTAACTAACTATCTAACTAACTAAATAACTAACTAGCTAACTAACTAACTACTAGTAACTAAATAACTAACTAGTTAACTAACTAAATAACTAACTAACTAACTACTAGATAACTTACTAACTAACTAACTAAATAACTAACTGACTAACTAACTACTAGCTAGCTGATAAAATAACTAACTAACTAATTACTGGATAACTAACATAATAACTAACTAATTTACTAACTGACTATCTTCTTAAATACCTATTAACTAACTAACTAACTACCTTCCTACATACCCGCCAACTAACTAACTAACTAACTTAATAAATAACTATCCTGCTAACTACTAGCTAGCTAACTAACTAACTAACTAACTAACTAAATAAGTAATTGATGACCTAACTAACTAACTAACTAACTAACTAACTAATTAACTAACTATCAATCTAACTAACTAACTACCTTGATACATATATATTGATTAACTAACTAACTACTAGCTAACTAACTAAGTAACTAACAAAATAACTAACTGATTAACCAAATAACTAACTAATTAACAACCTTTCTAACTAACTAACTAACTAACAACCTTCTTATATACTAACTAACTAACTAACTAACTAACTACTAGCTAATTAACTATCTAACTATCTAACTAACTACCTTCTTACATACATATTGACTAACTAACTAACTAACTACCTTCTTACATACATATTGACTAACTAACTTACTAATTAACTAACTAACTAACAAACTAACTAACTAACTACTAGATCACTAACTAAATAACTAACTAATTAACTAACTAACTATCTTCCTACGTACATATTAACTAACTAACAAACTAACTAACTTACTAACTACCTTCCTACATACCCACTAACAAAGTCACTTACTAATTAAATTAATAACTTACTAAATAACTACTAGCTATTAAACTAACGAACTAACTAACTAAATAACTGACCAATTAACTAACTAACTAACTAATTAATTAACTAACTTGCTACCTTCGTACATACCCACTAACTAACTAACTTACTAGCTAACTAATTAACTAACTAATTAATTAACTAATTAACTAACTTAATACTAGTTGACTAAACTAACTAACTAAATGACTAACTAATTAACTAATTAACTAACTAACAAACTACTAGCTAACTAACTAACTAACTAGTTAACTCTCTAACTTACTAACTAACTACCTTCATACATACCTATTAACTGACTAACTAACTACCTTTCTAACTAACTAACTAAATAACTAACAAAATAACTAAATAACTAAATAACTAACTAACTAACTAATTAACGAATTAACAATCAAACTAACTAACTTAATAACTGTCTTCCTACATGCCTATTAATTATCTAATTAACTTACAAACTAACTAACAAACAAACTAACTACCTTCCCACATACCCACTAACTAACTAACTTACTACCCTCCCACTAACTCACTAACGAACTATCTAACTAACTAAATAACTAACTAGCTAACTAACTAACTACTAGATAACTAACAAACAAACTAACTAAATAACTAATTAGTTAACTAACTAAATAACTAACTAACTATCTACTAGATAACTAACTAACTAATTAACTAATTAACAAACTAACTAGCTAAATAACTATCTTGCTACATGCCTATTAACTATCTAATTAACTAACAAACTAACTAACTAACAAAATAACTACCTTCCTACATACCCACTAACTAACTAACTAACTACCTTCCCACTAACTAACTAACTAACTATCTAACTCGCTAAATAACTAACTAGCTAACTAACTAACTACTAGATAACTAACAAACAAACTAACTAAATAACTAATTTGTTAACAAACTAAATAACTAACTAACAGACTACTAGATAACTAACTAACTAATTAACTAATAAACAAACTAACTAGCTAAATAACTATCTTGCTACATGCCTATTAACTAACTAATTTACTAACAAACAATCTTTTTAAATAGCTATTAACTAACTAACTAACTAACTAACGAACTAACTACCTTCATACATTCCCGCCAACTAACAAACTAACTAAGTAAATAAATAACTAACCTGCTAACTACTAGCTAACCAACTAACTAACTAACTAAATAAATAACTAACTGATGACCAAACAAACTAACTAACTACTAGATAACTAACTAACTAACTGACTAACTAACTAACTAACTACTAGATAACTAACTAACTAACTGACTGACTAACTAACTAACTAATTAACTAACTACAAACTAATTAACTAACTATCTAACTAACCCCCCAACTACCTTGATACATATATATTGATTAACTAACTAACCCACTAACTAACTAACTACTAGCTAACTAACTAAGTAACTAACTAAATAACTAACTGATTAACTAATTAACTAACTATCTAACTAACTAACAACCTTCTTGCATACTAACTAACTAACTAACTAACTAACTAACTAACTACTAGCTAATTAACTAACTAACTAAGTATATACCTTCTTACATACATATTGACTAACTAACTAATTAACTAACTAACTAACTAACTAACTAACTTACTAACTAACTAACTAACTTACTAACTAACTAACTAACTATTAGCTACCTGAATAAATAACTAACAAACAAACTAAATAACTACTAGATAACTAACTAAATAACTAACTAACAAATTAACTAACTAAATAACTATCTTCCTACATACATATTAACTAAATGACTAACTAACTTACTAACTGCCTTCCTACATACCCACTAACTTAATAACTTACTAAATAACTACTAGTTATTTAACTAACTAACTAACTAACTAAATTAATAACTAACTAATTGACTAACTAACTAACAAATTAACTAACTAACTAGCTACCTTCGTACATACTCACTAACTAACTAACTTACTAACTAAATAATTAACTAATTAATTAATTAACTAATTAACTAACTAACAACTAGTTAACTAACTAACTAACTAACTAAATAACTAACTAATTAACTAACTAACTAACTAATAAACTACTAGCTAACTAACTAACTAACTTTCTAACAAACTACCTTCATACATACCTATTAACTAACTAACTAACTACCTTTCTAAGTAACTAACTCACTAACTAACTAACTAACTAAATAACTAACTAACTGACAAATTAACAAATTAACAAACTAACTAAATAACCGAATAACTATCTTCCTAGATACCTAGTAACTAACTAACTAACTAACTAACTACTTTCCTACATACCCACTAACTTACTAACTAACTACCTTCCCACTAACTAACTAACTAACTATCTAACTAACTAAATAACTAACTAGCTAACTAACTAACTACTTGGAACTAAATAACAAACTGGTTAACTAACTAAATAACAAACTAACTAACAAATAGACAACAAACTAACTTACTAACTAAATAACTAACAAACTAACTACCTAACTACTAACTAGATGACAAAATAACTAACATAATAACTAACTAATTTACTAGCTCAATATCTTCTTAAATACCTATTTACTAACTAACTAACTAACTACCTTCCTATATACCCGCCAACTAACTAACTAACTAAATAAATAACTATCCTGCTGACTACTAGCTAACTAACTAACTAACTAACTAAATATCTAACTGATGACGTAACTAGCTAACTAACTAACTAACTAACTGACTAACTAACTAACTAATTACTAACTAACTAACTAATTTACTAACTATCTAACTAACTAACTAACTAACTACCTGGATACATATATATTGATTAACTAACTAACCCACTAACTAACTAACTACTAGCTAACTAACTAAGTAACTAACTAAATAACTAACTGATTAACTAACTAACTAACTAACTAATTAACTAACTATCTAACAACTAGCTAATTAACTAACTAACTAAGTAACCACCTTCTTACATACATATTGACTAACTAACTAATTAACTAACTAACTAACAAAGTAACTAACTAACTAACTTACTAACTAACTAACTAACTAAATAACTAACTAACTATTAGCTACCTGAATAAATAACTAACAAACAAACTAAATAACTAATAGATAACTAACTAAAAAACTAACTAACTAACTAAATAACTATCTTCCTACATACATATTAAGTAACTAACTAACTAACTAACTAACTAACTTACTAACTACCTTCCTACAGACCCACTAACAAACTAACTAACGAAATAAATAAATATCTAACTAAATATCTACTACCTATTTAACCAACTAACTAACTAACTAAATAACTAACTAATTAACTGATGACTTACTAACAAACTAACTACTAGATAACTAACTAACTAACTGACTAACAAACTAATTAACTAATTAACAAACTAACTAATTAACTAACTATCTAACTAACTAACTAACTACCTTGATACATACATATTGATTAACTAACTAACTCACTAACGAACTAACTACTAGCTAACTAACTAAGTGGCAAACTGAATAACTAACTCATTAACTAACTAACTAACTAATTAACTAACTATCTAACTAACTAACTAACTAACAACCTTCTTATATACTAACTAACTAAGTAAGTAACTAACTACTAGCTAATTAACTAACTAACTAACTTACTAACTAACTACCTTCTCACATACATATTGACTAACTAACTAACTAACTAATTGAATAACTAACTAACTAACTTACTATCTAACTAACTAACTAACTACTAGCTAACTGAATAAGTAACTAACTTACTAACTAACTAACTAACTAACTAACTACTAGATAACTAACTAAATAACTAACTAATTAACTACTAGATAACTAACTAAAAAACTAACTAATTAACTAACTAACTATCTTCCTACTTACATATTAGCTAATTAACTAACTGAATAACTAACTAACTTACTAACTACCTTCCTACATACCCACTAACTAAGTAACTAACTAAATAAATAAATAACTGACTAAATAACTACTAGCTATTTAACTAATTAACTAACTAACTAAATAAATAACTAACTAATTAACTAACTAACTAACTAACTAACTAACTAACTAATTAACTAACTAACTAACAAACAAATTAACTAACTAACTAGCTAGCTTCGTACATAAGCACTAACTAACTAACTTACTGACTAACTAATTAACTAACTAATTAATTAACTAATTAACTAACTAACTACTAGTTAACTAGCTAACAAACTGACAAAATAACTAACTAGCTAATTAACTAATTAACTAACTAACAAACAACTAGCTAGCTGACTAACTAGTTGACTATCTAACTTACTAACTAACAACCTTCATACATACATATTAACTAACTAACTTACTACCTTTCTAACTAACTAACTAACAAACTAACAAACTAAATTACTAAATAACTAAATAACTAACTAACAAACTAATTAACTAAATAACAAACTAACTAACTAACTAAATAACTATCTTCCAACATAACTATTAACTAACTAATTAACTTACTAACTAACAAACTAACTAACTAACTACCTTCCTACATACCCACTAACTAACAAACTAACTACCTTCCCACTAACTAACTAACTATCTAACTAACTTAATAACTAAGTAGCTAACTAACTAACTACTAGATAACTAACAAACTAACTAACTAAATAACTAACAAACTAACTAACTAATTAACTAGCTAACTAACTACCTTTCTAACTAACTAACTCACAAACTAACTAACTAACTAACTAACTAAATAGCTAACTAACTGACAAATTAACTATTTAACAAGCTAACTAAATAACCGAATAACTATCTTCCTAGATACCTATTAACTAACTAACTAACTAACTAACTAACAAAGTACTTTCCTACATACCCACTAACTTACTAGCTAACTACCTTTCCACAAACTAACTAACTGACTATTTAACTAACTAAATGACTAACTAGCTAACTAACTAACTA
The DNA here is from genome assembly GCA_946800325.1 of Luzula sylvatica. NCBI lineage: Eukaryota > Viridiplantae > Streptophyta > Magnoliopsida > Poales > Juncaceae > Luzula > Luzula sylvatica. The sequence goes on along the minus strand of OX326960.1, from coordinate 13,227,514 downwards.
ACTACTAGTAACTAAATAACTAACTAGTTAACTAACTAAATAACTAACTAACTAACTACTAGATAACTAACTAACTTACTAACTAAAAAACTAACTAACTAACTAACTACTAGCTAGCTGACAAAATAACTAACTAACTAATTACTAGATAACTCACATAATAACTAACTAATTTACTAACTCAATATCTTCTTAAATACCTATCTAACTAACTAACTAACTACCTTCCTACATACCCGCCAACTAACTAACTATCTAAATAAATAACTATCATGCTGACTACTAGCTAACTAACTAACTAACTAAATAACTGACTGATGACGTAACTAACTAACTACACAACTAACTGACTAACTTACTAACTAACTAATTAACTAACTAACTAACTAATTAACTAACTATCTAACTAACTAACTAACTACCTTGATACATATATATTGATTAACTAACGAACCCACTAACTAACTAACTACTAGCTAACTAACTAAGTAACTAACTAAATAACTAACTGATTAACTAACTAACTAACTAACTAATTAACTAACTATCTAAGCAACTAACTAACAACCTTCTTGCATACTAACTAACTAACTAACTACCTTCTTACATACATATTGACTAACTAACTAACTAACTAACTAACTAATTAACTAACTAACTAACTAACTAACTAACTAACTAACTAACTTATTAACTAACTAACTCACTAACTAACTATTAGCTAACTGAATAAATAACTAACTAACTAACGAACTAACTAACTAACTAACTAACAACTAGATAACTAACTAAATAACTAACTAATTAACTAAATAACTATCTTCCTACATACATATTAACTAACTAACTAACTAACTAACTTACTAACTGCCTTCCTACATACCCACTAACTTAGTAACTAACTAAATAACTACTAGCTATTTAACTAACTAACTAACTAAATAAATAACTAACTAATTAACTAACTAACTAACTAATTAATTAACTAACTAACAAATTAACTAACTAACTAGCTCCCTTCGTATATACCCACTAACTAACTAACTTACTAGCTAACTAATTAATTAACTAATTAACTAACTAACTACTAGTTAACTAATTAACTAACTAACTAAATAACTAACTAATTAACTATCTAACTAACTAATAAACTACTAGCTAACTAACTAACTAACTTTCTAACAAACTACCTTCATACATACCTATTAACTAACTAACTAACTAACTACCTTCCTAACTAACTAACTAACTAACTAAATAATTAAATAACCGACAAATTAACTAATTAACGAACTAACTAAATAACCGAATAACTATATTCCTAGATACCAATTAACTAACTAACTAACTAACTAACTAACTAACTACTTTCCTACATACCCAATAACTTACTAACTAACTACCTTCGCACTAACTAACTAACTAACTAACTAACTATCTAACTAAATAACTAACTAGCTAACTAACTAACTACTAGTAACTAAATAACTACTAAATAACTAACTAGTTAACTAACTAAATAACTAACTAACTAACTACTAGATAACTAACTAACTAACTAACTAAATAACTAACTGACTAACTAACTACTAGCTAGCTGATAAAATAACTAACTAACTAATTACAAGATAACTAACTAACTAACTTACTAACTAACTACTAGTTAACTAACTAACTAACTACTAGTTAACTAACATAATAACTAACTAACTAACTACTAGTTAACTAACATAATAACTAACTAATTTACTAACTAACTATCTTCTTAAGTACCTATTAACTAACTAACTAACTAACTAACTACCTTCCTACATACCCGCCAACTAACTAACTAACTAACTTAATAAATAACTATCCTGCTAACTACTAGCTAGCTAGCTAACTAACTAACTAACTAACTAAATAACTGACTGATGACCTAACTAACTAACTAACTACTAGATAACTAACTAACTAACTGACTAACTAACTAACTAACTAATTAACTAACAAACTAACTAATTAACTAACAATCAATCTAACTAACTAACTACCTTGATACATATATATTGATTAACAAACGAACTACGAGCTAACTAACTAAGTAACTAACTAAATAACAAACTGATTAACTAACTAACTAACTAATTAACTACCTATCTAACTAACTAACTAACTAACAACCTTCTTATATACTAACTAACTAAATAACTAACTAACTAACTACTAGCTAATTAACTAACTAACAAACTAACAAACTACCATCTTACATACATATTGACAAACTAACTATCTAAGTACCTACTTACACACATATTGATTAACTAACTAACTAACTATAACTAATTAACTAACTAACTAACTAACTAACTAACTAATTAACTAAGTTACTAACAAACTACTAGCTAACTGAATAAATAACTAACTAACTAACTAACTAACTAACAAACTACTAGATAACTAACTAAATAACAAACTAATTAACTAACAAACTATCTTCCTACGTACATATTAACTAACTAACAAACCAACTTACTAAATAACTTACTAACTACCTTCCTACATACCCACTAACAAAGTCACTTACTAATTAAATTAATAACTAACTAAATAACTACTAGCTATTTAACTAACAAACTAACTAACTAAATAACTGACCAATTAACTAACTAACTAACTAATTAACTAACTAACTAGCTACCTTCGTACATACCCACTAACTAACTAACTTACTAACTAACTAATTAACTAACTAATTAATTAACTAATTAACTAACGAACTACTAGTTAACTAACTAACTAACTAACTTACTAATTAACTAATTAACTAACTAACTAACTAACTACTAGCTAACTAACTAACTAGTTAACTATCTAACTTACTAACTAACTACCTTTATACATACCTATTAACTAACTAACCAACTACCTTTCTAACTAAATAACTAAAAAACTAACTAACTAACTAAATAACTAAACAACTAACTAATTAACAAACTAACTAACTAACTAAATAACTATCTTCCTACATGTCTATTAATTATCTAATTAACTAACAAACTAAGTAACAAACAAACAAACTACCTTCCCACATACCCACTAACTAACTAACTAACTACCCTCCCACTAACCAACTAACTAACTATCTAACTAACTAAATAACTAACTAGCTAACTAACTAACTACTAGATAACAAACAAACTAACTAACTAAATAACTAATTAGTTAACTAACTAAATAACTAACTAACTAAATACTATATAACTAACTACTAACTAATTAACTAACTATCTAACTAACTAACTAACTACCTTGATACATATATATTGATTAACTAACTAACCACATGCTAACTAACTAAGTAACTAACTAAGTAACTAACTGATTAACTAACTAACTAATTAATTAACAAACTATCTAACTAACTAACTAACTAACAACCTTCTTGCATACTAACTAACTATCTAACTAACTAACTACTAGCTAATTAACTAACTAACTAAGTAACTACCTTCTTACATACATATTGACTAACTAACTAACTAACTAACTAACTAACTAACTAACTAACTAACTAACTAACAATTAGCTAACTCAATAAATAACTAACAAACTAACTAACTAACTACTAGATAACTAACTAAATAACTAACTAATTAACTAAATAACTATCTTCCTACATACATATTAACTAAATAACTTACTAATTTACTAACTGCCTTCCTATATACCCACTAACTTAATAACTAACTAAATAACTACTAGCTATTTAACTAACTAACTAACTAAATAAATAACTAACTAATTAACTAACTAACTAACTAACTTACTAACTAACAAATTAACTAACTAACTAGCTACCTTCGTACATACCCACTAACTAACTAATTAACTAACTAATTAATTGACTAATTAACTAACTAACTACTAGATAACTAACTAACTAACTAACTAAATAACTAACTAATTAACTAACTAACTAACTAATAAACTACTAGCTAACTAACTAACTGACTTTCTAACAAACTACATTCATACATACCTATTAACTAACAAACTAACTACCTTTCTAACTAACTAACTCACTAACTAACTAACTAACTAACTAACTAACTAACTAACTGACAAATTAACTAATTAACAAACTAACTATATAACCGAATAACTATCTTCCTAGATACCTATTAACTAACTACCTAACTAACTAACTACTTTCCTACATACGCACTAACTTACTAACTAACTACCTTCCCACTAACTAACTAACTAACTATCTAACTAACTAAATAACTAACAAGCTAACTAACTAACTACTGGTAACTAAACAACTAACTAGTTAACTAACAAAATAACTGACTAACTAACTAACTACTAGACAACTAACTAACTTACTGACTAAATAACTAACTATCTAACTAACTACTAGCTAGCTGACAAAATAACTAACTAACTAATTACTAGATAACTAACATAATAACTAACTAATTTACTAACTCAATATCTTCTTAAATACCAACTAACTAACTAACTAACTAACTACCTTCCTACATACCCGCCAACTAACTAACTAACTAAATAAATAAATATCCTGCTGACTACTAGCTAACTAACTTACTAACTAAATAACTAACTGATGACGTAACTAACTAACTGACTAACTAACTGACTAACTAACTAAGTAACTAACTAATTAACTAACTAATTAATTAACTAACTATCTAACTAACTAACTGATAAGAGGAAAATTAAGCACATTTTTAGTATATAATTTGGGGATTTTAGCTCTTTCAAATGACAACTTTGTGTATATAATTGTTCATATTTAAGATTGCAAGAATATTTCTTCATTAAGTGTGTTTTATTGATAATTTTAGGTTTTTGGGCGAACATTTTTGGCATTCCAACAGTGTAGTTGTCTTCCTCTCCTCGCGCCGATAAAATCGATATATTATACTGTCCATTTCGGTACACGTATGAAGAAGGAGGCAAGAAATCTACCACACAAAAGTCTACACCAAATTCTATACGAAAACCACTCACACTTTAACCACCATTCAGCCCACCTACCTCACCTACAATTACCAAACTACCCTCAATCCTCTCAACAATCTCTAGACCAATGGGAAGGCTCCTAATGCACTATAAATAGACCCCAAAGGCCCTTGGGGCAGGATTACATTCTCTTCACCATTTTTCTGCCCACTCTCTCACTTTCTTCTTCACTCTCTCTCTCTCCCTCTCCAAGCACTCTCAAGAAGTCTCAAGAACATTCAAGAACCACTCAAGTTTCATTAATTCGGGAATTTCCTCCATCTCCAGATTCAAGCTTTCTTCATTTGGTGAAAAGATCTAAGCAAGTCGTAAAAGAGACTCCACAACCGGACTCGAAGCCTTCTTCATCCGGTGAAAACGTGTTCTTAATTTCCGGTCTCGAAGCCTTCTTCAACCGGGAAAGTCGACTTCTTCAAGACGAGAAAACCGCTCAATCTCCTAGCTTCCTAGCGATTCGAGCATCAATCGTTCACACTCACAAGGAAGGAGTACCTCTAATCACGTTGAAGCTTTCTTCTCGTTTTAGGTGTAGTCTTTTCAATTCTCGAATTTGTTGTGTAAATATAACTTGTTTGATTCTAAAAATCTTTGTTCTAATTTGAGTTTTTAAATTTGATCTTTTTCTATTTATTCTCTTAATGTCAGTTTAATTATTTTCCAAAACAAATCTAGAACCAAACTTAATTTAAAAACTTCAAATAGAAAACTAACTCAGAAATCCAGTATATATTCTTGTTTAACCTAATTCAGTACATTCTAGATCTCGAAAATTAAAATTGTTTCTTTCATTGCGTAGATCTTGATTTCTAGTTTCGGGAACTTTTTGAATCGTAGAATTTCATGAAATATTCGAATTGATATGAATTTTTGAAAACTGTCACTTAAACTGAAAACCTGCTGTTTCCAGGGGACTGTTTTTTAGAGACCTGATTGTAATTTGTTAATAACTTTTTATTCCGTTGTCCAAATTGTTTGAAATTTTAGGATAAATTTGATAATATTCAGAACTATCTCTACACAAATTTTCATTAATTTTGGAAACTTCGAAATAATTATTTTAAAGATCTGAAGTTTAATCCTATTTTGACGCAATAGCTCCCTGTGGAACGAATCTATTATTTTCTGCTATACAACCATATAATTCACTTGTTTGATATTACGGGACTTTAAAACAACGATACGCATTTTAGACGTACAAAAAGACCGTTATCAAAATGGCGCCGCTGCCGGGGAGCGGTGTTTAAGTCAATATTTTAGATCAAAATTTGAGATTTAGATTCATAAATTTGTTTACTCACTTCGTTGTTTCTTTTGTGACAATCTAGGTGTGTGTGAAGGAAAGAAACTTTATGCACAACACAAGATCGCGGAAAGACGAATTACTTCCATTTGTCAAAGAAATCGAAAGAAGGAACAAGAGCTCTAAGAAGAACAAGGGACCAACACAAGAAGATCAAGACGAACCTCAACTTCAAACTCAAACTTTCCCTTCTCTCTCTACTCATTTAAATTCAAACATGGGTGATGAAACTAGGGCTCCAAGGCCAAAAACTTTAAGGGAACTAGTGTCCCCAAATATCGTAGAAGATAACTACAATTTTATTAGGCCGAATATACCGAACTTTAAGGCCGATCCGAGCATCATAGGCTCTTTACCCATCTTTAAGGGCAAATCTTCCGAAAATCCACACAAGCATTTGAAAGATTTTAAGATTCAACTAAACATTTATGCAAATTATGAGGCATTTAATGATATTCTACTTCTTATTTTTCCTTATTCGCTAGGTGAAGGGCCGAAAGATTGGTTCTACAACTTACGAGGACCTCTCGATTTCAATGAGGTGGCTAGGCATTTCAAGAAAAAATACTACTCGCATTCGAGATTGGCGGCAATTAGGCGAGAACTTCTAGCAATCACGCAAAAGCCAAACGAGGCTCTCCACGAATATTACGATCGATTCAACCGTTTGATGGAGGAATGTCCAAGTCACAATGTCGCAGTCCATTACTTATACGAGCAATTTATACAAGGGCTAGGTTACTCGGAAAGCCAATTCCTCAACGCATCCGCGGGGGGGAGTATCGCGAACAAGGATCTCGAAGAGATTAAGAAGCTACTCGAAGTAATGGCAACCAATTCTCAATCGAGGCGGAATGTTGAATACCGAGTTAATGCGTGTAGCGACCTCAATGTCGACATGCTTAACAACAAGCTCGAGATCATCATGAAGGCTTTGGGCAAGGAAGAAACAAAAAAATGCGGGGTTTGCCTCGCAATTACCCACCACACCGATGAGTGCCCGAGTGTGATCGAAGATGCAAACGCCGTTTACAAGAAATTCGACACCTCGAACTCGTATAATCCGAATCTCCGCAACCATCCTAACTTTAGTTGGTCGAATCCCAACAATGCTCAACCCGACCCATATCGACAAGCGGTTGCAAAACCGGTCACGTAGCAACACCCGAATGCGACTCAAACGATTCAAAAACCAGCCCAAACGCAAGAACCAAATCAAGACATAAAATCGATGATGGAGGGAATGATGTCGATGTTGCAAGGTGTGAATAAAAACGTGGACTCGATTAAGCAAGAGTTTGGAGTGGTGAAACAAGATATCTCAAATATAAGGCAAGAGGTTTCGAACACGAATCGCCATGTGGGTAACTTGGAGACCCAAATGAATCAAATAGCTACGCGGGTGAATGTTCTAGAAACTCAAGGTACATCTCGATTGCAATCTCAATCTTTAGCACCTCTCGAGCAAAGGCACGTAAACGCAATATCGCTCCGAAGCGGTAAGGAAGTTGGTGAGAGCTCGAGGCAAGCTAAGGAGGTGCAAGAAGAAAAGGAATTGGAGATACCGGTACCGAAGGAGAAGCCATCTCAAGCCAAGGAAGTACCATTCGAAGCAAAGGCACCCGAAGCGACTCAAGTCAAGCCACCCTTCCCGAGTCGCCTCCCCAAACCGGTCGAATCAAATACCGACGTGCTCGCTATCTTGAAAAAGGTAGAGGTAAACATTCCTTTACTCGAAGCTATCAAAGAGGTACCGCGATTGGCAAAATATCTTAAGGAACTATGCACGAACAAGAGGAAAGCAAAAGGGGAAGAATTGATAAGTGTGGGGGAAAGCGTTTCGGCAATTTTGAGACTCCCCCAAAAGCACAAGGATCCGGGGATGTTTGCCATTCCATGCAAAATCGGGCAACACGAATTGCCGAAATGCATGCTTGATTTGGGCGCTTCAATAAATGTGATGCCATACTCAATATTCAAAACTCTCGATCTAGGCCCCCTTGATGATACTCAAGTTGTGATCCAATTGGCCGATCGGTCCACGACTCGACCGGTTGGGGTGATTGAGGACGTGATAGTAACCGTTAATGGGTTGCTATTTCCTGCGGACTTCTACGTATTGGACATGAATGAGGGGAGTATCGATTCAACCCCGATTCTCCTTGGACGACCATTTTTGAAGACGGCACGTACCAAAATCGATGTACACGCGGGAGAGCTAACGATGGAGTTCGATGATGAGGTAATTAAATTCAATATTTTTGACAAACTAAAAGAACCCATTGTAGGTACACTCAACTTGAGCGCTTTGGACGTGATCGACGATTGTGTGCAAGAGGTCATGGATAGCTCACTCGAGAATTTTCAATGGAGCTCGGATCCATTTGAAGGATGTGACGACCCTATATTCGAGATCGAGCCCAAGTTGGAAGAAGAACGACGCATAGTTCAAGCACTCTTTCTAGGAGACCTCGAGATTCCGATGAAGAGAACTCCACCATCCACCGAACAAGCTCCAAGGTTAGATCGAAAACCATTACCTTTTGGACTAAAATACGTGTTTTTGGATGAAGCGGAAACTTTGCCGGTGATAATCGCCTCGAACCTAGCAAAGGAGCAAGAAGAAAAACTCATCGAAGTGCTAAAAAGGAATAAAAAGGCTTTCGGGTGGACACTCTCCGATATTCCGGGCATCTCCCCCTCCATGTGCACACACCGAATCCTTCTCGAGGACGAAGCAAAACCATCGCGCGAACCTCAAAGGCGGCTCAATCCGCCTATGATGGAAGTGGTAAAAAGGGAGGTGATCAAGTTGTTAGATGCGGGGATCATTTACCCCATCGCCGACTCAAAATGGGTATCGCCAATACACGTGGTACCGAAGAAAACGGGGATGACGATTGTTGAGAACGATGAAGGCAATCAAGTACCGACTCGAGTTCAAAATGGGTGGCGAGTTTGCATAGATTACCGAAAGCTCAATAAGGCGACGAAAAAGGACCACTTCCCGCTTCCATTCATCGATCAAATGATAGAAAGACTCGCGGGAAATCCATTCTATTGCTTCCTCGATAGATTTTCGGGCTATTTCCAAATACCGGTCGCACCCGAAGATCAAGAGAAGACCACATTCACGTGCCCGTTTGGTACCTTCGCGTATCGACGCATGCCATTCGGCCTATGCAACGCTCCCGGCACATTTCAAAGGTGTATGCTTTCTATTTTCTCCGATTATATTTCCAAATTCATTGAAGTTTTTATGGATGATTTTTCGGTATTTGGAGATTCTTTCGATTCATGCTTAGGCAATTTATCCCAAATACTCGAAAAATGCGTCGAAGCTAACCTTGTCTTAAATTTTGAGAAATGCCACTTCATGGTGAGCGAAGGAATTGTTTTAGGTCATTTAATCTCGGAGAAAGGAATGGAAGTCGACAAGGCGAAAATCGACGTAATCAAGACGCTTCCGTATCCAAAGACGGTGAAAGACGTGCGATCCTTTCTCGGCCATGCGGGATTCTATAGGCGCTTCATCAAAGACTTCTCGAAAATCTCGCAACCGATGTGCCAACTTCTCCAAAAAGATGCAAAATTCGAGTTCAATGCAAAGTGCAAGGAGGCTTTCGACAATCTCAAGGAAAAGCTTTGCTCGGCACCAATCATCAAGTCGCCAAATTGGGAGCTACCATTCGAGATAATGTGTGACGCAAGCGACACAAGTGTGGGGGCGGTACTTGGCCAAAGAGAAGGAAAATACCCCCACGTCATCGCATACGCCTCGAGGTCTCTCGACAATGCCCAACGAAACTACACCACCACCGAAAAGGAACTCCTCGCAATTGTGTTTGCATTGGAGAAATTTCGCTCTTATCTTTTAGGTACGAAGGTGATAGTCTTCTCGGACCACGGCGCGTTGAGACATTTGATGAAAAAGAAGGAGTGCAAACCGAGATTGCTTAGATGGATCCTTTTGCTTCAAGAATTCGATCTCGAGATCAAGGACAAAAAAGGATGCGAGAATCTCGTGGCGGATCATTTGAGTCGGCTTCCATTGGAGATTGAAGATCTAGTTCCGATTCGTGAGGAATTCCCCGAGGAACACGTTCTCGCGGCCCAAGTCGAAGCACCATGGTACGCCGACCTAGCAAACTACATCGTCACGAAGAAATTTCCCCCGAGCTTCTCCAAGGCGCAACGCGACAAAATGAAAAGCAACGCGCGATTCTACGTTTGGGAGGACCCGAACTTATTTCGCATTTGCGCCGATCAAGTAATTAGAAAATGTGTTCACCAAAATGAGGTACAATCTATTCTTTCTTTTTGTCATACATTACAATGTGGTGGACATTTCGGTATCGCAAGTACCACACACAAGGTACAAGAATGTGGATTTTATTGGCCAACCTTGCATAAAGACGTTGCGAACTTTGTGAAAGGTTGTGAAAATTGCCAAAAGACGGGGAACTTGAGCCGTAGAAATCAAATGCCCCTGAATTCAATCTATGTGTGTGAACCATTCGATATTTGGGGCATTGATTTCATGGGCCCGTTTCCATCGTCTTTTGGCTATACTTACATCTTGTTGTGTGTAGATTATGTGACCAAATGGGTAGAGGCGGTACCAACCAAGCATGCGGATTCGAAATCGGTGGTGGACTTTTTGAAGAAGAATATCTTTCAACGATTCGGCATACCAAGAGTTCTTATAAGCGATCGAGGCTCCCATTTTTGCAATCGATATCTCCAAAACCTCCTCGAAAAATACCATGTGAGCCATCGAACCTCAACCGCGTATCATCCTCAAACAAACGGCCAAGCGGAGGTTTCGAACCGAGAAATCAAGTCCATTTTGGAGAAAGTTGTGAACCCGACACGGAAGGATTGGAGTACTCGGCTAGGCGACGCACTTTGGGCGTACCGTACCGCTTTCAAAACACCAATAGGTATGACTCCTTTCAAGCTCGTGTACGGAAAAGCGTGCCATCTACCGGTTGAGTTAGAGCACAAAGCTTTTTGGTCGATCAAGCAATTTGCCCTCGAGTACCCAAAGGACGCATCGGCGCGTAAGCTCAAATTACTCGAGCTAGACGAATTCCGGCAAGAGGCCTACGACAATTCGAGCTTGTGCAAGGCAAAGGCCAAGAGGTTTCATGACCGAATGATTCAAAAGAAAGAATTCCAAGTAGGGGAAAGAGTGTTGTTATTCAACTCTCGTCTCAAACTTTTTCCCGGGAAACTTCGGTCCCGATGGATCGGCCCTTTTGTGGTCACCAATGTGACTACATTTGGGGTTGTCGAAATTCGAAGCGAAGAAACGAGCAAAACATTCAAAGTGAACGGCCATCGACTCAAGCACTACCACGCAAACTTCGAAACCGGGTGGATGGAGGAGCAAGCTCTAGAGCCCAACGACACCTCACAATGATGAGCTCGGCCAAGTCGAGCTCAAGACATTAAACAAGAGCGCTAGCGAGGGAGGCACGCCCACGCATCAAAGGTTGTATCTCTCCATTATGCCTCTATTTTTGAAATTTTTTTTTTTTTTTATACTTGAGGACAAGTAATCTCTAAGTGTGGGGGGATAACATACAATCTTTGACCTGTATGAGCCCAATTAAAAATTTAAAAATCAGGGAAAATTAAAATTGTTGGTTTTTAAAAAGAATTTTCACCGAACCACCATTTTTACTCTCAAAATTTTAATTTTACATAATATTTGAAGAATTTTGGTTGAGATCTTTAAGAGATTCTTTCGGGGATTCAAGCCCTAATCAATATTTTCACAAATTAATGAGTTTATGACAATTTGATCGATCCTCGATTTACATGACACACCATTTTCAATAAATAAACCCATTTCGAACTTGGAATTTCTAAAAAGCTTTGTTTGAACCAATGTAGTAAGTTTTGTTTGAATCTAAAATTTGACCAATTGCACTTAAAGAGCTCGACCGTTCATGGGGATTCGAAATTACACTAACGGGAACCAATTTGCGCTCAAAACTTGATTCGATGAGCTCATGCACCTTGATTAAGTAATGAGTGGTGTGAGTCATGACCACTTGTTGGCTAAAGGGGTGCATGAGTCGTAGTAAACCAAAGTAGCCGGTTCTTGGTGTGAGTCATGATCAAGAGTCGATGCGAAAAAGTTTTCTACAATCACGGATTAAAGCGCTTTCGATTGTCGAATCCGTGCGATTGATTAAGTAATGAGTGGTGTGAGTCATGACCACTTGTTAGCTAAAGATTGCGCGGATCCATGGGGTTTTACTAAGTAATGAGTGGTGTGAGTCATGACTACTTGTTATCCCAAAGGACACACATGGGGACCATCGAAAGCAATAACGAACAAAAGAAATGAAAAAAAAAAAAAAAGAAGAATAAAAGAAAAGAAGAAAAGAAATAAAAGAATAAAAAGGAAAGAAAAGGAGTTCAAAAATAGAGCGCAAGTTGGGAAAATTTAGTAGAAATCGAAGACGAACCAAGTACTAACGTACCGAACGGTTTAAAAGTGACAAATTACATTTAAGAAACGATTTTTGCAAAACGGAAAAATTGGTTTTCATTAATGCTTTTTCATGATAGTCCTTGTGAATAGTGGAGTGAAAAGAATTGAATGATGGTGTTTAATCGTTTTTTTCGGTTGAGATCGTTTGCTCTAGTGAACTTTTCGAATTTGTGCAATTTATTGAAATAGATTCTATATTTGATCAACCTATATCTCTCTCAATATTAGTAATCGTGATGAAATGAGAGAAACCCGATTTGTCTTGTGAAATTAATTTTTGAAACAACAATATAACTTCAACAAAATCTTATGTGATTCTCTCTTGTGTTTGATTTTTATACTCCAATTGATCGAGGACGATCAAGGGTTTAAGTATGGGGGTATTTGATAAGAGGAAAATTAAGCACATTTTTAGTATATAATTTGGGGATTTTAGCTCTTTCAAATGACAACTTTGTGTATATAATTGTTCATATTTAAGATTGCAAGAATATTTCTTCACTAAGTGTGTTTTATTGATAATTTTAGGTTTTTGGGCGAAAGTTTTTGGCATTCCAACAGTGTAGTTGTCGTCCTCTCCTCGCGCCGATAAAATCGATATATTATACTGTCCATTTCGGTACACGTATGAAGAAGGAGGCAAGAAATCTACCACACAAAAGTCTACACCAAATTCTATACGAAAACCACTCACACTTTAACCACCATTCAGCCCACCTACCTCACCTACAATTACCAAACTACCCTCAATCCTCTCAACAATCTCTAGACCAATGGGAAGGCTCCTAATGCACTATAAATAGACCCCAAAGGCCCTTGGGGCAGGATTACATTCTCTTCACCATTTTTCTGCCCACTCTCTCACTTTCTGATGAGCGGGTTTTTGTCGTGTAAAATATCGTTGTGTTAAAAACCCCGAACAATCAACAAAATTTGTAATCTAAGTTTGTACAGTGGCAAATGTATAGATTCGTTCCACGGGGAGCAATTGCGTCAAAATTTGGATCAAAATGGATGAGAAACAACGAAGAAAATTCACAGAAGATAGTCTGTTACAACGGAAGTAAGTTCCGTTACAACGCACTTGAGTGAATTTTCTGGCGCTAGTGTGAGATGAACGTCCGTTACAACGGATGAAACTCCGTTATAACGCACTAAACTAGTCCGTTATAACGAACAGTGGTTGCGTTGCAACGTATTGGTTAATCCGTTACAACGGACCTCAATTTCCGTTACAACGCACTAGTATTGAACTATTTGAGTGGAAATCTTGGTGAGTCCGTTACAACGGAGTTAAGTTGCGTTGCAACGGAGTACCAACAGACTGAAAGTCAGGTACAAACCGTTGAGTCCGTTGTAACGCAGTTCAAGTTCCGTTATAACGGAAGTATTTCTGGAATTCTGGTTTGAGTTTTGATTTGCGATTTGAATTAAAGGTTTGATTTGAGATTGAATTAAGTGAGATTAAACTGAGTTTTAAGGCAGAAATTGAGAGCAAAAGCTTAAGTAAAAGAACAAGTTTTAGAACAAAGATTCGATTCAAGTAAACAAGGATTCATTCAAGCAAACAAAGGATTCAAACAAGAACAAGATTCACACAAATCCAAGTAATTTTATGCTACAAGAAATGCAAGAAAGGAAGGAAAACACCTAGAGAGATGAAGAGAGCTCCTAGTCTCGTATTGAGTGCCTTCCTTGTTGTTCGAGTTGCTAGAGAGCTAGTCAATGCGCCCAACAATTTCCTTTCGTACCGATCCACCCGTCAATCGAAGTGAGCTTCGTACCGGTTGGGTGAGCTCGAGATGTGCAAAGGTTGATTGAAAAGAAGCTTCCAACCAATCACGCCGAGAAAGCTCGACTCTTCGCTTGTGAAAGTTCGAATGAAATAAGTTTCACCCTAATTCCACACTTTTCCTTAGCCGAAGTGTAAACCGATTCACCGAATGAAGTGAGCTTCTATTCGGTGATCGATCTTAGAAAATTATCGTTCGTAGTTGCAATTCTTGCGTGTTCTTGAAAGTTCTTGGACTTGCTTAAGAGGGAGAGAGAGAGAGAGAGAGAATGGGCGTAAAAAGAGCGTGAAAAGAACGTCCCAAACTCGTGGCCCTTGTGGTCATATTTATAGCACTCATGGAGTCTTCTTATTGGCCACGAGTTGGTGGAGAGGATTGGGGGTAAGGAAGTAATTCCCACCAAAGGTATGTGGGCAGGATAAGGGCTAAGGGTTGAGTGGTTTTCGTGTAAACTTTTGTGTAAGTTTTCATCATGATAATTGTTTGCCTCCCGTCTCATTCATGTACCGAATGTATCGATGTAATATATCGTTTTTACTCCTCTTGAAGTGTTGGAGACAACTACACTCTCCAAATTCCCAGAAATTCCTTCTAATTCCTGTGATTAAGCAGTAAAACACATTTAGTGAAGAAATATTCATGTTATCTCAAATATGATTAATAAAGTATATAGAATTGTTCTTCACAAGGGCTAAAACCCCCAATTTAAGCATTAATTTTGTGCCTTATTTGCCTCACATCACTTTCTTCTTCACTCTCTCTTTCTCCCTCTCCAAGCACTCTCAAGAAGTCTCAAGAACTTTCAAGAACCACTCAAGTTTCATTAATTCGGGAATTTCCTCCATCTCCAGATTCAAGCTTTCTTCATTTGGTGAAAAGATCTAAGCAAGTCGTAAAAGAGACTCCACAACCGGACTCGAAGCCTTCTTCATCCGGTGAAAACGTGTTCTTAATTTCCGGTCTCGAAGCCTTCTTCAACCGGGAAAGTCGACTTCTTCAAGACGAGAAAACCGCTCAATCTCCTAGCTTCCTAGCGATTCGAGCATCAATCGTTCACACTCACAAGGAAGGAGTACCTCTAATCACGTTGAAGCTTTCTTCTCGTTTTAGGTGTAGTCTTTTCAATTCTCGAATTTGTTGTGTAAATATAACTTGTTTGATTCTAAAAATCTTTGTTCTAATTTGAGTTTTTAAATTTGATCTTTTTCTATTTATTCTCTTAATCTCAGTTTAATTATTTTCCAAAACAAATCTAGAACCAAACTTAATTTAAAAACTTCAAATAGAAAACTAACTCAGAAATCCAGTATATATTCTTGTTTAACCTAATTCAGTACATTCTAGAACTCGAAAATTAAAATTGTTTCTTTCATTGCGTAGATCTTGATTTCTAGTTTCGGGAACTTTTTGAATCGTAGAATTTCATGAAATATTCGAATTGATATGAATTTTTGAAAACTGTCATTTAAACTGAAAACCTGCTGTTTCCAGGGGACTGTTTTTTAGAGACCTGATTGTAATTTGTCAATAACTTTTTATTCCGTTGTCCAAATTGTTTGAAATTTTAGGATAAATTTGATAATATTCAGAACTATCTCGACACAAATTTTCATTAATTTTGGAAACTTCGAAATAATTATTTTAAAGATCTGAAGTTTAATCCTATTTTGACGCAATAGCTCCCTGTGGAACGAATCTATTATTTTCTGCTATACAACCATATAATTCACTTGTTTGATATTACGGGACTTTAAAACAACGATACGCATTTTAGACGTGCAAAAAGACCGTTATCACTAACTAACTACTACCTTCCCACTAACTAATAGGTATTTAGTTAGTTAATAAACTAACTACCTTCCCACTAACTAACTAACTATCTAACTAACTAAATAAATAACTAACTAGTTAACTAACTAAATAACTAACTAGTTAACTAACTAAATAACTAACTATCTAACTACTTGATAACTAACTAACTAACTAACTAAATAACTAACTAACTAACTAATTACTAGCTAGCTGATAAAATAAGTAACTAACTAATTACTAGACAACTAACATAATAACTAACTAATTTACTAACTAACTATCTTCTTAAATACCTATTAACTAACTAACTAACTAACTAACTACCTTCCTGCATACCCGCCAACTAACTTACTAACTAACTTAATAAATAACTATCCTGCTAACAACTAGCAAGCTAGCTAACTAACTAACTAACTAAATAACTAACAGATGACCTAACTAACTAACTAAATACTAGATAACTAACTAACTAACTGACTAACTAACTAACTAACTAATTAACTAACTATCAATCTAACTAACTAACTACCTTGATACATATATATTGATTAACTAACTAACTACTAGCTAACTAACTAAGTAACTAACTAAATAACTAACTGATTAACTAACTAACTAACTAATTAACTACCTTTCTAACTAACTAACTAACTAACTAACTTCTTACATACTAACTAACTAACTACTAGCTAATTAACTAACTAACTGACTAAGTAACTACCTTCTTACATACATATTGACTAACTAACTAAGTAACTAACTAATTAACTAACTAACTAACTAACTAACTTACTAATTAACTGACTAACTAACAAACTACTAGCTAACTGAATAAATAACTAACTAACTAACTAACTAACTAACTAACTACTAGATAACTAACTAAATAACTAACTAATTAACTAACAAACTATCTTCCTACGTACATATTAACTAACTAACTAACTAACTTACTAACTACCTTCCTACATACCTACTAACAAAGTCGCTTACTAATTAAGTTAATAACTAACTAAATAACTACTAGTTATTTAACTAACGAACTAACTAACTAAATAACTAACCAATTAACTAACTAACTAACTAAATAACTAACCAATTAACTAACTAACTAACTAATTAACTAACTAACTAGCTACCTTCGTACATACCCACTAACTAACTAATAACTAACTAAATAACTACGTAGTTAGTTAGTAAGTTAGTTCGGTAGTTAATTATATAATTAGTCAGTTAATTAGTTAGTTAGTTACTTAATTAGTTAGTTACTTAATTAGTTAGTTAGTTACTTAATTAGTTAGTTATTTAATAGGAAGGTAGTTAGTTAGTTAATTAGTTAGTTATTTGATAGGAAGGTGATGTGAGGCAAATGGAACATGTTTTACGAATCTTATTTAGGGATTTTAGCCTTTGTGAAGTTATATTCTATGCTTTTATGATACATATTTCAAACATCATGAATATTTCTACACTAATTTGTTGTTTGCCCATTTTCAGGAGATAGAGGAATAATTTTGGAATTTGGTCAGCACCATTGCCTCCGGCATGCCGAAGACAGTCAAAATGATATATCACATCGATATATTCGGTGAAGGATCGAGGCGGGAAAGGCAAAAACAAAAGAAGAAGATCACCAAACTGCTGCAACGCACAGGGCCTGGCCGCAGAGGCAAAATTCACAGCCCACGCAGGCAAAATTCACAGCCCACGCCTAGCCCCAGCTCTCAGCCCATGCACAAGCCCCAACCAGCTAATTTGTTGCCTTCTTTAGATTGATTTGTTGCCTTCTTAATTGATTTGTTGTTCCCCAAAACCTTCCATTTCTCCCTCATCCAGCCCCTAAACCTTCCATATCTCCCCAAAACCTTCCATTTCTCCCTCATCCAGCCCCAAAACCTTCCATATCTCCCTCAACCAATCAGAAGACACCATGAAGCCTATAAATAAGACCCTAAGGCCAAGGGCAAACCATCTCTCCTGCGCCCCCTTTTCTCTCCCCTTTGGGGGCAAGCTCTCTACCATCTCTCTCCACAAACTCTTCCAAGAAACAAACAAGATTCAACCAAGAACCGTGAAATTCAAGACCAACTCTTTGGTAGAGGCGTTCTCGCCCTAGGGTTGTACGTGACGAAATTGGAGTTAAGGCGTTCTTGCTCCATCTCGACACAATGAAGGGATCGGTCATTCGTGCGGAAGGCGTTCTTCGACGAATTGAAGAGGATCCGCGTGAGAAGAAACGGAGACTCGAGTTGGCGTTCAACCGGATCGACGGGAAGGCATCGACACAAGTCACTAGGCGTTCTAGGGCTTGATTAGGTGGTTTCTTTCTTTTATTTCAGTTTTTGGTTGTGATTCTTTTAATAAATTCTTGTGTTGATTAATAAACTTGAGATTGAATTGAGTTCTTTTGCTTTCTTTAAATATTTTTTTTTGTTCTAAACTTGTCAATTTTCACGATCTCCTTCCAAATCTGCTAAAAACCAATTCTTTCATTGCGTAGATCTTGATTTCTAGTTTCGGGAACTTTTTGAATCATTGAATTTCATGAAATATTTGAATTGATATGAATTTTTGAAAACTGTCACTTAAACTGAAAACCTGCTGTTTCCAGAGATTGTTTTTTAGAGACCTGATTGTAATTCGTTAATAACTTTTTATTCCGTTGTCCAAATTGTTTGAAATTTTAGGATAAGTTTCATAATATTCAGACCTCTCTCTAGACAAATTTTCATTAATTTTGGAAACTTAGAAATAATTATTTTAACGATCTGAAGTTTAATCATATTTTGACGCAATAGCTCCCTGTGGAACGAATCCTTACATACTTAGTCTATACAATCTTTAGTATTCACATGTTTCTTGTTTGATTTACGGTATTTTTATTCAACGATATATCCTATGTGTTAGCTAAAAACCCATCATCAAAATGGCGCCGCTGCCGGGGAGCAATGTTTAAGTCGAAATTATAAATCATACTTGCAATCTTGAGTGTTATTGGAAATCGATTTGATATATTTGAACTTGATATTTCACTCATTGTGAGAATTTTTCTTTTTTTTTTTGCAAGGTACAAGATGGACAATCAAGAGAGACCTTTAACTCTTCGGGAAGGGATGCAACTAGCGAAGATCGAAAGGGGATATCCCGAATCCATGTCGGACCAAGATTTCATAGAGAAAGAAATTGCTCGATTGGAGCTAGAAGAGCAAGAATTGAGAGAGGAAGAAGACGAACTCCTCTCAATGATTCCACCAAATTCCACCGACGAAGCTTTTCGATACGAATACGACATAATTTCCATAGACGAATCTCGAGGCGAACTCGAATTCGAATGCCAAGACCCATCCTCTCAATCTCAAGATGAAGTATCCGACGAAGAATTGATCGAAACGATAGAGAAATTGATGTCAACTTTGACATTCATTTATCAACATGAGGAAACCCCGATAGAAATACGAAATTGGATAGAATCTCTTGGAGACGCTAATTCCGAGTGCTCAAGCAAGGACAACGTAGAAATTGAAGGTGGCGAAAGTTCAAGTGTGGGGGGATTCGAAGAAAGCATCGAGACGGTCTTGGAAGAAGAAGAAGAGGAGTCGGTGGACTCAACTCTCCAAATGGTGGTTCAACTCACTCCAAACGACGAAACCAAGCAAGAAGAAAACTCTCCAACTCTCCAAGGTTAATTCTTTCCGTTTAGCATCGATTTAAATTCAAATAAGAACTATGATGCCTCTCATGAAAGAATTTCTCCTTGTGTAGATTTATCAAGAAAAACAAATAACATCGAGACACCGACGCCACTTACCACTCCGCTTCTCCAAAGACCTGTATACAAATTGATTCGAAGCAAGATAAGGATGCCCTTGGAGCCAATTTTGACATGCGTAAAACGATTAAACCAAGCATTGAGTGCCATATTCTCCAACGTTTCGAAAGGAGCACTCCGAGGCGGTCGAAAAAGAGCAATCCAAGTGAGCTCCTCGTTCAACTTTCAAGGAGGGTAACACCGACATGGTCGAGCTCGAGACCAATAAACGAGAGCGCTAGCGAGGGAGGCAAGCCCACGCATCAAAGGTCGTATCTTTTCATTACCCTATTTTTATTCTATATTCCATATACTTGAGGACAAGTAAAACCATAAGTATGGGGGGGGGGGGGGGGGGGGGGGGGGGGTGTGGGTAACACAACCTTTGAACCTGCATGTGCCCAAATTAAAACGAAAAATATTGGGAATTTATTTTTTTTATTATTTTTCCCTTTTTCTGCGAATAAAATAGAAAATTGATGAAACTTAAATCTCTGAGCACGTCTAGTTTTCAACTAAGGACAAAATTGCACAAAAAGATTTTTCTCCACCTCATTTGAAACAAATCGTTGTTTTTCAAACAAAATTTCATTTTAATAAGATTTTTACTCTCAAAATTGAATGTTGCAAAATGTTTTGGAAATTTTGGTCACGAATTTGAAGAAATCTATTGGGATTCCAACCCATACCAATAACTTCGCAATTATCACGAGTTTTTGACAATTTATGGATTCGTGGTTTACGTGACACACTAGTTTTTGAAAATTGAACCCATCTTCGAATTAGAACCCGATTGAAAAGTTTTTGAATGAGTTTTGCTTACACTTAATGAATCAACCGTTCGTGGGGACCCGTTAGTATGTCGATAGTACCCGCCTTCTTCTTGGATCTTGAAAAAAGGCGGGATGTAATTTCGTTGCACTCCGGTGCCGCGGAACTCCTTCTACAAATGCGATCCGAAAAAGAAAAAGAAAAAAAAAGAGAAAAAGAAAAGAAAAAAGAAAGTAAAATAAGAATAAAATAATAAAATAGAAGGAAGGTCAAAATAGAATACCGGGATGTAACCTCATTGCATTTCGGTGTAGTGGGGCGCTCGGTTAAAGACTTCTATGAAATGAAGGAGTGGGTGGGGAATTCGACTGAAAACGGGTATGAACCTTGTACCAACGTATCGAATGGGTTGAAAAGGGAAATCTTTTAAAACGAGGACTCAAAAACTTTGGAAATCGGGTTTCTTTTGAATTGTGGCGTGAAAAGATTCGAACGGTAGTGTTTAATCACCTTTTCCGGTAGAAATTAATTGCTCATTCTAAACTCTATTGAAATTGCGATTTTTATTCAATTAAGATTTGATTATTTGACCATTATCTTTCTTAAACATTAGCAACTTGATTTTTTACTTTAATCAATAGGTTCATGAAATGCGTTTGAAAATGACGAATACAAATTTAATAGAATCTAGTGCAATTCGTCCTTAGATTGATTATAACTACAAATCTCCAATTGATCGAGGACGATCAAGGGTTTAAGTGTGGGGGTATTTGATGTGAGGCAAATGGAACACGTTTTACGAATCTTATTTAGGGATTTTAGCCTTTGTGAAGTTATATTCTATGCTTTTATGATACATATTTCAAACATCATGAATATTTCTACACTAATTTGTTGTTTGCCCATTTTCAGGAGATAGAGGAATAATTTTGGAATTTGGTCAGCACCATTGCGTCCGGCATGCCGAAGACAGTCAAAACGATATATCACATCGATATATTCGGTGAAGGATCGAGGCAGGAAAGGCAAAAACAAAAGAAGAAGATCACCAAACTGCTGCAACGCACAGGGCCTGGCCGCAGAGGCAAAATTCACAGCCCACGCAGGCAAAATTCACAGCCCACGCCTAGCCCCAGCTCTCAGCCCATGCACAAGCCCCAACCAGCTAATTTGTTGCCTTCTTTAGATTGATTTGTTGCCTTCTTAATTGATTTGTTGCTCCCCAAAACCTTCCATTTCTCCCTCATCCAGTCCCAAAACCTTCCATATCTCCCTCAACCAATCAGAAGACACCATGAAGCCTATAAATAAGACCCTAAGGCCAAGGGCAAACCATCTCTCATGCCCCCCCTTTTCTCTCCCCTTTGGGGGCAAGCTCTCTACCATCTCTCTCCACAAACTCTTCCAAGAAACAAACAAGATTCAACCAAGAACCGTGAAATTCAAGACCAACTCTTTGGTAGAGGCGTTCTCGCCCTAGGGTTGTACGTGACGAAATTGGAGTTAAGGCGTTCTTGCTCCATCTCGACACAAGGAAGGGATCAGTCATTCGTGCGGAAGGCGTTCTTCGACGAATTGAAGAGGATCCGCGTGAGAAGAAACGGAGACTCGAGTTGGCGTTCAACCGGATCGACGGGAAGGCATCGACACAAGTCACTAGGCGTTCTAGGGCTTGATTAGGTGGTTTCTTTCTTTTATTTCAGTTTTTGGTTGTGATTCTTTTAATAAATTCTTGTGTTGATTAATAAACTTGAGATTGAATTGAGTTCTTTTGCTTTCTTTAAATATTTTCTTTTGTTCTAAACTTGTCAATTTTCACGATCTCCTTCCAAATCTGCTAAAAACCAATTCTTTCATTGCGTAGATCTTGATTTCTAGTTTCGGGAACTTTTTGAATCATTGAATTTCATGAAATATTTGAATTGATATGAATTTTTGAAAACTGTCACTTAAACTGAAAACCTGCTGTTTCCAGAGATTGTTTTTTAGAGACCTGATTGTAATTCGTTAATAACTTTTTATTCCGTTGTCCAAATTGTTTGAAATTTTAGGATAAGTTTCATAATATTCAGACCTCTCTCTAGACAAATTTTCATTAATTTTGGAAACTTAGAAATAATTATTTTAACGATCTGAAGTTTAATCATATTTTGACGCAATATCTCCCTGTGGAACGAATCCTTACATACTTAGTCTATACAATCTTTAGTATTCACATGTTTCTTGTTTGATTTACGGTATTTTTATTCAACGATATATCCTAAGTGTTAGCCAAAAACCCGTTATCAGGTATGTAGGAAGTTAGTTAGTTAGTTAGTTAGTTAATATGTTTATAGGAAGTTAGTTAGTTAGTTACTTAATGAGTTAGTTAATTGGTTAGGTAGTTAGTTAGTCAGTTATTTAATACGCATGTATAAAGGTAGTTAGTAAGTTAGTTCGGTGGTTAATTATGTAATTAGTTAGTTAGCTAGAAGTTAGTCAGTTAGTTAATTAGTTAGTTACATAATTAGTTAGTTACTTAATTAGTTAGTTGGTTTCTTAATTAGTTAGTTATTTAATAGGAAAGTAGTTAGTTAGTTAATTAGTTAGTTAGTTAGTTAGCTACTGAGTGTGTTAGATAGTAGTTACTTAGTTAGTTAGTTAGTTAATAGGTTTGTTGGAAGGAAGTTAGTTAGTTAGTTAGTGAGTAAGTTAATAGGTATGTAGGAAGATAGTTAGTTACTTAGTTAGTAATATAGTTAGTTAGTTAGTTAGTATGTTCGTTAGTTAGTGGGTATGTTGGAAGGCGGCTAGTTAGGTTGGTTAGTAAGTTAATCAATTTGTTACTTGAGTTAGTTATTTAGTTAGTTAGTTAGTTAGTTAGCCAGTAGTTAGTTAGTTAGTTAACTAGTTAGTTATTTAGTTAGTTAGTTAGTTAGTTGGCCAGTAGTTAGTTAGTTACTTAACTTGTTATTTATTTAGTTAGTTAGTTAGTTATTTAGTTAGTTAGTTAACTAACTAACTAAATGACTGACTAATAACTAAATAACTAACTAAACTAACTAACTAACTATTAGCTAACTAACTAATTGACTAACTAATTTACTAACTATCTAACTAACTAACTAACTAACTAACTAACTACCTTCTTACATACATATTTACTAACTAACTAACTAACGAACTAACTAACTAACTAACCAACTAACTAACTAACTTACTACTAGATAACTAACTAAATAACTAACTAATTAATTAGCTAATTTACTAACAAACTATCTTTCTACATACCTATTAACTAACTAACTAACTAACTAATTAACTAACTAACTAACTAACTAACTACATACCTTCTTACATAAACGCTAACTAACTAAATAACTAACTAACTAACAAACAAACTAACTAACTAAATAACTAACTGATTAACTAACTAACTAACTAACTACTTGATAACTAACTCACTTATTAACTAACTAACTAATTAACTAACTATCTAACTAACTAACTAACTACGTTTTTACATACATATTAGCTACTAACTAACTAACTAACTCACTAACTCACAAACTAACTAATTAACTAGTTAATTAGTTAGTTAGTTTGATAGTTAGTTAATTAGTTAGTTAGTTATTAGTTAGTTTGTAGGTATGTAGGATGGTAGTTAGTTAGTCGGTTAGTTAGTCAATTAGTTAGTTAGTTTGTTAATAGGTATATAGGAAGACAGTAAGTTAGTTAGTTAGTTAGATAGATACTAGTTAATAGGTATGTAGGAAGACAATTAGTTAGCTAGTTAGTTAGTTAGATACTAGTTAATTAGTTTGTTAGTAAGTTAGTTTGATAGTTAGTGAGTTTGTAGGAAGGTAGTTAGTTAATTAGTTCGTTATGTAGTTAGCTATTTAGTTAGTTTATAGGTATGTATGAAGATAATTAGTTAGTTAGTTAATTAGTTCGTTATTTAGTCAGTTAGTTAGTTAGTTAGCTAGTAGTTAGTTAGTTAGTTAGTTAGTTGACTAGTTAGTTAGTTAGTTAGTTAGCTAGCTTGTAGTTAGTTTGTTAGCTAGTTAGTTAGTTAATAGGTATGTAGGAAGGTTGTTAGTTAGCTAGTTAGTTAGTCAGTTATCTAGTAGTTAGTTAGTTAGTTAGTAAGTAAGTTAGTTAGTTCGTTAGTTAGTTATCTAGTAGTTAATTAGTTAGTTAGTTAGTTAACTAGTTCGTTATTTAATTAGTAAGTTCGTTAGTTCTCTAGTAGTTAGTTAGTTAGCTAGTTAGTTATTTAGTTAGTTAGTAAGTTAGTTATTTAGTTAATTTGTTACTTAGTTAGATACTAGTTAATTAGTTAGTTAGTTAGTTAGGAACTTTGTAGGAAGGTAGTTAGTTAATTAGTTAGTTAGGTAGTTAGCTATTTAGTTAGTTTATATGTATGTATGAAGGTAGTTAGTTAGTTAGTTTGTTAATTAGTTCGTTATTTAGTCAGTTAGTGATAACGGGTTTTTGGCTAACACTTAGGTTATATCGTTGAATAAAAATACCGTAAATCAAACAAGAAACATGTGAATACTAAAGATTGTATAGACTAAGTATGTAAGGATTCGTTCCACAGGGAGCTATTGCGTCAAAATATGATTAAACTTCAAATCGTTCAAATAATTATTTCTAAGTTTCCAAAATTAATGAAAATTTGTTTAGAGAGAGGTCTGAATATTATGAAACTTATCCTAAAATTTCAAACAATTTGGACAACGGACTAAAAAGTTATTAACGAATTACAATCAGGTCTCTAAAAAAACAATCTCTGGAAACAGCAGGTTTTCAGTTTAAGTGACAGTTTTCAAAAATTCATATCAATTCAAATATTTCATGAAATTCAATGATTCAAAAAGTTCCCGAAACTAGAAATCAATATCTACGCAATGAAAGAATTGGTTTTTAGCAGATTTGGAAGGAGATCATGAAAATTGACAAGTTTAGAACAAAAGAAAATATTTAAAGAAAGCAAAAGAACTCAATTCAATCTCAAGTTTATTAATCAACACAAGAATTTATTAAAAGAATCACAACCAAAAACTGAGATAAAAGAAAGAAACCACCTAATCAAGCCCTAGAACGCCTAGTGACTTGTGTCGATGCCTTCCCGTCGATCCGGTTGAACGCCAACTCGAGTCTCCGTTTCTTCTCACGCGGATCCTCTTCAATTCGTCGAAGAACGCCTTCCGCACGAATGACCGATCCCTTCCTTGTGTCGAGATGGAGCAAGAACGCCTTAACTCCAATTTCGTCACATACAACCCTAGGGCGAGAACGCCTCTACCAAAGAGTTGGTCTTGAATTTCACGGTTCTTGGTTGAATCTTGTTTGTTTCTTGGAAGAGTTTGTGGAGAGAGATGGTAGAGAGCTTGCTTCCAAAGGGGAGAGAAAAGGGGGGGCAGGAGAGATGGTTTGCCCTTGGCCTTAGGGTCTTATTTATAGGCTTCATGGTGTCTTCTGATTGGTTGAGGGAGATATGGAAGGTTTTGGGGCTGGATGAGGGAGAAATGGAAGGTTTTGGGGAGATATGGAAGGTTTTGGGGCTGGATGAGGGAGAAATGGAAGGTTTTGGGGAGCAACAAATCAACTAAGAAGGCAACAAATCAATCTAAAGGAGGCCACAAATCAATCTAAAGAAGGCAACAAATTAGCTGGTTGGGGCTTGTGCATGGGCTGAGAGCTGGGGCTAGGCGTGGGCTGTGAATTTTGCCTGCGTGGGCTGTGAATTTTGCCTCTGCGGCCAGGCCCTGTGCGTTGCAGCAGTTTGGTGATCTTCTTCTTTTGTTTTTGCCTTTCCCGCCTATATCCTTCACCGAATATATCGATGTGATATATCGTTTTGACTGTCTTCGGCATGCCGGAGGCAATGGTGCTGACCAAATTCCAAAATTATTCCTCTATCTCCTGAAAATGGGCAAACAACAAATTAGTGTAGAAATATTCATGATGTTTGAAATATGTATCATAAAAGCATAGAATATAACTTCACAAGGGCTAAAATCCCTAAATAAGATTCGTAAAACGTGTTCCATTTGCCTCACATCAGTTCGTTAGTTAGTTAGCTAGCTGTTAGTCAGTTAGTTAGCTAGTAGTTAGTTCGTTAGTTAGTTGGCTGGTTAGTTAGTTAGTTAGCTAGCTAGCAAGTAGTTATATAGTTTGTTAGTTAGTCAGCTAGTTAGTTAATAGGTATGTAGGAAGTTAGCTAGCTAGTTAGTTAATTAGTTAGCTAGTAGTTAGCTAGTTAGTTAATTAGATAGTTAGTTAATTAGTTAGTTAGTTAGTTAGTTAGTTAATCAGGTAGTTATTTAGTTAGTTACTTAGTTAGTTAGCTAGTAGTTAGTTAGTTAGTTAATCAATATGTATGTATCAAGGTAGTTAGTTAGTTAGTTAGATAGTTAGTTAATTAGTTAGTTAGTTAGGTCATCAGTTAGTTAGTTTGTTATCTAGTAGTTAGTTACTTAGTTAGGTCATCAGTTGGTCATTTAGTTAGTTAGCTAGTTAGTTAGTTAGCCAGCTAGCTAGTAGTTAGCTGGTTAGTTATTTATTTAGTTAGTTAGTTAGTAAGTTGGTGGGTATGTAGGAAGGTAGGTAGTTAGTTAGTTAGTTAGTTAATAGGTATTTAAGAAGATAGTTAGTTAGTAAATCAGTTAGTTATTATGTTAGTTATCTAGTAATTGGTTAGTCAGTTATTTTGTCAACTAGCTAATAGTTAGTTAGTTAGTTAGTTAGTTAGTTAGTTAGTTAGTTATCTAGTAGTTAGTTAGTTAGTTATGTAGTTAGTTATTTAGTTAGTTAGTTTGTTAGTCGTCTAGAAGTTAGTTAGTTAGTTAGCTAGTTAGTTATTTAGTTTGTTAGATAGTTAGTTAGTTAGTGGGAAGGTAGTTAGTTAGTTAGTTAGTGGGTATGTAGGAAGGTAGTTAGTTAGTTAGTTAGTTAATTAGTTAGTTAATTGGTATGTAGGAAGATAGTTATTTAGTTAGTTAGTTTGTTAATTAGTTAATTTGTTAGTTTGTTAGTTATAGTTAGTCAGTTAGTTAGTTAGGTAGTAGTTAGTTAGTGAGTTAGTTAATTAGTTTGTTAGTTAATTAGTTAATTAATTATTTAGTTAATTAGTTAGTTAGTAAGTTAGTTTGTAAGTGGGTATGTACGAAGGTAACTAGTTAGTTAGTTAATTTTTTAATTAGTTAGTTAATTAGTTTCTAAGTTAGTTAAGTAGTTAATTATTTATTTAGTTAGTTAGTTAAATTGCTAGTAGTTATTTCGTTAGTTATTTATTTATTTATTTAGTAGGTTACTTAGTTAGTGGGTATGTTGGAAGGTAGTTAGTAAGTTAGTTAGTTAGTTAGTTAGTTAGTTAGTTAGTTAATATGTATGTAGGAAGATTGTTAGTTAGTTAATTAGTTAGTTATTTAGTTAGTTATCTAGTAGTTAGTTAGTTATTTATTCAGTTAGCTAGTAGTTAGTTAGTTAGTAAGTTAGTTAGTTAATTAGTTAGTTAATTAGTTAGTTAGTTAGTTAGTTAATTAGTCAATATGTATGTAAGAAGGTAGTTAGTTAGTTAGTTATTTAGCTAGTAGTTAGTTAGTTAGTTAGTATGTAAGAAGGTCGTTAGTTAGTTAGTTAGTTAGATAGTTAGTTAATTAGTAGGTTAGTTAGTTAGTTAGTTAGTTAATCAGTTAGTTATTTAGTTAGTTACTTAGTTAGTTAGCTTGTAGTTAGTTAGTTAGTTAGTTGATCTATATGTATGTATCAAGGTAGTTAGTTAGTTAGTTAGTTAGATAGTTAGTTAATTAGTTAGTTAGTGAATTAGTTAGTTAGTTAGTTAGTTATCTAGTAGTTAGTTACTTAGTTAGGTCATCAATTAGTTATGTAGTTAGTTAGTTAGTTAGTTAGTTAGTTAATTAGTAGTTAGCTGGTTAGTTATTTATTTAGTTAGTTAGTTAGTTAGTTGGTGGGTATGTGGGAATGTAGTTAGTTAGTTAGTTATTTAGTCAATTGGTATTTAAAAAGATAGTTAGTTAGTAAATAAGTTAGTTATTATGTTAGTTATCTAGTAATTAGTTAGTTAGTTATTTTGTCAGCTAGCTAGTAGATTAGTTAGTTATTTAGTTAGTTAGTTAGTTAGTTATCTAGTAGTTAGTTTGTTTGTTATTTAGTTAGTTAATTAGTTAGTTATTTAGTTAGTTAATTTGTTAGTTATCTAGTGGTTAGTTAGTTAACTAGTTAGTTATTTTGGTAGTTAGTTAGTTAGTTAGTTAGTTGGTATGTAGGAAGGTAGGTAGGTAGTTAGTTAATTAGTTAGTTAATAGGTATGTAGGAAGATAGTTATTTAGTTATTTAGTTAATTTGTTAATTAGTTAATTAGTTAGTCACTTAGTTATTTAGTTAGTTAGTTAGTTAGTTAGTTAGTTAGTTAGTTAGTTAGTTAGAAAGGTAGTTAGTTAGTTAGTTGATAGGTATGTAGGAAGATAGTTATTTATTTAGTTAGTTAGTTAGATAGCTAGCCAGTAGTTAGCTGGTTAGTTATTCATTTAGTTAGTTAGTTAGCTAGTTGGTGGGTATGTGGGAATGTAGTTAGTAAGTTAGTTAGTTAGTTAATATGTATTTAAGAAGATAGTTAGTTAGTAAATCAGTTAGTTATTATGTTAGTTATCTATTAATTAGTTACTTAGATATTTTGTCAGCTAGCTAGTATTAGTTAGTTATTTAGTTATCTAGTAGTTAGTTTGTTATTTAGTTAGTGAACCAGTAAGTTATTTAGTTAGTTAGTTTATTAGTTATCTAGTAGTTAGTTAGCTAGCTAGCTACTTATTTAGTTAGATAGATAGTTAGTTAGTTAGTTAGTTAGCGGTAAGGTAGTTAGTTAGTTAGTTAGCTAGTTAGGTCGTTAATAGGTATGTAGGAAGATAGTTATTTAATTATTTAGTTAGTTTGTTAATTAGTTAATTTGTTAGTTAGTTAGTTAGTTAGTTAATAGGTATGTATGAAGGTAGTTAGTTAGTAAGTTAGTTAGTTAACTAGTTAGTTAGTTACCTAGTAATTTGTTAGTTAGTTAGTTAATTAGTCAGTTGGTTATATAGTTAGTTAGTTAGTTAGTTAGTTATTTAACTAGTAGTTAGTTACATAATTAGTTAATTAATTAGTTAGTTAATTTGTTAGTTAGTAAGTTAGTTAGTTAGTGGGTATGTACAAAGGTAGCTAGTTAGTTAATTAGTTAGTTTGTTAGTTAATTAGTTACTTATTTATTTAGTTAGTTAGTTAGTTAAATAGATAGTAGTTACGTAGTTAGTTAGTTAGTTAGTTAAATAGCTAGTAGTTACGTAGTTAGTTATTTATTTATTTGGTTACATAGTTAGTGGGTATGTAGGAAGGTAGTTAGTAAGTTAGTTAGTTAGTTAGTTAGTTAATATGTATGTAGGAAGCAAATTGGTTAGGTAATTAGTTAGTTAGTTATTTAGTTAGTTATCTTGTAGTTACTTAGTTAGGTAGTTATTTAGTTAGTTATTCAGTTAGCTAGTGGGTAGTTAGTTAGTAAGTTAGTTAGTTAGTTAGTTAGTTAGTTAATTAGTAGTTAGTTGGTTAGTTAGTGAATATGTATGCAAGAAGGTAGTTAGTTAGTTAGTTAGCTAGTTAATTAGCTAGTAGTTAGTTAGCTAGTTAGTTAATTAATATGTAAGATGGTTGTTAGTTAGTTAGTTAGTTAGATAGTTAGCTAATTAGTAAGTTAGTTAGTTAGTTGGTTAATCAGTTAGTTATTTAGTTGGACACTTAGTTAGTTAGCTAGTAGTTAGTTACTTTGTGAGTTAGTTAGTTAATTAATATGTATGTATCAAGGTAGTTAGTTAGTTAGTTAAATAGTTAGTTAATTAGTTAGTTAGTTAATTAGTTAGTTAGTTAGTTAGTTAGTTAGTTAGTTAGTTAGTTAGTTATCTAGTAGTTAGTTAGTTAGGTCATCAATTAGTTATTTAGTTTGTTAGTTTGTTAGTTAGCTAGTAGTTATCTGGTTAGTTATTTATTTAGTTAGTTAGTTAGTTAGTTGGTGGGTATGTAGGAAGGCAGTTAGTTAGTTAGTTAGTTAGTTAGTAAATTAGTTAGTTATTATGTTAGTTATGTAGTAGTTAGTTAGTTAGTTATTTTGTCAGTTAGCTAGTAGTTAGTTAGTTAGTCAGTTAGTTAGTTATTTAGTTATCTATTTAGTTATTTAGTTAGTTAGTTTGTTAGTTATCTAGTAGTTAGTTAGTTAGCTAGTTAGTTATTTAGTTAGTTAGATAGTTAGCTAGTTAGTTAGTGGGAAGGTAGTTTGTTAGTTAGTTAGTGGGTATGTAGGAAGGGAGTTAGTTAGTTAGTTAGTTAGTTAGTTAGTTAATACGTGTATGTAGGAAGATAATTGCTTAGTTATTTAGTTAGTATGTTAATTAGTTAATTAGTTAGTTAGTTAGTTATTTTGTTATTTAGTTAGTTAGTTAGTTAGTTTGTTAGTTAGTTAGTTAGAAAGGTAGTTAGTTTGTTAGTTAATAGGTATGTAAGAAGGTAGTTAGTTAGTAAGTTAGTAAGTTAGCTAGTAGTTTGTTAGTTAGTTAGTTGGTTAATTAGTTAGTTATTTGGTTAGTTAGTTAGTTAGTTAATTAGTTCATTAATTAGTTAGTTCATTAGTTAGTTAGTTAGTTAGTTAGTTAGTGGGTATGTACGAAGGTAGCTAGTTAGTTAGTTAATTTGCTAATTAGTTAGTTAGTTAGTTAGTTAATTAGGTAATTATTTAGTTAGTTGGTTAGTTAAATAACTAGTAGTTATTTAGTTAGTTATTTATTTATTTAGTTAGTTAGTTAGTTAACTAGTGGGTATGTAGGAAGACAGTTAGTTAGTTAATTAGTTAGTCATTTAGTTAGTTATCTAGTAGTTAATTAGTTAATTAGTTAGTTCGTGAATTAGTTAGTTGGTCAGTCAATCAGTTAGTTAGTTAGTTATCTAGTAGTTAGTTAGTTAGTTAGGTCATCAGTTCGTTATTTAGTTAGTTAGCTAGTAGTTTGCTGGTTAGTTATTAATTTAGTTAGTTAGTTAATTTGTTGATGGGTATGTAGTTAGTTAGTTAATAGGAATTTAAGAAGATAGTTAGTTAGTAAATTAGTTAGTTATTATGTTATATATCTATTAATTAGTTAGTTAGTTATTTTGTCAGCTAGCTAATAGTTAGTTAGTAAGTTAGTTATTTAGTTAGTTAGTTAGTTAGTTATCTAGTAGTTAGTTAGTTAATTAGTTAGTTAGTTAACTAGTTAGTTATTTAGTTAGTTAGTTATCTAGTAGTTAGTTAGTTATCTAGTAGTTAGTTAGTTAGCTAGTTAGTTAATTAGTTAGTTAGTTAGCGGTAAGGTTGTTAGTTAGTTAGTTAGTAGGTATGTAGGAAGGTAGTTAGTTAGTTAGTTAGTTAGTTAGTTAATATGTATGTAGGAAGATAGTTATTTAGTTAGTTTGTTAATTAGTTAACTTGTTGGTTAGTAGGTATGTAGGAAGATAGTTATTTAGTTAGTAGGTATGTAGGAAGGTAGTGAGTTAGTTACTTAGTTAGTTTGCGGTAAACTAACTACTAACTAACTAACTAACTAACTAACTAACTAACTAACTATATAACTAACTATATAACTAAACAACTACTAGATAACTAACTAACTAACTAACTAACTAACTAACTAACTAATTACTAGATAACTAACTATTTAAGTAACTAACTATCTTCCTACAAACATATTAACTAACTAACTAACTAACTAACTAACTAACTAGCTTACTAACTACCATCCAACATACCCACTAACTAAGTAACTAACTAAATAAATAAATAACTAACTAAATAACTACTAGCTATTCAACTTACTAACTAACAAAATAAATAACTAACTAATTAAATAACTAACTAACTAGTTAACGAACTAACTAACAAATTAACTGACTAATTAACTAACTAATTAACTAACTAACTACTAGTTAACTACTAGTTAACTTACTAACTAACTAACAAACTAAATAACTAACTAATTAACTAACTAACTAACTAACAAACTACTACCTAACTAACTAACTAGTTAAGTAACTAACTTACTAACTAACTACCTTCATACATACCTATTAACTAACTAACTAACTACCTTTCTAACTAACAAACCAACAAACTAACTAACTACCTAACTAAATAACTAAATAACTAAGTGACTAACTAATTAACAAATTAACTAATTTACTAAATAACTATCTTCCTACATACCTATTAACTAACTAACTAACTACCTACCTACCTACCTTCCTACAAACCCACTTACTTACTAACTAACTAACTAACTATCTAACTACCAAAATAACTAACTAACCACTAGATAACTAACAAACTAACTATCTAAGTAACTAACTAGTTAACTAACTAAATAACTAACTAACTAACTACTAGATAACTAACTAACTAACTAACTAACTAAATATCAAACTAACAACTAGCTAGCTGACAAAATAACTAACTAATTACTAGATAACTAACATAATAACTATCTAATTTACTAACTAACTATCTTCATAAATACCTATTAATTTACTAACTACCTTCCTACAAACCCACCAACTAACTACCAAACAAACTAACTAAATCACTAACTAGCTAACTACTAGCTAACTAACTAACTAACTAAATAAATAACTAACTGATGACCTAACTAACTAACTAACTACAAGATAACTAACTAACTAACTGACTAACTAACTAACTAACTAATTAACTAGCTAACGAATTAACTAACTATCTAACTAACTAACTAACTACCTTGATACATACATGTTAACTAACCAACTAACCAACTAACTGACTAACTAACTATTAGCTAGCTAACTAACTAACTAACTAGTGAACTGACTAACTAACTAACTAACTAACTAACTACTAGCTAACTAACTAACTAACTGACTAAATAACGAACTAATTAAATAACTAACTAACTATCTTCATACATACCTATAAACTAACTAAATAGCTAACTACATAACTAACTAATTAACTACATACCTTCCTACAAACTCACTGACTGACTAACTAACTAACTTACTAACTAACTAATTAACTAGTATCTAACTGACTAACTAATCAACTAACTAACTAGCTAACTAATTGTCTTCCTACATACCTATTAACTAGTATCTATCGAACTAACTAACTAACTTACTGTCTTCCTATATACCTATTAACTAACTAACTAACTAGCTAATTGACTAACTAACCGACTAACTAACTACCATCCTACCTACCGACTAACTAACTAATAACTAACTACCTAATTAACTAACTCTCAAACTAACTAACTACCTAACTAGTTAATTAGTTAGTTAGTGAGTTAGTGAGTTAGCTAGTGAGTTAGTTAGTAGCTAATATGTATGTAAAAACGTAGTTAGTTAGTTATTTAGATACTTAGTTAATTAATTAGTTAGTTAGTAAGTGAGTCAGTTATCTAGTAGTTAGTTAGTTAGTCAGTTAGTTAATCAGTTAGTCATTTATTTAGTTAGGTAGTTAGCTAGTAGTTAGTTAGTTAGTTAGTTATTTAGTTAGTTAGTGGTTATGTAAGAAGGTATGTAGTTAGTTAGTCAGTTAGTTAGTTAATTAGTTAGTTAGTTAATAGGTATGTAAAAAGATAGTTTGTTAGTTAATTAGTTAATTAATTAGTTAGTTATTTAGTTAGTTATCTAGTAGTTAGTTAGTTAGTTAGTTGGTTAGTTAGTTAGTTAGTTCGTTAGTTAGTTAGTTAGTAAATATGTATGTAAGAAGGTAGTTAGTTAGTTAGTTAGTCAGTTAGATAGTTAGTAAATTAGTTAGTCAATTAGTTAGTTAGCTAGTAGTTAGTTAGTTAGTTAGTTTAGCTAGTTATTTAGTTAGTTAGTTAGTTAGTTAGTAAACTAACTAACTAACAAAATAACTAACTAAATAACTAAGTAGTTAACGAACTAACTAACTACTGGCTAACTAACTAACTAACTAACTAAATAACTAGTTAACTAACTAACAAACTACTGGCTAACTAACTAACTAACTAACAAACTCAAGTATCAAATTGATTAACTTACTAACCAACCTAACTAGCCGCCTTCCTACATACCCACTAACTAACGAACATACTAACCAACTAACTAACTAACTATATTACAAACTAAGTAACAAACTATCTTCCTACATACCTATTAACTAACTCACTCACTAACTAACTACCTTCTTGCATACCCACCAACTAACTAGCTAACTACTCGCTAACTAACTAACTAACTAAATAACTAACTAGTTACCAAACTAACAAACTAACTAACCAACTACTTGATAACAAACAAAGTAACTAACGAACTAACTATTTAACTAACTAACTAACTAACTACTTTCTTACATACATATTGACTAACTAACTATCTATCTAATTAACTAACTAACTAACTAACCAACTAAGTTACAAACTAACTAACTAACTAACTAACTAACTAACTAACTAACTAACTAACTAACTAACGTACGTCTAGCTAACAGAAAAAATAACTTACTAACTAACTAACTAACTAACTTCTAGCTAACAGAAAAAATAACTAACTAACTAACTAACTAACTAACTAACTAACTAACTTACTTACTAACTAACTAACTAACTACTAGATAACTGACTAACTAACTAGCTAACTAACTACCTTCCTACATACCTATTAACTAACTAACAAACTAACAAACTAACTACTAGTTAGCTAACTAACTAACTAACTAGTCAACTAACTAACTAACTAACTAACTACTAGCTAACTAACTAACTAACTGACTAAATAACGAACTAATTAACTAACTAACTAACTATCTTTATACATACCTATAAACTAACTAAATAGCTAACTACCGAACTAACTAATTAACTAACTACCTTCCTACAAACTCACTAACTGACTAACTAACTTACTAACTAACTAATTAACTAGTATCTAACTAACTAACTAATTGACTAACTAACTAGCTAACTAATTGTCTTCCTACATACCTATTAACTAGTATCTATCTAACTAACTAACTAACTTACTGTCTTCCTATATACCTATTAACTAACTAACTAACTAATTGACTAACTAACCGACTAACTAACTACCATCCTACATACCGACTAACTAACTAATAACTAACTCTCAAACTAACTAACTACCTAACTAGTTAATTAGTTAGTTAGTGATTTAGTGAGTTAGCTAGTTAGTTAGTTAGTAGCTAATATGTATGTAAAAACGTAGTTAGTTATTTAGTTAGATAGTTAGTTAATTAATTAGTTAGTTAATCAGTGAGTTAGTTATATAGTAGTTAGTTAATCAGTTAGTTTTTTATTTAGTTAGTTAGTTATCTAGTAGTTAGTTATTTATTTAGTTTGTTATTTAGATATTTATTTAATATGTAAGTAACCTATTAACTAACTAATTAACTACCTTCCTACATAACCACAAACTAATTAAGTAACTAACTAACTAATTAACTAACTAACTTACTAACTAACTACTAGCTACCTAACTAATTAACTAATTAACAAACTAACTAACTTACTAACTAACTATCTTCATATATACATATTAACTATATAATTAATTAACTACCTAACTAATTAACTAACTACCTTCATACAAACGCACTAACTAACTAACTAACTAACTTACTAACTAACTAAATAACTAACTAGTTAACTCACAAAGTAACTAATTAACAAACTAACTAACTTACTACTAGCTAACAAACAAATTGACCAATTAACTAACTAACTAACTAACTAACTAGTTACCTTCTTACATACCTAAACTAACTAACTAACTAACTTACTAACTTACTATCTAACTTACTAACTAACTAAATAACTAAATAACTAACTAACGAACCAACTAACTGACTAACTAACTGACTACTAGCTAACTGACTAAATAACTAACTAAGTAACTAGCTAACTAACTAACTACTAGATAACAAACTAGCTAACTAACTAATTAACTAACTAACTATCTTCCTACATACATATTAACTAACTAACTAACTAACTAACTAACTAACTACTAGTTAACTGAATAAATAACTAACTAACTAACTAACTAACTAACTAACTAACTACTAGATAACTCACAAAATAACTAACTAACTAACTATCTTCTTACATACATATTAACTAACTAACTAACTAACTAACTTACTAACTACCTTTATACATACCCACTAACTAAGTAACTAACTAAATAAATAAATAACTCAGTAAATAACTACTAGCTATTTAACTAACTAACTAACTACGAAATTAACTAACTAACTGGCTACCTTCGTACCTACCCACTAACTAACTAACTTAGTAACTTACTAATTAACTAACTGATTAACTAACTAATTAAGTAACTAATTAACATACTAACCACTAGTTAACTAACTAATTAAACTAACTAAATAACTAACTAACAAACCACCTTCCAACATACCCACTAACTAAGTAACTAACTAACTATCTTCCGACATACCTATTAACTAACAAACTAACTTACTAACTAACTAACTTCCTACATACCCACTAACTAACTAACTAACTAACTAACTAACTAAATAACTAACTAGTTAACTAAGTAACTACTATGTAACAAACTAGCTAACTTACTAAATAACTAACTAGTTACCTAACAAACAACTAGCTACCAAACTAACTAACTAACTAGTTAACTAACAAACTAGCTCACTAACTAACTAACTAACTAACTACTAGATAACTGTCTAAATAACTCTAATTAACTAACTAACTATCTTCCTACATACCTATTAACAAACTGACTAACCAAATGACTAACTAACTAACTAACTAAATAAATAACTAACTTACTAACTAACTAACTAACTAACTAACTACTTGCTAACTAACTAACTAACGAACTAACTAACTCAATAACTAACTAACCAACTAACTATCTAACTACCTAACTTATTAACTAAGTATCTAAATAACTAACTACCATCTTACATACATATTAGCTAACTAATTAACTAACTAACTTATTAAGTAACTGATTAACTAGTATATGTCTATCTAACTAACTGACTAACAGTCTTCCTACATACCTTTTAACTAACTAACTAACTAACTAACTAACTAACTAACTAACTAGCTAATTGACTGACTAACCAACTAACTAACTACCATCCTACATACCGACTAACTAACTAACTAACTAAATAACTAACTAACAATCAAAATACTAGATAACTAACTAACTAACTAATTGATTAACTGATGAACGGGTTTTCAATCACTTTTTAATTTGAGATATCGTTGTATGTGAAAACCAATTCAATCAACAAGTTTGGAAATATATGTGTATAGTGGAAATATGAAAGTTCGTTCCGCGAGGAGTATATGCGTCGAATAATGAATCAAAACAAGCAAAAATGAAAAGGGCAGAAACTTTTCCACAGAGAGCTATTGCGTCAAAATATGATTAAGATTCAGATCATTAAAATAAATATTTCGAAGTTTCCAAAATTAATGAAAATTAGTATACAGAGAGGTCTGAATGTTATCAAATTTATCCAAAAATTTCAAACAATTTGGACAAAGGAATAAAAAGTTATTAACGAATTACAATCAGGTCTCTGAAAAACAGTCCCCTGGAAACAGCAGGTTTTCTGTTTAAGTGACAGTATTCAAAAATTCATATCAATTCGAATATTTCATGAAATTCTATGATTCAAAAAGTTCCCGAAACTAGAAATCAAGATCTATGCAGAAATAAAAGAGAACAAAAATATCACACAAAGAGAGCAAATTATCACACAAAGAGAGCAAAAGATCGATTGCAAGAAACAAGATTTAAGCAAGAACTAGATTCAAACAAGGGTTTCTTTACACAACTTCAAAACAATCATTCAACATACAAGAAATTCAAGATAGAAAAGAATACACCTAGATTGAGTAAAGAAAAGCTTCAACGCGTCAAGAAGAGCGTCCTTTTCCTCGCTAGTGTTGTCGCTCAATTGACCACCGAAAGGAGAATGCTCCGAGTCACGGCAAGCTTGCTTCGTAGGTCACCGAAAGGAAAGAATCCTCAAGTCACGGACTCACTAGATGAAAGGTCACCAAAAGGAGAGGCTCCGAGTCATGGTTGACACCTTCACTAAGCTCCGAAAGAGGATCTACCCAGTCACGGTCTCAACACAACTCCACAAGTCCCGAAAGGAGAAAATCCCCGAGTCACGGTTAGTCTCGAGAAAGGTCGATTCGCCGAAAGGAAGGATGTCCAAGTCACGGTCGAATCTCCCGAACAATCGAGTAGGATCTTGAATGGTTCTTGATGTTCTTGAAAGTTCTTGGAAGTGCTTAGAGAGAGAGAGAGAGAAAGGGGGGAGGGAAGAAGAAGCAATCTCTGCCCAAGGGCCTTGGGGTCTTATTTATAGTGTCCTTGGGGATTTCCCATTGGCCGAGAGATGGGTGAGAGGATTGAGGGTAGTTGGGGATGGTAGGTGAGGTTGGTGGGGCTGTAGAGTGGCAATTGTGTGAGTGGTTTTCGAGTAGAGTTTGGTGTAATGTCTTTTGTTGATGATTATTTGCCTTCTCCTTCACACGTGTACCGAATTGGTCGGTATGATATATCGATTTTAATGGCGCGAGGAGACGAAGGCAACTACACTCTTGGATTTCCGAGAATTCCCACCTAAAACCTGTAATTAAGCAATAAAACACACTTAGTGAAGAAATATTCTTGTTATCTCAAATATGAACAATTGTATATATAAAGTTGTGATTCAAAAGGGCTAAAATCCCTAAATTAGCTATCAAAAAGGTGCTTTATTTTCCTCTTATCAATAACTAACTATCGAACTAAATAACTACCTTCTTACATAGATTTTAACTAACTAACTAACTAACTAACTAACTAACTAACTAACTGACTTACTAACCAACTAGCTAACTAACCAACTATCTAACTAACTAATTAACTAACTAACCAACTATCTAGCCGGCTTCCTACAACCTAACTAACTAAGTAACTAACCGACTAACTAATTAACTAACTAGCTAACTAACTCACTAACTTCTAGCTAGCCAACTAACTAACGAACTAACTAACTAACTACATACCTTCCTACAAACTCATTAACTAACCCATTAACTAACTATATATCTAACTAACTAACTTACTTACTAACTACCTTCTTGCATACATATTAACTAACTAACAAACTAAATAACTAACTATCTGACTAACTAACTAACTACTAGATTACTAACTAACTAACTAAATAACTAACTAACTACTAGATAACTAATTAACTAACTAACTATCTTCCTACATACATATTAACTAACTAACTAACAACCCACCTTGCTAATTAACCACTAACTAACTAAATATATAAATAACTAAATAACTAACGACTAACTAACTAACTAACTAACTACCTTATTAACTAACTGATTAACTAACTAACTAACTAACTAACTACTGGCTGACTAACTAACTAAATAGCTAACTGATTAACTAACTAACTGACTAACTAACTAACTACAAGATAACAAGCGAACTAACTAACTAACTAATTAACTAACTATCTAACTAACTACTTACCTACCTTTTTACATACATATTAACTAACTAATTAACTAACGAACTAACTGATAAACTGACTAACTAACTAATTAACTAACTAACTAACTTACTACTAGCTAACTAACTAATTAACTAATTAACTAACTAACTAACTAACTATCTAGCTAGCTAGCTAACTAACTAACTGATTAACTAACTAACTAACTAACTGATTAACTAACTAACTAACTAACTAACTAACTAACTAACTAACTAGTTAACTAACTGATTAACTAACTAACTAACTAACTAACTAACTAACTAGTTAACTAAGTAAGTTAGTTAGTTAGTTAGTTAGTTAGTTAGTTAGTTAGTCAGTGGGTTTGTTGGAAAGTAGTCAGTTAGTTAGTTACTTAGTTAGTTAGTTAGTTAGCTAGTCGTTAGTAAGTTAGTTATTTATCTATTTAGTTAGTTAGTGGTTACGTAGGAAGGTAGGTTGTTAGTTAGTTAGTCAATATGTATGTAGGAAGATAGTTAGTTAGTTAATTAGTTAGTTATTTAATTAGTTATCTAGTAGTTAGTTAGTTAGTAATCTAGTAGTTAGTTAGTTAGTTAATAAGTTAGTTAGTTACTTTGTTAATATGTATGTAAGAAGGTAGTTAGTACGTTAGTTAGTTAGATATATAGTTAGTTAATTAGTTAGTTAGTTAATTAGTTAATTAATGGGTATGTAGGAAGTTAGTTAGTTAGTTAGTTAGATTGTTAGTTAATATGTATGTACGAAGATAGTTATTTAGTTAGTTTTTTAATTAGTTAATTAGTTAGTTAGTAAGTTATTTAGTTATTTAGTTAGTTAGTTAGTTAGTTAGAAAGATAATTAGTTAGTTAGTTAGTTAATGGGTATGTATAAAGGTAGGTAGTTAGTAAGTTAGCTAACTAGCTAGTTAGTTAGCTTGTAGTTAGTTAGTTAGTTAGTTAATTAGTTAGTTGTTTAGTTAGTTAGTTAGTTTACTAGTAGTTAGTTAGTTAATGAGTTAATTAATTAGTTAGTTAATTAGTTAGTTATTAAGTTAGTTAGTTAGTGGGTATGTACGAAGGTAGCTAGTTAGTTAGTTAATTTGTTAGTTAGTTAGTTAATTAGTTAGCTAGTTAGTTAATTAGTTAGCTAGTTAGTTAATTAGTTAGTTTGTTATTTATTTATTTGGTTAGTTACTTAGTTAGTGGGTATGTAGGAAGGTAGTTAGTAAGTTAGTTAGTTAGTCAGTTAGTTAATATGTATGTAAGAAGATAGTTCGTTAATTAGTTAGTTATTTAGTTAGTTATCTAGTAGCTAGTTAGTTAGTTAGTTAGTTAGTTAGTTAGTTAGTTAGTTAGTTATTTTTTCTGTTACCTAGAAATTAGTTAGTTAGGTACTTTTTTTGTTAGCTAGAAGTTAGTTAGTTAGTTAGTTAGTTAGTTAGTTAGTTTGTTATCAATTAGTTGGTTAGTTAGTTAGTTAGTCAGGTAACTTGTTAGTTATTTAGTTAGTTAGTTAGTTAGCGAGTAGTTAGCTAGTAATTTATTTAGTTAGCTAGTTAGTTGGTGGGTATGCAAAAAGGTAGTTAGTTAGTTAGTTAGTTAGTTATTAAGTATATAGGAAGATAGTTAGTTAGTTAATTAGTTAGTTATTTAGATAGATATCTAGTAGTTAGTTACTTAGTTTGTAAGTTATTTGTTAGTTAGTTATTTAGTTAATTAGCTAGTAGTTAGTTGGTTAGTTAGTTATTTAGTTAGTTAGTTAACTAGTTAGTTATTTAGTAAGTTAGTTAGTTAATAAGTACGTAGGAAGATAGTTAGTTAGTAAATTAGTTAGTTATTTAGTTAGTTATCTGGTAGTTAGTTGGTTAGCTAGTAAGTTATTTAGTTATTTAGTTATTTATCTAGTAGTTTGTGATGTGAGGCAAATAAGGCACAAAATTAATGCTTAATTTGGGGGTTTTAGCCCTTGTGAAGAACAATTCTATATACTTTATTAATCATATTTGAGATA
The DNA here is from genome assembly GCA_946800325.1 of Luzula sylvatica. NCBI lineage: Eukaryota > Viridiplantae > Streptophyta > Magnoliopsida > Poales > Juncaceae > Luzula > Luzula sylvatica. The sequence continues at coordinate 13,184,878 of OX326960.1, read as the reverse complement.
ACATGAATATTTCTTCACTAAGTGTGTTTTACTGCTTAATCACAGGAATTAGAAGGAATTTCTGGGAATTTGGAGAGTGTAGTTGTCTCCAACACGTCAAGAGGACTAAAAACGATATATTACATCGATATATTCGGTACATGAATGAGACGGGAGGCAAACAATTATCATGATGAAAACTTACACAAAAGTTTACACGATAACCACTCAACCCTTAGCCCTTATCCTGCCCACCTACCTTTTGTGGGAATTACTTCCTTACCCCCAATCCTCTCCACCAACTGGTGGCCAATAAGAAGACTCCATGAGTGCTATAAATATGACCACAAGGGCCACGAGTTAAAGAGGTTCTTTTGACACGCTTTTTACGCCCATTCTCTCTCTCTCTCTCTCTCTCTCTCTCTCTCTCTCTCTCTCTCTCTCTCTCTCTCTCTCTCTCTCTCCCTCTTAAGCAAGTCCAAGAACTTTCAAGAACACGCAAGAATTGCAACTACGAACGATAATTTTCCAAGATCGATCACCGAATAGAAGCTTACTTCATTCGGTGAATCGGTTTACACTTCGACGAAGATCGAGTTGCGAGGATTGAGGTGGAGCTTTCTTCATCCGAATTCACGCAAGCAAGGAGTCGAGCATTCGCTATTCCACTCGGGAGCTTTCTTCCAATTGGACTTCTTGCAATCTCGAGTTCACTCAACCGGTACGGAGCTTTCTTCGATTGGCGAGAGGATCGGTACGAAAGGAAACATTGTGTGAGGCGACTAGCTTTCTAGCATCTCAAGCAACGGAGAAGGCATCCAAGACGAGACTCGAAGCTTTCTTCATCTCTCTAGATGTTTTCTTTCCTTTCTTGTAATTCTTGTAGTTTAAATTCGAAATTGGGTTTGTGTAAAGAATTCTCGGTTTAATGAATCTTTAGTTTCTTGTTTACTTGAATCGAATCTTTGTTCTAAAACTTGTTCTTTTACTTAAGCTTTTGCTCTCAATTTCTGCCTTAAAACTCAGTTTAATCTCACTTAATTCAATCTCAAATCAAACCTTTAATTCAAATCTCAAATCAAAACTCAAACTAGAATTCCAGAAATACTTCCGTTATAACGGAACTTGAACTGCGTTACAACGGACTCAACGGTTTGTACCTGACTTTCAGTCTGTTGGTACTCCGTTGTAACGCAACTTAATTCCGTTGTAACGGACTCACCAGGATTTCCACTCAAATAGTTCAATACTAGTGCGTTGTAACGGAAATTGAGGTCCGTTGTAACGGATTAACCGATCCGTTGCAACACAACCACTGTTCGTTATAACGGACTAGTTTAGTGCGTTATAACGGAGTTTCATCCGTTGTAACGGACGTTCATCTCACACTAGCGCCAGAAAATTCACTCAAGTGCGTTGTAACGGAACTTACTTCCGTTGTAACGGACTATCTTCTGTGAATTTTCTTCGTTATTTCTCATCCATTTTGATCCAAATTTTGACGCAATTGCTCCCCGTGGAACGAATCTATACATTTGCCACTGTACAAACTTAGATTACAAATTTTGTTGATTGTTCGGGGTTTTTAACACAACGATATTTTACACGACAAAAACCCGTTCATCAAATGGCGCCGCTGCCGGGGAGCGGTGTTTAAGTCAATATTTTAGATCGAAACTTGAGATTTAAATTCATAAATTTGTTTACTCACTTCTTTGTTTCTTTTGTGACAATCTAGGTGAAAGAAGAAAGCTTTATGCACAACACAAGATCGCGAAAAGGCGAATTACTTCCATTTGTCAAGGAAATCGAAAGAAGGAACAAGAGCTCTAAGAAGAGCAAGGAACCGACACAAGAAGATCAAGACGAACCTCAACTTCAAACTCAAACTTTTTCTTCTCTCTCTACTCATTTAAATTCAAACATGGATGATGAAACTAGGATTCCAAGACCGAAAACATTAAAGGAATTAGTGGCCCCAAATATCATAGAAGATAATTACAATTTTATTAGGCCGAATATACCGAACTTTAAAGCCGATCCGAGCATCATTGGCTCTTTACCCATCTTTCATGGCAAAGCAACCGAAAACCCACACAAGCATTTGAAAGATTTTAAAATTCAACTAAACATCTATGGAAATTATGAAGCATTTAACGATATTCTACTTCTTATTTTCCCTTATTCACTAGGTGAAGGACCGAAAGATTGGTTCTACAACCTACGAGGACCCCTCGATTTCAATGAAGTGGCTAGGCATTTCAAGGAGAAATACTACTCGCATTCGAGATTGGCGGCAATTAGGCGAGAACTTCTAGCAATCACGCAAAAGCCAAACGAAGCTCTCCACGAGTATTACGATCGATTCAATCGTTTGATGGAGGAATGTCCAAGCCACAATGTCGCAATCCATTACCTATACGAGCAATTTATACAAGGGCTAGGATACTCCGAGAGTCAATTCCTCAACGCATCCGCGGGAGGAAGTATCGCGAACAAAGATCTCGAAGAGATTAAGAAGCTACTCGAAGTAATGGCAACCAATTCTCAATCGAGAAGGAATGTTGAATACCGAGTTAATGCGTGTAGCGACCTCAACGTCGACATGCTTAACAACAAGCTCGAGATCATCATGAAGGCTTTGGGTAAGGAGGAAACGAAAGCATGTGGGGTTTGCCTCGCAAATACACACCACACCGATGAGTGCCCGAGTGTGATCGAAGATGCGAATGCCGTTTACAAGAAATTCGACGCCTCGAACTCGTATAACCCTAATCTCCGCAACCATCCTAACTTTAGTTGGTCGAATCCCAACAATGCTCAACCCGATCCATACCGACAAGCGGTTGCAAAACCGGCCACGTACCAACATCCAAATGCGACTCAAGCGGTTCAAAAATCGTTTCCAACTCAAGACCCGAATCAAGAAATGAAGCAAATGATGGAAGGAATGATGTCAATGATGCAATCAATGAATGGAAAAATCGACAAAAACGAGAAAAACATGGACTCAATAAGGCAAGATATTGGAGTTGTGAAGCAAGATGTGACAAGTGTAAGACAAGAGATCTCGAACACATATCGCCATGTGGGCAACTTGGAGACTCAAATCAATCAAATTGCCACTCGAGTAAACATAATCGAATCTCAAGGTACATCTCGACTCCAATCTCAATCTTTGGCTCCTTCCGAGCAAAGGCATGTGAACGCAATATCGCTCCGAAGCGGTAAAGAGGTGGGCGAAAGTTCGAAGAGCAAGGAGGTTCAAGAAGAAAAGGAGCTCGAGGTACCGGTACCGAAAGAGAGTCCGACTCAAGCCGCGACATTACCAACTCAAGAACTAGAAACCGAATCGACTCAAGTCAAGCCACCTTTCCCGAGTCGTCTCCCAAAGCCAATCGAATCGAACAACGACGTGCTTGCCATCTTAAAGAAAGTGGAGGTAAATATTCCTCTACTCGAAGCAATCAAAGAAGTGCCTCGTTTGGCAAAATACCTCAAGGCATTGTGCACGAATAAAAGAAAGACAAAAGGAGATGAATTGATTAGTGTGGGGGAGAGTGTTTCGGCGATTTTGAGACTCCCTCAAAAGCACAAAGATCCGGGGATGTTTGCCATTCCATGCAAAATCGGGCAACATGAATTACCGAAATGCATGCTTGATTTGGGCGCTTCAATAAATGTAATGCCATTCTCGATTTTCAAAACACTAGATCTCGGCCCTCTCGACGATACTCAAGTTGTAATCCAATTAGCCGATCGGTCCACGACTCGACCGGTTGGAGTGATCGAAGACGTGATAGTAACCGTGAATGGATTGCTATTTCCCGCGGACTTCTACGTTTTGGATATGAATGAGGGGAATAGCAATTCAACTCCAATTCTCCTTGGACGGCCATTTCTAAAGACGGCACGCACGAAAATCGATGTTCACGCGGGAGAGCTCACAATGGAGTTCGATGATGAGGTAATCAAATTCAATATTTTTGACAAACTAAAGGAACCCATTGTAGGTACACTCAACTTAAGTGCTATGGACGTGGTCGACGATTGTGTACAAGAAGTCATGGATAGCTCTCTCGAAAACTTTCAATGGAGCTCAAACCCTTTGTTCGAAGAATTTGAAGGATGTGACAATCCTACATTCGAAATCGAGTCGGAGTTGGAAGAAGAACGAAGCATAGATCAAGCACTCTTTCTAAGAGACCTCGAAATCCCGATGCAAAGAGCTCCACCTTCAATCGAACAAGCTCCAAGGTTAGAATTAAAAAAATTACCTATTGGACTAAAGTATGCTTTTCTCGATGAAGCGGAAACTTTGCCGGTGATAATTGCCTCGAGTCTAGCAAAGGAGCAAGAAGAAAAACTCATCGAAATGCTAAAAAGGAATAAGAAGGCTTTCGGGTGGACACTCTCCGACATTCCGGGCATCTCCCCCTCCATGTGCACACACCGAATCCTTCTCGAGGACGATGCTAAGCCCTCGCGAGAACCACAAAGGCGGCTCAATCCGCCAATGATGGAAGTTGTAAAGAAAGAGGTGATCAAGCTACTCGATGCCGGAATCATTTACCCCATCGCCGACTCGAAATGGGTCTCGCCCATACACGTGGTGCCGAAGAAAACGGGGATGACGATAGTTGAGAACGATGAAGGCGATCAAGTACCGACTCGAGTTCAAAACGGGTGGCGAGTTTGCATCGATTATCGAAGGCTCAATAAGGCGACAAAGAAGGATCACTTTCCGCTTCCATTCATCGATCAAATGTTAGAAAGACTCGCGGGAAATCCATTCTATTGCTTCCTCGACGGATTTTCGGGCTATTTCCAAATACCGGTCGCACCCGAAGATCAAGAGAAGACCACATTCACGTGCCCGTTTGGTACCTTCGCGTACCGACGCATGCCATTCGGCCTTTGCAACGCACCGGGAACTTTTCAAAGGTGTATGCTTTCGATTTTTAGTGATTACATTTCGAAATTTATTGAGGTCTTTATGGACGACTTCTCGGTATTTGGGGACTCATTCGACTCGTGTCTAGATCACTTGTCCCAAATACTCGAGAAGTGCATTGAATCTAACCTTGTCTTAAATTTTGAGAAATGCCACTTCATGGTGAGCAATGGAATTGTATTAGGTCATTTGATCTCGGAGAAAGGAATGGAAGTCGACAAGGCGAAAATCGACGTAATCAAGACACTTCCGTATCCAAAGACGGTAAAAGACGTGCGATCCTTTCTTGGCCATGCGGGATTCTATAGGCGCTTCATCAAAGATTTCTCCAAACTCGCCCAACCAATGTGCCAACTATTGAAGAAAGACGAAAAATTCGAGTTCGGGGAAAAGTGCAAGAGATCCTTCGACGATTTGAAAGAGAAGCTTTGCTCCGCACCAATCATCAAGTCGCCAAATTGGGAGCTACCATTCGAAATAATGTGTGACGCAAGCGACACAAGTGTGGGGGCGGTACTTGGCCAAAGAGAAGGAAAAGACCCTCACGTCATCGCCTACGCCTCAAAGTCTCTCGACAATGCCCAACGAAACTACACCACCACCGAAAAGGAACTCCTCGCAATTGTGTTTGCATTGGAGAAATTTCGTTCTTATCTTTTAGGTACGAAAGTGATAGTCTTCTCGGATCACGGCGCGTTGAGACACTTGATGAAGAAGAAGGAGTGCAAACCGAGATTGCTCCGATGGATCCTTTTGCTTCAAGAATTCAACCTCGAGATCAAGGACAAAAAGGAATGCGAGAATCTCGTGGCGGATCATTTGAGTCGGCTTCCATTGAAGATCGAAGATCTCGTTCCGATTCGCGAGGAATTCCCCGAAGAACACGTTCTCGCGGCCCAAGTCGAAGCACCATGGTACGCCGACCTTGCAAACTACATCGTCACGAAGAGATTTCCCCCGAGCTTCTCCAAGGCGCAACGCGACAAGATGAAAAGTAACGCACGATTCTACGTTTGGGAGGACCCACTCCTTTTCCGCATTTGTGCCGACCAAGTAATTCGAAAATGCGTTCACCAAAGTGATGTACAATCTATTCTTTCTTTTTGTCATACATTACAATGTGGTGGACATATCGGTATCGCACGTACCACACACAAGGTTCAAGAATGTGGATTTTATTGGCCAACCTTGCATAAAGACGTTGCAAACTTTGTGAAAGGTTGTGAAAATTGCCAAAAGACGGGGAACTTGAGCCGTAGAAATCAAATGCCCCTCAATTCAATCTATGTGTGTGAACCATTCGATATTTGGGGCATTGATTTCATGGGCCCGTTTCCATCGTCTTTTGGCTATACTTACATCTTGTTGTGTGTAGATTACGTGACAAAATGGGTGGAGGCGGTACCAACCAAGCATGCGGATTCGAAAACGGTGGTGGACTTTTTGAAGAGAAATATCTTTCAACGATTCGGCATACCAAGAGTTCTTATAAGCGATCGAGGCTCCCATTTTTGCAATCGATATCTCCAAGGCCTCCTCGAGAAATACCATGTGAGCCATCGAACCTCCACCGCGTATCATCCTCAAACAAACGGCCAAGCGGAGGTTTCGAATCGAGAAATAAAATCTATTTTGGAGAAAGTGGTGAACCCGACACGAAAGGATTGGAGTTCTCGACTAGGCGACGCACTTTGGGCGTATCGTACCGCTTTCAAAACACCAATACGTATGACTCCTTTTAAACTAGTGCACGGAAAGGCGTGCCATCTCCCGGTCGAATTAGAGCACAAAGCCTTTTGGGCGATCAAGCAATTGGCCCTCGACTACCTGAAGGACGCATCGGCACGTAAGCTCCAATTGCTCGAGCTAGACGAATTCCGGCAAGAGGCCTATGACAATTCGAGCTTGTGCAAGGCAAAGGCCAAAAGATTTCATGACCAAATGATTCAAAAGAAAGATTTTCATGTGGGGGAAAGAGTGTTGTTATTCAACTCTCGTCTCAAACTTTTCCCCGGGAAACTTCGGTCCCTATGGATCGGCCCTTTTGTGGTCACCAATGTGACTACATTTGGGGTTGTCGAAATTCGAAGCGAAGAAACGAACAAAACGTTCAAGGTGAACGGCCATCGACTCAAGCACTACCACGCAAATTTCGAAACCGGGTGGATGGAGGAGCAAGCTCTAGAACCCAACGACACCTCACAATGATGAGCTCGGCCAAGTCGAGCTCAAGACGTTAAACAAGAGCGCTAGCGAGGGAGGCACGCCCACGCATCAAAGGTTGTATCTCTCTATTATCCCTCTTTTAGGAATTTTCGATTTGTTATACTTGAGGACAAGTATTCTCTAAGTGTGGGGGGGTAACATACAATCTTTGACCTGTATGAGCCCAATTAAAATTTAAAAAAAATCAGGGAAAATTGAAATTTTTTTGATCTGGCCAGCAACTCCGTTGTAACGGACCTCAATGTCCGTTATAACGGACTGTACAGAAATTTAAAAATTTGACTGGCGCCAAGAGTTCCGTTGTAACGGAATGGTATTGCGTTGTAACGGAGAGCCCTCTAAATTCAATTCTCATTCTACGGCTAGTACTCCGTTACGACGGAATACAATTGCGTTACAACGGACCAAAAATAGCGTTGCAACGGACATGAAAAACTCAGGAAATTGCGTTGCAACGGTAAATTCCAAAAATTTGCCAGAACTATGTGCGTTGTAACGGACCTCAATGTCCGTTGCAACGGACATACTCAGAATTTTTAAAACTAAGCTACGAATAGTGCTCCGTTATAACGCAGTTAGTACGTTGTAACGGACCTCAATGTCCGTTATAACGGACTTTAAATTGCGTTGTAACGGAATAGTTTCTGGCAAGTTTTCTATTTTACTTGAAATTTTCAAACATTAAACATTAATTTTTTGAACCCTGAGCATCAATAATAAATAAGTCAAGCATAAAATGCATAAAAAGATTTTTTCTCCACTGAATTGAACTAAATTGTTGTTTATAAAACAAAATTTCATTTAACTCGGAATTTCGCTCTCAAAATTGAAAGTTTGCAAAATATTTTAAAAGATTTGGTTATGATTTTGAAGAGATCTATTCGGGGATTCCAGCCCTATTGTTTCAAATTTCACGAGTTTGAGACACTTGATCAATGCGCGGTTCAAGCGATACGTTTTAACTCGATTTTCGAACCCGTAATTGATATGGGACTTATGAGTAAGGTTCTTAGCGTGGCCGTTAAAGTACGTTTTGCTAGAGTTAAAACATGACCAATTGCACTATGAAATGACCGTTTGTGGGGACCCGTTAGTAGATCAAATATACCCGCTTGTTTTTAAAAAAAAAAAAAAAAAAAAAAAAAAAGAAAAAAAAGAAAAAAAAATGAAGGTCAAAAGACAACACCGAGAGTAACCTCATTGCATTTCGGTGTAGTGGGGCTTTCGGTTAAAGACTTCATAAAAAAAAAAAAAAAAAAAAAAAAAGAAGAAGAAGAAGAAGGTCAAAAGACAACACCGAGAGTAACCTCATTGCATTTCGGTGTAGTGGGGCTTTCGGTTAAAGACTTCCAAAGAAAGAAAAGAAAACGAATGAGCGGGAAAATTGATCGAAAACGGGTATGAACCTTGTACCATTGTACCAAACGTGTTTTAAAATGAATAACTTGCATTTAAGATCATCTAGCAAAACGGGAAATTTTGGCCCGATAATAGCTTTCGAATTGAGTCCTTTTGAGATTGTGGAGTAAAGCAATTCGAAGTAAAAACGTTTAAGTCGCTCTTACCGTTTGAGATCGAGTGTCATGAAAAACTCTTATGAAATTTCGAGTTAATTTCGAGATCTAATAATGAAAAGACCAATATCATTCTAAATAACTAGTAAACTTGATGAAATGAGAGTGAACCATTTGATTCATGAAATTAGTTTTTGAACCAACAATATAACTTCAACAAAATCTTATGCAATTCCCTCTTATGTTTGACTTTTATACTCTAATTGATCGAGGACGATCAAGGATTTAAGTGTGGGGGTATTTGATGTGAGGCAAATAAGGCACACAATTAATGCTTAATTTGGGGGTTTTAGCCCTTGTGAAGAACAATTCTATATACTTTATTAATCATATTTGAGATAACATGAATATTTCTTCACTAAGTGTGTTTTACTGCTTAATCACAGGAATTAGAAGGAATTTCTGGGAATTTGGAGAGTGTAGTTGTCTCCAACACGTCAAGAGGAGTAAAAACGATATATTACATCGATATATTCGGTACATGAATGAGACGGGAGGCAAACAATTATCATGATGAAAACTTACACAAAAGTTTACACGAAAACCACTCAACCCTTAGCCCTTATCCTGCCCACCTACCTTTGGTGGGAATTACTTCCTTACCCCCAATCCTCTCCACCAACTGGTGGCCAATAAGAAGACTCCATGAGTGCTATAAATATGACCACAAGGGCCACGAGTTAAAGAGGTTCTTTTGACACGCTTTTTACGCCCATTCTCTCTCTCTCTCTCTCTCTCTCTCTCTCTCTCTCTCTCTCTCTCTCTCTCTCCCCCCCTCTCCCTCTTAAGCAAGTCCAAGAACTTTCAAGAACACGCAAGAATTGCAACTACGAATGATAATTTTCTAAGATCGATCACTGAATAGAAGCTTACTTCATTCGGTGAATCGGTTTACACTTCGACGAAGATCGAGTTGCGAGGATTAAGGTGGAGTTTTCTTCATCCGAATCCACGCAAGCAAGGAGTCGAGCATTCGCTATTCCACTCGGGAGCTTTCCTCCAATTGGACTTCTTGCAATCTCGAGTTCACTCAACCGGTACGGAGCTTTCTTCGATTGGCGAGTGGATCGGTACGAAAGGAAACGTTGTGTGAGGCGACTAGCTTTCTAGCATCTCAAGCAACGGAGAAGGCATCCAAGACGAGACTCGAAGCTTTCTTCATCTCTCTAGGTGTTTTCTTTCCTTTCTTGTAATTCTTGTAGTTTAAATTCGAAATTGGGTTTGTGCAAAGAATTCTCGGTTTAATGAATCTTTAGTTTCTTGTTTACTTGAATCGAATCTTTGTTCTAAAACTTGTTCTTTTACTTAAGCTTTTGCTCTCAATTTCTGCCTTAAAACTCAGTTTAATCTCACTTAATTCAATCTCAAATCAAACCTTTAATTCAAATCTCAAATCAAAACTCAAACCAGAATTCCAGAAATACTTCCGTTATAACGGAACTTGAACTGCATTACAACGGACTCAACGGTTTGTACCTGACTTTCAGTCTGTTGGTACTCCGTTGTAACGCAACTTAATTCCGTTGTAACGGACTCACCAGGATTTCCACTCAAATAGTTCAATACTAGTGCGTTGTAACGGAAATTGAGGTCCGTTGTAACGGATTAACCAATCCGTTGCAACACAACCACTGTTCGTTATAACGGACTAGTTTAGTGCGTTATAACGGAGTTTCATCCATTGTAACGGACGTTCATCTCACACTAGCGCCAGAAAATTCACTCAAGTGCGTTGTAACGGAACTTACTTCCGTTGTAACGGACTATCTTCTGTGAATTTTCTTCGTTATTTCTCATCCATTTTGATCCAAATTTTGACGCAATTGCTCCCCGTGGAACGAATCTATACATTTGCCACTGTACAAACTTAGATTACAAATTTTGTTGATTGTTCGGGGTTTTTAACACAACGATATTTTACATGACAAAAACCCGTTCATCAGTTTGTTAATTCGTTAGTTAGTTAGTTAGTTAGTTAGTTAGTTAGTTAGTTAGTTAGTTAATTAATATGTATGTAACAAGGTAGTTAGTTAGTTAGTTAGTTAGTTAGTTTGATAGTTAGTTAATTAGTTAGTTAGCTAGTAGTTAGTTAGTTAGTTAACTAGTTATTTATTTAGTTAGTCAGTTAATTAGTTAGTTATCTAGTAGTAAGTTAGTTAGTTAGTTAGTTAGTTAGTTCGTTAGTTAGTTAGTTGGTTAGCTAGTAAGTTATTTAGTTATTTAGTTATTTATCTAGTAGTTTGTTAATTCGTTAGTTAGTTAGTTAGTTAGTTAGTTAGTTAGTTAGTTAGTTAATTAGTTAGTTAATTAATATGTATGTAACAAGGTAGTTAGTTAGTTAGTTAGTTAGTTAGTTTGATAGTTAGTTAATTAGTTAGTTAGTTATTAGTTAGTTAGTCGGTATGTAGGATGGTAGTTAGTTAGTTGGTTCGTTAATCAATTAGTTAGTTAGTTAGTTAGTAAATAGGTAGATCGGAAGATAGTTAGTTAGTTAGTTAGTTAGTTAGATAGATACTAGTTAATAGGTATGTAGGAAGACAATTAGTTAGTTAGTTAGTTAGTTAATTAATTACTTAGTTAAATACTAGTTAATTAGTTAGTTAGTTTGTTGGTTTGTTAGTTAGTTAGTTAGTTAGTGACTTTGTAGGAAGGTAGTTAGTTAATTAGTTAGTTACGTAGTTAACTATTTAGTTAGTTTATATGTATGTATGAAGGTAGTTAGTTATGTATGAAGGTAGTTAGTTAATTAGTTAGTTACGTAGTTAACTATTTAGTTAGTTAACTATTTAGTTAGTTTAATAGGTATGTAGGAAGACAACTAGCTTGCAGTTTGTTAGTTAGTTATTTAGTTAGTTAGTTAGTTAGTTATCTAGTAGTTAGTTAGTTAGTTATGTAGTTAGTTAGTTAGTTAGTTTGTTATCTAGAAGTTAGTAAGTTAGCTAGTTAGTTATTTAGTTAGTTAGATAGTTAGTTAGTTAGTGGGAAGGTAGTTAGTTAGTTAGTTAGTAGGTATGTAGGAAGGTAGTTAGTTAGTTAGTTAGTTAGTTAATAGGTATGTAGGAAGATAGTTATTTATTTAGTTAGTTTGTTAATTAGTTAATTTGTTAGTTTGTTAGTTATAGTTAGTAAGTTGGTTAGTTAACTAGTTAGTTAGTTAGCTAGTAGCTTGATAGTTAGTTAGTTAATTAGTTAGTTAGTTCATTAGTTAACTAGTAGTTAGTTAGATAATTAGTTAATTAATTATTTAGTGAATTAGTTAGTTAGTAAGTTAGTTAGTAAGTGGGTATGTACGAAGGTAACTAGTTAGTTAGTTAATTTTATAAATTAGTTTGTTAATTAGTTAGTAAGTTAGTTAAGTAGTTAGTTATTTATTTAGTTAGTTAGTTAAATAGCTAGTAGTTATTTAGTTAGTTATTTATTTATTTAGTAGGTTACTTAGTTAGTGGGTATGTTGGAAGGTAGTTAGTAAGTTAGTTAGTTAGTTAGTTAGTTAGTATGCATGTAGGAAGATAGTTATTTAGTTAGTTATCTAGTAGTTAGTTATTTGTTCAGTTAGCTAGTAGTTAGTTAGTTAGTAAGTTAGTTATCTAGTAGTTAGTTAGGTATGTATGAAGGTTGGTAGTTAGTAAGTTAGTTAATTTTTTAATTAGCTTGTTAGCTAGTAGTTAGTAAGTTAGTTAGTTAGTTAATTAGTTAGTTGGTTACTTAATAAATTAGTGGGTATGTTTAGTTAGTTAATAGGTATATAGGAAGTTAGTTAGTTAGTTAGTTACTTAATGAGTTAGTTAATTGGTTAGGTAGTTAGTTAGTCAGTTATTTAATACGCATGTATAAAGGTAGTTAGTAAGTTAGTTCGGTAGTTAATTATGTAATTTAACTGATTAACTAACTAACTAACAAATTAACTAACTAACTAGCTACCTTCGTACGTACCCACTAACTAACTAACTTACTAACTAACTAATTAATTAACTAATTAATTAACTAATTAACTAACTAACTACTAGTTAACTAACTAACTAACTAAATAACTAAATAACTAACTAACTAACTAACTAACCACTAGCTAACTAACTAAGTAATTAACTATCTAACTTACTAACTAACTACCTTCATACATGCCTATTAACTAACTAACTAACTAACTACCTTTCAAACTAACTAACTAAATAACTAAATAACTAAATAACTAACTAACTAACTAAATAACTAAATAACTAAATACCTAAATAACTAAATAACTAAATAACTAACTAATTAACTAACTAACTAGCTAACTAACTAACTAACTAAATAACTAAATAACTAAATAACTAACTAACTAACTAACTGACTAACAAACCAACTAACTAACTAAATAACCATCTTCCTACATACGTATTAACTATATAATTAACTAACTAACTACAATCCCACTAACTAACTAACTAACTTACTAACTAACTAAATAACTAACTAGCTAACTAACTAACTACTAGAGAACTAACAAACTTACTAATTAAATAACGAACTAGTTAACTAACTAACTAACTAATTAACTACTAGATAACTAACTAACGAACTAACTTACTTACTTACTATCTAACTAACTAACTACTAGATAACTGACTAACTAACTAGCTAACTAACTACCTTCCTACATACCTATTAACTAACTAACTAGCTAACAAACTAACTACAAGCTAGCTAACTGACTAACTAACTAGTCAACTAACTAACTAACTAACTAACTACTAGCTAACTAACTAACTAACTGACTAAATAACGAACTAATTAACTAACTAACTAACTATCTTCATACATACCTATAAACTAACTAAATAGCTAACTACATAACTAACTAATTAACTAACTACCTTCCTACAAACTCACTAACTGACTAACTGACTTACTAACTAACTAATTAACTAGTATCTAACTAACTAACTAATTAACTAACTAACTAGCTAACTAATTGTCTTCCTACATACCTATTAACTAGTATCTATCTAACTAACTAACTAACTTATTGTCTTCCTATATACCTATTAACAAACTAACTAACTAATTGACTAACTAACTGACTAACTAACTACCATCCTACATACATACAAACTAACCAATAACTAACTAACTAATTAACTAACTATTAAACTAACTAACTAACTAACTAGTTAATTAGTTAGTTTGTGAGTTAGTGAGTTAGTTAGTTACTTAGTAGCTAATATGTATGTAAAAACGTAGTTAGTTAGTTATTTAGATAGTTAGTTAATTAGTTAGTTAGTTAATAAGTGAGTTAGTTATCAAGTAGTTAGTTAGTTAGTTAGTTAATCAGTTAGTTATTTATTTAGTTAGTTAGTTAGCTAGTAGTTAGTTAGTTAGTTAGTTTGTTAGTTAGTTAGTTAGTTATTTAGTTAGTTAGCGGTTATGTAAGTAGGTATGTAGTTAGTTAGTTAGTTAGTCAGTTAATTAGTTAGTTAGTTAGTTAGTTAATAGGTATGTAGAAAGATAGTTTGTTAGTTAATTAGCTAATTAATTAGTTAGTTATTTAGTTAGTTATCTAGTAGTAAGTTAGTTAGTTAGTTGGTTAGTTAATTAGTTAGTCCGTTAGTTAGTTAGTTAGTAAATATGTATGTAAGAAGGTAGTTAGTTAGTTAGTTAGTTAATTAGTTAGATAGTTAGTCAATTAGTTAGTCAATTAGTTAGTTAGCTAGTAGTTAGTTAGTTAGTTTAGTTAGTTATTTAGTTATTAGTCAGTCATTTAGTTAGTTAGTTAGACTGACTAACTAAATAACTAACTAACTAACTAAATAAATAACTAGTTAACTAACTAACTAACTACTTGCTAACTAACTAACTAACTAACTAAATAACTAACTCAAGTAACAAATTGATTAACTTACTAACCAACCTAACTAGCCGCCTTCCAACATACCCACTAACTAACGAACATACTAACTAACTAACTAACTATATTACTAACTAAGTAACTAACTATCTTCCTACATACCTATTAACTTACTCACTAACTAACTAACTAACTTCCTTCCAACAAACATATTAACTAACTAACTAACTAAGTAACTACTATCTAACACACTCAGTAGCTAACTAACTAACTAACTAATTAACTAACTAACTTCTTTCCTATTAAATTACTAACTAATTAAGAAACCAACTAACTAATTAAGTAACTAACTAATTATGTAACTAACTAATTAACTAACTAACTAACTTCTAGGTAACTAACTAATTACATAATTAACTACCGAACTAACTTACTAACTACCTTTATACATGCCTATTAAATACCTGACTAACTAACTACCTAACCAATTAACTAACTCATTAAGTAACTAACTAACTAACTTCCTATATACATATTAACTAACTAACTGAGTAAGTAACTACTAGCTAACAAACTGACTAGCTAACTAACTAACTAACGTATTAACTAACAAACTGCCTTCCTACATACCCACAAATTAATTAAGTAACCAACTAACTAATTAACTAACTAACTAACTTACTAACTACTAGCTAACAAGCTAATTAAAAAATTAACTAACTTACTAACTACCTTCCTTCATACATACCTATTAACTACCTAACTAACTACATTACTAATTAACTAACTACCTTCGTATACACGCACTACCTAACTAACTAACTAACTAAGTAACTAACTAGTTAACTAACTAACTAACTAACTAGTTAACTAACTAACTAACTACTGGCTAACTAAGTAACTAATTATCTTCCTACATACCTATTAACTAACTCACTAACTAAGTAACTAACTATCTTCCTACATACCTATTAACTAACTCACTAACTAACTCACTAACTAACTTCCTCAGAACCTATTAACTAACTAACTAACTAAGTAACTACTAGCTAACACACTAACTAGCTAACTAACTAACCGCCTTCCTATCAAATAACTAACTAATTAACTAACTAACTACCTTCCGATTAAATAACTAACTAATTAAGTAACTAACTAACTAATTAAGTAACTAACTAATTAAGTAACTAACTAACTAATTAACTGACTAATTATATAATTAACTACCGAACTAACTTACTACATAACTAACTACGTAGTTAGTTAGTTAGTTAGTTAGTTAGTTAGTTAGTTAGTTAGTGGGTATGTACGAAGGTAGCTAGTTAGTTAGTTAATTAGTTAGTTAGTTAGTTAGTTAATTGGTTAGTTATTTAGTTAGTTAGTTAGTTAGTTAAATAGCTAGTAGTTACTTAGTTAGTTATTAATTTAATTAGAAAGCGACTTTGTTAGTTGGTATGTAGGAAGGTAGTTAGTAAGTTAGTTAGTTAGTTAGTTAGTTAGTTAATATGTACGTAGGAAGATAGTTTGTTAGTTAATTAGCTAGTTATTTAGTTAGTTATCTAGTAGTTAGTTAGTTAGTTAGTTAGTTAGTTAGTTAGTTAGTTAGTTATTTATTCAGTTAGCTAGTAGTTTGTTAGTTAGTCAGTTAATTAGTAAGTTAGTTAGTTAGTTAGTTAGTTAATTAGTTAGTTAGTTAGTCAATATGTATGTAAGAAGGTAGTTAGTTAGTCAGTTAGTTAGTTAATTAGCTAGTAGTTAGTTAGTTAGTTAGTTAGTTAGTATGTAAGAAGTTTGTTAGTTAGTTAGTTAGTTAGAAAGGTAGTTAATTAGTTAGTTAGTTAGTTAATCAGTTAGTTATTTAGTTAGTTACTTAGTTAGTTAGCTAGTAGTTAGTTAGTTAATCAATATATATGTATCAAGGTAGTTAGTTAGTTAGATTGATAGTTAGTTAATTAGTTAGTTAGTTAGTTAATTAGTTAGTTAGTTAGTTAGTCAGTTAGTTAGTTAGTTATCTAGTAGTTAGTTAGTTAGTTAGGTCATCAGTTAGTTATTTAGTTAGTTAGTTAGTTAGCTAGCTTGCTAGTTGTTAGCAGGATAGTTATTTATTAAGTTAGTTAGTAAGTTAGTTGGCGGGTATGCAGGAAGGTAGTTAGTTAGTTAGTTAGTTAGTTAATAGGTATTTAAGAAGATAGTTAGTTAGTAAATTAGTTAGTTATTATGTTAGTTGGCTAGTAATTAGTTAGTTACTTATTTTATCAGGTAGCTAGTAATTAGTTAGTTAGTTTGTTTTTTAGTCAGTTAGTTAGTTAGTTATCTAGTAGTTAGATAGTTAGTTATTTAGTTAGTTAACTAGTTAGTTATTTAGTTATTAGTAGTTAGTTAGTTAGCTAGTTATTTATTTAGTTAGTTAACTACTTACTAACTAACTAACTAACTAACTACTAGATAACTAACTAAATAACTAACTAATTAACTACTAGATAACTAACTAAAAAACTAACTAATTAACTAACTAACTATCTTCCTACTTACATATTAGCTAATTAACTAACTAACTAACTAACTAACTTACTAACTACCTTCCTACATACCCACTAACTAAGTAACTAACTAACTAAATAAATAAATAACTAACTAAATAACTACTAGCTATTTAACTAACTAACTAACTAACTAAATAAATAACTAACTAATTAACTAACTAACTAACTAACTAACTAATTAACTAACTAACTAACAAACAAATTAACTAACTAACTAGCAAGCTTCGTACATAAGCACTAACTAACAAACTTACTGACTAACTAATTAACTAACTAATTAATTAACTAATTAACTAACTAACTACTAGTTAACTAGCTAACAAACTGGCAAAATAACTAACTAGCTAATTAACTAATTAACTAACTAACAAACTACTAGCTAGCTGACTAACTAGTTGACTATCTAACATACTAACTAAGAACCTTCATACATACCTATTAACTAACTAACTTACTACCTTTCTAACTAAATAACTAACTAACTAACTAAATAAATAACTATCCTGCTGACTACTAGCTAACTAACTAACTAACTAAATAACTGACTGATGACGTAACTAACTAACTACCCAACTAACTTACTAACTAACTAACTAACTAATTAACTAACTAACTAACTAGTTAACTAACTATCTAACTAACTAACTAACTACCTTCCTTCATACATACCTATTAACTACCTAACTAACTGCATTACTAATTAACTAACTATCTTCGTATACACGCACTACCTAACTAACTAACTAACTAACTAACTAACTAGTTAACTAACTAACTGACTAGTTAACTAACTAACTAACTAACTAAGTACTGGCTAACTAAGTAACTAATTATCTTCCGACATACCTATTAACTAACTCACTAACTAAGTAACTAACTATCTTCCTACATACCTATTAACTAACTCACTAACTAACAGACTAACTAACTTCCTCAGAACCTATTAACTAACTAACTAACTAAGTAACTACTAGCTAACACACTAACTAGCTAACTAACTAACCGCCTTCCTATCAAATAACTAACTAATTAACTAACTAACTACCTTCCTATTAAATAACTAACTAATTAAGTAACTAACTAACTAATTAAGTAACTAACTAATTAAGTAACTAACTAACTAATTAACTGACTAATTATATAATTCACTACCGAACTAACTTACTAACTAACTACGTAGTTAGTTAGTTAGTTAGTTAGTTAGTTAGTTAGTTAGTTAGTTAGTGGGTGGGTATGTACGAAGGTAGCTAGTTAGTTAGTTAATTAGTTAGTTAGTTAGTTAGTTAATTGGTTAGTTATTTAGTTAGTTAGTTCGTTAGTTAAATAGCTAGTAGTTATTTAGTTAGTTATTAATTTAATTAGTAAGCGACTTTGTTAGTGGGTATGTAGGAAGGTAGTTAGTAAGTTAGTTAGTTAGTTAGTTAGTTAGTTAATATGTACGTAGGAAGATAGTTTGTTAGTTAATTAGCTAGTTATTTAGTTAGTTATCTAGTAGTTAGTTAGTTAGTTAGTTAGTTAGTTATGTAGTTAGTTAGATAGTTAGTTTGTAAGTCGTCTAGAAGTTAGTTAGTTAGTTAGCTAGTTAGTTATTTAGTTTGTTAGATAGTTAGTTAGTTAGTGGGAAGGTAGTTAGTTAGTTAGTTAGTGGGTATGTAGGAAGGTAGTTAGTTAGTTAGTTAATTAGTTAGTTAATTGGTATGTAGGAAGATAGTTATTTAGTTAGTTAGTTTGTTAATTAGTTAATTAGTTAGTTTGTTAGTTAGGTAGTAGTTAGTTAGTGAGTTAGTTAATTAGTTTGTTAGTTAATTAGTTAATTAATTATTTAGTTAATTAGTTAGTTAGTAAGTTAGTTTGTAAGTGGGTATGTACGAAGGTAACTAGTAATTTAATTAATTTTTTAATGAGTTAGTTAATTAGTTTGTAAGTTAGTTAAGTAGTTAATTATTTATTTAGTTAGTTAGTTAAATAGCTAGTAGTTAGTTAGTTAGTTATTTATTTAGTAGGTTACTTAGTTAGTGGGTATGTTGGAAGGTAGTTAGTAAGTTAGTTAGTTAGTTAGTTAGTTAGTTAGTTAGTTAATATGTATGTAGGAAGATAGTTAGTTAGTTAATTAGTTAGTTATTTAGTTAGTTATCTAGTAGTTAGTTAGTTATTCATTCAGTTAGCTAGTAGTTAGTTAGTTAGTAAGTTAGTTAGTTAATTAGTTAGTTAATTAGTTAGTTAGTTAGTTAATTAGTCAATATGTATGTAAGAAGGTAGTTAGTTAGTTAGTTATTTAGCTAGTAGTTAGTTAGTTAGTTAGTATGTAAGAAGGTCGTTCGTTAGTTAGTTAGTTAGTTAGATAGTTAGTTAATTAGTAGGTTAGTTAATTAGTTAGTTAGTTAATCAGTTAGTTATTTAGTTAGTTACTTAGTTAGTTAGCTTGTAGTTAGTTAGTTAGTTAGTTAGTTGATCTATATGTATGTATCAAGGTAGTTAATTAGTTAGTTAGATAGTTAGTTAATTAGTTAGTTAGTGAATTAGTTAGTTAGTTAGTTAGTTATCTAGAAGTTAGTTAGTTAGATAGGTCATCAGTTAGTTATTTAGTTAGTTAGTTAGTTAGTTAGTAGTTAGCTGGTTAGTTATTTATTTAGCTAGTTAGTTAGTTAGTTGGTGGGTATGTGGGAATGTAGTTAGTTAGGTAGTTATTTAGTTAATTGGTATTTAAAAAGATAGTTTGTTAGTAAATTAGTTAGTTATTATGTTTTCTATCTATTAATTAGTTAGTTAGTTATTTTGTCAGCTAGCTAGTAGTTAGTTAGTTAGTTAGTTAGTTAGTAAGTTAGTTATCTAGTAGTTAGTTAGTTAGTTATTTAGTTAGTTAACTAGTTAGTTATTTAGTTATCTAGTAGTTAGTTAGTTAGATAGTTAGTTATTTCGTTAGATAGATAGTTAGTTAGTTAGCGGTAAGGTAGTTAGTTAGTTAGTAAGTGGGTATGTAGGAAGGTAGTAGTTTGTTAGTTAGTTTGCTAGTTAGCTAGTCAATAGGTATGTAGGAAGATAGTTATTTAGTTATTTTGTTAATTAGTTAATTAGTTACTTAGTTAGTTAGTTAATATGTATGTATGAAGGTAGTTAGTTATTAAGTTAGTTAGTTAACTAGTTAGTTAGTTAGCTAGTAGTTTGTTAGTTAGTCAGTGAATTAGTTAGTTAGTTATTTAGTTAGTTAGTTAGTTAGTTAGTCATTTAACTAGTAGTTAGTTAGTATGTTAGTTTGTAAGTGGGTATGTACGAAGGTAGCTAGTTAGTTAATTAGTTAGTTAGTTAGTTAATTAGTTAGTTATTTATTTAGTTAGTTAGTTAGTTAAATAGCTAGTAGTTATGTAGTTAGTTAGTTAGTTATTTATTTAGTTAGTTACTTAGTTAGTGGGTATGTAGGAAGGTAGTTAGTAAGTTAGTTAGTTTGTTAGTTAGTTAGTTAGTTATTAGGTACGTAGGAAGATAGTTATTTAGTTAGTTTGTTAATTAGTTAATTTGTTAGTTAGTTGGTTAGTTAGTTAGTTAATAGGTATGTATGAAGGTACGTAGTTAGTACGTTAGTTAGTTAATTAGTTAGTTAGTTATTTAGTTAGTTAGTTAGTTAGTTATTTAACTAGTAGTTAGTTACATAATTAGTTAATTAATTAGTTAGTTAATTTATTAGTTAGTAAGTTAGTTTGTTAGTTGGTATGTACGAAGGTTGCTAGTTAGTTAATTAGTTAGTTGGTTAGTTAATTAGTTACTTATTTAGTTAGTTAGTTAGTTAGTTAGTTAAATAGCTAGTAGTTATGTAGTTAGTTATTTATTTATTTAGTTACTTAGTTAGTGGGTATGTAAGAAGGTAGTTAGTAAGTTAGTTAGTTAGTTAGTTAGTAAATATGTATGTAGGAAGAAAATTGGTTAGTTAATTAGTTAGTTATTTAGTTAGTTATCTAGTAGTTATTTAGTTTGTTAGTTACTTAGTTAGTTATTCAGTTAGCTAGTTGGTAGTTAGTTAGTTAGTTAGTTAGTTAGTAAGTTATTTAGTTAGTTACTTAGTTAGTTAATTAGTTAGTTAGTTGGTTAGTTAGTGAATATGTATGCAAGAAGGTAGTTAGTTAGTTAGTTAATTAGCTAGTAGTTAGTTAGTTAGTTAGTTAGTATGTAAGAAGGTTGTTTGTTAGTTAGTTAGATAGTTAGCTAATTAGTAAGTTAGTTAGTTAGTGAATCAATTAGTTATTTAGTTAGCTACTTAGTGAGTTAGCTAGTTAGATAGTTAGTTAGTTAGTTATCCAGGTAGTTAGTTAGTTAGTTAGATAGTTAGTTAATTAGTTAGTTAGTTAGTTAATTAGTTAGTTGGCTAGTTAGTTAGTTAGTTAGCTTGCTAGCTAGTAGTTAGTTAGTTAGTTAGTTTGTTTGTAAGTAGGTATGTAGGAAGGTAGTTAGTTAGTTAGCTGGTTAGTTAGTTAGTTAGCTAGTAGTTAGTTAGTTAGTCAATTAGTTATTAAGTAAGTAAGTTTGTTAGTTAGTTAGTTAGTGAGTTAGTGGGGTATGTAGGAAAGGTAGCTAGTTAGTTACTTAGTTAACTAGTTTGTTAGTAAGTTAGATAGTAGTTAGTTAGTTAGTTAGTTAGTTAGTTAGTTAATTAGTTAATTAGTTAGTTAGTTAGCTAATTAGTTAGTGGGTATGTAGGAAGGTAGTTAGTTAGTTAGTCTGTTAGTAAGTTAGATAGTAAGTTAGTTAGTTAGTTAGTTTGTTAGTATGATCGTTAGTTAGTGGGTCTGTAGGAATGTAGCTAGCTAGCTAGTTAGTTAGTTAGTTAGCTAGTAGTAAGTTAGTTACATAGTTAATTAGTTAGTTAGTGAGTTAATCAGTTAGTTAGTTAGTTAATTAGTTATTTAGTTAGATAGTTAGTTAACTAGATAGTTAGTTAATTAGTTAATTAATTAGTTAGTTAATTAGTTAGTTAGTAAGTTAGTTAGTTAATGGGTATGTACGAAGGTAGCCAGTTAGTTAGTTAGTTAATCAGTTAGTTAGTTAGTAAGTTAATTAGTTAGTTATTTATTTATTTAGTTAGTTAGTTCAAAAGCTAGTAGTTATTTAGATAGTTATTTATTTATTTAGTTTGTAACTTAGTTAGTTAATTAGTTAGTTAGTCAATATGTATGTGAGAAAGCAGTTAGTTAGTTAGTTAGTTAATTATCTAGTAGTTAGTTAGTTAGTTAGTTAGATAGTTAGTTAATTAGTTAGTTAGTTAGTTAGTTAATCAGGTAGTTAGTTAGTTAGTTAGTTTGCTAGTAGTTAGTTAGTTAATGAGTTGGTTAGTTAATCAATATGTATGTATCAAGGTAGTTAGATAGTTAGTTAGATAGTTAGTTAATTAGTTAGTTAGTTAGTTAGTCAGTTAGTTAGTTAGTTATCTTGTAGTTAGTTAGTTAGTTAGGTCATCAGTTAGTTATTTATTTAGTTAGTTAGTTAGTTAGCTAGTAGTTAGCTAGTTAGTGATTTAGTTAGTTAGTTAGTCAGTTAGTTAGTTGGTGGGTATGTAGGAAGGTAGTTAACTAGATAGTTAGTAAATTAATAGGTATTTAAGTAGATAGTTAGTTACTAAATTAGTTAGTTATTTTGTTAGTTATCTAGTAATTAGTTAGTCAGTTATTTTGTCAGCTAGCTAGTAGTTAGTTAGTTAGTTAGTTAGTTAGTTAGTTAGTTAAGTTAGTTAAGTTAGTTAGTTAGTTATCTTGTAGTTAGTTAGTTAGTTAGGTCATCAGTTAGTTATTTATTTAGTTAGTTAGTTAGTTAGCTAGTAGTTAGCTAGTAGTTAGCTAGTTAGTTAGTTAGTCAGTTAGTTAGTTGGTGGGTACGTAGGAAGGTAGTTCACTAGTTAGTTAGTAAATTAATAGGTATTTAAGAAGATAGTTTGTTACTAAATTAGTTAGTTATTTTGTTAGTTATCTAGTAATTAGTTAGTTAGTTATTTTGTCAGCTAGCTAGTAGTTAGTTAGTTATTTAGTTAGTTAGTTAGTTATCTAGTAGTTAGTTAGTTATTTAGTTAATTAACTAGTTAGTTATTTAGTTAGTTAACTAGTTTGTTATTTAGTTAGTTAGTTTGTTAGTTATCTAGTGGTTAGTTAGTTAACTAGTTAGTTATTTTGGTAGTTAGATAGTTAGTTAGTTAGTTAGTTAGTTAGTGGGTATGTAGGAAGATAGTTATTTAGTTATTTAGTTAATTTGCTAATTAGTTAGTCACTTAGTTATTTAGTTATTTAGTTATTTAGTTAGTTAGTTTGTTAGTTATTTAGTCACTTAGTTAGAAAGGTAGTTAGTTAGTTAGTTAATAGGTATGTATGAAGGTAGTTAGTTAGTAAGTTAATTAGTTAACTAGTTAGTAAGTTATGTAGTAGTTAGTTAGTTAGTTAGTTAGTTAGTTAATTAGTTAGTTATTTAGTTAGTTAGTTAGTTAGTTAGTTAGTTAACTAGTAGTTAGTTAGTTAATTAGTTAATTAGTAAGTTAGTTAATTATTTAGTTCATTTGTTAGTTAGTTCGTTAATTAGTTAGTTAGTTAATTAGTTAGTTATTTATTTAGTTAGTTAGTTAAATAGCTAGTAGTCATGTAGTTAGTTATTTATTTATTTATTTAGTTAGTCAGTAAGTTAGTGGGTATGTAGGAAGGTAGTTAGTAAGTTAGTTTGTTAGTTAGTTAGTTTGTTAGTTAGTTGATAGGTATGTAGGATGATACTTAGTTAGTTAATTAGTTAGTTATTTAGTTAGTTATCTAGTAGTTAGTTAGTTAGTTAGTTAGTTATTTATTCAGTTAGCTAGTAGTTATTTAGTTAGTTAGTTAGTTAGTTCGGTAATTAGTTAGTTAGTTGATTGGTTAGTCATTATGTATGTAAGAAGGTAGTTTGTTAGTTAGTTAGTTAGTTAATTAGCTAGTAGTTAGTTTGTTAGTTAGTTAGTATGTAAGAGAGTTGTTAGTTAGTTAGCTAGTTAGATAGTTAGTTAAATAGTAAGTTAGTTAGTTAGTTCATCAGTTAGTTATTTAGTTAGTTACTAAGTTAGTTAGCTAGTAGTTAGTTCGTTAGTGAGTGAGTTAGTTAATTTACATTCATGTATCAAGGTAGTTAGTTAGTTAGTTAGATAGTTAGTTAATTAGTTAGTTAGTTAATTAGTTAGTTAGTTAGTCAGTTAGTTAGTTAGTTATCTAGTAGTTAGTCAGTTAGTTAGGTCATCAATTAGCTATTTAGTTAGTTAGTTAGTTAGTTAGCTAGCTAGTAGT
This sequence comes from Luzula sylvatica, assembly GCA_946800325.1. NCBI lineage: Eukaryota > Viridiplantae > Streptophyta > Magnoliopsida > Poales > Juncaceae > Luzula > Luzula sylvatica. The sequence goes on along the minus strand of OX326960.1, from coordinate 13,160,498 downwards.
TAGTTGGTCAGATAATTATTTATTTAGTTAGTTAGTTAGTTAGCTAGCTAGTAGTTAGTTGGTCAGATAATTATTTATTTAGTTAGTTAGTTAGTTGGTGGGTATGTAGGAAGGTAGTTAGTTAGCTAGTTAGTTAATAGGTATTTAAGAACATAGTTAGTTAGTAAATTAGTTAGTTATTATGTTAGTTATCTAGTACTTAGTTAGTTTGTTATTTTGTCAGCTAGCCAGTTGTTAGTTAGTTAGTAGTTCGTTAGTTAGTTAGTTTGTTAGTTATCTAGTTCTTAGTTAGTTAGCTAGCTAGTTATTTAGTTAGTTAGATAGTCAGTTAGTTAGTTAGTGGGAGAGTAGTTTGTTAGTTTGTTAGTTAGTTAATTTGTTAGTTAGTTATTTAGTTAGTTAGTTAGTTAGTTAGTTAGTTAGTTAGTTAATTAGTTAGTTATTTATTTAGTTAGTTAGTTAGTTAAATAGCTAGTAGTTATTTAGTTAGTTATTTATTTGTTTAGTTAGTTACTTAGTTAGTGGGTATGTATGAAGGTAGTTAGTAAGTTAGTTAGTTAGTTAGTTAGTTAATTAGCTACTATGTAAGTAGGAAGATAGTTAGTTAGTTAGTTAGTTAGTTAGTTAGTTAGTAAGTTAGTTAGTTAGTTAATTAGTTAGTTATTTGTTTAGTTAGTTAATTAGTTACTTAGTAGTTAGTAAGTTAGTTAGTTTGTTAGTAGGTACGTAGGAAGGCAGGTAGGTAGTTAATTAGTTAGTTAGTTAGTTGATTATTTATTTAATTAATTAGTTATAAGTTAGTTAGTTAGTTAGTGGGTATGTAGGAAAGGCAGCCAGTTAGTTACTTAGTAAACTAGTTAGTTAGTTAGTTAGTTATCTAGTAGTTAGTTAACTAACTAAATAACTAACTAACTAAATAAATAACTAACTAATTAACTAACTAACTAACTAACTAACTAATTAACTAACTAACTAACAAATTAACTAACTAACTAGGTACCTTCGTACATACCCACTAACTAACTAACTTACTAACTAACTAATTAATTAACTAATTAACTAACTAACTACTTGTTAACTAATTGACTAACTAACTAAATAACTAACTAATTAACTATCTAACTAACTAATAAACTACTAGCTAACTAACTAACTTTCTAACAAACTACCTTCATACATACCTATTAACTAACTAACTAACTAACTAACTACCTTCCAAACTAACTAACTAACTAAATAATTAAATAACCGACAAATTAACTAATTAACGAACTAACTAAATAACCGAATAACTATATTCCTAGATACCAATTAACTAACTAACTAACTAACTAACAAACTACTTTCCTACATACCCACTAACTTACTAACTAACTACCTTCGTACTAACTAACTAACTAACTAACTAACTGTCTAACTAAATAACTAACTAGCTAACTAACTAACTACTAGTAACTAAATAACTACTAAATAACTAACTAGTTAACTAACTAAATAACTAACTAACTAACTACTAGATAACTAACTAACTAACTAACTAAATAACTAACTGACTAACTAACTACTAGCTAGCTGATAAAATAACTAACTAACTAATTACAAGATAACTAACATAATAACTAACTAATTTACTAACTAACTATCTTCTTAAGTACCTATTAACTAACTAACTAACTAACTAACTACCTTCCTACATACCCGCCAACTAACTAACTAACTAACTTAATAAATAACTATCCTGCTAACTACTAGCTAGCTAACTAACTAACTAACTAACTAACTAAATAACTGGCCGATGACCTAACAAACTAAGTAACTACTAGATAACTAACTAACTAACTGACTAACTAACTAACTAACTAATTAACTAACAAACTAACTAATTAACTAACTATCAATCTAACTAACTAACTACCTTGATACATATATATTGATTAACAAACTAACTACTAGCTAACTAACTAACTAACTAACTAAATAACAAACTAATTGACTAACTAACTAACTAATTAACTACCTGTCTAACTAACTAACTAACTAACAACCTTCTTACATACTAACTAACTAAATAACTAACTAACTAACTACTAGCTAATTAACTAACTAACTAACTAACTAACTACCATCTTACATACATATTGACTAACTAACTATCTAAGTACCTACTTACACACATATTGATTAACTAACTAACTAACTATAACTAATTAAATAACTAACTAACAAACTAACTAACTAACTAATTAACTAAGTTACTAACAAACTACTAGCTAACTGAATAAATAACAAACTAACTAACAAACTAACTAACAAACAAACTACTAGATAACTAACTAAATAACGAACTAATTAACTAACAAACTATCTTCCTACGTACATATTAACTCACTAACAAACCAACTTACTAACAAACTTACTAACTACCTTCCTACATACCCACTAACAAAGTCACTTTCTAATTAAATTAATAACTAACTAAATAACTACTAGCTATTTAACTAACGAACTAACTAACTAAATAACTGACCAATTAACTAACTAACTAACTAATTAACTAACTAACTAGCTACCTTCGTACATACCCACTAACTAACTAACTTACTAACTAACTAATTAACTAACTAATTAATTAACTAATTAACTAACGAACTACTAGTTAACTAACTAACTAACTAACTAACTAAATAACTAACTAATTAACTAATTAACTAACTAACTAACTAACTACTAGCTAACTAACTAACTAGTTAACTATCTAACTTACTAACTAACTACCTTTATACATACCTACTAACTAACTAACCAACTACCTTTGTAACTAAATAACTAAAAAACTAACTAATTAACTAAATAACTAAACAACTAACTAATTAACAAACTAACTAACTAACTAACTAAATAACTATTAATTATCTAATTAACTAACAAACGAACTAACAAACAAACTAACTAACTAACTAACTAACTAACTAACTAACTACCTTCTTACATACATATTTACTAACTAACTAACTAACGAACTAACTAACTAACTAACCAACTAACTAACTAACTTACTACTAGATAACTAACTAAATAACTAACTAATTAATTAGCTAATTAACTAACAAACTATCTTTCTACATACCTATTAACTAACTAACTAACTAACTAACTAATTAACTAACTAACTAACTAACTAACTAACTACATACCTTCTTACATAACCGCTAACTAACTAAATAACTAACTAACTAACAAACAAACTAACTAACTAACTAACTACTAGCTAACTAACTAACTAAATAAATAACTAACTGATTAACTAACTAACTAACTAACTAACTAACTACTTGATAACTAACTCACTTATTAACTAACTAACTAATTAACTAACTATCTAACTAACTAACTAACTACGTTTTTACATACATATTAGCTACTAACTAACTAACTAACTCACTAACTCACAAACTAACTAATTAACTAGTTAGTTAGTTAGTTAGTTTGATAGTTAGTTAATTAGTTAGTTAGTTATTAGTTAGTTTGTAGGTATGTAGGATGGTAGTTAGTTAGTCGGTTAGTTAGTCAATTAGTTAGTTAGTTTGTTAATAGGTATATAGGAAGACAGTAAGTTAGTTAGTTAGTTAGATAGATACTAGTTAATAGGTATGTAGGAAGACAATTAGTTAGCTAGTTAGTTAGTTAATTAGTTAGTTAGTTAGATACTAGTTAATTAGTTAGTTAGTAAGTTAGTTAGATAGTTAGTGAGTTTGTAGGAAGGTAGTTAGTTAATTAGTTAGTTATGTAGTTAGCTATTTAGTTAGTTTATAGGTATGTATGAAGATAGTTAGTTAGTTAGTTAATTAGTTCGTTATTTAATTAGTAAGTTTGTTAGTTCTCTAGTAGTTAGTTAGTTAGCTAGTTAGTTATTTAGTTAGTTAGTAAGTTAGTTAGTTAGTTAGTGGGAATGTAGTTAGTTAGTTAATTATATAGTTAATACGTATGTAGGAAGATGGTTATTTAGTTAGTTAGTTGGTTTGTTAATTAGTTAGTTAGTTATTTAGTTATTTAGTCAGTTAGTTAGTTAGTTAGTTATTTAGTTATTTAGTTAGTTAGTTAGTTAGTTAGTTAGTTAGTTAATTAGTTAGTTATTTAGTTATTTAGTTATTTAGTTATTTAGTTATTTAGTTAGTTAGTTAGTTATTTAGTTATTTAGTTATTTAGTTAGTTAGTTAGTTATTTAGTTAGTTTGAAAGGTAGTTAGTTAGTTAGTTAGTTAATAGGCATGTATGAAGGTAGTTAGTTAGTAAGTTAGATAGTTAATTACTTAGTTAGTTAGCTAATGGTTTGTTAGTTAGTTAGTTAGTTATTTAGTTATTTAGTTAGTTAGTTAGTTAACTAGTAGTTAGTTAGTTAATTAGTCAATTAATTAGTTAATTAATTAGTTAGTTTGTAAGTTAGTTAGTTAGTGGGTATGTACGAAGGTAGCTAGTTAGTTAGTTAATTTGGTAGTTAGTTAGTTAATCAGTTAGTTAGTTAGTTAGTTAATTAGTTAGTTATTTATTTATTTAGTCAGTTAGTTAAATAGCTAGTAGTTATTTTGATAGTTATTTATTTATTTCGTTAATAACTTAGTTAGTGGGTATGTAGGAAGGTAGTTGGTAAGTTAGTTAGTTAGTTAATATGTATGTAAGAAGATTGATAGTTTGTTAATTAGTTAGTTATTTAGTTAGTTATCTAGTAGTTAGTTAGTTAGTAAGTTAGTTAGTTTGTTAGTTAGTTAATTAGTTAGTTAGTCAATGTGTATGTGAGAGGATAGTTAATTAGTTAGTTAGTTAGTTAATTATCTAGTTAGTTAGTTAGTTAGTTAGTTAGTTAGTTAGTTAATTAGTTAGTTCTTTAGTTAGTTAGTTAGTGAGCTAGTAGTTAGTTAGTTAGTGAGTTAGTTAGTTAATCAATATGTATGTATCAAGGTAGTTTATTTGTTAGTTAGATAGTTAGTTATTTAGTTAGTTAGTTCATTAGTTAGTTAGTTAGTTAGTTAGTTAGTCAGTTAGTTATCATGTAGTTAGTTAGTTATTTAGGTCATCAGTTATTTATTTATTTAGTTAGTTAGTTAGTTAGCTAGTAGTTAGCTAGTTAGTGATTTAGTTAGTTAGTTAGTTAGTCTGTTGGTGGGTATGTAGGAAGGTAGTTTGCTAGTTAGTTAGTAAATTAATAGGTATTTAAGAAGATATCTAGTTAGTAAATTAGTTAGTTATTATGTTAGTTATCTAGTAATTAGTTAGTTAGTTATTTTGTCAGCTAGCTAGTAGATTAGTTAGTTAGTTAGTTATCTAGTAGTTAGTTAGTTAGTTCTTTAGTTAGTTAATTAGTTAGTTATTTAGTTAGTTAGTTTGTTAGTTATCTAGTGGTTAGTTAGTTAACTAGTTAGTTATTTTGGTAGTTAGATAGTTAGTTAGTTAGTTAATTGGTATGTAGGAAGGTAGGTAGGTAGTTAGTTAATTAGTTAGTTAATAGGTATGTAGGAAGATAGTTATTTAGTTAATTTGTTAATTAGTTAATTTGTTAGTCACTTAGTTATTTAGTTAGTTAGTTAGTTAGTTAGTTAGTTAGTTAGTTTGTTAGTTAGAAAGGCAGTTAGTTAGTTAGTTAGTTAATAGGTATGTAGGAAGATAGTTATTTATTTAGTTAGTTAGTTAGATAGCTAGCCAGTAGTTAGCTGGTTAGTTATTCATTTAGTTAGTTGCTTAGCTAGTTGGTGGGTATGTGGGAATGTTGTTAGTAAGTTAGTTAGTTAGTTAATCAGTTAGTTATTATGTTAGTTATCTATTAATTAGTTAGTTAGATATTTTGTCAGCTAGCTAGTAGTTAGTTAGTTATTTAGTTATCTAGTAGTTAGTTAGTTATTTAGTTAGTGAACCAGTAAGTTATTTAGTTAGTTAGTTTATTAGTTATCTTGTAGTTAGTTAGCTAGCTAGCTACTTATTTAGTTAGATAGATAGTTAGTTAGTTAGTTAGTTAGCGGTAAGGTAGTTAGTTAGTTAGTTAGTTAGTTAGGTCGTTAATAGGTATGTAGGAAGATAGTTATTTAATTATTTAGTTAGTTTGTTAATTAGTTAATTTGTTAGTTAGTTAGTTAATAGGTATGTATGAAGGTAGTTAGTTAGTAAGTTAGTTAGTTAACTAGTTAGTTAGTTACCTAGTAATTTGTTAGTTAGTTAGTTAATTAGTCAGTTGGTTATTTAGTTAGTTAGTTAGTTAGTTAGTTATTTGACTAGTAGTTAGTTACATAATTAGTTAATTAATTAGTTAGTTAATTCGTTAGTTAGTAAGTTAGTTAGTTTGTGGGTATGTACGAAGGTAGCTAGTTAGTTAATTAGTTAGTTTGTTAGTTAATTAGTTACTTATTTAGTTAGTTAGTTAGTTAGTTAGTTAGTTAATTAGTTAGTTATTTATTTAGTTAGTTAGTTAATTACTTAGCTAGAAGTTAGTTAGTAATTTAGTTAATTAATTAGTTAGTTAATTAGTTAGTTAGTTAGTTAGTTAGTATGTTCGTTAGTTAGTGGGTATGTAGAAAGGTATGTACTTAGTTAGCTAGTTAGTTAATTAGTTAATTACCTTGTAGTTAGTTAGTTAGTTAGTTAGTTAGTCAGTTAAACAGTTAGTTAGTTGGTTAATATATATATAAGAAGGTAGTTAGTTAATTAATTAGATAGTTAGCTAACTAGTTAGATAGTTAGTTCGTTAGTTACTTAGTCATTTTGTTAGTTAGTTAGTTACTTAGTTAGCTAATAGTTAGTTAGTTAGTCCGATAGTTGGTTAATTAGTTATTTAATATGTATGTAGGAAGAAATTTAGTCAATTAGTTAGCTATTTAGTTAGTTATATATTTGTTAGTTTGTTAGTTAGTTAGATAGTTAATTAGTTAGTTAGGTAGTTTGTTATCTAGTAGTTGTTTAGTTATATAGTTAATTAATTAGTTAGTTATTTTGTTAGTTAGGTAGCTAGTTAGTTAGTTAGTTAGCTAGCTAGTAGTTAGTTAGTTATTAGTTTGTTAATAGGTACGTAGGAAGGAAGGTATGTAGTTAATTAGTTAGTTAGTTAGTTAGTTAATTAATTATTAGTTAGTTTGTTAGTTTGTGGGTATGTAGGAAAGGTAGCAAGTTAGTTAACAAGTTAGTAAGTTAGTTAGTTATCTTGTAGTTAGTTAGTTAGTTTGTAAATTAGTTAGTTAGTTAGTTAGTTAGTTAGTTAGTTAGTTAGTTAGTGGGTATGTAAGAAGGTAGTTAGTATTTAGTTAGTTAGTTAGTTAGTTAGTTAGTGAGTGAATGAGCTTGTAAGTTCATTAGTTAGTTAGTTAGTTAATCAGTTAGTTATTTAGTTAGTTAGTTAATATGTATGTAGAAAAGGTAGGTAATTAGTCAAATAGTTATTTAATTAGTTAGTTATCTAGTAGTTAGTTAGTTAGTTAGTTAAGTAGTTAGTTATTTAGGTACTGAGCTAGTAGTTGGTCAGTTAATTAGTTATTTAGTTAGTTAGTTCGTTAGTTAGTGGTTATGGAGAAAGGTAGTTAGTTAGTTGGTTAGTTAGTTACTTAATTAGTTAGTTAGTTAATAGGTATGTAGGAAGATAGTGAGCTAGTTAATTAGTTAGTTATTTAGATAGTCATCTAGTAGTTAGTTAGTTAGTTTGTTAGTTATTTAGTTATTTAGTTAGTTAGTTAGTTATTTAGTTAGTTAGATACTAGTTAATTAGTTAGTTAGTTAGTTAGTTAGTGAGTTTGTAGGAAGGTAGTAGGTATGTAGGAAGGTAGTTAGTTTGTTAGTTTGTTAGTTTGTTAGTTTGTTTGTTTGTTAGTTATGTAGTAAATTTGTAGGAAGGAAGGTAGGTAGTTAATTAGTTAGTTAGTTAATTATTTATTTAATTAATTAGTTATAAATTAGTTAGTTTGTTAGTGGGTATGTAGGAAAGGTGGCCAATTAGTTACTTAGTTACTTAGTTAACTAGTTAGTTAGTTGGTTAGTTATCTAGTAGTTAGTTAGTTAGTTAGTAAATTAGTTAGTTATTTAGTTAGTTAGTTAGTTAGTTAATGGGTATGTACGAAAGGTAGCTAGTAAGTTACTTAGTTACTTAGTTAACTAGTTAGTTAGTTAGGTAGTAGTTAGTTAGTTAGTTAGTTAGTTAGTTAGTTCGTTAGTTAGTTAGTCAGTGGGTTTGTTGGAAAGTAGTCAGTTAGTTAGTTACTTAGTTAGTATGTACGTTTGTTAGTGGGTATGTAGGATAGTTAGTTAGTTAGTTAGTTAGTTAGTTTGGTAGTTAATTAGTTAATTAGTTAGTTAGCTAGTAGTAAGTTAGTTAGTTAGTTAATAGTGAGTTAGTCAATTTATCATTTAGTTCGTTAGTTAGTTAGTTATTATGTATGTAAAACGGTAGGTAGTTAGTTAGTGAGATAGTTAGTTAATTAGTTAGTTAGTTAGTTATCTTGTAGGTATTTAGTTAGTTAGTTTGTTAGTTAGTCAATCAGTTAGTTATTTAGTTAGTTAGTCAGCGAGTAGTTAGTTAGTTAGTTAGTTAGTTAATTAGGTAGTTAATTTGGTAGTTAGTTAGTTAGTTAGTTAGTTAGCTAGTCGTTAGTAAGTTAGTTATTTATCTATTTAGTTAGTTAGTGGTTACGTAGGAAGGTAGGTTGTTAGTTAGTTAGTCAATATGTATGTAGGAAGATAGTTAGTTAGTTAATTAGTTAGTTATTTAATTAGTTATCTAGTAGTTAGTTAGTCATTTAGTTAGTTAGTTAGTAATCTAGTAGTTAGTTAGTTAGTTAATAAGTTAGTTAGTTACTTTGTTAATATGTATGTAAGAAGGTAGTTAGTACGTTAGTTAGTTAGATATATAGTTAGTTAATTAGTTAGTTAGTTAATTAGTTAATTAATGGGTATGTAGGAAGGTAGTTAGTTAGTTAGTTTGTTAGTTAGTTAGCTAGCAAGTAGTTAGTGAGTTACTTTGTTAGTTAGCTAGTTAGTTAGCAAGTTAGTTAGTTAGTTAGTTAGTTACTTAGTTAGTTAGGATGTAGGATGCTAGCTAGATAGTTAGTTAGTTAGTTAATTAGTTAGTTAGATAGTTGGTTAGTTAGTTTGTTAGTTAGTTAGTAAGTTAGTTAGTTAGTTAGTTAGTTAGTTAGTTAGTGGGTTTGTATGAAGGTAGTTAGTTAACTATTTAGTTAGGTAGTTAGTTTTTTTGTTAGTTAAAAGGTATGTATGAAGGTAGTTAGTAAGTTAGTTTGTTAATTAGTTATTTAGTTAGTTAGCTACTAGTTAATTAGTTAGTTAGTTAGTTAGTTAGTTAATTAGTTAGTTTGTTATTTATATAGTTAGTTAGTTAATTAGATAGCTAGTAGTTAGTTAGTAAATTAGTTAATTAATTAGTTAATTAGTTAGTTAGTTAGTTAGTTAGTACCTTCGTTAGTTGGTGGGTATGTTGAAAAGTAGCTAGTTAGTTAGTTTGTTAATTACCTAGTAGTTTGTTAGTTAGTTAGTTAGTCAGTTAATCAGTTAGTTAGTTAGTTAGTTAGTTAAAATGTATGTAAGAAGGTAGTTAGTTAGTTAATTAATTAGATAGTTAATTATTTAGTTTGTTAGTTAGTTAGTTAGTTAGTTAGTCAGTTATTTAGTTAGTTAGTTAGTTAGGTAATAGTTAGTTAGTTCGATAGTTAGTTAATTAGTTATTTAATATGTATGTAGGAAGATAGTTAGTTAATTAGTTAGCTATTTAGTTAGTTAGTTAGTTAGTTAGTTAGTTATCTAGTAGTTGTTTAGTTATATAGTTAGTTATATAGTTAGTTATTTAGTTAGTTAGTTAGTTAGTTACTTACGTAGTAGTTAGTTAGTTAGTTAGTTTGTTAGTAGGTACGTAGGAAGGAAGGTAGGTAGTTAATTAGTTAGTTAGTTGATTATTTATTTAATTAATTAGTTATATAAGTTAGTTAGTTAGTTAGTGGGTATGTAGGAAAGCTAGCCAGTTAGTTACTTAGTTACTTAGTTAACTAGTTAGTTAGTTAGTTAATTATCTAGTAGTTAATTAGTTAGTTAGTTACTTAGTTAGTTAGTTAGTGAGTTAGTTAGTTAGTTAGTTAGTTAGTTAGTTATTTAGTTATTTAGTTAGTTAGTTAGTTATTTAGTTAGTTAGATACTAGTTAATTAGTTAGTTAGTTAGTTAGTTAGTGATTTTGTCGGAAGGTAGTTAGTTAATTAGTTTGTTAGGTAGTTAGCTATTTAGTTAGTTTATACGTATGTATGACGGTAGTTAGTTAGTTAGTTAGGTAATTAGTTCGTTATTTTGTTAGTTAGTTAGTTAGTTAGTAGTTAGTTAGTTATATCGTTAGTTAATTTGTTAGTTAGTTAGCTAGTTAGTTAGCTAGCTAGTACTTAGTTAGTTAGTTAGTTTGTTAGTAGGTACGTAGGAAGGAAGGTAGGTAGTTAATTAGTTAGTTAGTTGATTATTTATTTAATTAATTAGTTATAAGTTAGTTAGTCTGTCAGTGGGTAAATAGGAAAGGTAGCCAGTCAGTTACTTAGTTACTTAGTTAAGTAGTTAGTTAGTTAGTTAGTTATCTACTAGTTAGTTAGTTAGTGATAAGAGGAAAATAAAGCACCTTTTTGATATCTAATTTGGGGATTTTAGCCCTTTTGAATCACAACTTATATATATAATTGTTCATATTTAAAATTGCAAGAATATTTCTTCACGAAGTGTGTTTTATTGATAATTTCAGGTTTTTGGGCGAAAGTTTTTGACATAGCTAGTAGTTAGTTAGTTAATTAGTTAGTTACTTAGTTAGTTAGCGGTTATGTAAGAAGGTATGTAGTTAGTTAGTCAGTTGGTTAGTTAATTAATTAGTTAATAGGTATGTAGAAAGATAGTTTGTTAGTTAATTTGATAGTTATTTAGTTAGTTATCTAGTAGTTAGTTAGTTGGTTAGTTAGTTAGTTGGTTGGTTAGTTAGTTCGTTAGTTAGTTCGTTAGTTAATTGGTTAGTTAGTTTGTTAGTAAATATGTATGTAAGAAGGTAGTTAGTTTGTTAGATAGTTAGTTAATTAGTTAGTTAATTAGTTAGTTAGCTAGTAGTTAGTTAGTTAGTTAACTAGTTATTTATTTAGTTAGTCAGTTAATTAGTTAGTTATCTAGTAGTAAGTTAGTTAGTTAGTTAGTTCGTTAGCTAGTAGTTAGCTGGTTAGTTATTTATTTATTTAGTTTGTTAGTTAGTTGGTTGGTATGTAGGAAGGTAGGTAGTTAGTTAGTTAGTTAGTTAGTTTGTTAATAGGTATTTAAGACAATAGTTAGTTAGCAAATTAGTTAATTATTATGTTAGTTATCTAGTTATTAGCTTGTTAGTTATTTTGTTAGCTAGCTTGTAGTTAGTTAGTTAGTTAGTTATTTAGTTTGTTTGTTTGTTAGTTATCAAGTAGTTAGTTAGTTAGTTATTTAGTTAGTTATCTAGTAGTTAGTTAGTTAGCTAGTTAGTTATTTAGTTAGTTAGATAGTTAGTTAGTTAGTTAGTGGGAAGGTAGGTAGTGAGTTAGTTAGTTAGTGGATATGTTGGAAGTTAGTTAGTTAATTAGTTAGATTGTTAGTTAATATGTATGTACGAAGATAGTTATTTAGTTAGTTTTTTAATTAGTTAATTAGTTAGTTAGTAAGTTATTTAGTTATTTAGTTAGTTAGTTAGTTAGTTAGTTAGTTAGAAAGATAATTAGTTAGTTAGTTAGTTAGAAAGATAATTAGTTAGTTAGTTAGTTAATTAGTTAGTTGTTTAGTTAGTTAGTTAGTTTACTAGTAGTTAGTTAGTTAATGAGTTAATTAATTAGTTAGTTAATTAGTTAGTTATTAAGTTAGTTAGTTAGTGGGTATGTACGAAGGTAGCTAGTTAGTTAGTTAATTTGTTAGTTAGTTAGTTAATTAGTTAGCTAGTTAGTTAATTAGTTAGCTAGTTACTTAATTAGTTAGTTTGTTATTTATTTATTTGGTTAGTTACTTAGTTAGTGGGTATGTAGGAAGGTAGTTAGTAAGTTAGTTAGTTAGTTAGTTAGTTAATATGTATGTAAGAAGATAGTTTGTTATTTAGTTAGTTATCTAGTAGATAGTTAGTTAGTTAGTTAGTTAGTTAGTTAGTTAGTTAGTTAGTTAGTTATTTTTTCTGTTACCTAGAAATTAGTTAGTTAGTTACTTTTTTTGTTAGCTAGAAGTTAGTTAGTTAGTTTGTTTTTTACAAATTAGTTGGTTAGTTAGTTAGTTAGTCAGGTAACTTGTTAGTTATTTAGTTAGTTAGTTAGTTAGCGAGTAGTTAGCTAGTAATTTGTTTAGTTAGCTAGTTAGTTGGTGGGTATGCAAAAAGGTAGTTAGTTAGTTAGTTAGTTAGTTAATAAGTATATAGGAAGATAGTTAGTTAGTTAATTAGTTAGTTATTTAGATAGATATCTAGTAGTTAGTTACATAGTTTGTAAGTTATTTGTTAGTTAGTTATTTAGTTAATTAACCAGTAGTTAGTTGGTTAGTTAGTTATTTAGTTAGTTAGTTAACTAGTTAGTTATTTAGTAAGTTAGTTAGTTAATAAGTACGTAGGAAGATAGTTAGTTAGTAAATTAGTTAGTTATTTAGTTAGTTGTCTGTTAGTTAGTTGGTTAGCTAGTAAGTTATTTAGTTATTTAGTTATTTATCTAGTAGTTTGTTAATTCGTTAGTTAGTTAGTTAGTTAGTTAGTTAGTTAGTTAGTTAGTTAGTTAGTTAATTAGTTAGTTAATTAATATGTATGTAACAAGGTAGTTAGTTAGTTTGTTAGTTAGTTAGTTTGATAGTTAGTTAATTAGTTAGTTAGTTATTAGTTAGTTAGTCGGTATGTAGGATGGTAGTTAGTTAGTTGGTTCGTTAATCAATTAGTTAGTTAGTTAGTTAGTAAATAGGTAGATCGGAAGATAGTTAGTTAGTTAGTTAGTTAGATAGATACTAGTTAATAGGTATGTAGGAAGACAATTAGTTAGTTAGTTAGTTAGTTAATTAATTACTTAGTTAAATACTAGTTAATTAGTTAGTTAGTTAGTTAGTTTGTTAGTTAGTTAGTTAGTTAGTGACTTTGTAGGAAGGTAGTTAGTTAATTAGTTAGTTAGGTAGTTAACTATTTAGTTAGTTTATATGTATGTATGAAGGTAGTTAGTTAGTTAGTTTGTTAATTAGTTCGTTATTTAGTCAGTTAGTTAGTTAGTTAGCTAGCTGTTAGTTAGATAGTTAGTTATCTAGTAGTTAGTTAGTTAGTTAGTTGGCTGGTTAGTTAGTTAGTTAGCTAGCTAGCGAGTAGTTAGTTAGTTAGTTAGTCAGTTAGTTAGTTAATAGGTATGTAGGAAGTTAGTTAGCTAGTTAGTTAATTTGTTAGCTAGTAGTTAGTTAGTTAGATAATTAGATAGTTAGTTAATTAGTTAGTTAGTTAGTTAGTTAATTAGTAAGTAAGTTAGTTAGTTAGTTAATCAGTTAGTTATTTAGTTAGTTACTTAGTTAGTTAGCTAGTAGTTAGTTAGTTAGTGAGTTAGTTAGTTAATCAATATGTATGTATCAAGGTAGTTAGTTAGTTAGTTAGTTAGTTAGTTAGATAGTTAGTTAATTAGTTAGTTAGTTAATTAGTTAGTTAGTTAGGTCATCAGTTAGTTAGTTCGTTATCTAGTAGTTAGTTAGTTAGTTAAGGCATTAGTTGGTTATTTACTTAGTTAGTTAGTTAGTTAATTAGCTAGTAGTTAGATGGTTAGTTATTTATTTTGTTAGTTAGTTAGTTAGTTGGTGGGTATGTAGGAAGGTAGGTAGTTAGTTAGTTAGTTAGTTAGTTAATAGGTATTTAAGTAGATAGTTAGTTAGTAAATCAGTTAGTTATTATGTTAGTTATTTATTAATTAGTTAGGTAGTTATTTTGTCAACTAGCTAGTAGTTAGTTAGTTAGTTATTTAGTTAGTTAGTTAGTTAGTTATCTAGTAGTTAGTTAGTTAGTTATGTAGTTAGTTAGTTAGTTAGTTTGTTATCTAGAAGTTAGTTAGTTAGCTAGTTACTTATTTAGTTAGTTAGATAGTTAGTTAGTTAGTGGGAAGGTAGTTAGTTAGTTAGTTAGTAGGTATGTAGGAAGGTAATTAGTTAGTTAGTTAGTTAGTTAATAGGTATGTAGGAAGATAGTTAATTATTTAGTTAGTTTGTTAATTAGTTAATTTGTTAGTTTGTTAGTTATAGTTAGTAAGTTGGTTAGTTAACTAGTTAGTTAGTTAGCTAGTAGCTTGATAGTTAGTTAGTTAATTAGTTAGTTAGTTCATTAGTTAACTAGTAGTTAGTTAGATAATTAGTTAATTAATTATTTAGTGAATTAGTTAGTTAGTAAGTTAGTTAGTAAGTGGGTATGTACGAAGGTAACTAGTTAGTTAGTTAATTTTATAAATTAGTTTGTTAATTAGTTAGTAAGTTAGTTAAGTAGTTAGTTATTTATTTAGTTAGTTAGTTAAATAGCTAGTAGTAGTTATTTAGTTAGTTATTTATTTATTTAGTAGGTTACTTAGTTAGTGGGTATGTAGGAAGGTAGTTAGTAAGTTAGTTAGTTAGTTAGTTAGTTAGTTAGTATGCATGTAGGAAGATAGTTATTTATTCAGTTAGCTAGTAGTTAGTTAGTTAGTAAGTTAGTTATCTAGTAGTTAGTTAGGTATGTACGAAGGTAGGTAGTTAGTAAGTTAGTTAATTTTTTAATTAGCTTGTTAGCTAGTAGTTAGTAAGTTAGTTAGTTAGTTAATTAGTTAGTTGGTTACTTAAATAATTGGTGGGTATGTTTAGTTAGTTAATAGGTATATAGGAAGTTAGTTAGTTAGTTACTTAATGAGTTAGTTAATTGGTTAGGTAGTTAGTTAGTTAGTTATTTAATACGCATGTATAAAGGTAGTTAGTAAGTTAGTTCGGTAGTTAATTATGTAATTTGTTAGTTAGCTAGTAGTTAGTTAGTTAGTTAGTTAATTAGTTTGTTACATAAATTAGTTAGTTACTTAATTAGTTAGTTAGTTAGTTATTAAATAGGAAAGTAGTTAGTTAGTTAGTTAGCTACTAAGTGTGTTAGCTAGTAGTTACATAGTTAGTTAGTTAATAGGTATGTAGGAAGGAAGTTAGTTAGTTAGTTAGTGAGTTAGTTAATAGGTATGTAGGAAGATAGTTAGTTACTTAGTTAATAGGTATGTAGGAAGATATTTAGTTAGTATGTTCGTTAGTTAGTGGGTATGTAGGAAGGCGACTAGTTAGGTTGGTTAGTAAGTTAATCAATTTGTTACTTGAGTTACTTATTTAGTTAGTTAGTTAGTTAGTTAGTTAGCCATTAGTTAGTTAGTTAGTTAACTATTTAGTTATTTAGTTAGTTAGTTAGCCAGTAGTTAGTTAGTTAGTTAACTAGTTAATTATTTAGTTAGTTAGTCAGTTATTTAGTTAGTTAGTTAACTAACTAACAAGCTAAATAACTGACTAACTAACTAAATAACTAACAAGTTAACTAACTAGCTAACTACTGGCTAACTAACTAACTAACTACTGGCTAACTAACTAACTAACTAACTAACTAACTAACTAAATAACTAACTAGTTAACTAACTAACTAACTAACTACCTTCTTACATACATATTTACTAACTAACTAACTAACCAACTAACTAACTAACTACTAGATAACTAACTAAGTAACTAACTCATTAAATAACTAATTAACTAACAAACTTTCTTTCTACATACCTATTAACTAACTAACTAACTAACTAATTAACTAACTAACTGACTAACTAACTACATACCTTCTTACATAACTGACTAACTAACAAAATAACTAACTAACTAACTAACTAACTATATAACTAACTACTAGCTAACTAACTAACTAAATAAATAACTAACTGATTAACGAACTAACTAACTAGCTACTTGATAACTAACTCACTTATTAACTAACTAACTAATTAACTAACTATCTAACTAACTAACTAACTACTTTTTTACATACATATTAGCTACTAACTAACTAACTAACTCGCTAACTAACTAACTATATAATTAACTGATGACCTAACTAACTAACTAACTACTAGATAACTAACTAACTAACTGACTAACTAACTAACTAATTAACTAACTAACTAATTAACTACCTATCTAACTAACTAACTAACCACCTTGATACATACATATTGATTAACTAACTAACTCACTAACTAACTAACTACTAGCTAACTAACTTACAAACTAACTAAATAACTAACTGATTAACTAACTAACTAACTAATTAACTAACTATCTAATTAACAAACTAACTAACAACCTTCTTAGATACTAACTAACTAACTAACTAACTAACAACTAGCTAATTAACTAACTATCTAACTAACTAACTACCTTCTTACATACATATTGACTAACTAACTAACTATCTAATTAACTAACTAACTAACTAACTAACTAACTAACTTACTTACTAACTAACTACTAACTAACTAACTACTAGCTGACTGAATAACTAACTAACTAACTTACTAACTGACTAACTACAAGATAACTAACTAAATAATTAACTAACTAACTAACTATCTTCCTACATACATATTAACTAACTTACTAACTAACTAACTAACTAACTAACTAACTTACTAACTACCTTCATACAGACCCACTAACTAAGTAACTAAATAAAATAATAAATAACTAACTAAATAACTACTTGTTATTTACCTCACTAACTAACTAAATAAATAACTAACTAATTAACTAATTAACTAACTAACTAACTAATTTACTAATTAACTAACAAATTAACTAACTAGCTACCTTCGTACATACCCACTAACTAACTAACTACCTAACTAACTAATTAACTAACTAATTAATTAACTAATTAACTTACTAACTACTAGTTAACTAACTAACTAACTAACTAACTAACTAAATAACTAACTAACTAACTAACTTACTACAACAGAACTAACAAACTAACTAACTAAATAACTAACTGACTAACTAATGAACTTACTACTAGATAACTAACTAACTAGCTAACTAACTAAATAACTACCTAATTAACAAATTAACAAACTAACTACCTTCCTACATACCTATTAACTAACTAACTAACTACCTTCCTACATACCCATTAACTAACTTCCTACATACCCACTAATTAACTATCTAACTAAATAACTACCTAGCTAGCTAACTAACTAACTAAATAACTAATTGGTTAACTAACTAAATAACTGACTACTAGTTAACTAACTAACTAACTAACTACGAGCTAGCTGACAAAATGACTAACTCACTAACTAATTACTAGATAACTAACATAATAACTAACTAATTTACTAACTAACTATCTTCTTAAATACATATTAACTAACTAACTGACTAACTAATTAACGAACTACCTTCCTACATACCCAACAACTAACTAACTATCTAAATAAATATATAACTAACCAACTAACTACAAGCTAACTAACTAACTAACTAACTAACTAACTAACTAAATAACTAGCTGATTACCTAACTAACCAACTAACTACTAGATAACTAACTAAATAACTAACTGATTAATTAACTAACTAATTAAATAACTAACTATCTAACTAATTAACTATCTAACTACCTTCATACACACATATTGATTAACTAGCTAACTCACTAACTAACTACTAGCTAACTAACTAAGTAACTAACTAAACAACTAACTGATTAATTAACTAACTAACTAACTAATTAACTATCTAACTAACTAACATACTAACTACCTTCTCACGTAATATTAACTAACTAACTAACTAACTAATTTATTAACTGACAAACTAACTAACTAACTAACTACTAGCTAAGTTGCTCACTAATTAACTAACTAACAAACTAACAAATAACTAGCTACCTTCCTACATACCCACTTACTAACGAACATACTAACTAAATAACTAACTAACTAACTAACTAAGTAACTAAGTAACGATCTTCCTACATACCTATTAACTATCTAACTAACTAACAAAGTAACTAACTAACTAACTGACTAACTAACTAACAAACTTTGTACATACCAATTGACTATCTAACTAAGTACCTACTAGCTAACAAATTGACTAGCTAACTAACTAAATAACTAATTAACTACCTTCCTACAAAACAACAAATTAATTAAGTAACAAACTAACTAATTGGACTAACTAACTTAGTAACTAACTACTAGCTACCTAACTAATTAACTAATTGACTAACAAACTAAGTTACTAACTAACCATCTTCATATATACATATTAACTAACTAATTAATTAACTACCTAACTAATTAACTTACTACCTTCGTACAAACGCACTAACTAACTAACAAACATACAAACTAACTAACTAAATAACTAACTAGTTAACTCACAAACTAACTAATTAACAAACTAACTAACTTACTACTAGCTGACTAACTAATTGACCAATTAACTAACTAACTAACTAACTAGCTACCTTCTTACATACCCAAACTAACTAACTAACTAACTTACTAACTTACTATCTAATTTACTATCTAACTAAATAACTAAATAACTAACTAACTAACTAACGAACTAACTAACTAACTAACTAACTAATTACTAGCTAACTGACTAAATAACTAACTAAGTAACTAGCTAACTAACTAACTACTAGATAACTAACTAGCTAACTAACTAATTAACTAACTAATTATCTTCCTACATACATATTAACTAACTAACTAACGAACTAACTAACTAACTTACTACTAGCTAACTGAATAACTAACTAACTAACTAACTAACTGACTAACTACTAGATAACTAACAAAATAACTAACTAATTAACTAACTAACTATCTTCTTACATACATATTAACTAACTAACTAATTGACTAACTAACCACTAGTTAACTAACTATCTAAACTAACTAAGTAACTAACTAACAAACTACCTTCCAACATACCCACTAACTAAGTAACTAACTAACTATCTTCCGACATACCTATTAACTAACAAGCTAACTAACCTCCTACATACCCACTAACTAACTAACTAACTAAATAACTAACTAGTTAACTAAGTAACTACTACGTAACAAACTAATTAACTAACTAAATAACTAACTAGTTACCTAACAAACTACTAGCTACCAAACTAACTAACAAGTTAACTAACAAACTAGCTCACTAACTGACTAACTAACGAACTACTAGATAACTGTCTAAATACCTCTAATAAACCAACTAACTATCTTCCTACATACCTATTAACAAACTAACTAACCAAATAACTAACTAACTAACTAACTAAATAAATAAATAACTAACTTACTAACTCACTAACTAACTAACTAACTAACTAACTAACTTACTACTTGCTAAGTAACTAACTAACGAACTAACTAACTCAATAACTAACCGACCAACTAACTATCTAACTTCCTAACTCATTAACTAACTATCTAAATAACTAACTACCTTCTTACATACATATTAACTAACTAATTAACTAACTTATTAAGTAACTGATTAACTAGTATCTGTCTATCTAACTGGCTGACTAACAGTCTTCCTACATACCTATTAACTAACTAACTAACTACCTAACTAACTAGCTAATTGACTAACTAACCAAGTAACTAACTACCATCTAACTAACTTACTAACTAAGTAACTAACTAATTAACTAACTAACAATCAAAATACTTGATAACTAACTAACTAACTAATTGATTAACTAACTATCGAACTAAATAACTACCTTCTTACATAGATTTTAACTAACTGACTAACTAACTAACTTACTTACCAACTAACTAACCGACTATCTAACTAACTAATTAACTAACTAACTAACTATCTAGCCAGCTTCCTACAACCTAACTAACTAAGTAACTAACCAACTAACTAATTAACTAACTAGCTAACTAACTAAGTAACTCACTAACTTCTAGCTAGCTAACTAACTAACGAACTAACTAACTAACTACATACCTTCCTAAAAACCCATTAACTAACCCATTAGCGAAATATATATATAACTAACTAACTTACTAACTACCTTCTTGCATACATATTAACTAACTAACTAACAAAATAACTAACTATCTAACTAACTAACTAACTACTAGATTACTAACTAACTAACTAACTAACTACTAGACAACTAATTAAATAACTAACTAATTAACTAACTAACTATCTTCCTACATACATATTAACGAACTAACTAACAACCTACCTTGCTACGTAACCACTAACTAACTAAATAAATAAATAACTAAATAACTAACGACTAACTAACTAACTAACTAACTACCTTATTAACTAACTGATTAACTAACTAACTAACTAACTAACTACTGGCTGACTAACTGACTAAATAGCTAACTGATTAACTAACTAACTGACTAACTAACTAACTACAAGATAACAAACAAACAAACAAACTAACTAATTAACTAACTATCTAACTAACTACTTGCCTACATTTTTACATACATATTATCTAACTAATTAACTAACGAACTAACTGATAAACTGACTAAGTAATTAATTAACTAACTAACTAACTTACTACTAGCTAGCTACCTAACAAATTAACTAATTAACTAACTAATTAACTAATTAACTAACTAACTAACAAACTAACTAACTAACTAGCTAGCTACCTTCCTACCATACCCACTAACTAACGTACATACTAACTAAGTAACTAACTAACTAACTACTTTCCAACAAACCCACTGACTAACAGACTAACGAACTAACTAACTAACTAACTACTACCTAACTAACTAACTAACTAACTTGTTAAGTAACTAAGTAACTAACAAGCTACCTTTCCTACATACCCATTAGCTAACTAACTAACTAACTAAATAACTAACTAACTACTAGCTAACTAAGTGACTAACTAACTAACTAACTAAATAACTAACTAACTACTAGCTAACTAAGTGACTAACTAACTAACAAACTTGCTACTAGCTAACTGACTAACTAGGTAGTTAACTAAGTAACTAAGTAACTAACTAAATACTAAATAACTTACTTCCAAACTAAGTAACTAACTAACTAATTAACTAAGTAACTAACTTACTTACTAACTGATTAACTAACTAACTAACAACCAGCTAGCTAACAAACTAACTAACTACTAGATAACTAACTAAATAGCTAACTAATTAACTAACTACTAGATAACTAACTAAATAACAAACTAATTAACTAACTAACTATCTTCCTACATACCCACTAACCAAGTAAATAACTAAATAACTAAATAAGTACTAGTTATTTTACTAACTAAATAATTAACTAACTAATTAACTAACTAACTTTCAAATTAACCAATTAACTAACAAATTAACTAACTAACTAGCTACCTTCGTACATACCCACTAACTTACTAATTAATAGATAACAAATTAACTAACTACTGGCTAGCTGACAAAAATAACTAACTAACTAATTAATAGATAACAAACATAATAACTAACTAATTTACTAACTAACTATCTTCTTAAATATCAATTAATTAAATAACTAACTAACTGACTGCATTCCCACATACCCACCAACTAACTAACTAACTAACTAACTAAATAAATAACTAACCAACTAACTACTAGCTAACTAACTAACTAACTAACAAAATAACTAACTGATGACCTAACTAGATAACTAACTAACTGACTGACTAACAAACTAACTAACTAATTCGCAAACTAACTAATTAACTAACTATCTAACTAACTAACTAACTACCTTGATACATGCATATTGATCAACTAACTAACTAACTAACCAACTACTAGCTAACTAACTAAATAACTAACTGATTAACTAACTAACTAGCTTACTAACTAACTAATTAACTAACTATCTAACTAACTGACTAACTAACAACCTTCTTACATACTAACTAACTAACTAACTTACTACTAGCTAATTAACTAACTAACTAACTACCTAATTAACTAACTAACTTACTAACTAACTAACTACTAGCTAACTGAATAAGTAACTAACTAACTACTAGATAACTAACTAAATAACTAACTGATTAACTAACTAACTATCTTCCTACGTACATATTAATTAACTTACTAACTACCTTCCTACATACCCACTAACTAAGTAACCTACTAAATTAATAAATAAATAACTAACTAAATAACTACTAGCTATTTAACTAACTGACTAAATAAATAACTAACAACTTAACTAACTTACTAACTAATTAACTAACTAATTAAAAAATTAACTAACTAACTAGTTACCTTCGTACATACCCACTTACTAACTAACTTACTAACTAACTAATTAACTAATTATCTAACTAACTATTAGTTAACTAATTGACTAACAAACTAATTAACTAACTCACTAACTTACTACTACCTAACTAACAAACTTACTAATTATAACTAACAAACTAACAAATTAACTAATTAAAAACCTAACTAACTAAATAACTATCTTCCTACATACCTATTAACTAACTAACTAACTAACTAACTACCTTCCTACATACCTACTAACTAACTAACTACCTTCCCACGAACTAACTTACTATCTAACTAAATAACTAACTAGCTAACTAACTAACTTCTAGATGACTAACAAACTAACTAACTAAATAACTAACTACATAACTAACTAAGTAACTACTAGATAAGTAACAAACTAACTAAATAACTAACTAACTACTAGCTAGTTGACAAAATAACTAACTAACTAATTACTATATAACTAACATAATAACTAACTGATTTACTATCTAACTATCTTCTTAAATACCTATTAACTAACTAACTAACTAACTACCTACCTTCCTACATACCCACCAACTAACTACAAGCTAACTAACTAACTATCTAACTAACTAAATAACCAACTTATGACCTAACTAACTGACTAACTACTAGATAACGAACTAACTAACTGATGACCGAACTAACTAACTAATTAACTAACTATCTAACTAACTAACTAACTACCTTGATACATACATATTGATTAATTAACTAACTGACTACTAGCTAATTAACTAAGTAACTAACAAAATAACTTCCTAATTAACTAACTAACTAACTAACTAACTAATTAACTAGCTATCTAATTAACTAACTAACTAACTACTGGCTAACTAATTGACTAACTAGCTAACTAACTTCCCACGTACCTATTAACTAACTAACTGACTAATTAACAAACGAACTACTCGCTAGCTCGCTAACTAACTAACTAACCAGCCAACTAACTAACGCACTAACTACTAGCTAACTAACTAACTAACTAACTAACAGCTAGCTAACTAACTAACTAACTGACTAAATAACGAACTAATTAACAAACTAACTAACTAACTACCTTCGTACATACATATAAACTAACTAAATAGCTAACTACCTAACTGACTAATTAACTAACTACCTTCCGAAAAAGTCACTAACTAAGTAACTAACTAACTAAGTAACTAATTAACTAGTATCTAACTAAGTAACTAATTAACTAACTAACTAACTAACTAACTAATTGTCTTCCTACATACCTATTAACTAGTATCTATCTAACTATATAACTAACTAACCGTCTTCCTATCTACCTATTAACTAACTAAGTAACTTAGTAATTAACTAACTAACAAATTAACTATCTGGCAAACTAACTAACAACCTTTTTACATACATATTAACTAACTAACTGACTAACTAACTGATTAACTCACTAACTAACTAATTAACTAACTAACGAACTTACTACTAGCTAACTGACTAATTAACAAATTAACTAACTAACTAACTAACTAGCTACCTTCCTACACACCCACTGACTAACGAACATACTAACTAATTAACTTGCTAACTTACACACCCACTACCTTCCTACATACCCACTAACTATCTACCTTCCTACATACCCACTAACTAACTAACTAATTAACAAACTGTCTAATTAACTAACTAACTAACTAACAAGCTACTATCTTACTAACTAACTAACTAGTTAACTAAGTAACTAAGTAACTTACTAGCTACCTTTCCTACATACCCACTAACTAACTGACTAACTAACTTACTAACTAACTTACTAACTACAAGCTAACTAACAAACTAACTTGCCAACAAACTAACTACCTTCCTACATACCTATTAACTAACTAACTAACTAACTAACTAACTAACTAACTAACTAACTACTAGCTAGCTAGGTAACTAGCTAACTAACTAACTAGCCAACCAACTTACTAAGTAAATACTAGCTAACTAATTAACTAACTAACTAACTACTTGCTAACTAACTAACCGAGTAAATAACGAACTAATTAACTAACTAACTAACTACCTACCTTCATATATACCTATAAACTAACTAATTAGCTAACTACCTGACTAACTAATTAACTAACTACCTTCCTACATACCGACTAACTAACCAACTAACTAACTACCATCCTACATACCGACAAACTAACTGATAACTAACTAACTAATTTACTAACTACCAAACTAACTAACTAACTAACTAACTATCTGCCTTCTAACATACATATTAACTAACTAACCAACTAATTAATTAACTAACTAACAAACTAACTAACTAACTAATTAACTAACTACTAGATAAATAACTAAATGACTAACTAACTGACTAACTAACTAACTAAATACTAGAAAACTAACTAATTAACTAACTACTAGATAAATAACTAAATAACTAACTAACTGAGTAACTATGTAACTAACTACTAGATATCTATCTAAATAACTAACTAATTAACTAACTAACTATCTTCCTACATACTCATTAACTAACTAACTAACTAACTACCTTCCTGCATACCCACTAACTAACTACCTGACTTAAGAAATTACTAGCTAACTACTAGCTAACTGACTAACTAAGAAAATAACTAACTAGTTGACTAACTAACTAACTAACTATCCAACTAGTTGATAACTAACTAACTATATAACTAACTTACTCACTATTTAACTAACTAACTAACTAACTTACTAACTATTTAACTACCTAACAAACTAACTAACCAACTACTTGATAACTAACTAACTAACTAACTTACTTACTTACTTACTATTTAACTAACTAACTAACTACCTTCTTACATACATATTGACTAACTAACTAACTAACTAACTAACTAACTAACTAACTAAATTTCTAACTAACTAACTACTAGCTAACTGAATAAATAACTAACTAACTAACTAACTAATTACTAGATAACTAACAAAATAACTAATTATTTAACTAACTAACTATCTTCCTACATACATATTAACTAACTAACTAACTAACTAACTTACTAACTACCATCCAACATACCCACTAACTAAGTAACTAACTAAATAAATAAATAACTAACTAAATAACTACTAGCTATTCAACTTACTAACTAACAAAATAAATAACTAACTAATTAACTAACTAGCTAACTAGTTAACGAACTAACTAACTAACTAACTAACTAACTAACTAACTAACTAAATAACTAAATAACTAACTAACCAACTAACTAACTAATTAACAAACCAACTAACTAACTAAATAACCATCTTCCTACATACATATTAACTATATAATTAACTAACTAACTACCTTCCCACTAACTAACTAACTAACTTACTAACTAACTGAATAACTAACTAACTAGCTAACTAACTAACTACTAGAGAACTAAAAAACTTACTAATTAAATAACTAACTAGTTAACAAACTAACCAACTGACTAACTAACTAACTACTAAATAACTAACTAACTAACTAACTTACTCACTAACTAACTAACTAACTACTAGATAACTGACTAACTAACTAGCTAACTATCTACCTTCCTACATACATATTAACTAACTAACTAAGTAACTAACCAACTACTTGATAACTAACTAACTATATAACTGACTTACTCACTATTTAACTAACTAACTAACTAACTTACTAACTATTTAACTACCTAACAAACTAACTAACCAACTACTTGATAACTAACTAATTAACTAACTTACTTACTTACTATTTAACTAACTAACTAACTAACTAACTAACTACCTTCTTACATACATATTGACTAACTAACTAACTAACTAACTAACTAACTTTCTAACTAACTAACTAACAAACTAACTGACTACTAGCTAACTGAATAAATAACTAACTAACTAACTAACTAACTACTAGATAACTAACAAAATAACTAACTATTTAACTAACTAACTATCTTCCTACATACATATTAACTAACTAACTAACTAACTAACATACTAACTACCATCCAACATACCCACTCACTAAGTAACTAACTAAATAAATAAATAACTAACTAAATAACTACTAGCAATTCAACTTACTAACTAACAAAATAAATAACTAACTAATTAACTAACTAACTAACTAGTTAACGAACTAACTAACAAATTAACTAACAAATTAACTAACTAATTAATTAACTAATTAACTAAGTAACTACTAGTTAACTTACTAACTAACTAACTAACTAAATAACTAACTAATTAACTAACTAACTAATTAACTAACTAACTTACTAACTAACTACCTTCATACATACATATTAACTAACTAACTAACTACCTTTCTAACTAGCAAACTAACAAACAAACTAACTACCTAACTAAATAACTAAATAACTAAGTGACTAACTAATTAACTAATTAACAAATTAACTAAATAACTAAATAACTATATTCCTACATACATAATAACTAACTAACTTACCTACCTTCCTACATACCCACTAACTAACTAACTAACTAACTAACTAACTAACTAACTAACTAAATTTCTAACTAACTAACTACTAGCTAACTGAATAAATAACTAACTAACTAACTAACTAATTACTAGATAACTAACAAAATAACTAATTATTTAACTAACTAACTATCTTCCTACATACATATTAACTAACTAACTAACTAACTAACTTACTAACTACCATCCAACATACCCACTAACTAAGTAACTAACTAAATAAATAAATAACTAACTAAATAACTACTAGCTATTCAACTTACTAACTAACAAAATAAATAACTAACTAATTAACTAACTAGCTAACTAGTTAACGAACTAACTAACTAACTAACTAACTAACTAACTAACTAACTAAATAACTAAATAACTAACTAACCAACTAACTAACTAATTAACAAACCAACTAACTAACTAAATAACCATCTTCCTACATACATATTAACTATATAATTAACTAACTAACTACCTTCCCACTAACTAACTAACTAACTTACTAACTAACTGAATAACTAACTAACTAGCTAACTAACTAACTACTAGAGAACTAAAAAACTTACTAATTAAATAACTAACTAGTTAACAAACTAACCAACTGACTAACTAACTAACTACTAAATAACTAACTAACTAACTAACTTACTCACTAACTAACTAACTAACTACTAGATAACTGACTAACTAACTAGCTAACTATCTACCTTCCTACATACATATTAACTAACTAACTAAGTAACTAACCAACTACTTGATAACTAACTAACTATATAACTGACTTACTCACTATTTAACTAACTAACTAACTAACTTACTAACTATTTAACTACCTAACAAACTAACTAACCAACTACTTGATAACTAACTAATTAACTAACTTACTTACTTACTATTTAACTAACTAACTAACTAACTAACTAACTACCTTCTTACATACATATTGACTAACTAACTAACTAACTAACTAACTAACTTTCTAACTAACTAACTAACAAACTAACTGACTACTAGCTAACTGAATAAATAACTAACTAACTAACTAACTAACTACTAGATAACTAACAAAATAACTAACTATTTAACTAACTAACTATCTTCCTACATACATATTAACTAACTAACTAACTAACTAACATACTAACTACCATCCAACATACCCACTCACTAAGTAACTAACTAAATAAATAAATAACTAACTAAATAACTACTAGCAATTCAACTTACTAACTAACAAAATAAATAACTAACTAATTAACTAACTAACTAACTAGTTAACGAACTAACTAACAAATTAACTAACAAATTAACTAACTAATTAATTAACTAATTAACTAAGTAACTACTAGTTAACTTACTAACTAACTAACTAACTAAATAACTAACTAATTAACTAACTAACTAATTAACTAACTAACTTACTAACTAACTACCTTCATACATACATATTAACTAACTAACTAACTACCTTTCTAACTAGCAAACTAACAAACAAACTAACTACCTAACTAAATAACTAAATAACTAAGTGACTAACTAATTAACTAATTAACAAATTAACTAAATAACTAAATAACTATATTCCTACATACATAATAACTAACTAACTTACCTACCTTCCTACATACCCACTAACTAACTAACTAACTAACTAACTAACTAACTATCTAACTACCAAAATAACTAACTAACCACTAGATAACTAACAAACTAACTAACTAAATAACAAACTAGTTAACTAACTAAATAACTAACTAACTAACTACTAGATAATGAACTAACTAACAAACTAAACATCTAACTAACTGCTAGCTAGCTGACAAAATAACTAACTAATTACTAGATAACTAACATAATAACGAACTAATTTACTAACTAACTATCTTCTTAAATATCTATTAATTTACTAATTAACTAACTAACTACCTTCCTACATACCCACCAACTATCTAACAAACAAACTAACTAAATCACTAACTAGCTAACTACTATCTAACTAACTAACTAACTAAACAAATAACTAACTGATGACCTAACTAACTAACTAACTACAAGATAACTAACTAATTAACTGACTAACTAACTAACTAACTAATTAACTAACTAACTAATTAACTAACTATTTAACTAACTGACTAACTACCTTGATACATACATATTGACGAACTAACTAACTACTAGCTAACTAACTAACTAACTACCAGCTAACTAACTAACTAACTAACTAACTAAATAACTAACTGATTAACTAACTAACTAACTCACTAACTAATTAACTAACTATCTAACTAACTAACTAAATAACTAACTAACTAACCACTAGATAATTAACTAACTAACTAACTAACTAACTAACTAACCACTAGATAATTAACTAACTAACTAACCACTAGATAATTAACTAACTAACTAACTAACTAACTAACTAACTAACTAACTTACTAACTAACTACTAGATAACTAACTAAATAACTAACTAATTAACAAACTATCTATCTTCCTACATACATATTAACTAACTAACTAACTTACCAACAACCTTCCTACATACCCACTAACTAAGTTACAAACTAAATAAATAAATAACTATCTAAATAACTACTAGCCATTTAAGTAACTAGCTAAATAAAAAAATAACTAACTAATTAACTAACTAACTAACTAACTAACTAACTGATTAACTAAGTAGCTAACAAATTAACTAACTAACTAGCTACCTTCGTACATACCCACTAACTAACTAACTTACTAACTAACTAATTAACTAACTAATTAATTAACTAATTAACTAACTAATTAATTAACTAATTAACTAAGTAACTACTAGTTAACTAGCTAACTAACTAACTAACAAAATAACTAACTAGTTAACTAACTAACTAACAAACCACAAGCTAACTAACTAACTAGTTAACTATCTAACTTACTAACTAACTACCTTCATACATACCTATTAACTAACTAACTAACTAACTACCTTTCTAACAAACTAACTAACAAACAAACAAACTAACTAACTAACTAAATAACTAAATAACTAACTAACCAACTAACTAACTAATTAACAAACCAACTAACTAACTAAATAACCATCTTCCTACATACATATTAACAATATAATTAACTAACTAACTACCTTCCCACTAACTAACTAGCTAACTTACTAACTAACTGAATAACTAACTAACTAGCTAACTAACTAACTATTAGAGAACTAAAAAACTTACTAATCTTCAAACTCAAACTTTTTCTTTTCTCTCTACTCATTTAAATTGAAATATGGGTGATGAAACAAGAGCTCCAAGGCCAAAAACCTTGAGAGAATTAGTAGCACCTAGAAATGTGGAGGATAATTATAATTTTATTAGGCCCAATATTCCGAATTTCAAAGCGGATCCGAGCATTATAGGATCATTGCCTATTTTTCATGGGAAAGCCACGGAAAATCCTCATAAACACTTAAAGGATTTCAAGATTCAACTAAACATATATTCGAATTATGAAGCTTTTAGTGACATTCTTCTACTTCTTTTTCCTTACTCATTAGGTGAAGGACCCAAGGATTGGTTCTACACGCTTAGAGGCCCTCTCACATTCAACGAAGTAGCAAACCTCTTCAAGGAGAGGTACTATTCGGCCTCTCGATTGGCGGCTATAAGGCGAGAACTTTTGGCAATAACGCAAAAACCGAACGAAGTATTCCACGAATACTACGATCGTTTCATGCGCTTGAAGGAAGAATGCCCAAGCCATAGTGTGGAACCGCAATTCCTCTACGAACAATTCATTAACGGTCTCGGCTACTCGGAAAGTCAATTCCTCAACGCATCCGCGGGGGGAAGTATCTCCAACAAGGATCTCGAAGAAATTAAGAAGTTGCTAGAGATCACGGCACCCAATTCGCAATCGAGGAAGAACGTGGAATACCGAGTTAACGCATGTACCGACCTCAATGTCGACGTGCTTAACGACAAACTCGAGATCATAATGAAGGCTTTGGGCAAGGAAGAAACCAAGAAATGTGGGGTTTGTAATGCTAGTGCTCACTACACGGACGATTGCCCGAGTTTAATCGAGGACGTAAACGCCGCGTACAAGAAATTCGAGCCCTCCAATTCGTACAATCCCAACCTTCGCAATCACCCGAACTTCTCATGGTCAAACACGAACAACGCTCAACCCGATCCGTATCGACAACCGTTTACAAAGTCGGCCACATACCAACACCCGAACGCTCCACAATCGATACCGAAACCGGTACAAGGACAAGAGTTCGATATGAAGACGATGATGGATGGTATAACCTCTATAATCAAACAAGAAATCGGGGGGGTCAATAAAAACATGGAAACGATGAAGCAAGAATTGAAGCAAGAATTTAAGAGCGAAATTGCGAACACGAATCGCCATGTGGCGAACTTGGAGACTCAAATGAATCAAATGGCTACTCGACTCAATGTTCTCGAGACCCAAGGTACATCTCGACTCCAATCTCAATCGTTGGCTCCTTCCGAGCAAAGGCATGTGAACGTAATATCGCTCCGAAGCGATAAAGAGGTGGGCGAAAGTTCGAAGAGCAAGGAGGTACAAGAAGAAAAGGAACTCGAGGTACCGGTACCGAAGAAGAGTCCGACTCAAGCCGCTACATTACCAACTCAAGAACTAGAAACCGAATCGACTCAAGTCAAGCCACCTTTCCCAAGTCGTCTCCCAAAGCCAATCGAATCGAACAACGACGTGCTTGCCATCTTAAAGAAAGTGGAGGTAAACATTCCTCTACTCGAAGCAATCAAAGAAGTGCCTCGTTTGGCAAAATACCTCAAGGCATTGTGCACGAATAAAAGAAAGACAAAAGGAGATGAGTTGATAAGTGTGGGGGAGAGTGTTTCGGCGATTTTGAGACTTCCCCAAAAGCACAAAGATCCGGGGATGTTCGCTATCCCTTGCAAAATTGGGCAACACGATTTACCCAAATGCATGCTCGATTTAGGCGCATCCATCAATGTAATGCCCTTCTCGGTTTTCAAAACACTAGATCTCGGCCCTCTCGACGATACACAAGTAGTAATTCAATTGGCCGATAGATCTACGACGAAGCCGGTGGGGGTAGTCGAAGATGTGATCGTGACGGTGAATGGACTTTACTTCCCCGCGGATTTTTATGTGTTGGACATGAATGAGAGGAGTAGCGATTCAACCCCGATTCTCCTTGGACGGCCATTTTTGAAGACGGCGCGCACAAAGATCGATGTACACGCGGGAGAGCTCACAATGGAGTTCGATGATGAGGTAATCAAATTCAATATTTTTGACAAACTAAAGGAACCCATTGTAGGTACACTCAACTTAAGCGCTATGGACGTGATCGACGATTGTGTACAAGAGGTCATAGATAGCTCATTCGAGAATCTTCAATGGAGCTCAAACCCTTTGTTCGAAGAATTTGAAGGGTGTGACAATCCTACATTCGAAATCGAGTCGGAGTTGGAAGAAGAACGAAGCATAGATCAAGCACTCTTTCTAAGAGACCTCGAAATCCCGATGCAAAGAGCTCCACCCTCCACCGAACAAGCTCCAAGGTTAGATCTAAAATCACTACCTTTTGGACTAAAATACGTATTTTTGGATGAAGCGGAAACTTTGCCGGTGATAATCGCCTCGAACCTAGCAAGGGAGCAAGAAGAAAAACTCATCGAAGTGCTAAAAAGGAATAAGAAGGCTTTCGGGTGGACACTCTCCGACATTCCGGGAATTTCCCCTCCATGCGCACACACCGAATCCTTCTCGAGGACGATGCTAAGCCCTCGCGAGAACCACAAAGGCGGCTCAATCCGCCAATGATGGAAGTTGTAAAGAAAGAGGTGATCAAGCTACTCGACGCCGGAATAATCTACCCCATCGCCGATTCGAAATGGGTCTCGCCCATACACGTGGTGCCGAAGAAAACGGGGATGACGATAGTTGAGAACGATGAAGGCGATCAAGTGCCGACTCGAGTTCAAAACGGGTGGCGAGTTTGCATCGATTACCGAAAGCTCAATAAGGCGACGAAAAAGGACCACTTCCCGCTTCCATTCATCGATCAAATGATAGAAAGACTCGCGGGAAATCCGTTCTATTGCTTCGTCGATGGATTTTCGGGCTATTTCCAAATACCGGTCGCACCCGAAGATCAAGAGAAGACCACATTCACGTGCCCGTTTGGTACCTTCGCGTACCGACGCATGCCATTCGGGCTATGCAATGCTCCGGGTACTTTCCAAAGGTGTACACTTTCTATTTTCTCCGATTATATTTCCAAATTTATAGAAGTCTTTATGGATGACTTTTCGGTATTTGGTGACTCATTCGACTTGTGTCTAGATCACTTGTCCCAAATACTCGAGAAATGCATTGAATCTAACCTTGTCTTAAATTTTGAGAAATGCCACTTCATGGTGAGCAATGGAATTGTATCAGGTCATTTGATCTCAGAGAAAGGAATGGAAGTCGACAAGGCGAAAATCGATGTAATCAAGACGCTTCCGTATCCAAAGACGGTGAAAGACGTGCGATCCTTTCTTGGCCATGCGGGATTCTATAGGCGCTTCATCAAAGATTTCTCCAAGCTCGCCCAACCAATGTGCCAACTATTGAAGAAAGACGAAAAATTCGAGTTCGGGGAAAAGTGCAAGAGATCCTTCGACGATTTGAAAGAGAAGCTTTGCTCCGCGCCAATCATCAAGTCGCCAAATTGGAAGCTACCATTCGAAATAATGTGCGATGCTAGTGACACGAGTGTGGGGGCGGTACTCGGCCAAAGAGAAGGAAAAGACCCCCACGTCATCGCGTACGCCTCGAGGTCTCTCGACAATGCCCAACGAAACTACACCACTACCGAAAAGGAACTCCTAGCAATTGTGTTTGCATTGGAAAAATTTCGCTCTTATCTTTTAGGTACGAAGGTGATTATATTCTCGGACCATGGAGCTCTAAAGCATTTGATGAAGAAAAAGGAGTGCAAACCGAGATTGCTCCGATGGATCCTTTTGCTTCAAGAATTCGACCTCGAGATCAAGGACAAAAAGGGATGCGAGAATCTCGTGGCGGATCATTTGAGTCGGCTTCCATTGGAGATCGAAGATCTTGTTCCGATTCGCGAGGAATTCCCCGAGGAACACGTTCTCGCGGCCCAAGTCGAAGCACCATGGTACGCCGACCTTGCAAATTACATCGTCACGAAGAATTTTCCCCCGAGCTTCTCCAAGGCACAACGCGATAAGATGAAAAGCAACGCTCGATTCTACGTTTGGGAAGACCCGATCTTATTTCGAATTTGCACCGACCAAGTAATTCGCAAATGTGTCCACCAAAATGAGGTACAATATATTCTTTCTTTTTGTCATACCTTACAATGTGGTGGACATTTCGGTATCGCACGTACCACACACAAGGTACAAGAATGTGGATTTTATTGGCCAACCTTGCATAAAGACGTTGCGAACTTTGTGAAAGGTTGTGGAAATTGCCAAAAGATGGGGAGCTTGAGCCGTAGAAATCAAATGCCCCTCAATTCAATCTATGTTTGTGAACCATTCGATGTTTGGGGCATTGATTTCATGGGCCCGTTTCCATCGTCTTTTGGCTATACTTACATCTTGTTGTGTGTAGATTACGTTACAAAATGGGTGGAGGCGGTACCAACCAAGCATGCGGATTCGAAAACGGTGGTGGACTTTTTGAAGAAAAATATCTTTCAACGATTCGGCATACCAAGAGTTCTTATAAGCGATCGAGGCTCCCATTTTTGCAATCGATATCTCCAAAGCCTCCTCGAGAAATACCACGTGAGCCATCGAACCTCAACCGCGTATCATCCTCAAACAAACGGCCAAGCGGAGGTTTCAAATCGAGAAATAAAGTCTATTTTGGAGAAAGTGGTGAACCCGACACGAAAGGATGGGAGTACTCGACTCGGCGACGTACTTTGGGCGTACCGTACCGCTTTCAAAACGCCAATAGGTATGACTCCTTTCAAACTCGTGTACGGAAAGGCGTGCCATTTACCGGTCGAGTTAGAGCACAAGGCCTTTTGGGCGATCAAGCAATTTGCTCTCGACTACCCGAAGGACGCATTGGCGCATAAGCTTCAATTACTCGAGCTTGACGAATTCCGGCAAGAGGCCTATGATAATTCGAGCTCGTGCAAGGCAAAAGCAAAGAGGTTTCATGACCGAATGATTCAAAAGAAAGAATTCCAAGTAGGGGAAAGAGTGTTGTTATTCAACTCTCGTCTCAAACTTTTCCCCGGGAAACTTCGGTCCCGATGGATCGGCCCTTTTGTGATCACCAATGTGACTACATTTGGAGTTGTCGAAATTCGAAGCGAAGAAACGAGCAAAACATTCAAAGTGAACGGTCATCGACTCAAGCAGTACCACGCAAACTTCGAAACCGGGTGGATGGAGGAGCAATCTCTAAAGCCCAACGACACCTCACAATGATGAGCTCGGCCAAGTCGAGCTCAAGACGATAAACAAGAGCGCTAGCGAGGGAGGCACGCCCACGCATCAAAGGTTGTATCTCTCTATTATCCCTCTTTTTGGAATTTTCGATTTGTTATACTTGAGGACAAGTATTCTCTAAGTGTGGGGGGGTAACATACAATCTTTGACCTGTATGAGCCCAATTAAAAATTTAAAAAAATCAGGGAAAATTGAAATTTTTTGATCTGGCCAGCAACTCCGTTGTAACGGACCTCAATGTCCGTTATAACGGACTGTACAGAAATTTAAAAATTTGACTGGCGCCAAGAGTTACGTTGTAACGGAAGAGTATTGCGTTGTAACGGAGAGCCCTCTAAATTCAATTCTCATTCTACGGCTAGTACTCCGTTACGACGGAATACAACTTCGCTACAACGGACCAAAAATAGCGTTGCAACGGACATGAAAAAACACAGTAAATTACGTTGTAACGGACTTTAACTGCGTTATAACGGAATAGTTTCTGGCAAGTTTTCTCTATTAATTGAAATTTTCGAACATTTAACATTATTTTTTGAACCTGAGTATCAAGAATAAATAAGTCAAGCAATAAATGCATAGAAAGATTTTTCTCCACTTCATTGAATTAAAATTGTTGGTTTTTAAACGAATTTTCACCGAACCACCATTTCTACTCTCAAAATTCTAATTTTACATAATATTTGAAGAATTGTGGTTGAAATCTTTAAGAGATTCTTTCGGGGATTCAAGCCCTAATCAATATTTTCACAAATTAATGAGTTTTTGACAATTTGATCGATCCTCGATTTACATGACACACCATTTTCAATAAATAAACCCATTTTGAACTTGGAATTTCTAAAAAGTTTTGTTTGAACCAATTTAGTAAGTTTTGCTTAAATCTAAAATTTGACAATTTGCACTTAAAGGATCCGACCGTTCATGGGGATTCGAAATTACACTAACGGGAACCAATTTGCGCTCAAAGCTTGATTCGATGAGCTCATGCACCTTGATTAAGTAATGAGTGGTGTGAGTCATGACCACTTGTTGGCTAAAGGGGTGCATGAGTCGTAGTAAACCAAAGTAGCCGGTTCTTGGTGTGAGTCATGATCAAGAGTCGATGCGAAAAAGTTTTCTACAATCTCGGATTAAAGCGCTTTCGATTGTCGAGTCCGTGCGATTGATTAAGTAATGAGTGGTGTGAGTCATGACCACTTGTTGGCTAAAGATTGCACGGATCCATGGGGTTTTACTAAGTAATGAGTGGTGTGAGTCATGACTACTTGTTATCCCAAAGGACACACATGGGGACCATCGAAAGCAATAACGAACAAAAGAAAAAAAGAACAAAAGAAAAGAAGAAAAGAAATAAAAAAGAATAAAAAGGAAAGAAAAAGAGTTCAAAAATCGAGCGCAAATTGGGAAAATTTAGTAGAAATCGAAGATGAACGAAGTACTAACGTACCGAACGGTTTAAAAGTGACAATTTACATTTAAGAAACGATTTTTGCAAAACGGAAAAATTGGTTTTCATTAATACTTTTTCATGAAGATCCTTGTGAATTGTGGAGTGAAAAGAATTGAATGATGGTGTTTAATCATCTTTTTCGGTTGAGATCATTTGCTCTAGTAACTCATCGAATTTAAGTGTAATCATTATGAAATGAGAGTAAACCAATTTAAGTGTAATCATTAATAATCTTTTTCGGTTGAGATCTTTTTCGGTTGAGATCTTTTTCGGAAAAATTGGTTTTCATTAAAATAGATTCTATATTTGATCAACCTATATCTTTCTAAATATTTGTAATCATTATGAAATGAGAGTAAACCAATTTGCCTTGTGAAATTAGTTTCGAACCAACAATATAACTTCAACAAAATCCTATGCAATTCTCTCTTATGCTTGACTTTTATATTCCAATTGATCGAGGACAATCAAGGATTTAAGTGTGGGGGTATTTGATGTGAGGCAAATAAGGCACAAATTTAATACTTAATTTGGGGTTTTTAGCCTTTGTGAAGAACAATTATTTATACTTTATTAATCATATTTGAGATAACATGAATAATTCTTCACTAAATGTGTTTTATTGCTTAATCACAGGTATTAGAAGGAATTTCTGGGAATTTGGAGAGTGTAGTTGTCTCCAACACGTCGAGAGGAGTGAAAACGATATATTACATCGATATATTCGGTACATGAATGAGACGGGAGGCAAACAATTATCATGATGAAAACTTACACAAAAGTTTACACGAAAACCACTCAAACCTTAGCCCTTATCCAGCCCACCTACCTTTGGTGGAAATTACCTCATTACCCTCAATCCTCTTCACCAACTCGTGGCCAATAAGAAGACTCCGTGAGTGCTATAAATAAGACAACAAGGGCCACGAGTTTGTTACGCTCTTTTTACCCTTTTCACACTTCTTCACTCTCTTTCTCTCCCTCTCTCTTCCAAGCACAATCAAGAACCTTCAAGATACTTCAAGATCAATCAAGAAAAATCTCTCAAGGACTAGTCGAGACAAGGGAGCTCATCCCTTCGACGAATCCTTCTCATCCTTCGAAGATCGGGCCGTGACAAGGAGCTATTCCCTACGGTGGATTTGAGAAGAAGTGCCGTGACTCGATCCGCGTTTCTTCGAAGTGATTGCGATCCGTGACTCGGAGCTTCATCCTTTCGGTACAATCCATCACTCTCGAGACAAGGAGCAAGGATCTTTCGGTGCGAGGCAAGGAGACAAGGAGCTTCACTTCGAGGCTTTCTCAACTAGGTGTACTCCTTTTCAATTACTTGATTAATTGTTGTTTGATTGGATTTTGTTGTGTAAAGAATTCTCGGTTTAACGAATCTTTAGTTCTTGTTACTTGAATCAAATCTTTGTTAGTGCTTTTACTTGATCTCTTACTTTTAATTACTGCCTTGAACTTAGTTTAAATCTCCCTTAATTCAATCTCAAATCAACCCTCAAATTCAATCCTCAATTCAAATTACAAATTCGAAATCCAGAACAAGTTCCGTTATAACGGAACCCAACTTGCGTTGTAACGGACGTTTCGGTTTGTACCTGACTTTCAGTCTGTTGGTACTCCGTTATAACGCACTTTACTTCCGTTGTAACGGACTAGTGAGGAAAGACATTCATTAGCACTCATACTAGTGCGTTGTAACGGACATACTAGTTCGTTGTAACGGATCAACCAATCCGTTATAACGCTACCTCTGTCCGTTGTAACAGACTATCTCTTTCCGTTATAACGAACCTTTCTCCGTTGTAACGGACGTTGGTATCAATCTCTACGTTAGACATAACCCTAATGTCCGTTGTAACGGAACTTGATTCCGTTGTAACAGACTATCTTCTGTGAATTTTCTTTGTTATTTCTCATCCATTTTGATCCAAATTTTGACGCAATTGCTCCCCGTGGAACGAACCTATACATTTTCCACTGTACAAACTTAGATTACAAATTTTGTTGATTGTTCGGGGTTTTAACACAACGACATAAAACACGCCAAAAACCCGCTCATCACTAACTAACTAATAAACTACTAGCTAACTAACTAACTAACTTTATAACAAACTACCTTCATACATACTTATTAACTAACTAACTAACTAACTACCTTTCTAAGTAACTAACTCACTAACTCACTAACTAACTAACAAACTAAATAACTAACTAACTGACAAATTAACAAATTAACAAACTAACTAAATAACCGAATAACTATCTTCCTAGATACCTAGTAATGAAGGTAGTGGTACGGTTGGATGAAGTGGTTGTTCAAGTGGCTGTTCGAATTAGGAAGAATTTTGATGGAAGTAAAAGTAGTTCAAGCGGTGACTCGAATGAGAAAGGATTACGATAAAAGTAGTGGTTGTTGAAGTGGTTGTCGAATGAGACTGCATTATGGTGGAAGTAGTGGTGGTGGAAGTGTTGGGTCGAAATTCTTCTTTTGTACGAATGGCCCTCGAAAGTCGTAGGAGTGGATTTTCCAAGGGCGAACAAGACTTTTTAAGTGACCGATGATGCTGAAAAGGTGAAGTTTGTTGTTTCGTTCATGATGGACATAATGCAGACTATTTGTGTCCTCCGTGAAGAGGGTGTCGTTTGATGGTAAGGTTAGCTGGAGAGATTTTGTGGATGCGCTGAATGAAATATATGATTCATATTTATTAAGAGAGAAAAATTGTCGAAGTTTGTTCGGGACTTATGCCTGGAAATAAATGTCAATAGTTGTGTGAATATTGTTCACAAAGCAGTATTGACGGAATGAAAAAATGAGGAGTTCAAGCGACACAAGATGAGTATGAAGAATGGATAGAGCTAAAAGAAGTAAGTTTGCGAGTACTTCAAATTTGAAGATGCACAAGTCTATCCAAATGAGGAGGAATTATGTGAGTGGATCACAACTAAAAACTTCAAGCTAATGCATGAAGAAGAAGCAGAAATTGAAGAAGCAAATTTGAAGAAAATTGATGGAGTTTAAATTGGAAGCGGACTCGTAGTGAAGCTTTAAGGAGTTGGAGAAGATGTTAATAATTTTTCAGGAGAAAATGGTTTTGTAGTATGTATTGATGCGTATGGATGTGCACCTATCTAAAATGGATTTTTGTTAGCTTGAAGGAGTTGGTTGATGCGTGTAAGAAACAACACGATCCACTTTTTGAAGGGATAGTGAACAAAAGCTCATGATTCTAATGCAAGATGGAGAGACGGTATTGGAGAAAGAGGGTATTTTAGTGAAGTATCACAATTTGCACTGTG
The DNA here is from genome assembly GCA_946800325.1 of Luzula sylvatica. Classification (NCBI taxonomy): domain Eukaryota; kingdom Viridiplantae; phylum Streptophyta; class Magnoliopsida; order Poales; family Juncaceae; genus Luzula; species Luzula sylvatica. Next base: position 13,120,410 of record OX326960.1, on the reverse strand, counting down.
TGATGTAAGAAGTGAGTGTAAGAAAGTGCGGAGATATGTCCGGAATTTATACTTAGACAAAATGGGTTGAGTGTGTGTTTCTCAGTGCATTAGATGAGATGGATGTCGAGTGTGCCCTTTAATGTCTAGTAGAAGTGTGAATGACGTGGAGTGTGTGTTGTTTTGTACAGTAGTTAGCCAAATGTAGTGGACAAAGAAGTATGGGCGCAATGTGATTTTTAGAAGCTGAAGTAGTGTGAGACGAGGATGGAGAGTGTAAAGAGGCAAGTGATGGAAATTTGCGAGTTCTTGAAGCCTCTTGGTAGAAAGTAGAAGAAGTGTGTGGAAATGAAGAAGGAGTCATGTGGGATGATTTCAACCTAGTCGGTCTACCCAATATTGTTGTAGCCGGAATGGACATTGGTGGAGGAATTTCCCGGTTGGCCAGCGAGTATGTTAGTATTGTTATAACTCGGGAACGACTCGAGAGAATGCATGAAGAAAAGGTCGAGGGTAACTTGCAATGCATTTGTGGTTTGTGTTGGAGTTTAAGGAAGAAGAAGTATGCGAAACAAAACAAATGCGATTTTTTGATTGAGATTCGGAGTTTTTGGTGAAGGTATTTTATTGGACCGTGTAGAAATTGGCGAGATTGAGAGTAAGTTTTTAGTTAGTTAGTTAATCAGTTAATCAATAAGTTATTTAGTTAGTTAGTTAGTTAGCTAGTAGTTAGTTAGTTAGTCAGTTAGTTAGTTAATCAATATGTATGTATCAAGGTAGTTAGTTAGTTAATTAGTTAGTTAGTTAATTAGTTAGTTAGTTAGTTTGTCAGTTAGTTAGTTAGATATCTTGTAGTTAGTTAGTTAGTTAGGTCATCAGTTAGTTATTTATTTAGTTAGTTAGTTAGTTAGCTAGTAGTTAGCTAGTTAGTGATTTAGTTAGTTAGTTAGTTAGTTAGTTAGTTGGTGGGTATGTAGGAAGGTAGTTAGCTAGTTAGTTAGTAAATTAATAGGTATTTAAGAAGATAGTTAGTTAGTTATTATGTTAGTTATCTAGTAATTAGTTAGATAGTTATTTTGTCAGCTAGCTAGTAATTAGTTAGTTATTTAGTTAGTTAGTTAGTTATCTAGTAGTTAGTTAGTTAGTTATTTAGTTAGTTAACTAGTTAGTTATTTAGTTAGTTAACTAGTTAGTTATTTAGTTAGTTAGTTAGTTAGTTAGTTATCTAGTGGTTAGTTAGTCAACTAGTTAGGTATTTTGGTAGTTAGATAGTTAGTTAGTTGGTTAGTTAGTTAGTGGGTATGTAGGAAGGTAGGTAGGTAGGTAGTTAGTTAGTTAGTTAATAAGTATGTTGGAAGATAGTTATTTAGTTATTTAGTTAATTTGTTAATTAAAGTAACTAACTTACTAACTAACTAACTAACTAACTACTAGCTAACTAACTAACTAACTAACTAACTAACTGTCTTCCTACATATATAATAACTAACTAGCTAACTAAATAACTAACTAATTGACTAACCAACCAACTAACTAACTACCATCCTACATACAGACTAACTAACTAATACCTAACTAACTAATTAACTAACTATCAGACTAACTAACTAACTAACTAACTAACTAACTAACTACCTTCTTACATACATATTAACTAACTAACAAACTCATTAACTAACTAACTAACTAACTAATTAACTAACTAACTAACTAACTAATTCACTAACTACTAGATAAATAACTAACTAACTAATTTACTAACTATCTATCTTCCTACGTACTCATTAAGTAACTAACTTACTAAATAACTGACTAGTTAACTAACTAACTAAATAATTAACTAACTTACCTACCTTCATACATACCTTAGCTAACTACTAACAAACTAATTAACTGACTACCTTCCTACAAACTCACTAACTAACTAACTAATTAACTAACTAACTAACTAACTAACTAACTAACTAACTAACTTACTAACTACCATCCTACAGACCCACTAACTAAGTAACTAACTAAATAAATAAATAACTAACTAACTACATAACTACTAGCTATTTAACTAACTAACTAACTAAATAAATAACTAACTAATTAACTAACTAACTAACTAATTGACTAACTAGCTACCTTCGTACATACCCACTTACAAACTAACTTACAAACTAACTAATTAACTAACTAATTAATTAACAAATTATGTAACTAACTACTAGTTAAATGACTAACTAACTAACTAACTAACTAACTAAATAACTAACTAACTAATTAACTGACTAACTAACAAACTACTAGCTAACTAACTAACTAGTTAACTAACTAACTTAATAACTAACTACCTTCATAAATACATATTAACTAACTAACTAACTAACTAACTAACTAACTAATTAACTAATTAACAAAATGACTAAATAACTATCTTCCTACATACCTATTGACTAGCTAACTAGCAAACTAACTAACTAACTACTACCTTCCTACATACCCACTTACTAACTAACTAACTACCTTACCGCTAACTAACTAACTATCTATCTAACTAAATAACTAACTATCTAACTAACTAACTACTAGATAACTAGTTAACTAATTAAATAACTAACTAACTAACTACTAGATAACTAACTAACTAACTAACTAACTAACTAACTAACTAACTACTAGCTAGCTGACAAAATAACTAACTAACTAATTAATAGATAACAAACATAATAACTAACTAATTTACTAACTAACTATCTTTTTAAATACCAATTAACTAAATAACTAACTAACTAACTACATTCCCACATACCCACCAACTAACTAACTAACTAACTAAATAAATAACTAACCAGCTAACTACTAACTAACTAACTAACTAACTAAATAACTAACTGATGACCTAACTAACTAACTAACTACTAGATAACTAACTAACTAACTAACTAATTCACTAACTAACTAATTAACTAACTATCTAACTAACTAACTAACTACCTTGATACATACATATAGATCAACTAACTAACTAACTAACTAACTAACTAACTACAAGCTAACTAACTAAGTAAGTAACAAAATAACTAACTGATTAACTAACTAACTAACTAACTAACCTACTAATTAACTAACTATCTAACTAACTAACTAACTAACGACCTTCTTACATACTAACTAACTAACTAACTACTAGCTAAATAACTAACTAACTAACTACCTTCTTACATACATATTGACTAATTAACTAACTAACTAACTAACTAATTAACTAACTAATTAACTAACTAACTTACTAACTAACTAACTACTAGCTAACTGAATAAATAACTAACTAACTACTAGATAACTAACTAAATAACTAACTAATTAACTAACTAATTTACAAACTAACTATCTTCTTAAATACCTATTAATTTACAAACTAACTATCTTCTTAAATTCCTATTAATTTACTAACTAACTAGCTAACTACCTTCCTACATACCCACTAACGGACTAACTAACTAACTAACTAAATCACTAGCTAGCTAACTACTAGCAAACTAACTAACTAACTAAATAAATAAATAACTGATGACCTAACTAACTAACTAACTACATGATAACTAACTAACTAACTAACTAACTAACTAGCTAACTAATGAACTAACTAACTAAATAACTAACTATCTAACTAACAAATTAACTACCTTGATACATACATATTGATTAACTAACGAACTCACTAACTAACTAACTACTAGCTAACTAACTAACTAACTAACTAAAGAACTAACTGATTTACTAACTGACTAACTAAGTAACTAACAAACTAACTAACTAACTAACTAACCAGATAATTAACTAACTAACTAACTGATTAACTATCCTCTCACATACACATTGACTAACTAACTAATTAACTAACTAACAAACTAACTAACTTACTAACTAACTAACTACTAGATAACTAACTAAATAACTAACTAATTAACAAACTATCAATCTTCCGACATACATATTAACTAACTAACTAACTTACCAACTACCTTCCTGCATACCCACTAACTAAGTTACAAAGTAAATAAATAAATAACTATCTAAATAACTACTAGCTATTTAACTAACTGACTAAATAAATAAATAACTAACTAATTAACTAACTAACTAACTAACTGATTAACTAACTAACTAACAAATTAACTAACTAACTAGCTACCTTCGTACATACCCACTAACTAACTAACTTACTAACTAACTAATTAATTAACTAATTAATTAACTAATTAACTAACTAACTACTAGTTAACTAACTAACTAACTAAATAACTAAATAACTAACTAACTAACTAACAAACCACTAGCTAACTAACTAAGTAATTAACTATCTAACTTACTAACTAACTACCTTCATACATGCCCATTAACTAACTAACTAACTAACTACCTTTCAAACTAACTAACTAACTAAATAAATAACTAAATAACTAAATAACTAACTAACTAACTAACTAACTAAATAACTAAATACCTAAATAACTAAATAACTAAATAACTAACTAATTAACTAACTAACTAGCTAACTAACTAACTATATAAATAACTAAATAACTAAATAACTAACTAACTAACTAACTGACTAAATAACTAAATAACTAACTAACTAATTAACAAGCCAACTAACTAACTAAATAACCATCTTCCTACATACGTATTAACTATATAATTAACTAACTAACTACATTCCCACTAACTAACTAACTAACTTACTAACTAACTAAATAACTAACTAGCTAACTAACTAACTACTAGAGAACTAACAAACTTACTAATTAAATAACGAACTAGTTAACTAACTAACTAACTAATTAACTACTAGATAACTAACTAACGAACTAACTTACTTACTTACTAACTAACTAACTAACTACTAGATAACTTACTAACTAACTAGCTAACTAACTACCTTCCTACATACCTATTAACTAACTAACTAGCTAACAAACTAACTACAAGCTAGCTAACTAACTAACTAGTCAACTAACTAACTAACTAACTAACTACTAGCTAACTAACTAACTAACTGACTAAATAACGAATTAATTAACTAACTAACTAACTATCTTCATACATACCTATAAACTAACTAAATAGCTAACAACATAACTAACTAATTAACTAACTACCATCCTACAAACTCACTAACTGACTAACTGACTTACTAACTAACTAATTAACTAGTATCTAACTAACTAACTAATTAACTAACTAACTAACTAACTAATTGTCTTCCTACATACCTATTAACTTGTATCTATCTAACTAACTAACTAACTTATTGTCTTCCTATATACCTATTAACAAACTAACTAACTAATTGACTGACTAACCGACTAACTAACTACCATCCTACATACCTACAAACTAACCAATAACTAACTAACTAATTAACTAACTATCAAACTAACTAACTAACTAACTAGTTAATTAGTTAGTTTGTGAGTTAGTGAGTTAGTTAGTTAGTTAGTAGCTAATATGTATGTAAAAACATAGTTAGTTAGTTAGTTAGATAGTTAGTTAATTAGTTAGTTAGTTAATAAGTGAGTTAGTTATCAAGTAATTAGTTAGTTAGTTAGTTAATCAGTTAGTTATTTATTTATTTAGTTAGTTAGCTAGTAGTTAGTTAGTTAGTTTGTTTGTTAGTTAGTTAGTTAGTTATTTAGTTAGTTAGCGGTTATGTAAGAAGGTATGTAGTTAGTTAGTTAGTTAGTCAGTTAATTAGTTAGTTAGTTAGTTAGTTAATAGGTATGTAGAAAGATAGTTTGTTTGTTAATTAGCTAATTAATTAGTTTGTTATTTAGTTAGTTATCTAGTAGTAAGTTAGTTAGTTAGTTGGTTAGTTAATTAGTTAGTCCGTTAGTTAGTTAGTTAGTAAATATGTATGTAAGAAGGTAGTTAGTTAGTTAGTTAGTTAATTATTTAGATAGTTAGTAAATTAGTTAGTCAATTAGTTAGTTAGCTAGTACTTAGTTAGTTAGTTTAGTTAGTTATTTAGTTATTAGTCAGTCATTTAGTTAGTTAGTTAACTAACTAACTAACTAAATGACTAACTAACTAACTAAATAAATAACAAGTTAAGTAACTAACTAACTACTGGCCAACTAACTAACTAACTAACTAAATAACTAACTAGTTAACTAACTAACTAACTACTGGCTAACTAACTAACTAACTAACTAAATAACTAACTCAAGTAACAAATTGATTAACTTACTAACCAACCTAACTAGCCGCCTTCCAACATACCCACTAACTAACGAACATACTAACTAACTAACTAACTATATTACTAACTAAGTAACTAACTATCTTCCTACATACCTATTAACTTACTCACTAACTAACTAACTAACTTCCTTCCAACAAACCTATTAACTAACTAACTAACTAAGTAACTACTTTCCTATTAAATTACTAACTAATTACTTAGTTAATTTTTTAGTTAGTTAGTTAATTTGTTAGTTAGTTAGTTAATTTGTTAGTTAGTTAGTTATTTATTTAGTTAGTTAGTTAGTTAAATAGCTAGTAGTTATTTAGTTAGTTAATCAATATATATGTATCCAGGTAGTTAGTTAGTTAGTTAGATAGTTAGTTAATTAATTAGTTAGTTAATTAGTTAGTTACTTAGTTAGTTAGTCAGTTAGTTAGTCAGTTAGTTAGTTACGTCATCAGTTAGTTATTTAGTTAGTTAGTTAGTTAGTTAGTTAGTTAGCAAGTAGTCAGCAGGATATTTATTTATTTAGTTAGTTAGTTAGTTGGCGGGTATGTAGGAAGGTAGTTAGTTAGTTAGTTAGTTAATTGGTATTTAAGAAGATATTGAGTTAGTAAATTAGTTAGTTATTATGTTAGTTATCTAGTAATTAGTTAGTTAGTTATTTTGTCAGCTAGCTAGTAGTTAGTTAGATAGTTAGTTATTTAGTTAGTAAGTTAGTTAGTTGTCTAGCAGTTAGTTAGTTAGTTAGTTATTTTGTTAGTCAACTAGTTAGTTGTTTAGTTACTAGTAGTTAGTTAGTTAGCTAGTTAGTTATTTAGTTAGTTAGATAGTTAGTTAATTAGTTAGTGGGAAGGTAGTTAGTTAGTAAGTTAGTGCGTATGTAGGAAAGTAGTTAGTTAGTTAGTTAGTTAGTTAATAGGTATCTAGGAAGATAGTTATTCGGTTATATAGTTAGTTTGTTAATTAGTTAATTTGTCAGTTAGTTAGTTATTTAGTTAGTTAGTTAGTTAGTTAGTTAGTTAGTTAGTGAGTTAGTTAGTTAGTTAGAAAGGTTGTTAGTTAGTTAGTTAATAGGTATGTATGAAGGTAGTTTGTTAGAAAGTTAGTTAGTTAGTTAGCTAGTAGTTTATTAGTTAGTTAGTTATTTAATTAGTTAGTTATTTAGTTAGTTAGTTAGTTAGTTAACTAGTAGTTAGTTAGTTAATTAGTTAATTAATTAGTTAGTTAATTAGTTAGTTAGTGTGTATGTACGAAGGTAGCTAGTTAGTTAGTCAATTTGTTCGTTCGTTAGTTAATTAGTTAGTTAGTTAGTTAAATAGCTAGTAGTTATTTAGTTAGTTTTTAAGTTAGTGGGTATATAGGAAGGCAGTTAGTAAGTTAGTTAGTTATTTAGTTAATATGTATGTAGGAAGATAGTTATTTAGTTAATTAGTTAGTTATTTAGTTAGTTATCTAGTAGTTAGTTTGTTTGTTTGTTAGATATTTATTGAGTTAGCTAATTGTTAGTTAGTTAGTTAGTTAGTTAGTTAGTTAGTTAGTTAGTTAGTTAGTTAGTAAGTTAGTTAGTCAATATGTATGTAAGAAGGTAGTTACTTAGTTAGTTAGTTAATTAGCTAGTAGTTAGTTAGTTAGTTAGTTAGTTAGTATGCAAGAAGGTTGTTAGTTAGTTAGTTAGTTAGATAGTTTGTTAATTAATTAGTTAGTTAGTTAATCAGTTAGTTACTTAGTTAGTTACTTAGTTAGTTAGCCTGTGGTTTGTTAGTTAGTGGGTTAGTTAGTTAATCAATATATATGTATCAAGGTAGTTAGTAAGTTAGTTAGATAGTTAGTTAATTAGTTTGTAGTTAGTTATCTAGTAGTTAGTTAGTTAGTTATTTAGTTAGTTAACTAATTAGTTATTTAGTTAGTTAGTTTGTTAGTTATCTAGTTGTTAGTTAGTTAGCTAGTTAGTTATTTAGTTAGTTAGATAGTTAGTTAGTTGGTTAGTGGGAGGGTAGTTAGTTAGTTAGTTAGTGGGTATGTGGGAAGGTAGTTCGTTTGTTTGTTATTTAATTAGATAATTAACAGACATGTAGGAAGATAGTTATTTAGTTAGTTAGTTAGTTTGTTAATTAGTTAGTTGTTTAGTTATTTAGTTAGTTAGTTAGTTTTTTAGTTATTCAGTTAGAAAGGTAGTTGGTTAGTTAGTTAATAGGTATGTATAAAGGTAGTTAGTTAGTAAGTTAGATAGTTAACTAATTAGTTAGTTAGCCAGTAGTTAGTTAGTTAGTTAATTAGTTAATTAGTTAGTTAGTTAGTTAGTTAGTTAGTTAGTTAACTAGTAGTTCGTTAGTTAATTAGTTAATTAATTAGTTAGTTAATTAGTTAGTTAGTAAGTTAGTTAGTTAGTAGGTATGTACGAAGGTAGCTAGTTAGTTAGTTAATTAGTTAGTTAGTTAGTTAATTGGTCAGTTATTTAGTTAGTTAGTTCGTTAGTTAAATAGCTAGTAGTTATTTAGTTAGTTATTAATTTAATTAGTGAGTGACTTTGTTAGTGGGTATGTAGGAAGGTAGTTAGTAAGTTAGTTAGTAAGTTGGTTTGTTAGTTAGTTAATATGTACGTAGGAAGATAGTTTGTTAGTTAATTAGTTTGTTATTTAGTTAGTTATCTAGTAGTTTGTTAGTTAGTTTGTTAGTTAGTTAGTTATTTATTCAGTTAGCTAGTAGTTTGTTAGTAACTTAGTTAATTAGTTAGTTAGTTAGTTAGTTAGTTAGTTAGTTAATTAGTTATAGTTAGTTAGTTAGTTAATCAATATGTGTGTAAGTAGGTACTTAGATAGTTAGTTAGTCAATATGTATGTAAGATGGTAGTTAGTTAGTTAGTTAGTTAGTTAATTAGCTAGTGGTTAGTTAGTTAGTTATTTAGTTAGTTAGTATGTAAGAAGGTTGTTAGTTAGTTAGTTAGTTAGACAGGTAGTTAATTAGTTAGTCAGTTAGTTAATCAATTTGTTATTTAGTTAGTTACTTAGTTAGTTGGCTAGTAGTTAGTTTGTTAATCAATATATATGTATCAAGGTAGTTAGTTAGTTAGATTGATAGTTAGTTAATTAGTTAGTTTGTTAGTTAATTAGTTAGTTAGTTAGTTAGTCAGTTAGTTAGTTAGTTATCTAGTAGTTAGTTAGTTAGTTAGGTCATCAGTCAGTTATTTAGTTAGTTAGTTAGTTAGTTAGTTAGCTAGCTAGTAGTTAGCAGGATAGTTATTTATTAAGTTAGTTAGTTAGTTAGTTGGCGGTTATGTAGGAAGGTAGTTAGTTGGTTATATAGTTAGTTAATAGGTACTTAAGAAGATAGTTAGTTAGTAAATTAGTTAGTTATTATGTTAGTTATCTTGTAATGAGTTAGTTAGTTATTTTATCAGCTAGCTAGTAGTTAGTTAGTCAGTTAGTTATTTAGTTAGTTAGTTAGTTATCTAGTAGTTAGTTAGTTAGTTATTTAGTTAGTTAACTAGTTAGTTATTTAGTAGTTATTTAGTTACTAGTAGTTAGTTAGTTAGCTAGTTAGTTATTTAGTTAGATAGTTAGTTTTTTTTTTTTTTTTTTTTTTTTTGAAAAAGGCAGTAGCCTTGGAATTTTCATATATGAAAACAGTGGTATTTACAAAGATTTGCGTAAAAATAGCCTAAACTACATTAACCTCTTCCATAGGTTTGCGTCTTGGATGGCCTTGTTTGCCGTTGCTCTTGATCCTCGTCTTACATTGCGGAAGATCCTGGCATTTCGTTCCTTCCAAAGCGACCATGCTATTGCCATCCATAGTGAGTCCCATCCTTGTTTTTCGGTCTTCGCTAGATTACTCCTCCCCTTATTCCATGCCTGGATTGTTGTGCCTTCCGATGGCATGATGGACGGTGCGTTAGTTTGTCGTTGACATATCTTCCACACGGATTTGGTGTATGTACATTCTACAAACAAGTGGTCGACCGTTTCTTGGTGTCTCTTGCATAGTTGACATGTAGCTATGTGTGGCCACCCTTTTCTTTGTAAAAGGTCGGCCGTGTTTATCCTCCCGTGTAGTGTAAGCCATATAAACATCCTCACTTTGAGTGGTGCTTTGGTCTTCCAACATTGTTTTTGCCATGGGTTCCTTATGCCCGGATCACTTAATATTCGATACGCCGACCTTGTCGTGAATATCTTGGAGCCTTCCAATTTCCATGTGACCTCGGCCGTTGTTGGGTCTTTGTATGAAAATACTTGGTATGTTGGCAATAAGTCATTAAGTTCTTTTAGAAATGGGGTAATTTTATACCCCGGTATGTCCCCTATTTGGCTTGCCGATGTTATGTCATACATTTTGAATAGGTAGTTAGCCCATATGTTTTGTCGTCCGTTATCCACCTTCCAAAGGAATTTTAAGAGGAGTGCCTTATTAAAAGTTTGTATATTTTGTATGCCTAGACCTCCGTTGTTTCTTGGCAAGCAAATCGTGTTCCAATTAATTAGGCTTTTCCCCGGATTTAGTTTGTCGGTCCCCGTCCATAGGAAGGCTCTTATTATTTTTTCTATGTGGCGGGTTACCCATTTCGGCAATTTCATCGCTTGCATGGTATATACCGGCATTGCATTTAGTGTTGCTTTGATTAAGGTTATTCTTCCGCCTAAAGATAGGAATTTTCCTTTCCAATTTGCAATACGGTTTCGGACTTGTTGTATGAGCGGCAGATATGCGACCCTTGTTAGTTTTTTCCTTGAGAGCGGTAGTCCTAAGTATGTTATTGGGAATTCTTTCTTGCTACATCCCATTATCCTTGATATTGTTGCATCATATTCATTTGGAATCTTAATTGTCGTGAAGGTACTTTTATCCCAATTAACCTCTAGTCCCGTGACCTCATTAAATGTTTCTATTACTTTCGAAATTATTTTGAGGTTTTGTGGGTGGGCCTCTACAAATAAGATCGTGTCATCCGCGAATTGCAAGACCGGGATTTCCAAATCGGTTGTTTGAGTTATTAGAGGTTGTATAGTTCGTATCATGTCTTGCAATATATCTACCGCTAGATTGAATAGTAAGGGAGATAACGGATCTCCTTGTCTTAGGCCCCTATTGTGGGTAAAATATGCCGTGTGCGACCCATTTATTTTAAGGGTGGATGATGAGGTTCGTAGGATTTCTTGGATCCACCTTATCCATCTATTTGGGAACCCTTTTTTGCTCATCAATTTTTGCAAAAAGAACCACGACACGTTATCAAAAGCCTTCTTGAAATCTAATTTCAAAAGGATCGTCGGAACTTTCTTGTTATGATAGAATTGTGTTAGCTCTCTTGCTATAGCATATGAATCTATGATAGATCGTTCTTTGATAAACGCGGTTTGATTTGTATTTATTATGGATGGTAGTATCGGTTGTAGCCTATTTGCCAATAATTTGGTGATTATTTTGATTGGTGATGAAATCACGCTTATTGGCCGAAATTCATCCATATGGTTTGCTCCATCCTTTTTTGGAATTAAGGTGATGGTTGCCTTGTTTATTTTGGTTACATCTAGCTTATTTAGATAGAAATCATTTATCATCTTTATGATGTCTTTCTTTAGTATTGGCCATAGAACCTTTAGATATTCATTCGGCATGCCATCCGGACCACTTGATTTTCCTTTTTTTAGTCTCTTCACTACATTCCATGTCTCCTCCTCGGTGAATGGACGAGTGAGTGAGACTATGTCGATATTTGTTGGTATGGGGGTTATTATGTTGGTCGGATCCCATTGTTGGCGGTTTGGGTGTTGAGACCCCAAAATTGATTTGTAGTAAATTAGGAAGGCATTTTGTATTTGTGTGTTGTCCGATATTGTGGATCCTTCATGGTTAATTGTATTTATCGTATTTCTTGCTCGTTTGCCCGATGCCAAAGCGTGAAAATATGATGTATTCTTATCACCCATTTTCAACCAAGTGCACGATGATCTTTGTTGCCATTTCGATTCCTCTAGTATGGCCATCTCATGTGCCTTTGTTGTTGCGTCTATTAATAGTTTTTTTTGGTGGCCTGTTAGCGGTATTAATTCCTGTCTTGCTTGTAGTGATTGAATCACGAAATTATTGTTTTCGGTTATTTGTTGGTCAACTTCCTCTATTTGCTTTGCCCAAAGTTTCGTTTTGGCCCATACTTTGTTAATTTTGTAGTTAAAATTGATGGCCGAATTTCGATGGATTGGGTGTTCTCCCCAGTGGGTTTTGATGAGTTCTTTAAATTCTTTTTTGTACAACCATTTCCTTTCAAATTTGGGTGCGTGATCTTGTGTCATTGCATTTGGCTTGTTAAGAGTGAATTTGATCGGGATATGGTCGGATGTAATATTAGTAAAGTGTACTAACGATGGTATTATGTTTAGATTAAAGAAGTGACCCGAGAGAAGTATTCTATCTAGTTTTGAGAAAGTCGGATTTTCTCTTTTGTTGTTCCATGTAAATTGTCTCCCTTCTAATGGAATTTCTCCTAAGAATAGGGCGTTTATGCATTCGTTGAAGGCTAGAATATTATCATATCTATGTGAGAATCCCGTTGATTCATGTACGTGTCGAATCATGTTGAAATCTCCCGCAAGTAGCCAAGGCATCGCTTGCGGGTTAATTGCTTTTATTTCCTCTAGAAAATCTTTTTTCTCATTTTCGTTTGTTGGGCCATAAATATTTGATAATAAAAATTCGTAACCGTTTGTTGTTTTTAATTGAGTACTCAAGGAGTGTTCGGTTTGTCTTGTTGAAAGTAATGTGAAATCGTTGGACCATGCGGTCATTAAGCCCCCTTTCGTGCCGTTTGCTTTTTTGAACGCTACATTACTTATGTTTGGTGACGAAACCTTTTTCATATTAAAATAATTGGGATCTTCCCATTTCGTTTCTTGAAAGCATATAATGTTGCATTTAGCTTGTCTAACAATATTCTTAACCACCATACATTTTCTTGGACATCCTAGTCCTCTTACATTCCAACACAAAAGAGATACGAAATTAAATAACATTAATTAAAACAAAAGTGAGCTTCTAGCTCTTGGAGGGGACCTAATTGCGACCTGAGGTGAAGACCTCGTCCTCATCTCGGTAATCCACAAGTTGCTGGTCACTTTCCTCTTGCTCTTCAAAAGAAAATTTGATGTTGTCTTCCACATTGCTTCCATCTGTTCGGAAATTGCAAATGTTAGTTTTCTCGTTACCTTCATTTTGATTTATTCTAAGGGAGCATGATCCTATTAGAATTTTTGGTTTGTTTGATTTTTTCATTATCTTCTTAGGCTCCATACTCCCTACCGAGTCCTTTACACATTTTGGTTTTTCTACTTGCAATTTTTTGATTGGATTCTCATTACTCTCATTTGGATCCATTGAGTTTACAGTGGAGAGATCTTGTGGCAATCCACATAATTCTCTGATTTTATTAATGACTTCTAGCCCCAATTCTTCGGGCTTTTCATTTTCTTTCTCCAGCAGGCCCAGTAGGCTTACACATTTATTGGTTCCTTTGGTTTTATTTTTCGTGGGTTGCTTGCTTTTGGTTTGAGCCTTCTTAATTTTATTTTGTGTTGCCTTTGCTATTTTAATATTTTTCTTTGTCTTTTTCATTTTTAATTTCTTCCTGACCATTGCTAGTGTTTGATTAAAAATATTTGGAATTAATGAGTGTGGCGTGTCTTTTATATGGAGATAGCTTTTTGACTTTCCCTTTGTAGTGTTCATGTGTACATTATGGGTATCTACAAGGGGCTGAGTATTTGTATTTAATGTGCGTGTCGGAAGTTGAAGTGACTCACATTGATTAAAAGGGGCCGTTCCTCTGTACTCTATTGCCAGTAGCTTTCCTTTCTCCTTCCTCGTAAATCGCTTCTCCTCATTCTTCCTCTCCGTACCACGGATCGGCAATGGTGAGAGCTGATCAGTCTGCTCATGTTCTTTGTCACGTACGTTGCCCGTATGCGGAATTAATGCCTTGCTTCTGTAGGCGTGCACATTGAATGTTTGAGGGGACTGTGCGTGCGGCTCGATGTGCTGGTGTTGCAAGGGGATCTTCTGTGGTTGCGGATCCTTTGTCGATTTGTGTGGCACCATTAACGCTTTGCTCGAGTTTCCTTCTTGCTGCCCCTTAGATTTGATAGAATTTTGTTTTGGTTGGAGATTTGTTTGCAGGCAGTTTTTGAACAGCTCTAGCGCTAGTTCGTCTTTTTCTTTGGACGGTGGAGCCATCTCCCAGAGTTTGATCATGGCCTTGGAGATTGGTGGGGGGATATGTTCCTGCATGCGTTCTTCAGAACCCCTCATCTCCGACGCGCTGTAAGTGTTTTGATGATCTGAACCGTCCGGGTACGTGTCCTCTGGACCGTCGCTTCCCATCGGTGAGGGTACTGGCGGCCGTGTTATGCGTATGGGGGGCTGGTTGATGATTCTGTGGAAATCATCAAAGTATTGCTGCGATGGAGTTGTATCAGCGGGCCTGAAGAAGTATTTGGTTTCCTTAATAGCATGTGGTGCATGTACTCCTACCATTCTTGTCAATCCTCCCGCATATATCATGACATGCGGAGGCCTCAGTTCCGGGTCTGTGGTTGCTACGTGGACCGTGAGTTTGTTCATGGAGACTAGCCTTTCTAGTGGGGCGTGAAACACAATTACTCCGAAATTTCCCACTATTTCATCAAGTTCTTTCTCGCACCATGAATGTAAGGGTAAGTTTGTGAGTTCTACCTCCATTTTGTAGTCGTAGTGAGCAATTTTTGCTCCAATCGCTAAGGACCACAGATAAACCACGAAGCCAGCCCTCCTAATCGCGTCCGTCTTGTATTCGAGAAAGAACTCTCTATCGGTACCCTTAGGGAGCTTGAGGAGGTATTTGTTGCTTCCCCAATATACAAATTCGTATTTATCTTCCCAGGTTGTGGCTTTATGGACGAGAATGGAGATTGCATGGAGGGTGTGATTGGGTACCAACCGCGCATCTATTACTATTGCTCTGTTCAGCTCTTCTATCTCGCCAGTTTGTGCTGTTACTTCCCTGAGGAAGACATGAGCCGGGGGGGCAGATGGAGGGCCCAGGACGATTAGGGGCTTGTCGTCCGGGTTGAACTGAGCTTCGCGTAACTCGTTCGCTATTCTCGTCGCACACTGGGCGTAGAGGTGGCCCGGCCTCATGCAGTAACAACATGCTCTGGGTCTTCTGCAGTCAACCACGTCGTGATCGTATTGCAGGCACTTGGGGCATCGATCGATCCACGATGGATGTGAGTAGTCGATCGGATAAATCGGGCGAAGAGTTGGGTCTGGAGTTGGTCTAGAATGTTGGGGAGAGAGTTGCCTTTTCTTTCCCGTGATTGGCAGTTGCTGTTCCTGGTGATTCTGGCTCGTGAGAACTTGTTCAGTGGTATTGTTTTGGTATGGGGTTTGTGGTCTCGCTCTCCTCCACTGCTGAGTTGCATTATGTTGCTGGTAGGTGTTATTTGTGGGGTGTTGGGTTCTTGCTCCATTTATGCCTCTTGACGTGGCATTTGTGTTGACTCCATTAATGGCTGCTCTTGCTTGCATGTTAGGTGGCTTGTAATAACTTCTTCTCTTGTGTATGGGCCTTGAGTGTGGGCGCTTGTTAAGTAGATTGTTTTGCTTACTGTATGGAGTGTAGGGTCCACCCATAGGCTTGAGTATGGGTCTCTCTCTGGTCCACCATCCATTGCCTTGGTCCACGCTTCTGAGTTTTCCTCTCCTGAGCTGAGCTTCGCCTTTCTTGTTTTGCTCTTCCACCATCCATTCCTGTTTTCCTCTCCTGATAGTTAGTTAGTTAGTTAGTTAGTTAGTGCGAAGGTAGTTAGTTAGTAAGTTAGTGGGTATGTAGGAAAGTAGTTAGTTAGTTAGTTAGTTAGTTAGTTAGTTAGTTAATTGGTATCTAGGAATATAGTTATTCGGTTATTTAGTTAGTTCGTTAATTAGTTAATTTGTCGGTTATTTAATTATTTAGTTAGTTAGTTAGTTAGGAAGGTAGTTAGTTAGTTAGTTAGTTAATAGGTATGTATGAAGGTAGTTTGTTAGAAAGTTAGTTAGTTAGTTAGTAGTAGTTTATTTGTTAGTTAGATAGTTAATTAGTTAGTTATTTAGTTAGTTAGTTAATTAGTTAACTAGTAGTTAGTTAGTTAATTAGTTAATTAATTAGTTAGTTAGTAAGTCAGTTAGTTAGTGGGTATGTACGAAGGTAGCTAGTTAGTTAGTTAATTTGTTAGTTAGTTAGTTAACTAGTTAGTTAGTTAGTTAGTTAGTTAATTAGTCAGTTATTTATTTAGTTAGTTAGTTAATTAAATAGCTAGTAGTTATTTAGTTAGTTACTAAGTTATTGGGTATGTAGGAAGGCAGTTAGTAAGTTAGTTAGTTAGTTAGTTAGTTAATATGTATGTAGGAAGATAGTTATTTAGTTAATTAGTTAGTTATTTAGTTAGTTATCTAGTTGTTAGTTAGTTAGTTAGTTAGTTAGTTAGTTAGTTTGTTTGTTTGTTAGTTAGTTATTTATTCAGTAAGCTAATAGTTAGTTAGTGAGTTAGTTAGTTAATAAGTTAGTTAGTTAGTTAGTTAGTTAGTTAGTTAGTTAGTTAATTAGTTAGTTAGTTAGTTAGTTAGTCAATATGTATGTAAGAAGGTAGTTAGTTAGTCAGTTAGTTATTTAATTAGCTAGTAGTTAGTTAGTTAGTTAGTTAGTTAGTTAGTTAGTGAGTTAGTATGCAAGAAGGTTGTTAGTTAGTTAGTTAGATAGTTAGTTAATTAGTTAGTTAGTTAGTTAATCAGTTAGTTATTTAGTTAGTTACTTAGATAGTTAGCTAGTAGTTAGTTAGTTAATAAATATATATGTATCAAGGTAGTTAGTTAGTTAGATTGATAGTTAGTTAATTAGTTAGTTAGTTAGTTAATTAGTTAGTTAGTTAGTTAGTCAGTTAGTTAGTTAGTTATCTAGTAGTTAGTTAGTTAGTTAGGTCATCAGTTAGGTATTTAGTTAGTTAGTTAGTTAGCTAGCTTGCTAGTTGTTAGCAGGATAGTTATTTGTTAAGTTAGTTAGTAAGTTAGTTGGCGGGTATGCAGGAAGGTAGGTAGTTAGTTAGTTAGTTAGTTAGTTAATAGGTATTTATGAAGATAGTTAGTTAGTAAATTAGTTAGTTATTATGTTAGTTGTCTAGTAATTAGTTAGTTACTTATTTTATCAGCTAGCTAGTAATTAGTTAGTTAGTTTGTTATTTAGTCAGTTAGTTAGTTAGTTATCTAGTAGTTAGATAGTTAGTTATTTAGTTAGTTAACTAGTTAGTTATTTAGTTATTAGTAGTTAGTTAGTTAGCTAGTTATTTATTTAGTTAGTTAACTACTTACTAACTAACTAACTAACTAACTACTAGATAACTAACTAAATAACTAACTAATTAACTACTAGATAACTAACTAAAAAACTAACTAATTAACTAACTAACTATCTTCCTACTTACATATTAGCTAATTAACTAACTAACTAACTAACTAACTTACTAACTACCTTCCTACATACCCACTAACTAACAAACTAACTACCTTCCCACTAACTAACTAACTAACTATCTAACTAACAGAATAACTAACTAGCTAACTAACTAACTACTAGATAACTAACAAACTAACTAACTAAATAACTAACAAACTAACTAACTAATTAACTATCTAATTAACTACCTTTCAAATTAACTAACTCACATACTAACTAACTAACTAACTAACTAAATAACTAATTAACTGACAAATTAACTAATTAACAAACTAACTAAATAACCGAATAACTATCTTCCTAGATACCTATTAACTAACTAACTAAGTAACTAACTAACAAAGTACTTTCCTACATACCCACTAACTTACTAACTAACTACCTTCCCATAAACTAACTAACTAACTATCTAACTAACTAAGTGACTAACTAGCTAACTAACTAACTAACTACTAGTAACTAAATAACTAACTAGTTAACTAACTAAATAACTAACTAACTAACTACTAGATAACTAACTAACTTACTAACTAAAAAACTAACTAACTAACTAACTATTAGCTAGCTGACAAAATAACTAACTAACTAATTACTAGATAACTAACATAATAACTAACTAATTTACTAACTCAATATCTTCTTAAATACCTATTTAACTAACTAACTGACAACCTTCCTACATACCCGCCAACTAACTAACTAACTAAATAAATAACTATCCTGCTGACTACTAGCTAACTAACTAACTAACTAAATAGCTGACTGATGACGTAACTAACTAACTACCCAACTAACTGACTAACTAACTAACTAACTAATTAACTAACTAACTAACTAATTAACTAACTATCTAACTACCTAACTAACTACCTTCCTTCATACATACCTATTAACTACCTAACTAACTACATTACTAATTAACTAACTACATTCGTATACACGCACTACCTAACTAACTAACTAACTAACTAACTAACTAACTAACTAACTAGTTAACTAACTAACTAACTAGTTAACTAACTAACTAACTACTGGCTAACTAAGTAACTAATTATCTTCCTACATACCTATTAACTAACTCACTAACTAAGTAACTAACTATCTTCCTACATACCTATTAACTAACTCACTAACTAACTGACTAACTAAATTCCTCAGAACCTATTAACTAACTAACTAACTAAGTAACTACTAGCTAACACACTAACTAGCTAACTAACTAACCGCCTTCCTATCAAATAACTAACTAATTAACTAACTAACTACCTTCCTATTAAATAACTAACTAATTAAGTAACTAACTAACTAATTAAGTAACTAACTAATTAAGTAACTATCTAACTAATTAACTGACTAATTATATAATTAACTACCGAACTAACTTACTAACTAACTACGTAGTTATTTAGTTAGTTAGTTAGTTAGTTAGTTAGTTAGTTACTTACTTAGTTAGTGGGTATGTACGAAGGTAGCTAGTTAGTTAGTTAATTAGTTAATTAGTTAGTTAGTTAATTGGTTAGTTATTTAGTTAGTTAGTTCGTTAGTTAAATAGCTAGTAGTTATTTAGTTAGTTATTAATTTAAT
This sequence comes from Luzula sylvatica, assembly GCA_946800325.1. Classification (NCBI taxonomy): domain Eukaryota; kingdom Viridiplantae; phylum Streptophyta; class Magnoliopsida; order Poales; family Juncaceae; genus Luzula; species Luzula sylvatica. Next base: position 13,101,094 of record OX326960.1, on the reverse strand, counting down.
TAGTAAGCGACTTTGTTAGTGGGTATGTAGGAAGGTAGTTAGTTAGTTAGTTAGTTAGTTTGTTAATATGTACGTAGGAAGATAATTTGTTAGTTAATTAGTTAGTTATTTAGTTAGTTATCTAGTAGTTAGTTAGTTAGTTAGTTAGTTAGTTAGTTAGTTGGTTAGTTAGTTAGTTAGTTATTTATTCAGTTAGCTAGTAGTTTGTTAGTTAGTCAGTTAATTAGTAAGTTAGTTAGTTAGTTAGTTAGTTAATTAGTTAGTTAGTTAGTCAATATGTATGTAAGAAGGTAGATAGTTAGTCAGTTAGTTAGTTAATTAGCTAGTAGTTAGTTAGTTAGTTAGTTAGTTAGTATGTAAGAATTTTGTTAGTTAGTTAGTTAGTTAGAAAGGTAGTTAATTAGTTAGTTAGTTAGTTGATCAGTTAGTTATTTAGTTAGTTACTTAGTTAGTTAGCTAGTAGTTAGTTAGTTAATCAATATATATGTATCAAGGTAGTTAGTTAGTTAGATTGATAGTTAGTTAATTAGTTAGTTAGTTAGTTAATTAGTTAGTTAGTTAGTTAGTCAGTTAGTTAGTTAGTTATCTAGTAGTTAGTTAGTCAGTTAGGTCATCAGTTAGTTATTTAGTTAGTTAGTTAGTTAGCTAGCTTGCTAGTTGTTAGCAGGATAGTTATTTATTAAGTTAGTTAGTAAGTTAGTTGGCGGGTATGCAGGAAGGTAGTTAGTTAGTTAGTTAGTTAGTTAGTTAGTTAATAGGTATTTAAGAAGATAGTTAGTTAGCAAATTAGTTAGTTATTATGTTAGTTGTCTAGTAATTAGTTAGTTACTTATTTTATCAGCTAGCTAGTAATTAGTTAGTTAGTTAGTTATTTAGTTAGTTAGTTAGTTAGTTATCTAGTAGTTAGATAGTTAGTTATTTAGTTAGTCAACTAGTTAGTTATTTAGTTATTAGTAGTTAGTTAGTTAGCTAGTTATTTATTTAGTTAGTTAGATAGTTAGTTAGTTAGTGGGAAGGTAGTTAGTTAGTAAGTTAGTGGGTATGTAGGAAAGTAGTTAGTTAGTTAGTTAGTTATTTAATTGGTATCTAGGAAGATAGTTATTCGGTTATTTAGTTAGTTTATTAATTACTTAATTTGTCAGTTAGTTAGTTATTTAGTTAGTTAGTTAGTTAGTTAGTTAGTGAGTTAGTTAGAAAGGTAGTTAGTTAGTTAGATAATAGGTATGTATGAAGGTAGTTAGTTATAAAGTTAGTTAGTTAGTTAGCTAGTAGTTTAATAGTTAGTTAGTTAGTTAATTAGTTAGTTAATTAGTTAGTTAGTTAGTCAGTTAACTAGTAGTTAGTTAGCTAATTAGTTAATTAATTAGGTAGTTAGTAAGTTAGTTAGTAAGTGGGTATGTACGAAGGTAGCTAGTTAGTCAGTTAATTTTTTAGTTAGTTAGTTAATTTGTTAGTTAGTTAGTTTGTTTGTTAATTAGTTAGTTATTTATTTAGTTAGTTAGTTAGTTAAATAGCTAGTAGTTATTTAGTTAGTTAATCAATATATATGTATCCAGGTAGTTAGTTAGTTAGTTAGATAGTTAGTTAATTAATTAGTTAGTTAATTAGTTAGTTACTTAGTTAGTTAGTCAGTTAGTTAGTCAGTTAGTTAGTTACGTCATCAGTTAGTTATGTAGTTAGTTAGTTAGTTAGCAAGTAGTCAGCAGGATATTTATTTATTTAGTTAGTTAGTTAGTTGGCGGGTATGTAGGAAGGTAGTTAGTTAGTTAGTTAGTTAATTGGTATTTAAGAAGATATTGAGTTAGTAAATTAGTTAGTTATTATGTTAGTCATCTAGTAATTAGTTACTTAGTTATTTTGTCAGCTAGCTAGTAGTTAGTTAGATAGTTAGTTATTTAGTTAGTAAGTTAGTTAGTTGTCTAGTAGTTAGTTAGTTAGTTAGTTATTTTGTTAGTCAACTAGTTAGTTGTTTAGTTACTAGTAGTTAGTTAGTTAGCTAGTTAGTTATTTAGTTAGTTAGATAGTTAGTTAATTAGTTAGTGGGAAGGTAGTTAGTTAGTAAGTTAGTGCGTATGTAGGAAAGTAGTTAGTTAGTTAGTTAGTTAGTTAATAGGTATCTAGGAAGATAGTTATTCGGTTATATAGTTAGTTTGTTAATTAGTTAATTTGTCAGTTAGTTAGTTATTTAGTTAGTTAGTTATTTAGTTAGTTAGTTAGTTAGTTAGTTAGTTAGTGAGTTAGTTAGTTAGTTAGAAAGGTAGTTAGTTAGTTAGTTAATAGGTATGTATGAAGGTAGTTTGTTAGAAAGTTAGTTACTTAGTTAGCTAGTAGTTTATTAGTTAGTTAGTTATTTAATTAGTTAGTTATTTAGTTAGTTAGTTAGTTAGTTAACTAGTAGTTAGTTAGTTAATTAGTTAATTAACTAGTTAGTTAATTAGTTAGTTAGTGGGTATGTACGAAGGTAGCTAGTTAGTTAGTCAATTTGTTAGTTAGTTAGTTAATTAGTTAGTTATTTATTTAGTTAGTTAGTTAGTTAAATAGCTAGTAGTTATTTAGTTAGTTTTTAAGTTAGTGGGTATATAGGAAGGCAGTTAGTAAGTTAGTTAGTTATTTAGTTAATATGTATGTAGGAAGATAGTTATTTAGTTAATTAGTTAGTTATTTAGTTAGTTATCTAGTAGTTAGTTTGTTTGTTTGTTAGATATTTATTGAGTTAGCTAATTGTTAGTTAGTTAGTTAGTTAGTTAGTTAGTTAGTTAGTTAGTTAGTAAGTTAGTTAGTCAATATGTATGTAAGAAGGTAGTTACTTAGTTAGTTAGTTAATTAGCTAGTAGTTAGTTAGTTAGTTAGTTAGTTAGTATGCAAGAAGGTTGTTAGTTAGTTAATTAGTTAGATAGTTTGTTAATTAATTAGTTAGTTAGTTAATCAGTTAGTTACTTAGTTAGTTACTTAGTTAGTTAGCCTGTGGTTTGTTAGTTAGTGGGTTAGTTAGTTAATCAATATATATGTATCAAGGTAGTTAGTAAGTTAGTTAGATAGTTAGTTAATTAGTTAGTAGTTAGTTATCTAGTAGTTAGTTAGTTAGTTATTTAGTTAGTTAACTAATTAGTTATTTAGTTAGTTAGTTTGTTAGTTATATAGTAGTTAGTTAGTTAGCTAGTTAGTTATTTAGTTAGTTAGATAGTTAGTTAGTTGGTTAGTGGGAGGGTAGTTAGTTAGTTAGTTAGTGGGTATGTGGGAAGGTAGTTTGTTTGTTTGTTAGTTAATTAGATAATTAATAGACATGTACGAAGATAGTTATTTAGTTAGTTAGTTAGTTTGTTAATTAGTTAGTTGTTTAGTTATTTAGTTAGTTAGTTAGTTTTTTAGTTATTTAGTTAGAAAGGTAGTTGGTTAGTTAGTTAATAGGTATGTATAAAGGTAGTTAGTTAGTAAGTTAGATAGTTAACTAGTTAGTTAGTTAGCTAGTTGTTAGTTAGTTAGTTAATTAGTTAATTAGTTAGTTAGTTAGTTAGTTAGTTAGTTAGTTAACTAGTAGTTCGTTAGTTAATTAGTTAATTAATTAGTTAGTTAATTAGTTAGTTAGTAAGTTAGTTAGTTAGTAGGTATGTACGAAGGTAGCTAGTTTGTTAGTTAATTAGTTAGTTAGTTAGTTAATTGGTCAGTTATTTAGTTAGTTAGTTCGTTAGTTAAATAGCTAGTAGTTATTTAGTTAGTTATTAATTTAATTAGTGAGTGACTTTGTTAGTGGGTATGTAGGAAGGTAGTTAGTAAGTTAGTTAGTAAGTTGGTTTGTTAGTTAGTTAATATGTACGTAGGAAGATAGTTTGTTAGTTAATTAGTTTGTTATTTAGTTAGTTATCTAGTAGTTTGTTAGTTAGTTTGTTAGTTAGTTAGTTATTTATTCAGTTAGCTAGTAGTTTGTTAGTAACTTAGTTAATTAGTTAGTTAGTTAGTTAGCTAGTTAGTTAGTTAATTAGTTATAGTTAGTTAGTTAGTTAATCAATATGTGTGTAAGTAGGTTCTTAGATAGTTAGTTAGTCAATATGTATGTAAGATGGTAGTTAGTTAGTTAGTTAGTTAGTTAATTAGCTAGTGGTTAGTTAGTTAGTTATTTAGTTAGTTAGTATGTAAGAAGGTTGTTAGTTAGTTAGTTAGTTAGACAGGTAGTTAATTAGTTAGTCAGTTAGTTAATCAATTTGTTATTTAGTTAGTTACTTAGTTAGTTGGCTAGTAGTTAGTTTGTTAATCAATATATATGTATCAAGGTAGTTAGTTAGTTAGATTGATAGTTAGTTAATTAGTTAGTTTGTTAGTTAATTAGTTAGTTAGTTAGTTAGTTAGTCAGTTAGTTAGTTAGTTATCTAGTAGTTAGTTAGTTAGTTAGGTCATCAGTCAGTTATTTAGTTAGTTAGTTAGTTAGTTAGTTAGTTAGCTAGCTAGTAGTTAGCAGGATAGTTATTTATTAAGTTAGTTAGTTAGTTAGTTGGCGGTTATGTAGGAAGGTAGTTAGTTAGTTATATAGTTAGTTAATAGGTACTTAAGAAGATAGTTAGTTAGTAAATTAGTTAGTTATTATGTTAGTTATCTTGTAATTAGTTTGTTAGTTATTTTATCAGCTAGCTAGTAGTTAGTTAGTCAGTTAGTTATTTAGTTAGTTAGTTAGTTAGTTATCTAGTAGTTAGTTAGTTAGTTATTTAGTTAGTTAACTAGTTAGTTATTTAGTATTTATTTAGTTACTAGTAGTTAGTTAGTTAGCTAGTTAGTTATTTAGTTAGATAGTTAGTTAGTTAGTTAGTTAGTTAGTGCGAAGGTAGTTAGTTAGTAAGTTAGTGGGTATGTAGGAAAGTAGTTAGTTAGTTAGTTAGTTAGTTAGTTAGTTAATTGGTATCTAGGAATATAGTTATTCGGTTATTTAGTTAGTTCGTTAATTAGTTAATTTGTCGGTTATTTAATTATTTAGTTAGTTAGTTAGTTAGGAAGGTAGTTAGTTAGTTAGTTAGTTAGTTAATAGTTATGTATGAAGGTAGTTTGTTAGAAAGTTAGTTAGTTAGTTAGCTAGTAGTTTATTTGTTAGTTAGATAGTTAATTAGTTAGTTATTTAGTTAGTTAGTTAATTAGTTAACTAGTAGTTAGTTAGTTAATTAGTTAATTAATTAGTTAGTTAGTAAGTCAGTTAGTTAGTGGGTATGTACGAAGGTAGCTAGTTAGTTAGTTAATTTGTTAGTTAGTTAGTTAACTAGTTAGTTAGTTAGTTAGTTAATTAGTCAGTTATTTATTTAGTTAGTTAGTTAATTAAATAGCTAGTAGTTATTTAGTTAGTTACTAAGTTATTGGGTATGTAGGAAGGCAGTTAGTAAGTTAGTTAGTTAGTTAGTTAGTTAATATGTATGTAGGAAGATAGTTATTTAGTTAATTAGTTAGTTATTTAGTTAGTTATCTAGTTGTTAGTTAGTTAGTTAGTTAGTTAGTTAGTTAGTTAGTTAGTTAGTTTGTTAGTTAGTTATTTATTCAGTAAGCTAATAGTTACTTAGTGAGTTAGTTAGTTAATAAGTTAGTTAGTTAGTTAGTTAGTTAGTTAGTTAGTTAGTTAATTAGTTAGTTAGTTAGTTAGTTAGTCAATATGTATGTAAGAAGGTAGTTAGTTAGTCAGTTAGTTATTTAATTAGCTAGTAGTTAGTTAGTTAGTTAGTTAGTTAGTTAGTTAGTTAGTTAGTATGCAAGAAGGTTGTTAGTTAGTTAGTTAGATAGTTAGTTAATTAGTTAGTTAGTTAGTTAATCAGTTAGTTAATCAGTTAGTTATTTAGTTAGTTAGCTAGTAGTTAGTTAGTTAGTGGGTTCTGTTGGTTCAAATTTCCTAATGGTTTGATTATTTCAAAACACTGTCATTACTAACGTTTACATCGAGAAAATGTGTAGGATAACACAGGTACGGCTACAAGATGAACAACACAAGAAGCACAACAAGAGAAGACTAGAAGGAAGGCTCTTGAAGCATATCAAGAATCAAGATGTCGAAGCCTTCCGTGAGGGGGATTCGCCACAAATAAACCATAGGTAGAAACCTAGTAGATCTCAAGTAAAATCATGTTCAAAATAACAAAGAGTTCAATCAAACATGAAGTGCGTTCTGAACGAACTCAAAGTCCGTTCAGAACGAACTTGCCACATATCAAAATATCATCTCTTGATAAGAACCAAAATGTCACAGGATTGTGTGCGTTCGAACGAACAAACATGTACGTTCGAACGGACATATATAATTCGTTCACACACCATTTAAGTGCGTTGAACGGACAATCCTTTCTGTGAACACAAATTTAATGTATAAGTGAGTCCGTTGTGAACGAACTGTGTTCGTTCGAACGGACCAAAAAATATATTTGCACGTTATTTTGAAACGGCTAGTACAAACTGCATGTGCGTTCAGAACGAACATTGTGCGTTCTGAATGCACTGGCAATTTTCTGAAGGATTTCTATAGAGAGTATAAATAGAATCCTTCTAGGGCTTCTCTCCCTCAACTCTTCACTTCCTCACATTCAAAACACAAAAGAGAGAAACCCTAAAAGCTGTGATTATCCATATCCATTGATAGCTTGAGAAACCCTCTTTAGATCTTCGATCTACTTTCGATAACCTCCACTAATCGTATCCCACTCACGTGACCGATCACGTTGTAGCTCGATTAGTGAAAATTGTAATAGGCTAGTGCAACTACTTGTAAAGAGCCTAAGCTATAGATCGATAGAAAGCGTGTAAATCGATCTAGGCGACACCTTGTAATCGAGTGAGTTGGAATTCAATCGAAAAGCCAAAAAGAGGCGCAAGGCATTCCCGGAGATGTAGGTACTCACAACTTAATTGAATCGGTCAATTAAGCGAGTAAAGGGTGAGTTAAGGCTACATAGCAACCACCTACCGAACTTCGTTAAAAAATATCTTGTGTTCAAGTGTTTCCGGTATCATCTACTTTATTTAAATTATTATTTATTCCGCATAGTAAATTAGGTAATTAGCTAAAGTAATTGTACGGTAGATTACCAAATTTACCCCCCTCTAGGTTAGAATTAACCAACAGGTTCGTTAGTTAATCAATATATATGTATCAAGGTAGTTAGTAAGTTAGTTAATTTTTTAATTAGCTTGTTAGCTAGTAGTTAGTAAGTTAGTTAGTTAGTTAATTAGTTAGTTGGTTACTTAATTAATTAGTGGGTACGTAGGAAGGCAGTTTGTTAGTTAATACGTTAGTTAGTTAGTTAGCTAGTCAGTTTGTTAGCTAGTAGTTACTTACTCAGTTAGTTAGTTAATATGTATATAGGAAGTTAGTTAGTTAGTTACTTAATGAGTTAGTTAATTGGTTAGGTAGTTAGTTAGTCAGTTATTTAATACGCATGTATTAGGGTAGTTAGTAAGTTTGTTCGGTAGTTAATTATGTAATTAGTTAGTTAGCTAGAAGTTAGTTAGTTAGTTAATTAGTTAGTTACATAATTAGTTAGTTACTTAATTAGTTAGTTGGTTTCTTAATTAGTTAGTAATTTAATTGGAAAGTAGTTAGTTAGTTAATTAGTTAGTTAGTTAGTTAGCTACTGAGTGTGTTAGATAGTAGTTACTTAGTTAGTTAGTTAGTTAATAGGTTTGTTGGAAGGAAGTTAGTTAGTTAGTTAGTGAGTAAGTTAATAGGTATGTAGGAAGATAGTTAGTTACTTAGTTAGTAATATAGTCAGTTAGTTAGTTAGTATGTTCATTAGTTAGTGGGTATGTTGGAAGGCGGCTAGTTAGGTTGGTTAGTAAGTTAATCAATTTGTTACTTGAGTTAGTTATTTAGTTAGTTAGTTAGTTAGTTAGCCAGTAGTTAGTTAGTTAGTTAACTAGTTAGTTATTTAGTTAGTTAGTTAGTTAGTTGGCCAGTAGTTAGTTAGTTACTTAACTTGTTATTTATTTAGTTAGTTAGTTAGTTATTTAGTTAGTTAGTTAGTTAACTAACTAACTAAATGACTGACTAATAACTAAATAACTAACTAAACTAACTAACTAACTACTAGCTAACTAACTAATTGACTAACTAATTTACTAACTATCTAACTAACTAACTAACTAACTAACTAACTAACTACCTTCTTACATACATATTTACTAACTAACTCACTAACGGACTAACTAACTAACTAACCAACTAACTAACTAACTTACTACTAGATAACTAACTAAATAACTAACTAATTAATTAGCTAATTAACTAACAAACTATCTTTCTACATACCTATTAACTAACTAACTAACTAACTAATTAACTAACTAACTAACTAACTAACTACATACCTTCTTACATAACCGCTAACTAACTAAATAACTAACTAACTAACAAACTAACTAACTACTAGCTAATTAACTAACTAAATAAATAACTACCTGATTAACTAACTAACTAACTACTTGATAACTAACTCACTTATTAACTAACTAACTAATTAACTAACTATCTAACTAACTAACTAAATACGTTTTTACATACATATTAGCTACTAACTAACTAACTAACTGTCTAACTCACAAACTAACTAATTAACTAGTTAGTTAGTTAGTTAGTTTGATAGTTAGTTAATTAGTTAGTTAGTTATTGGTTAGTTTGTAGGTATGTAGGATGGTAGTTAGTTAGTCGGTTAGTTAGTCAATTAGTTAGTTAGTTAGTTTGTAGGTATGTAGGATGGTAGTTAGTTGGTTAGTTAGTTAGTTAGTTAGTTAGTTAGTTAGTTATTTAGTTATTTAGTTATTTAGTTAGTTAGCTAGTTAGTTAGTTAATTAGTTAGTTATTTAGTTATTTAGTTATTTAGTTATTTAGTTATTTAGTTAGTTAGTTAGTTAGTTAGTTAGTTAGTTAGTTAGTTAGTTAGTTAATAGGCATGTATGAAGGTAGTTAGTTAGTAAGTTAGATAGTTAATTACTTAGTTAGTTAGCTAGTGGTTTGTTAGTTAGTTAGTTAGTTATTTAGTTATTTAGTTAGTTAGTTAGTTAACTAGTAGTTAGTTAGTTAATTAGTTAATTAATTAGGTAATTAATTAGTTAGTTAGTAAGTTAGTTAGTTTGTGGGTATGTACGAAGGCAGCTAGTTCATTAGTTAATTTGTTAGTTAGTTAGTTAATCAGTTAGTTAGTTAGTTAGTTAATTAGTTAGTTATTTATTTATTTAGTCAGTTAGTTAAATAGCTAGTAGTTATTTAGATAGTTATTTATTTATTTAGTTTGTAACTTAGTTAGTGGGTATGTAGGAAGGTAGTTGGTAAGTTAGTTAGTTAGTTAATATGTATGTCGGAAGATTGATAGTTTGTTAATTAGTTAGTTATTTAGTTAGTTATCTAGTAGTTAGTTAGTTAGTTAGTTAGTTTGTTAGTTAGTTAATTAGTTAGTTAGTCAATGTGTGTGAGAGGATAGTTAATTAGTTAGTTAGTTAGTTAATTATCTGGTTAGTTAGTTAGTTAGTTTGTTTGTTTGTTAGTTAGTTAGTTAGTTAGTTAGTAAATCAGTTAGTTCTTTAGTTAGTGAGTTAGTTAGTTAGCTAGTAGTTAGTTAGTTAGTGAGTTCGTTAGTTAATCAATATGTATGTATCAAGGTAGTTAATTTGTTAGTTAGATAGTTAGTTATTTAGTTAGTTAGTTCATTAGTTAGCTAGTTAGTTAGTCAGTTAGTTAGTTAGTTATCATGTAGTTAGTTAGTTAGTTAGGTCATCAGTTAGTTATTTATTTAGTTAGTTAGTTAGTTTGCTAGTAGTTAGCTTGTTAGTGATTTAGTTAGTTAGTTAGTTAGTCCGTTAGTGGGTATGTAGGAAGGTAGTTAGCTAGTTAGTTAGTAAATTAATAGGTATTTAAGAAGATAGTTAGTTAGTAAATTAATAGGTATTTAAGAAGATAGTTAGTTTGTAAACTAGTTAGTTAATTAGTTAGTTATTTAGTTAGTTATCTAGTAGTTAGTTAGTTATTTATTCAGTTAGCTAGTAGTTAGTTAGTTAGTAAGTTAGTTAGTTAATTAGTTAGTTAATTAGTTAGTTAGTTAGTTAGTTAATTAGTCAATATGTATGTAAGAAGGTAGTTAGTTAGTTAGTTATTTAGCTAGTAGTTAGTTAGTTAGTTAGTATGTAAGAAGGTCGTTAGTTAGTTAGTTAGTTAGATAGTTAGTTAATTAGTAGGTTAGTTAGTTAGTTAGTTAGTTAATCAGTTAGTTATTTTGTTAGTTACTTAGTTAGTTAGCTTGTAGTTAGTTAGTTAGTTAGTTAGTTAGTTAGTTGATCTATATGTATGTATCAAGGTAGTTAGTTAGTTAGTTAGATAGTTAGTTAATTAGTTAGTTAGTGAATTAGTTAGTTAGTTAGTTAGTTAGGTCATCAGTTAGTTATTTAGTTAGTTAGTTAGTTAGTTAGTTAGTTAGTAGTTAGTTGGTTAGTTATTTATTTAGTTAGTTAGTTAGTTAGTTGGTGGGTATGTGGGAATGTAGTTAGTTAGTTAGTTATTTTGTTAATTGGTATTTAAAAAGATAGTTAGTTAGTAAATTAGTTAGTTATTATGTTTGTTATCTATTAATTAGTTAGTTAGTTATTTTGTCAGCTAGCTAGTAGTTAGTTAGTTAGTTAGTTAGTTAGTTATCTAGTAGTTAGTTAGTTAGTTATTTAGTTAGTTAACTAGTTATCTAGTAGTTAGTTAGTTAGTAAGTTAGTGCGTATGTAGGAAAGTAGTTAGTTAGTTAGTTAGTTAGTTAATAGGTATCTAGGAAGATAGTTATTCGGTTATATAGTTAGTTTGTTAATTAGTTAATTTGTCAGTTAGTTAGTTATTTAGTTAGTTAGTTAGTTAGTTAGTTAGTTAGTGAGTTAGTTAGTTAGTTAGAAAGGTAGTTAGTTAGTTAGTTAATAGGTATGTATGAAGGTAGTTTGTTAGAAAGTTAGTTACTTAGTTAGCTAGTAGTTTATTAGTTAGTTAGTTATTTAATTAGTTAGTTATTTAGTTAGTTAGTTAGTTAGTTAACTAGTAGTTAGTTAGTTAATTAGTTAATTAACTAGTTAGTTAATTAGTTAGTTAGTGGGTATGTACGAAGGTAGCTAGTTAGTTAGTCAATTTGTTAGTTAGTTAGTTAATTAGTTAGTTATTTATTTAGTTAGTTAGTTAGTTAAATAGCTAGTAGTTATTTAGTTAGTTTTTAAGTTAGTGGGTATATAGGAAGGCAGTTAGTAAGTTAGTTAGTTATTTAGTTAATATGTATGTAGGAAGATAGTTATTTAGTTAATTAGTTAGTTATTTAGTTAGTAATCTAGTAGTTAGTTTGTTTGTTTGTTAGATATTTATTGAGTTAGCTAATTGTTAGTTAGTTAGTTAGTTAGTTAGTTAGTTAGTTAGTTAGTAAGTTAGTTAGTCAATATGTATGTAAGAAGGTAGTTACTTAGTTAGTTAGTTAATTAGCTAGTAGTTAGTTAGTTAGTTAGTTAGTTAGTATGCAAGAAGGTTGTTAGTTAGTTAATTAGTTAGATAGTTTGTTAATTAATTAGTTAGTTAGTTAATCAGTTAGTTACTTAGTTAGTTACTTAGTTAGTTAGCCTGTGGTTTGTTAGTTAGTGGGTTAGTTAGTTAATCAATATATATGTATCAAGGTAGTTAGTAAGTTAGTTAGATAGTTAGTTAATTAGTTAGTAGTTAGTTATCTAGTAGTTAGTTAGTTAGTTATTTAGTTAGTTAACTAATTAGTTATTTAGTTAGTTAGTTTGTTAGTTATATAGTAGTTAGTTAGTTAGCTAGTTAGTTATTTAGTTAGTTAGATAGTTAGTTAGTTGGTTAGTGGGAGGGTAGTTAGTTAGTTAGTTAGTGGGTATGTGGGAAGGTAGTTTGTTTGTTTGTTAGTTAATTAGATAATTAATAGACATGTACGAAGATAGTTATTTAGTTAGTTAGTTAGTTTGTTAATTAGTTAGTTGTTTAGTTATTTAGTTAGTTAGTTAGTTTTTTAGTTATTTAGTTAGAAAGGTAGTTGGTTAGTTAGATAATAGGTATGTATAAAGGTAGTTAGTTAGTAAGTTAGATAGTTAACTAGTTAGTTAGTTAGCTAGTTGTTAGTTAGTTAGTTAATTAGTTAATTAGTTAGTTAGTTAGTTAGTTAGTTAGTTAGTTAACTAGTAGTTCGTTAGTTAATTAGTTAATTAATTAGTTAGTTAATTAGTTAGTTAGTAAGTTAGTTAGTTAGTAGGTATGTACGAAGGTAGCTAGTTTGTTAGTTAATTAGTTAGTTAGTTAGTTAATTGGTCAGTTATTTAGTTAGTTAGTTCGTTAGTTAAATAGCTAGTAGTTATTTAGTTAGTTATTAATTTAATTAGTGAGTGACTTTGTTAGTGGGTATGTAGGAAGGTAGTTAGTAAGTTAGTTAGTAAGTTGGTTTGTTAGTTAGTTAATATGTACGTAGGAAGATAGTTTGTTAGTTAATTAGTTTGTTATTTAGTTAGTTATCTAGTAGTTTGTTAGTTAGTTTGTTAGTTAGTTAGTTATTTATTCAGTTAGCTAGTAGTTTGTTAGTAACTTAGTTAATTAGTTAGTTAGTTAGTTAGCTAGTTAGTTAGTTAATTAGTTATAGTTAGTTAGTTAGTTAATCAATATGTGTGTAAGTAGGTTCTTAGATAGTTAGTTAGTCAATATGTATGTAAGATGGTAGTTAGTTAGTTAGTTAGTTAGTTAATTAGCTAGTGGTTAGTTAGTTAGTTATTTAGTTAGTTAGTATGTAAGAAGGTTGTTAGTTAGTTAGTTAGTTAGACAGGTAGTTAATTAGTTAGTCAGTTAGTTAATCAATTTGTTATTTAGTTAGTTACTTAGTTAGTTGGCTAGTAGTTAGTTTGTTAATCAATATATATGTATCAAGGTAGTTAGTTAGTTAGATTGATAGTTAGTTAATTAGTTAGTTTGTTAGTTAATTAGTTAGTTAGTTAGTTAGTTAGTCAGTTAGTTAGTTAGTTATCTAGTAGTTAGTTAGTTAGTTAGGTCATCAGTCAGTTATTTAGTTAGTTAGTTAGTTAGTTAGTTAGCTAGCTAGTAGTTAGCAGGATAGTTATTTATTAAGTTAGTTAGTTAGTTAGTTGGCGGTTATGTAGGAAGGTAGTTAGTTAGTTATATAGTTAGTTAATAGGTACTTAAGAAGATAGTTAGTTAGTAAATTAGTTAGTTATTATGTTAGTTATCTTGTAATTAGTTTGTTAGTTATTTTATCAGCTAGCTAGTAGTTAGTTAGTCAGTTAGTTATTTAGTTAGTTAGTTAGTTAGTTATCTAGTAGTTAGTTAGTTAGTTATTTAGTTAGTTAACTAGTTAGTTATTTAGTATTTATTTAGTTACTAGTAGTTAGTTAGTTAGCTAGTTAGTTATTTAGTTAGATAGTTAGTTAGTTAGTTAGTTAGTTAGTGCGAAGGTAGTTAGTTAGTAAGTTAGTGGGTATGTAGGAAAGTAGTTAGTTAGTTAGTTAGTTAGTTAGTTAGTTAATTGGTATCTAGGAATATAGTTATTCGGTTATTTAGTTAGTTCGTTAATTAGTTAATTTGTCGGTTATTTAATTATTTAGTTAGTTAGTTAGTTAGGAAGGTAGTTAGTTAGTTAGTTAGTTAGTTAATAGGTATGTATGAAGGTAGTTTGTTAGAAAGTTAGTTAGTTAGTTAGCTAGTAGTTTATTTGTTAGTTAGATAGTTAATTAGTTAGTTATTTAGTTAGTTAGTTAATTAGTTAACTAGTAGTTAGTTAGTTAATTAGTTAATTAATTAGTTAGTTAGTAAGTCAGTTAGTTAGTGGGTATGTACGAAGGTAGCTAGTTAGTTAGTTAATTTGTTAGTTAGTTAGTTAACTAGTTAGTTAGTTAGTTAGTTAATTAGTCAGTTATTTATTTAGTTAGTTAGTTAATTAAATAGCTAGTAGTTATTTAGTTAGTTACTAAGTTATTGGGTATGTAGGAAGGCAGTTAGTAAGTTAGTTAGTTAGTTAGTTAGTTAATATGTATGTAGGAAGATAGTTATTTAGTTAATTAGTTAGTTATTTAGTTAGTTATCTAGTTGTTAGTTAGTTAGTTAGTTAGTTAGTTAGTTAGTTAGTTAGTTAGTTTGTTAGTTAGTTATTTATTCAGTAAGCTAATAGTTACTTAGTGAGTTAGTTAGTTAATAAGTTAGTTAGTTAGTTAGTTAGTTAGTTAGTTAGTTAGTTAATTAGTTAGTTAGTTAGTTAGTTAGTCAATATGTATGTAAGAAGGTAGTTAGTTAGTCAGTTAGTTATTTAATTAGCTAGTAGTTAGTTAGTTAGTTAGTTAGTTAGTTAGTTAGTTAGTTAGTATGCAAGAAGGTTGTTAGTTAGTTAGTTAGATAGTTAGTTAATTAGTTAGTTAGTTAGTTAATCAGTTAGTTAATCAGTTAGTTATTTAGTTAGTTAGCTAGTAGTTAGTTAGTTAGTGGGTTCTGTTGGTTCAAATTTTCTAATGGTTTGATTATTTCAAAACACTGTCATTACTAACGTTTACATCGAGAAAATGTGTAGGATAACACAGGTACGGCTACAAGATGAACAACACAAGAAGCACAACAAGAGAAGACTAGAAGGAAGGCTCTTGAAGCATATCAAGAATCAAGATGTCGAAGCCTTCCGTGAGTGGGATTCGCCACAAATAAACCATAGGTAGAAACCTAGTAGATCTCAAGTAAAATCATGTTCAAAATAACAAAGAGTTCAATCAAACATGAAGTGCGTTCTGAACGAACTCAAAGTCCGTTCAGAACGAACTTGCCACATATCAAAATATCATCTCTTGATAAGAACCAAAATGTCACAGGATTGTGTGCGTTCGAACGAACAAACATGTACGTTCGAACGGACATATATAATTCGTTCACACACCATTTAAGTGCGTTGAACGGACAATCCTTTCTGTGAACACAAATTTAATGTATAAGTGAGTCCGTTGTGAACGAACTGTGTTCGTTCGAACGGACCAAAAAATATATTTGCACGTTATTTTGAAACGGCTAGTACAAACTGCATGTGCGTTCAGAACGAACATTGTGCGTTCTGAATGCACTGGCAATTTTCTGAAGGATTTCTATAGAGAGTATAAATAGAATCCTTCTAGGGCTTCTCTCCCTCAACTCTTCACTTCCTCACATTCAAAACACAAAAGAGAGAAACCCTAAAAGCCGTGATTATCCATATCCATTGATAGCTTGAGAAACCCTCTTTAGATCTTCGATCTACTTTCGATAACCTCCACTAATCGTATCCCACTCACGTGACCGATCACGTTGTAGCTCGATTAGTGAAAATTGTAATAGGCTAGTGCAACTACTTGTAAAGAGCCTAAGCTATAGCTCGATAGAAAGCGTGTAAATCGATCTAGGCGACACCTTGTAATCGAGTGAGTTGGAATTCAATCGAAAAGCCAAAAAGAGGCGCAAGGCATTCCCGGAGATGTAGGTACTCACAACTTAATTGAATCGGTCAATTAAGCGAGTAAAGGGTGAGTTAAGGCTACATAGCAACCACCTACCGAACTTCGTTAAAAAATATCTTGTGTTCAAGTGTTTCCGGTATCATCTACTTTATTTAAATTATTATTTATTCCGCATAGTAAATTAGGTAATTAGCTAAAGTAATTGTACGGTAGATTACCAAATTTACCCCCCTCTAGGTTAGAATTAACCAACAGGTTCGTTAGTTAATCAATATATATGTATCAAGGTAGTTAGTAAGTTAGTTAATTTTTTAATTAGCTTGTTAGCTAGTAGTTAGTAAGTTAGTTAGTTAGTTAATTAGTTAGTTGGTTACTTAATTAATTAGTGGGTACGTAGGAAGGCAGTTTGTTAGTTAATACGTTAGTTAGTTAGTTAGCTAGTCAGTTTGTTAGCTAGTAGTTACTTACTCAGTTAGTTAGTTAATATGTATATAGGAAGTTAGTTAGTTAGTTACTTAATGAGTTAGTTAATTGGTTAGGTAGTTAGTTAGTCAGTTATTTAATACGCATGTATTAGGGTAGTTAGTAAGTTTGTTCGGTAGTTAATTATGTAATTAGTTAGTTAGCTAGAAGTTAGTTAGTTAGTTAATTAGTTAGTTACATAATTAGTTAGTTACTTAATTAGTTAGTTGGTTTCTTAATTAGTTAGTAATTTAATTGGAAAGTAGTTAGTTAGTTAATTAGTTAGTTAGTTAGTTAGCTACTGAGTGTGTTAGATAGTAGTTACTTAGTTAGTCAGTTAGTTAATAGGTTTGTTGGAAGGAAGTTAGTTAGTTAGTTAGTGAGTAAGTTAATAGGTATGTAGGAAGATAGTTAGTTACTTAGTTAGTAATATAGTCAGTTAGTTAGTTAGTATGTTCGTTAGTTAGTGGGTATGTTGGAAGGCGGCTAGTTAGGTTGGTTAGTAAGTTAATCAATTTGTTACTTGAGTTAGTTATTTAGTTAGTTAGTTAGTTAGTTAGCCAGTAGTTAGTTAGTTAGTTAACTAGTTAGTTATTTAGTTAGTTAGTTAGTTAGTTGGCCAGTAGTTAGTTAGTTACTTAACTTGTTATTTATTTAGTTAGTTAGTTAGTTATTTAGTTAGTTAGTTAGTTAACTAACTAACTAAATGACTGACTAATAACTAAATAACTAACTAAACTAACTAACTAACTACTAGCTAACTAACTAATTGACTAACTAATTTACTAACTATCTAACTAACTAACTAACTAACTAACTAACTACCTTCTTACATACATATTTACTAACTAACTCACTAACGGACTAACTAACTAACTAACCAACTAACTAACTAACTTACTACTAGATAACTAACTAAATAACTAACTAATTAATTAGCTAATTAACTAACAAACTATCTTTCTACATACCTATTAACTAACTAACTAACTAACTAATTAACTAACTAACTAACTAACTAACTACATACCTTCTTACATAACCGCTAACTAACTAAATAACTAACTAACTAACAAACTAACTAACTACTAGCTAATTAACTAACTAAATAAATAACTACCTGATTAACTAACTAACTAACTACTTGATAACTAACTCACTTATTAACTAACTAACTAATTAACTAACTATCTAACTAACTAACTAAATACGTTTTTACATACATATTAGCTACTAACTAACTAACTAACTGTCTAACTCACAAACTAACTAATTAACTAGTTAGTTAGTTAGTTAGTTTGATAGTTAGTTAATTAGTTAGTTAGTTATTGGTTAGTTTGTAGGTATGTAGGATGGTAGTTAGTTAGTCGGTTAGTTAGTCAATTAGTTAGTTAGTTAGTTTGTAGGTATGTAGGATGGTAGTTAGTTAGTTAGTTAGTTAGTTAGTTAGTTAGTTAGTTAGTTAGTTATTTAGTTATTTAGTTATTTAGTTAGTTAGCTAGTTAGTTAGTTAATTAGTTAGTTATTTAGTTATTTAGTTATTTAGTTATTTAGTTATTTAGTTAGTTAGTTAGTTAGTTAGTTAGTTAGTTAGTTAGTTAGTTAGTTAATAGGCATGTATGAAGGTAGTTAGTTAGTAAGTTAGATAGTTAATTACTTAGTTAGTTAGCTAGTGGTTTGTTAGTTAGTTAGTTAGTTATTTAGTTATTTAGTTAGTTAGTTAGTTAACTAGTAGTTAGTTAGTTAATTAGTTAATTAATTAGGTAATTAATTAGTTAGTTAGTAAGTTAGTTAGTTTGTGGGTATGTACGAAGGCAGCTAGTTCATTAGTTAATTTGTTAGTTAGTTAGTTAATCAGTTAGTTAGTTAGTTAGTTAATTAGTTAGTTATTTATTTATTTAGTCAGTTAGTTAAATAGCTAGTAGTTATTTAGATAGTTATTTATTTATTTAGTTTGTAACTTAGTTAGTGGGTATGTAGGAAGGTAGTTGGTAAGTTAGTTAGTTAGTTAATATGTATGTCGGAAGATTGATAGTTTGTTAATTAGTTAGTTATTTAGTTACTTATCTAGTAGTTAGTTAGTTAGTTAGTTAGTTTGTTAGTTAGTTAATTAGTTAGTTAGTCAATGTGTGTGAGAGGATAGTTAATTAGTTAGTTAGTTAGTTAATTATCTGGTTAGTTAGTTAGTTAGTTTGTTTGTTTGTTAGTTAGTTAGTTAGTTAGTTAGTAAATCAGTGAGTTCTTTAGTTAGTGAGTTAGTTAGTTAGCTAGTAGTTTGTTAGTTAGTGAGTTCGTTAGTTAATCAATATGTATGTATCAAGGTAGTTAATTTGTTAGTTAGATAGTTAGTTATTTAGTTAGTTAGTTCATTAGTTAGCTAGTTAGTTAGTCAGTTAGTTAGTTAGTTATCATGTAGTTAGTTAGTTAGTTAGGTCATCAGTTAGTTATTTATTTAGTTAGTTAGTTAGTTTGCTAGTAGTTAGCTTGTTAGTGATTTAGTTAGTTAGTTAGTTAGTCCGTTAGTGGGTATGTAGGAAGGTAGTTAGCTAGTTAGTTAGTAAATTAATAGGTATTTAAGAAGATAGTTAGTTAGTAAATTAATAGGTATTTAAGAAGATAGTTAGTTTGTAAACTAGTTAGTTAATTAGTTAGTTATTTAGTTAGTTATCTAGTAGTTAGTTAGTTATTTATTCAGTTAGCTAGTAGTTAGTTAGTTAGTAAGTTAGTTAGTTAATTAGTTAGTTAATTAGTTAGTTAGTTAGTTAGTTAATTAGTCAATATGTATGTAAGAAGGTAGTTAGTTAGTTAGTTATTTAGCTAGTAGTTAGTTAGTTAGTTAGTATGTAAGAAGGTCGTTAGTTAGTTAGTTAGTTAGATAGTTAGTTAATTAGTAGGTTAGTTAGTTAGTTAGTTAGTTAATCAGTTAGTTATTTTGTTAGTTACTTAGTTAGTTAGCTTGTAGTTAGTTAGTTAGTTAGTTAGTTAGTTAGTTGATCTATATGTATGTATCAAGGTAGTTAGTTAGTTAGTTAGATAGTTAGTTAATTAGTTAGTTAGTGAATTAGTTAGTTAGTTAGTTAGTTAGGTCATCAGTTAGTTATTTAGTTAGTTAGTTAGTTAGTTAGTTAGTTAGTAGTTAGTTGGTTAGTTATTTATTTAGTTAGTTAGTTAGTTAGTTGGTGGGTATGTGGGAATGTAGTTAGTTAGTTAGTTATTTTGTTAATTGGTATTTAAAAAGATAGTTAGTTAGTAAATTAGTTAGTTATTATGTTTGTTATCTATTAATTAGTTAGTTAGTTATTTTGTCAGCTAGCTAGTAGTTAGTTAGTTAGTTAGTTAGTTAGTTAGTTAGTTATCTAGTAGTTAGTTAGTTAGTTATTTAGTTAGTTAACTAGTTATCTAGTAGTTAGTTAGTTAGATAGTTAGTTATTTAGTTAGATAGATAGTTAGATAGTTAGCGGTAAGGTAGTTAGTTAGTTAGTTAGTAAGTGGGTATGTAGGAAGGTAGTAGTTAGTTAGTTAGTTTGCTAGTTAGCTAGTCAATAGGTATGTAGGAAGATAGTTATTTAGTCATTTTGTTAATTAGTTAATTAGTTAGTTAGTTAGTTAGTTAGTTAGTTAATATGTATTTATGAAGGTAGTTAGTTATTAAGTTAGTTAGTTAACTAGTTAGTTAGTTAGCTAGTAGTTTGTTAGTTAGTCAGTTAATTAGTTAGTTAGTTATTTAGTTAGTTAGTTAGTTAGTTAGTTAGTCATTTAACTAGTAATTAGTTACATAATTAGTTAATTAATTAGTTAGTTAATTAGTTAGTTTGTAAGTTAGTTTGTAAGTGGGTATGTACGAAGGTAGCTAGTTAGTCAATTAGTTAGTTAGTTAGTTAATTAGTTAGTTATTTATTTAGTTAGTTAGTTAGTTAAATAGCTAGTAGTTATGTAGTTAGTTAGTTATTTATTTATTTAGTTAGTTACTTAGTTAGTGGGTATGTAGGAAGGTAGTTAGTAAGTTAGTTAGTTAGTTAGTTAGTTAGTTAGTTAGTTAGTTAGTTAGTTAGTTAATTAGTTAGTTAGTTAGTGAGTTTGTAGGAAGGTAGTCAGTTAATTAGTTTGTTAGTAGTTAGCTAAGGTATGTATGAAGGTAGGTAAGTTAGTTAATTATTTAGTTAGTTAGTTAACTAGTCAGTTATTTAGTAAGTTAGTTACTTAATGAGTACGTAGGAAGATAGATAGTTAGTAAATTAGTTAGTTAGTTACTTATCTAGTAGTTAGTGAATTAGTTAGTTAGTGAGTTAGTTAGTTAGTTAATATGTATGTAAGAAGGTAGTTAGTTAGTTAGTTAGTTAGTTAGTTAGTTTCATAGTTAGTTAATTAGTTAGTTAGGTATTAGTTAGTTAGTCTGTATGTAGGATGGTAGTTAGTTAGTTGGTTGGTTAGTCAATTAGTTAGTTATTTAGTTAGCTAGTTAGTTATTATATATGTAGGAAGATAGTTAGTTAGTTAGTTAGTTAGATAAATACTAGTTAATAGGTATGCAGGAAGACAATTAGTCAGTTAGTTAGTTAGTCAATTAGTCGATTAGTTAGATACTAGTTAATTAGTCACTTAGTTAGGTAGTTAGTCAGTGAGTTTGTAGGAAGGTAGTTAGTTAATTAATTAGTTAGGTAGTTCGCTATTTAATTAGTTTATAGGTATGTATGAGGGTAGTTAGTTAGTTAGTTAATTAGTTAGTTAGTTATTTAGTAAGTTTGTTAGTTAGCTAGTAGTTAGTTAGTTAGTTAGTTAGTTAGCTAGTAGTTAGTTAGTTAGTTAGTTGGCTAGTTAGTTAGTTAGTTAGCTTGCTAGCTAGTAGTTAGTTAGCTAGTTAGTTAGTTAGTTTGTTAGTACGTATGTAGGAAGGTAGTTAGTTAGTTAGCTGGTTAGTTAGTTAGTTAGCTAGTAGTTAGTTAGTTAGTTAGTTAGTTAGTTAGTTGGTTAGTATGCAAGAAGGTTGTTAGTTAGTTAGTTAGTTAGTTAGATAGTTAGTTAATTAGTTAGTTAGTTAGTTAATCAGTTAGTTATTTAGTTAGTTACTTAGTTAGTTAGCTAGTAGTTAGTTAGTTAGTGGGTTAGTTAGTTAATCAATATATATGTATCCAGGTAGTTAGTTAGTTAGTTAGATAGTTAGTTAATTAGTTAGTTAGTTAGTTCATTAGTTAGTTGGCTAGTTAGTTAGCTAGTTAGCTTGCTAGCTAGTAGTTAGTTAGTTAGTTAGTTAGTTAGTTAGTTAGTTAGCTGGTTAGTTAGTTAGTTAGTTAGTTAGTAGGTATGTAGGAAGGTAGTTAGTTAGTTAGCTGGTTAGTTAGTTAGTTAGCTAGTAGTTAGTTAGTTAGTCAATTAGTTAGTAAGTAAGTAAGTAAGTTAGTTAGTTATTTAGTTAGTTAGTGGGGTATGTAGGAAAGGTAGCTAGTTAGTTACTTAGTTAACTAGTTTGTTAGTTAGTTAGATAGTAGTTAGTTAGTTAGTTAGTTAGTTAGTTAGTTAATTAGTTAATTAGTTAGTTAGTTACCTAATTAGTTAGTGGGTATGTAGGAAGGTAGTTAGTTAGTTAGTCTGTTAGTAAGTTAGATAATAAGTTAGTTAGTTAGTTAGTTAGTAAGTATGATCGTTAGTTAGTGGGTCTGTAGGAATGTAGCTAGCTAGCTAGTTAGTTAGTTAGCTAGCTAGTAGTAAGTTAGTTACAAAGTTAATTTGTTAGTTAGTGAGTTAATCAGTTAGTTAGTTTCTTAATTAGTTATTTAGTTAGATAGTTAGTTAACTAGTTAGTTAGTTAATTTGTTAATTAATTAGTTAGTTAATTAGATAGTTAGTTAGTTAGTTAGTTAATGGGTATGTACGAAGGTAGCCAGTTAGTTAGTTAATTTGTTAGTTAGTTAGTTAATCAGTTAGTTAGTTAGTTAGTTAATTAGTTAGTTATTTATTTATTTAGTTAGTTAGTTCAATAGCTAGTTGTTATTTAGATAGTTATTTATTTATTTAGTTTGTAACTTAGTTAGTTAATTAGTTAGTTAGTCAATATGTATGTGAGATGGTAGTTAGTTAGTTAGTTAATTATCTAGTAGTTAGTTAGTTAGTTAATTAGTTAGTTAGTTAGTTAGTTAATCAGTTAGTTATTTAGTTAGTTAGTTAGTTAGCTAGTAGTTAGTTAGTTAGTGAGTTTGTTAGTTAATCAATATGTATGTATCAAGGTAGTTAGATAGTTAGTTAGATAGTTAGTTAATTAGTTAGTTAGTTAATTAGTTAGTTAGTTAGTTAGTCAGTTAGTTAGTCAGTTATCTTGTAGTTAGTTAGTTAGTTAGGTCATCTGTTAGTTATTTATTTAGTTAGTTAGTTAGTTAGCTAGTAGTTAGCTAGTTAGTGATTTAGTTAGTTAGTTAGTCAGTTAGTTAGTTGGTGGGTATGTAGGAAGGTAGTTAACTAGTTAGTTAGTAAATTAATAGGTATTTAAGAAGATAGTTACTAAATTAGTTAGTTATTTTGTTAGTTATCTAGTAATTAGTTAGTTAGTTATTTTGTCAGCTAGCTAGTAGTTAGTTAGTTATTTAGTTAGTTAGTTAGTTATCTAGTAGTTAGTTAGTTATTTAGTTAGTTAACTAGTTAGTTATTTAGTTAGTTAACTAGTTAGTTATTTATTTAGTTAACTAGTTAGTTATTTAGTTAGTTAGTTTCTTAGTTATCTAGTGGTTAGTTAGTTAACTAGTTAGTTATTTTGGTAGTTAGATAGTTAGTTAGTTAGTTAGTTAGTTAGTGGGTATGTAGGAAGATAGTTATTTAGTTATTTAGTTAATTTGTTAATTAGTTAGTCACTTAGTTATTTAGTTATTTAGTTATTTAGTTAGTTAGTTTGTTAGTTATTTAGTCACTTAGTTAGAAAGGTAGTTAGTTAGTTAGTTAATAGGTATGTATGAAGGTAATTAGTTAGTAAGTTAGTTAGTTAACTAGTTAGTAAGTTATGTAGTAGTTAGTTAGTTAGTTAGTTAGTTAATTAGTTAGTTATTTAGTTAGTTAGTTAGTTAGTTATTAAGTTAACTAGTAGTTAGTTAGTTAATTAGTTAATTAATAAGTTAGTTAATTTGTTAGTTAATTTGTTAGTTAGTTCGTTAATTAGTTAGTTAGTTAATTAGTTAGTTAGTTAAATAGCTAGTAGTTATGTAGTTAGTTATTTATTTATTTATTTAGTTAGTCAGTAAGTTAGTGGGTATGTAGGAAGGTAGTTAGTAAGTTAGTTTGTTAGTTAGTTAGTTAGTTAGTTAGTTAGTCAATGTGTGTGAGAGGATAGTTAATTAGTTAGTTAGTTAGTTAATTATCTGGTTAGTTAGTTAGTTAGTTAGTTTGTTTGTTAGTTAGTTAGTTAGTTAGTTAGTAAATCAGTTAGTTCTTTAGTTAGTGAGTTAGTTAGTTAGCTAGTAGTTAGTTAGTTAGTGAGTTCGTTAGTTAATCAATATGTATGTATCAAGGTAGTTAATTTGTTAGTTAGATAGTTAGTTATTTAGTTAGTTAGTTCATTAGTTAGCTAGTTAGTTAGTCAGTTAGTTAGTTAGTTATCATGTAGTTAGTTAGTTAGTTAGGTCATCAGTTAGTTATTTATTTAGTTAGTTAGTTAGTTTGCTAGTAGTTAGCTTGTTAGTGATTTAGTTAGTTAGTTAGTTAGTCCGTTAGTGGGTATGTAGGAAGGTAGTTAGCTAGTTAGTTAGTAAATTAATAGGTATTTAAGAAGATAGTTAGTTAGTAAATTAATAGGTATTTAAGAAGATAGTTAGTTTGTAAACTAGTTAGTTAATTAGTTAGTTATTTAGTTAGTTATCTAGTAGTTAGTTAGTTATTTATTCAGTTAGCTAGTAGTTAGTTAGTTAGTAAGTTAGTTAGTTAATTAGTTAGTTAATTAGTTAGTTAGTTAGTTAGTTAATTAGTCAATATGTATGTAAGAAGGTAGTTAGTTAGTTAGTTATTTAGCTAGTAGTTAGTTAGTTAGTTAGTATGTAAGAAGGTCGTTAGTTAGTTAGTTAGTTAGATAGTTAGTTAGTTAGTTAGTTAGTTAATCAGTTAGTTATTTTGTTAGTTACTTAGTTAGTTAGCTTGTAGTTAGTTAGTTAGTTAGTTAGTTAGTTAGTTGATCTATATGTATGTATCAAGGTAGTTAGTTAGTTAGTTAGATAGTTAGTTAATTAGTTAGTTAGTGAATTAGTTAGTTAGTTAGTTAGTTAGGTCATCAGTTAGTTATTTAGTTAGTTAGTTAGTTAGTTAGTTAGTTAGTAGTTAGTTGGTTAGTTATTTATTTAGTTAGTTAGTTAGTTAGTTGGTGGGTATGTGGGAATGTAGTTAGTTAGTTAGTTATTTTGTTAATTGGTATTTAAAAAGATAGTTAGTTAGTAAATTAGTTAGTTATTATGTTTGTTATCTATTAATTAGTTAGTTAATTATTTTGTCAGCTAGCTAGTAGTTAGTTAGTTAGTTAGTTAGTTAGTTAGTTAGTTATCTAGTAGTTAGTTAGTTAGTTATTTAGTTAGTTAACTAGTTATCTAGTAGTTAGTTAGTTAGATAGTTAGTTATTTAGTTAGATAGATAGTTAGATAGTTAGCGGTAAGGTAGTTAGTTAGTTAGTAAGTGGGTATGTAGGAAGGTAGTAGTTAGTTAGTTAGTTTGCTAGTTAGCTAGTCAATAGGTATGTAGGAAGATAGTTATTTAGTCATTTTGTTAATTAGTTAATTAGTTAGTTAGTTAGTTAGTTAGTTAGTTAATATGTATTTATGAAGGTAGTTAGTTATTAAGTTAGTTAGTTAACTAGTTAGTTAGTTAGCTAGTAGTTTGTTAGTTAGTCAGTTAATTAGTTAGTTAGTTATTTAGTTAGTTAGTTAGTTAGTTAGTTAGTCATTTAACTAGTAATTAGTTACATAATTAGTTAATTAATTAGTTAGTTAATTAGTTAGTTTGTAAGTTAGTTTGTAAGTGGGTATGTACGAAGGTAGCTAGTTAGTCAATTAGTTAGTTAGTTAGTTAATTAGTTAGTTATTTATTTAGTTAGTTAGTTAGTTAAATAGCTAGTAGTTATGTAGTTAGTTAGTTATTTATTTATTTAGTTAGTTACTTAGTTAGTGGGTATGTAGGAAGGTAGTTAGTAAGTTAGTTAGTTAGTTAGTTAGTTAGTTAGTTAGTTAGTTAGTTAGTTAGTTAATTAGTTAGTTAGTTAGTGATTTTGTAGGAAGGTAGTCAGTTAATTAGTTTGTTAGTAGTTAGCTAAGGTATGTATGAAGGTAGGTAAGTTAGTTAATTATTTAGTTAGTTAGTTAACTAGTCAGTTATTTAGTAAGTTAGTTACTTAATGAGTACGTAGGAAGATAGATAGTTAGTAAATTAGTTAGTTAGTTACTTATCTAGTAGTTAGTGAATTAGTTAGTTAGTGAGTTAGTTAGTTAGTTAATATGTATGTAAGAAGGTAGTTAGTTAGTTAGTTAGTTAGTTAGTTAGTTTCATAGTTAGTTAATTAGTTAGTTAGGTATTAGTTAGTTAGTCTGTATGTAGGATGGTAGTTAGTTAGTTGGTTGGTTAGTCAATTAGTTAGTTATTTAGTTAGCTAGTTAGTTATTATATATGTAGGAAGATAGTTAGTTAGTTAGTTAGTTAGATAAATACTAGTTAATAGGTATGCAGGAAGACAATTAGTCAGTTAGTTAGTTAGTCAATTAGTCGATTAGTTAGATACTAGTTAATTAGTCACTTAGTTAGGTAGTTAGTCAGTGAGTTTGTAGGAAGGTAGTTAGTTAATTAATTAGTTAGGTAGTTCGCTATTTAATTAGTTTATAGGTATGTATGAGGGTAGTTAGTTAGTTAGTTAATTAGTTAGTTAGTTATTTAGTAAGTTTGTTAGTTAGCTAGTAGTTAGTTAGTTAGTTAGTTAGTTAGCTAGTAGTTAGTTAGTTAGTTAGTTGGCTAGTTAGTTAGTTAGTTAGCTTGCTAGCTAGTAGTTAGTTAGTTAGTTAGTTAGTTAGTTTGTTAGTACGTATGTAGGAAGGTAGTTAGTTAGTTAGCTGGTTAGTTAGTTAGTTAGCTAGTAGTTAGTTAGTTAGTTAGTTAGTTAGTTAGTTAGTTAGTTAGTTGGTTAGTATGCAAGAAGGTTGTTAGTTAGTTAGTTAGATAGTTAGTTAATTAGTTAGTTAGTTAGTTAATCAGTTAGTTATTTAGTTAGTTACTTAGTTAGTTAGCTAGTAGTTAGTTAGTTAGTGGGTTAGTTAGTTAATCAATATATATGTATCCAGGTAGTTAGTTAGTTAGTTAGATAGTTAGTTAATTAGTTAGTTAGTTAGTTCATTAGTTAGTTGGCTAGTTAGTTAGTTAGTTAGCTTGCTAGCTAGTAGTTAGTTAGTTAGTTAGTTAGTTAGTTAGTTAGTTAGCTGGTTAGTTAGTTAGTTAGTTAGTTAGTAGGTATGTAGGAAGGTAGTTAGTTAGTTAGCTGGTTAGTTAGTTAGTTAGCTAGTAGTTAGTTAGTTAGTCAATTAGTTAGTGAGTAAGTAAGTAAGTTAGTTAGTTATTTAGTTAGTTAGTGGGGTATGTAGGAAAGGTAGCTAGTTAGTTACTTAGTTAACTAGTTTGTTAGTTAGTTAGATAGTAGTTAGTTAGTTAGTTAGTTAGTTAGTTAGTTAATTAGTTAATTAGTTAGTTAGTTACCTAATTAGTTAGTGGGTATGTAGGAAGGTAGTTAGTTAGTTAGTCTGTTAGTAAGTTAGATAATAAGTTAGTTAGTTAGTTAGTTAGTAAGTATGATCGTTAGTTAGTGGGTCTGTAGGAATGTAGCTAGCTAGCTAGTTAGTTAGTTAGCTAGCTAGTAGTAAGTTAGTTACAAAGTTAATTTGTTAGTTAGTGAGTTAATCAGTTAGTTAGTTTCTTAATTAGTTATTTAGTTAGATAGTTAGTTAACTAGTTAGTTAGTTAATTTGTTAATTAATTAGTTAGTTAATTAGATAGTTAGTTAGTTAGTTAGTTAATGGGTATGTACGAAGGTAGCCAGTTAGTTAGTTAATTTGTTAGTTAGTTAGTTAATCAGTTAGTTAGTTAGTTAGTTAATTAGTTAGTTATTTATTTATTTAGTTAGTTAGTTCAATAGCTAGTTGTTATTTAGATAGTTATTTATTTATTTAGTTTGTAACTTAGTTAGTTAATTAGTTAGTTAGTCAATATGTATGTGAGATGGTAGTTAGTTAGTTAGTTAATTATCTAGTAGTTAGTTAGTTAGTTAATTAGTTAGTTAGTTAGTTAGTTAATCAGTTAGTTATTTAGTTAGTTAGTTAGTTAGCTAGTAGTTAGTTAGTTAGTGAGTTTGTTAGTTAATCAATATGTATGTATCAAGGTAGTTAGATAGTTAGTTAGATAGTTAGTTAATTAGTTAGTTAGTTAATTAGTTAGTTAGTTAGTTAGTCAGTTAGTTAGTCAGTTATCTTGTAGTTAGTTAGTTAGTTAGGTCATCTGTTAGTTATTTATTTAGTTAGTTAGTTAGTTAGCTAGTAGTTAGCTAGTTAGTGATTTAGTTAGTTAGTTAGTCAGTTAGTTAGTTGGTGGGTATGTAGGAAGGTAGTTAACTAGTTAGTTAGTAAATTAATAGGTATTTAAGAAGATAGTTACTAAATTAGTTAGTTATTTTGTTAGTTATCTAGTAATTAGTTAGTTAGTTATTTTGTCAGCTAGCTAGTAGTTAGTTAGTTATTTAGTTAGTTAGTTAGTTATCTAGTAGTTAGTTAGTTATTTAGTTAGTTAACTAGTTAGTTATTTAGTTAGTTAACTAGTTAGTTATTTATTTAGTTAACTAGTTAGTTATTTAGTTAGTTAGTTTCTTAGTTATCTAGTGGTTAGTTAGTTAACTAGTTAGTTATTTTGGTAGTTAGATAGTTAGTTAGTTAGTTAGTTAGTTAGTGTGTATGTAGGAAGATAGTTATTTAGTTATTTAGTTAATTTGTTAATTAGTTAGTCACTTAGTTATTTAGTTATTTAGTTATTTAGTTAGTTAGTTTGTTAGTTATTTAGTCACTTAGTTAGAAAGGTAGTTAGTTAGTTAGTTAATAGGTATGTATGAAGGTAATTAGTTAGTAAGTTAGTTAGTTAACTAGTTAGTAAGTTATGTAGTAGTTAGTTAGTTAGTTAGTTAGTTAATTAGTTAGTTATTTAGTTAGTTAGTTAGTTAGTTATTAAGTTAACTAGTAGTTAGTTAGTTAATTAGTTAATTAATAAGTTAGTTAATTTGTTAGTTAATTTGTTAGTTAGTTCGTTAATTAGTTAGTTAGTTAATTAGTTAGTTAGTTAAATAGCTAGTAGTTATGTAGTTAGTTATTTATTTATTTATTTAGTTAGTCAGTAAGTTAGTGGGTATGTAGGAAGGTAGTTAGTAAGTTAGTTTGTTAGTTAGTTAGTTAGTTAGTTAGTTGATAGGTATGTAGGAAGATACTTAGTTAGTTAATTAGTTAGTTATTTAGTTAGTTATCTAGTAGTTAGTTAGTTAGTTAGTTAGTTAGTTATTTATTCAGTTAGCTAGTAGTTATTTAGTTAGTTAGTTAGTTAGTTTGTTAATTAGTTAGTTAGTTGATTGGTTAGTCATTATGTATGTAAGAAGGTAGTTAGTTTGTTAGTTAGTTAGTATGTAAGAGGGTTGTTAGTTAGTTAGCTAGTTAGATAGTTAGTTAATTAGTAAGTTAGTTAGTTAGTTAATCAGTTAGTTATTTAGTTAGTTACTAAGTTAGTTAGCTAGTAGTTAGTTAGTTAGTGAGTGAGTTAGTTAATATATATTCATGTATCAAGGTAGTTAGTTAGTTAGTTAGATAATTAGTTAATTAGTTAGTTAGTTAATTAGTTAGTTAGTTAGTTAGTCAGTTAGTTAGTTAGTTATCTAGTAGTTAGTCAGTAAGTTAGGTCATCAATTAGCTATTTAGTTAGTTAGTTAGTTAGTTAGCTAGCTAGTAGTTAGTTGGTCAGATAATTATTTATTTAGTTAGTTAGTTAGTTGGTGGGTATGTAGGAAGGTAGTTAGTTAGTTAGTTAGTTAATAGGTATTTAAGAACATAGTTAGTTAGTAAATTAGTTAGTTATTATGTTAGTTATCTAGTAGTTAGTTAGTTTGTTATTTTGTCAGCTAGCTAGTTGTTAGTTAGTTAGTAGTTCGTTAGTTAGTTATTTAGTTCACTATTTTGTTATTTATTTAGTTAGTTTGTTAGTTATCTAGTTGTTAGTTAGTTAGCTAGTTAGTTATTTAGTTAGTTAGATAGTCAGTTAGTTAGTTAGTGGGAGAGTAGTTTGTTAGTTTGTTAGTAAGTTAATTTGTTAGTTAGTTATTTAGTTAGTTAGTTAGTTAGTTAGTTAGTTAGTTAATTAGTTAGTTATTTATTTAGTTAGTTAGTTAGTTAAATAGCTAGTAGTTATTTAGTTAGTTATTTATTTGTTTAGTTAGTTACTTAGTTAGTGGGTATGAAGGAAGGTAGTTAGTAAGTAAGTTAGTTAGTTAGTTAGTTAATTAGCTAATATGTAAGTAGGAAGATAGTTAGTTAATTAGTTACTTAGTAGTTAGTTAGTTAGTTAGTTTGTTAGTAGGTACGTAGAAAGGTAGGTAGGTAGTTAATTAGTTAGTTAGTTAGTTGATTATTTATTTAATTAATTAGTTATAAGTTAGTTAGTTAGTTAGTGGGTATGTAGGAAAGGCAGCCAGTCAGTTACTTAGTAAACTAGTTAGTTAGTTAGTTAGTTATCTAGTAGTTAGTTAGTTAGTTAGTTAGTAAGTTAGTTAGTTAATTAGTTGGTTAGTTAGTTAGTTAGTTAGTGGGTATGTAAGAAGGTAGTTAGTAGTTAGTTAGTTAGTTAGTTAGTTAGCTAGCTAGCTAGTTGTTTGTTAGTTAATTAGTTAGTTAGTTAATTAGTTAGTTAGTTAGTTAATCAGTTAGTTAGTTAGTTAGTTAGATAATATGGATGTAAAACAAGTAGGTAGTTAGTTAGTTAGTTATTTAATTAGTTAGTTATTTAGTTAGTTACTTAGTTAGTTATCTAGTAGTTAGTTAGTTAGTTAATCAGTTAGTTATACAGATAGTTAGTTAGTTAGATAGCTAGTATTTAGTCAGTTAATTTGTTAATTATTTAGTTAGTTAGTTAGTTAGTTAGTAAGTGGTTATGTAGAAAGGTAGTTAGTTAGTTAGTTAATAGGTATGTAGGAAGATAGTTTGCTAGTTAACTAACTAACTAATTGGCAAATTAACTAATTAACAAACTAACTAAATAACCGAATACTATCTTCCTAGATACCTATTAACTAATTAACTAACTAACTAACTACTAGCTAATTAACTATCTAACTATCTAACTAACTACCTTCTTACATACATATTGACTAACTAACTAACTAACTACCTTCTTACATACATATTGACTAACTAACTAACGAACTAACTAATTAACAAACTAACTAACTAACTAACTAACTTACTAATTAACTAACTAACTAACAAACTAACTAACTAACTACTAGATCACTAACTAAATAACTAACTAATTAACTAACTAACCATCTTCCTACGTACATATTAACTAACTAACAAACTAACTAACTTACTAACTACCTTCCTACATACCCACTAACAAAGTCACTTACTAATTAAATTAATAACTAACTAAATAACTACTAGCTATTTAACTAACGAACTAACTAACTAAATAACTAACCAATTAAGTAACTAACTAACTAATTAATTAACTTACTAGCTACCTTCGTACATACCCAATAACTAACTAACTTACTAGCTAACTAATTAACTAACTAATTAATTAACTAATTAACTAACTTACTACTAGTTGACTAAACTAACTAACTAAATAACTAACTAATTAACTAATTAACGAGCTAACAAACTACTAGCTAACTAACTAACTAACTAGTTAACTCTCTAACTTACTAACTAACTACCTTCATACATACCTATTAACTAACTAACTAACTAAATAACTAACTAAATAACTAAATAACTAACTAACTAACTAATTAACGAATTAACAATCAAACTAACTAACTAAATAACTATCTTCCTACATGCCTATTAATTATCTAATTAACTAACAAACTAACTAACAAACAAACTAACTACCTTCCCACATACCCACTAACTAACTAACTAACTACCCTCCCACTGACTCACTAACGAACTATCTAACTAACTAAATAACTAACTAGCTAACTAACTAACTACTAGATAACTAACAAACAAACTAACTAAATAACTAATTAGTTAACTAACTAAATAACTAACTAACTAACAACTAGATAACTAACTAACTAATTAACTAATTAACAAACTAACTAGCTAAATAACTATCTTGCTACGTGCCTATTAACTATCTAATTAACTAACAAACTAACTAACTAACAAAATAACTACCTTCCTACATACCCACTAACTTACTAACTACCTACCTTCCCACTAACTAACGAACTAACTAACTATCTAACACACTAAATAACTAACTAGCTAACTAACTAACTACTAGATAACTAACAAACTAACTAACTAAATAACTAATTTGTTAACAAACTAAATAACTAACTAACAGACTACTAGATAACTAACTAACTAATTAACTAATAAACAAACTAACTAGCTAAATAACTATCTTGCTACATGCCTATTAACTAACTAATTTACTAACAAACTATCTTTTTAAATACCTATTAACTAACTAACTAACTAACTAACTAACTAACTACCTTCATACATGCCCGCCAACTAACAAACTAACTAAGTAAATAAATAACTAACCTGCTAACTACTAGCTAACCAACTAACTAACTAACTAAATAAATAACTAACTGATGACCTAACTAACTAACTAACTAATAGATAACTAACTAACTAACTAACTGACTAACTAACTAACTAATTAACTAACTACAAACTAATTAACTAACTATCTAACTAACCCACCAACTACCATGATACATATATATTGATTAACTAACCAACCCACTAACTAACTAACTAGTAGCTAACTAACTAAGTAACTAACTAAATAACTAACTGATTAACTAACTAACTAACTAATTAACTAACTATCTGACTAACTAACTAACAACCTTCTTGCGTACTAACTAACTAACTAACTAACTAACTAACTACTAGCTAATTAACTAACTAACTAAGTAACTACCTTCTTACATACATATTGACTAACTAACTAATTAACTAACTGACTTACTAATTAATTAACTAACTAACAAACAAACTAACTATTAGCTACCTGCATAAATAACTAACAAACAAACTAAATAACTACTAGATACTAACTAAATAACTAACTAACTACCTAACTAACTAAATAACTATCTTCCTACATACATATTTACTAAATAACTAACTAACTACCTAACTAACTAAATAACTATCTTCCTACATACATATTTACTAAATAACTAACTAACATACTAACTGCCTTCCTACATACCCACTAACTTAATAACTTACTAAATAACTACTAGTTATTTAACTAACTAACTAACTAACTAAATAAATAACTAACTAATTGACTAACTAACTAGCTACCTTCGTACATACTCACTAACTAACTAACTTACTAAGTAACTAATTAACTAATTAATTAATTAACTAATTAACTAACTAACTACTAGTTAACTAACTAACTAACTAACTAACTAAATAACTAACTAATTAACTAACTAACTAACTAACTAATAAACTACTAGTTAACTAACTAACTAACTAACTAACTAAATAACTAACTAATTAACTAACTAACTAACTAATAAACTACTAGCTAACTAACTAACTAACTTTCTAACAAACTACCTTCATACATACCTATTAACTAACTAACTAACTACCTTTCTAAGTAACTAACTCACTAACTCACTAACTAACTAACTAACTAAATAACTAACTAACTGACAAATTAACAAATTAACAAACTAACTAAATAACCGAATAACTATCTTCCTAGATACCTAGTAACTAACTAACTAACTAACTACCTAACTAACTACTTTCCTACATACCCACTAACTTACTAACTAACTACCTTCCCACTAACTAACTAACTAAATATCTAACTAACTAAATAACTAACTAGCTAATTAACTAACTAATTAACTAACTAATTAATTAACTAATTAACTAACGAACTACTAGTTAACTAACTAACTAACTAACTAAATAACTGACTAATTAACTAATTAACTAACTAACTAACTACTAGCTAATTAACTAACTAGTTAACTATCTAACATACTAACTAACTACCTTTATACATACCTATTAACTAACTAACCAACTACCTTTCTAACTAAATAACTAAAAAACTAACTAACTAACTAAATAACTAAACAACTAACTAATTAACAAACTAACTAACTAACTAAATAAATATCTTCCTACATGTCTATTAATTATCTAATTAACTAACAAACTAACTAACAAACAAACAATCTACCTTCCCACATACCCACTACCTAACTAACTAACTACCCTCCCACTAACCAACTAACTAACTATCTAACTAACTAAATAACTAACTAGCTACCTAACTAACTACTAGATAACTAACAAACTAACTAACTAAATAACTAATTAGTTAACTAACTAAATAACTAACTAACTAACTACTAGATAACTAACTACTAACTAATTAACTAACTATCTAACTAACTAACTAACTACCTTGATACATATATATTGATTAACTAACTAACCCACTAACTAACTAACCACAGGCTAACTAACTAAGTAACTAACTAAGTAACTAACTGATTAACTAACTAACTAATTAATTAACAAACTATCTAACTAACTAACTAACTAACAACCTTCTTGCATACTAACTAACTAACTAACTAACTAACTACTAGCTAATTAACTAACTAACTAAGTAACTACCTTCTTACATACATATTGACTAACTAACTAACTAACTAACTAACTAACTAACTAACTAACTAACTAACTAATTAACTAAATAACTATCTTCCTACATACATATTAACTAAATAACTAACTAACTTACTAACTGCCTTCCTATATACCCACTAACTTAATAACTAACTAAATAACTACTAGCTATTTAACTAACTAACTAACTAAATAAATAACTAACTAATTAACTAACTAACTAACTAACTAATTAACTAACTAACTAACAAATTAACTAACTAACTAGCTACCTTCGTACATACCCACTAACTAACTAATTAACTAACTAATTAATTAACTAACTAACTAACTAACTACTAGTTAACTAACTAACTAACTAACTAACTAATTAACTAACTAATTAACTAACTAACTAACTAATAAACTACTAGCTAACTAACTAACTAACTTTCTAACAAACTACCTTCATACATATCTATTAACTAACTAACTAACTACCTTTCTAACTAACTAACTCACTAACTAACTAACTAACTAACTAGCTAACTAACTAAATAACTAACTAACTGACAAATTAACTAATTAGCAAACTAACTATATAACCGAATAACTATCTTCCTAGATACCTATTAACTAACTAACTAACTAACTAACTAACTAACTACTTTCCTACATACGCACTAACTTACTAACTAACTATCTTCCCACTAACTAACTAACTAACTATCTAACTAACTAAATAACTAACTAGCTAACTAACTAACTACTGGTAACTAAACAACTAACTAGTTAACTAACAAAATAACTAACTAACTAACTAACTACTAGACAACTAACTAACTTACTAACTAAATAACTAACTATCTAACTAACTACTAGCTAGCTGGCAAAATAACTAACTAACTAATTACTAGATAACTAACATAATAACTAACTAATTTACTAACTCAATATCTTCTAAAATAGCAATTAACTAACTAACTAACTAACTACCTTCCTACATACCCGCCAACTAACTAACTAACTAAATAAATAAATATCCTGCTGACTACTAGCTAACTAACTAACTAACTAACTAAATAACTAACTGATGACGTAACTAACTAACTGACTAACTAACTGACTAACTAACTAAGTAACTAACTAATTAACTAACTAATTAATTAACTAACTATCTAACTGACTAACTAACTACCTGGATACATATATTTTGATTAACTAACTAACCCACTAACTAACAAACTACTAGCTAACTAACTAAGTAACTAACTAAATAACTAACTGATTAACTAACAAACTACTAGCTAACTAACTAACTAACTAGTTAACTCTCTAACTTACTAACTAACTACCTTCATACATACCTATTAACTAACTAACTAACTACCTTTCTAACCAACTAACTAAATAACTAACTAAATAACTAAATAACTAACTAACTAACTAATTAACGAATTAACAATCAAACTAACTAACTAAATAACTATCTTCCTACATGCCTATTAATTATCTAATTAACTAACTAACTAACAAACAAACTAACTAACTACCTTCCAACATACCCACTAACTAACTAACTAACTACCCTCCCACTAACTCACTAACGAACTATCTAACTAACTAAATAACTAACTAGCTAACTAACTAACTACTAGATAACTAACAAACAAACTAACTAAATAACTAATTAGTTAACTAGCTAAATAACTAACTAACTAACTACTAGATAACTAACTAACTAATTAACTAATTAACAAACTAACTAGCTAAATAACTATCTTGCTACATGCCTATTAACTATCTAATTAATTAACAAACTAACTAACTAACAAAATAACTACCTTCCAACATACCCACTAACTAACTAACTAACTACCTTCCCACTAACTAACTAACTAACTAACTATCTAACTCACTAAATAACTAACTAGCTAACTAACTAACTACTAGATAACTAACAAACAAACTAACTAAATAACTAATTTGTTAACAAACTAAATAACTAACTAACAGACTACTAGATAACTAACTAACTAATTAACTAATAAACAAACTAAATAGCTAAATAACTATCTTACTACATGCCAATTAACTTACTAATTTACTAACAAACTATCTTTTTAAATACCTATTAACTAACTAACTAACTAACTAACTAACTAACTAACTACCTTCATACATTCCAGCCAACTAACAAACTAACTAAGTAAATAAATAACTAACCTGCTAACTACTAGCTAACCAACTAACTAACTAACTAAATAAATAACTAACTGATGACCTAAATAAATAACTAACTGATGACCTAACTAAATAACTAGCTACTAGATAACTAACTAACTAACTGACTAACTAACTAACTAACTACTAGATAACTAACTAACTAACTAACTGACTAACTAAATAACTAATTAACTAACTACAAACTAATTAACTAACTATCTAACTAACCCCCCCAACTACCTTGATACATATATATTGATTAACTAACTAACCCACTAACTAACTAACTACTAGCTAACTAACTAAGTAACTAACTAAATAACTAACTGATTAACTAACTAACTAACTAATTAACTAACTATCTAACTAACTAACTAACTAACAACCTTCTTGCATACTAACTAACTAACTACTAGCTAATTAACTAACTAACGAAGTAACTACCTTCTTACATACATATTGACTAACTAACTAATTAACTAACTAACTAACAAACTAACAAACTAACTTACTAACTAACTAACTAACTAACTAACTAACTAACTAACTAACTAACTATTAGCTACCTGAATAAATAACTAACAAACTAACTAAATAACAACTAGATAACTAACTAAATAACTAACTAACAAACTAACTAACTAGCTAACTAAATAACTATCTTCCTACATACATATTAACGAAATAACTAACTAACTTACTAACTGCCTTCCTACATACCCACTAACTTAATAACTTCCTAAATAACTACTAGTTATTTAACTAACTAACTAACTAACTAAATAAATAACTAACTAATTGACTAACTAACTAATTAACTAACTAACTTACAAATTAACTAACTAACTAGCTACCTTCGTACATACTCACTAACTAACTAACTTACTAACTAACTAATTAACTAATTAATTAATTAACTAATTAACTAACTAACTACTAGTTAACTAACTAACTAACTAACTAAATAACTAACTAATTAACTAACTAACTAACTAATAAACTACTAGCTAACTAACTAACTAACTTTCTAACAAACTACCTTCATACATACCTATTAACTAACTAACTAACTACCTTTCTAAGTAACTAACTCACTAACTAACTAACTAACTAAATAACTAACTAACTGACAAATTAACAAATTAACAAACTAACTAAATAACCGAATAACTATCTTCCTAGATACCTAGTAACTAACTAACTAACTAACTAACTACTTTCCTACATACCCACTAACTTACTAACTAACTACCTTACCACTAACTAAGAAACTAACTATCTAACTAACTAAATAACTAACTAGCTAACTAACTAACTACTTGGAACTAAATAACT
Source organism: Luzula sylvatica (assembly GCA_946800325.1). Taxonomy (NCBI): domain Eukaryota; kingdom Viridiplantae; phylum Streptophyta; class Magnoliopsida; order Poales; family Juncaceae; genus Luzula; species Luzula sylvatica. The sequence continues at coordinate 13,063,706 of OX326960.1, read as the reverse complement.
AACTGGTTAACTAACTAAATAACAAACTAACTAACTACTAGACAACTAACTAACTTACTAACTAAATAACTAACTAACTAACAACCTAACTACTAACTAGATGACAAAATAACTAACTAACTAATTACTAGATAACTAACATAATAACTAACTAATTTACTAACTCAATATCTTCTTAAATACCTATTAACTAACTAACTAACTAACTACCTTCCTATATACCCGCCAACTAACTAACTAACTAAATAAATAACTATCCTGCTGACTACTAGCTAACTAACTAACTAACTAACTAAATATCTAACTGATGACGTAACTAGCTAACTAACTAACTAACTAACTAACTAACTAACTAACTAACTAATTAACTAACTATCTAACTAACTAACTAACTAACTACCTAGATACATATATATTGATTAACTAACTAACCCACTAACTAACTAACTACTAGCTAACTAACTAAGTAACTAACTAAATAACTAACTGATTAACTAACTAACTAACTAATTAACTAACAATCTAACTACTAGCTAATTAACTAACTAACTAAGTAACTTCCTTCTTACATACATATTGACTAACTAACTAATTAACTAACTAACTAACAAAGTAACTAACTAACTAACTTACTAACTAACTAACTAACAAAGTAACTAACTAACTAACTTACTAACTAACTAACTAACTAAATAACTAACTAACTATTAGCTACCTGAATAAATAACTAACAAACAAACTAAATAACTACTAGATAACTAACTAAATAACTAACTAACTAACTAAATAACTATCTTCCTACATACATATTAACTAACTAACTAACTAACTAACTAACTAACTAACTAACTTACTAACTACCTTCCTACAGACCCACTAACAAAGTAACTAACGAAATAAATAAATAACTAACTAAATAACTACTAGCTATTTAACCAACTAACTAACTAACTAAATAACTAACTAATTAACTAATGACTTACTAGCAAACTAACTATTAGATAACTAACTAACTAACTGACTAACAAACTAATTAACTAATTAACAAACTAACTAATTAACTAACTATCTAACTAACTACCTTGATACATACATATTGATTAACTAACTAACTCACTAACTACTAACTACTAGCTAACTAACTAAGTGGCAAACTGAATAGCTAACTCATTAACTAACTAACTAACTAATTAACTAACTATCTAACTAACTAACTAACTAACTAACTAACAACCTTCTTATATACTAACTAACTAAGTAAGTAACTAACTACTAGCTAATTAACTAACTAACTAACTAACTAACTACCTTCTTACATACATATTGACTAACTAACTAACTAACTAACTAATTGAATAACTAACTAACTAACTAACTAACTAACTACTAGCTAACTGAATAAGTAACTAACTTACTAACTAACTAACTAACTAACTACAAGATAACTAAGTAAATAACTAACTAATTAACTACTAGATAACTAACTAAAAAACTAACTAACTAACTACTAGCTAATTAACTAACTAACTAACTAACTAACTACCATCTTACATACATATTGACTAACTAACTATCTAAGTACCTACTTACACACATATTGATTAACTAAATAACTAACTATAACTAATTAAATAACTAACTAGCTAACAAACTAACTAACTAATGAACTAAGTTACTAACAAACTACTAGCTAACTGAATAAATAACTAACTAACTAACAAACTAACTAACAAACTACTAGATAACTAACTAAATAACAAACTAATTAACTAACAAACTATCTTCCTACGTACATATTAACTCACTAACAAACCAACTTACTAACTAACTTACTAACTAACTTCCTACATACCCACTAACAAAGTCACTTACAAATTAAATTAATAACTAACTAAATAACTACTAGCTATTTAACTAACGAACTAACTAACTAAATAACTGACCAATTAACTAACTAACTAACTAATTAACTAACTAACTAGCTACCTTCGTACATACCCACTAACTAACTAACTTACTAACTAACTAATTAACTAACTAACTAATTAACTAATTAACTAACGAACTACTAGTTAACTAACTAACTAACTAACTAACTAAATAACTAACTAATTACCTAATTAACTAACTAACTAACTAACTACTAGCTAACTAACTAACTAGTTAACTATCTAACTTACTAGCTAACTACCTTTATACATACCTATTAACTAACTAACCAACTACCTTTCTAACTAAATAACTAAAAAACTAACTAACTAACTAAATAACTAAACAACTACCTAATTAACAAACTAACTAACTAACTAACTATCTTTCTACATGTCTATTAATTATCTAATTAACTAACAAACAAACTAACAAACAAACAAACTACCTTCCCACATACCCACTAACTAACTAACTAACTACCCTCCCACTAACCAACTAACTAACTATCTACCTAACTAAATAACTAACTAGCTAACTAACTAACTACTAGATAACTAACAAACTAACTAACTAAATAACTAATTAGTTAACTAACTAAATAACTAACTAACTAACAACTATATAACTAACTACTAACTAATTAACTAACTATCTAACTAACTAACTAACTACCTTGATACATATATATTGATTAACTAACTAACCCACTAACTAACTAACCACATGCTAACTAACTAAGTAACTAACTAAGTAACTAACTGATTAACTAACTAACTAATTAATTAACAAACTATCTAACTAACTAACTAACTAACAACCTTCTTGCATACTAACTAACTAACTAACTAACTAACTAACTACTAGCTAATTAACTAACTAACTAAGTAACAACTTTCTTACATACATATTGACTAACTAACTAACTAACTAACTAACTAACTAACTAACTAACTAACTAACTAACAATTAGCTAACTCAATAAATAACTAACAAACTAACTAACTAACTACTATATAACTGACTAAATAACTAACTAATGAACTAAATAACTATCTTCCTACAGACATATTAACTAAATAACTAACTAACTTACTAACTGCCTTCCTATATACCCACAAACTTAATAACAAACTAAATAACTACTAGCTATTTAACTAACTAACTAACTAAATAAATAACTAACTAATTAAATAACTAACTAACTAACTAATTAACTAACTAACTAACAAATTAACTAACTAACTAGCTACCTTCGTACATACCCACTAACTAACTAATTAACTAACTAATTAATTAACTAATTCACTAACCAACTACTAGTTAACTAACTAACTAACTAACTCAATAACTAACTAATTAACTAACTAACTAACTAATAAACTACTAGCTAACTAACTAACTAACTTTCTAACAAACTACCTTCATACATACATATTAACTAACTAACTAACTACCTTTCTAACTAACTAACTCACTAACTAACAAACTAACTAACTAACTAACTAAATAACTAACTAACTGACAAATTAACTAATTAACAAACTAATTATATAACCGAATAACTATCTTCCTAGATACCTATTAACTAACTAACTAACTAACTAACTACTTTCCTACATACGCACTAACTTACTAACTAACTACCTTCCCACTAACTAACTAACTAACTATCTAACTAACTAAATAACTAACTAGCAAACTAACTAACTACTGGTAACTAAACAACTAACTAGTTAACTAACAAAATAACTAACTAACTAACTAACTACTAGACAACTAACTAACTTACTAACTAAATAACTAACGTTCTAACTAACTACTAGCTAGCTGACAAAATAACTAACTAACTAATTACTAGATAACTAACATAATTAGTAACTAATTTACTAACTCAATATCTTCTTAAATACCAATTAACTAACTAACTAATTTACTACCTTCCTACATACCCGCCAACTAACTAACTAACGAAATAAATAAATATCCTGCTGACTACTTGCTAACTAACTAACTAACTAACTAACTAAATAACTAACTGATGACGTAACTAACTAACTGACTAACTAACTAAGTAACTAACTAATTAACTAACTAATTAATTAACTAACTATCTAACTAACTAACTAACTACCTGGATACATATATATTGATTAACTAACTAACCCACTAACTAACAAACTACTAGCTAACTAACTAAGTAACTAACTAAATAACTAACTGATTGTCTAACTCACTAACTAATTAACTAATTATCTAACTAACTGACTAACTAACAACCTTCTTGCATACTAACTAACTAACTAACTAACTAACAAACTAACTAACTACTAGCTAACTAAATAGCTAACTAACTAACTAACTACCTTCTCACATACATATTGACTAACTAACTAACTATTTAACTAACAAACTAACTAACTAACAAACTAACAATTAGTTAACTAAATAAATAAATAAATAACTAACTAACTAACTAACTAACTACTAGATAACTAACTAAATAACTAACGAATTAACTAAATAACTATCTTCCTACATACATATTAACTAATTAATTAACTGACTGCCTTCCTACATACCCACTAACTTAGTAACTAACTAAATAACTACTAGCTATTTAACTAACTAACTAACTAAATAAATAACTAACTAATTAACAAAGTAACTAACTAACTAACAAATTAACTAACTAACTAACAAATTAACTGACTAACTAGCTACCTTCGTACATACCCACTTACTAACTAACTTACTAACTAACTAATTAATTAACTAATTAACTAACTAACTACTAGTTAACTGACTAACTAACTAACTAAATAACTAACTAATTAACTAACTAACTAACTATTAAGCTACTAGCTAACTAACTAACTAACTTTCTAACTAACTACCTTCATACATACCTATTATCTAACTAACTAACTACCTTTCTAACTAACTCACTAACTAACTAACTAACTAACTAACTAAATAACTAACTAACTGACAAATTAAGTAATTAATAAACTAACTAAATAACCGAATAACTATCTTCCTAGATACCAATTAAATAACTAACTAACTAACTAACTAACTAACTACTTTCCTACATACCCACTGACTTACTAACTAACTACCTTCCCACTTACTAACTAACTATCTAACTAACTAAATAAATAACTAGCTAACTATCTAACTGCTAATAACTAAATAACTAACTAGTTAACTAACTAAATAACTAATTATCTAACTACTAGATAACTAACTAACTAACTAACTAAATAACAAACTAACTAACTAATTACTAGCTAGCTGATAAAATAAGTAACTAACTAATTACTAGACAACTAACATAATAACTAACTAATTTACTAACTAACTATCTTCTTAAATACCTATTAACTAACTAACTAACTAACTAACTACCTTCCTGCATACCCGCCAACTAACTTACTAACTAACATAATAAATAACTATTCTGCTAACAACTAGCAAGCTAGCTAACTAACTAACTAACTAAATAACTAACTGATGACCTAACTAACTAACTAACTACTAGATAACTAACTAACTGACTGACTAACTAACTAACTAACTAATTAACTAACTAACTAACTAATTAACTAACTATCAATCTAATTAACTAACTACCTTGATACATATATATTGATTAACTAACTAACTACTAGCTAACTCACTAACTAACTAACTAATTAACTACCTTTCTAACTAACTAACTAACTAACAAACTTCTTACATACTAACTAACTAACTACTAGCTAATTAACTAACTAACTGACTAACTAACTACCTTCTTACATACATATTGACTAACTAACTAACTAACTAACTAATTAACTAACTAACTAACTAACTAACTTACTAATTAACTGACTAACTGACAAACTACTAGCTAACTGAATAAATAACTAACTAACTACCTAACTAACTAACTAACTAACAAACTAACTAACTAACTACTAGATAACTAACTAAATAACTAACTAATTAACTTACAAACTATCTTACTACGTACATATTAACTAACTAAGTAACTAACTAACTAACTTACTAACTACCTTCCTACATACCTACTAACAAAGTCGCTTACTAATTAAATTAATAACTAACTAAATAACTACTAGCTATTTAACTAATGAACTAACTAACTAAATAACTAACCAATTAACTAACTAAGTAACTAATTAACTAACTAAGTAGCTACCGTCGTACATACCCACTAACTAACTAACTAACTAACTAACTAACTAACTAACTAAATAACTATGTAGTTAGTTAGTAAGTTAGTTCGGTAGTTAATTATACAATTAGTCAGTTAATTAGTTAGTTAGTTACTTAATTAGTTAGTTACTTAATTAGTTAGTTAGTTACTTAATTAGTTAGTTATTTAATAGGAAGGTAGTTAGTTAGTTAATTAGTTAGTTATTTGATAGGAAGGCGGTTAGTTAGTTAGCTAGTTAGTGTGTTAGCTAGTAGTTACTTAGTTAGTTAGTTAGTTAATAGGTTCTGAGGAAGTTAGTTAGTCAGTTAGTTAGTGAGTTAGTTAATAGGTATGTAGGAAGATAGTTAGTTACTTAGTTAGTGAGTTAGGTAATAGGTATGTAGGAAGATTGTTAGTTACTTAGTTAGCCAGTAGTTAGTTAGTTAGTTAACTAGTTAGTTAGTTAGTTAACTAGTTAGTTAGTTAGTTAGTTAGGTAGTGCGTGTATACGAAGGTAGTTAGTTAATTAGTAATGTAGTTAGTTAGGTAGTTAATAGGTATGTATGAAGGAAGGTTGTTAGTAAGTTAGTTAATTTTTTAATTAGCTTGTTAGCTGGTGGTTAGTAAGTTAGTTAGTTAGTTAATTAGTTAGTTGGTTACTTAAATAATTAGTGGGTATGTAGGAAGGCAGTTTGTTAGTTAATACGTTAGTTAGTTAGTTAGCTAGTCAGTTTGTTAGCTAGTAGTTACTTACTCAGTTAGTTAGTTAATATGTAGTTAGTTTGTTAGTTACTTAATGAGTTAGTTAATTGGTTAGGTAGTTAGTTAGTCAGTTATTTAATACGCATGTATAAAGGTAGTTAGTAAGTTAGTTCGGTAGTTAATTATGTAATTAGTTTGTTCGCTAGAAGTTAGTTAGTTAGTTAATTAGTTTGTTACATAATTAGTTAGTTACTTAATTAGTTAGTTGGTTTCTTAATTAGTTAGTTATTTAATAGGAAAGTAGTTAGTTAGTTAATTAGTTAGTTAGATAGTTAGCTACTAAGTGTGTTAGATAGTAGTTACTTAGTTAGTTAGTTAGTTAATAGGTTTGTTGGAAGGAAGTTAGTTAGTTAGTTAGTGAGTAAGTTAATAGGTATGTAGGAAGATAGTTAGTTACTTAGTTAGTAATATAGTTAGTTAGTTAGTTAGTATGTTCGTTAGTTAGTGGATATGTTGGAAGGCGGCTAGTTAGGTTGGTTAGTAAGTTAATCAATTTGTTACTTGAGTTAGTTATTTAGTTAGTTAGTTAGTTAGTTAGCCAGTAGTTAGTTAGTTAGTTAACTAGTAAGTTATTTAGTTAGTTAGTTAGTTAGTTGGCCAGTAGTTAGTTAGTTACATAACTTGTTATTTATTTAGTTAGTTAGTTAGTTAACTAACTAACTAAATGACTGACTAATAACTAAATAACTAACTAAACTAACTAACTAACTACTAGCTAACTAACTAATTTACTAACTAATTTACTAACTATCTAACTAACTAACTAACAAACTAACTAACTACCTTCTTACATACATATTTACTAACTAACTAACTAACGAACTAACTAACTTACTAACCAACTAACTAACTAACTTACTACTAGATAACTAACTAAATAACTAACTAATTAATTAGCTAATTAACTAACAAACTATCTTTCTACATACCTATTAACTAACTAACTAACTAACTAATTAACTAACTAACTAACTAACTAACTACATACCTTCTTACATAACCGCTAACTAACTAAATAACTAACAAACTAACAAACTAACTAACTAACTAACTAACTACTAGCTGACTAACTAACTAAATAAATAACTAACTGATTAACTAACTAACTAACTAACTAACTAACTAACTACTTGATAACTAACTCACTTATTAACTAACTAACTATCTAACTAACTAACTAACTACGTTTTTACATACATATTAGCTACTAACTAACTAACTAACTCACTAACTCACAAACTAACTAATTAACTAGTCAGTTAGTTAGTTAGTTTGATAGTTAGTTAATTAGTTAGTTTGTTATTAGTTAGTTTGTAGGTATGTAGGATGGTAGTTAGTTAGTCGGTTAGTTAGTCAATTAGTTAGTTAGTTTGTTAATAGGTATATAGGAAGACAGTAAGTTAGTTAGTTAGTTAGATAGATACTACTTAATAGGTACGTAGGAAGACAATTAGTTAGCTAGTTAGTTAGTTAATTAGTTAGTTAGTTAGATACTAGTTAATTAGTTAGTTAGTAAGTTAGTTAGTTAGTTAGTGAGTTTGTAGGAAGGTAGTCAGTTAATTAGTTAGTTATGTAGTTAGCTATTTAGTTAGTTTATAGGTATGTATGAAGATAGTTAGTTAGTTAGTTAGTTATTTAGTCAGTTAGTTAGTTAGTTAGCCAGTAGTTAGTTAGTTAGTTAGTTAGTTGACTGGTTAGTTAGTTAGTTAGCTAGCTTGTAGTTAGTTTGTTAGCTAGTTAGTTTGTTAATAGGTATGTAGGAAGGAAGTTATTTAGCTAGTTAGTTAGTCAGTTATCTAGTAGTTAGTTAGTTAGTTAGTAAGTAAGTTAGTTAGTTCGTTAGTTAGTTATCTAGTAGTTAATTAGTTAGTTAGTTAGTTAAATAGTTCGTTATTTAATTAGTAAGTTTGTTAGTTCTCTAGTAGTTAGTTAGTTAGCTAGTTAGTTATTTAGTTAGTTAGTAAGTTAGTTAGTTAGTTAGTGGGAATGTAGTTAGTTAGTTAATTATATAGTTAATACGTATGTAGGAAGATGGTTATTTAGTTAGTTTGTTGGTTTGTTAATTAGTTAGTTAGTTATTTAGTTATTTAGTCAGTTAGTTAGTTAGTTAGTTATTTAGTTATTTAGTTATTTAGTTAATTAGTTAGTTAGTTAGTGAGTTAGTTAGTTAATTAGTTAGTTATTTAGTTATTTAGTTATTTAGTTATTTAGTTATTTAGTTAGTTAGTTAGTTATTTAGTTATTTAGTTACTTAGTTAGTTATTTAGTTAGTTTGAAAGGTAGTTAGTTTGTTAGTTAGTTAATAGGCATGTATGAAGGTAGTTAGTTAGTAAGTTAGATAGTTAATTACTTAGTTAGTTAGCTAGTGGTTTGTTAGTTAGTTAGTTAGTTATTTAGTTATTTAGTTAGTTAGTTAGTTAACTAGTAGTTAGTTAGTTAATTAGTTAATTAATTAGTTAATTAATTAGTTAGTTAGTAAGTTAGTTAGTTAGTGGGTATGTACGAAGGTAGCTAGTTAGTTAGTTAATTTGTTAGTTAGTTAGTTAATCAGTTAGATAGTTAGTTAGTTAATTAGTTAGTTATTTATTTATTTAGTCAGTTAGTTAAATAGCTAGTAGTTATTTAGATAGTTATTTAGTTATTTAGTTAATAACTTAGTTAGTGGGTATATAGGAAGGTAGTTGGTAAGTTAGTTAGTTAGTTAATATGTATGTAGGAAGATTGATAGTTTGTTAATTAGTTAGTTATTTAGTTAGTTATCTAGTAGTTAGTTAGTTAGTAAGTTAATTAGTTTGTTAGTTAGTTAATTAGTTAGTTAGTCAATGTGTATGTGAGATGATAGTTAATTAGTTAGTTAGTTAGTTAATTATCTAGTTAGTTAGTTAGTTAGTTAGTTAGTTAGTTAGTTAGTTAGTCAGTTAGTTCTTTAGTTATTTAGTTAATAACTAATTAACTAACTATATAACTAACTAACTAACTAACAACCTTCTTGCATACTAACTAACTAACTAACTAACAAACTAACTAACTAACTACTAGCTAATTAACTAACTAACTAAGTAACTACCTTCTTACATACATATTGACTAACTAACTAACTAACTAATTAACTAGTTAACTAACTAACTAACTAACTTACTAACTACCTTACTAACTAACTATTAACTAACAAAATAACTAACTAATTAACTAAATAACTATCTTCCTACATACATATTAACTAAATAACTAACTAACTTACTAACTGCCTTCCTACATACCCACTAACTTAATGACTAACTAAATAACTACTAGCTATTTAACTAACTAATTAACTAAATAAATAACTAACTAATTATCTAACTAACTAACTAATTAACTAACTAATTAACTAACTAATTATCTAACTAACTAACTAATTAACTAACTAACTAACAAATTAACAAACTAACTGGGTACCTTCGTACATACCCACTAACTAACTAACTAACTAACTTACTAACTAACTAATTAACTAATTAATTAATGATAACGGGTTTTCGATCAGTTTTTAATTTGATATATCGTTGTATGTGAAAACCAATTCAATCAACAAGTTTGGAATTTAATGTGTATAGTAGTAATATGCATGTTCGTTCCACGAGGAGTATATGCGTCAAATAATGAATCAAAACGAGCCAAAAGGCAGAAACTTTTCCAAAAAGAAAATTAAGGGCAGAAACTTTTTCTAAATAGGCAGAAACTTAATCAAAAATAATTATTTCTAAGTTTCCAAAATTAATGAAAATTTGTGTACAGATAGTTCTGAATATTATCAAATTTATCCTAAAATTTCAAACAATTTGGACAATGGAATAAAAAGTTATTAACGAATTACAATCAGGTCTCTGAAAAACAATCCCCTGGAAACAGCAGGTTTTCAATTTAAGTGACAGTTTTCAAAAATTCATATCAATTCGAATATTTCATGAAATTCTACGATTCAAAAAGTTCCCGAAACTAGAAATCAAAATCTACGCAGAACAAAAATATCACACAAAGAGAGCACAAGATCAATGCAAGAAATAAGATTTAGAACAAAGATTTTTAGATTCAAACAAGTTTTCTTTACACGACTTCAAACATTCATTCAACATACAAGAAAATTCAAGATAGAAAAGAATACACCTAATTCGAAGAAAGTAGAGCTTCAACGTGCCAAGAGGAGCTCCTTTCCTCGCCTAGTGTCGTCGCTCGATGCTCGAACCGCTAGAAAGCTAGGACGGTACGAGCGCTTCTCGCTCGAAGTTGTCGACTCTCCCGGATGAAGAAAGCTCCTAGTCCGGTTGTGACGTGTATCTTTTGCGACTAGCTTCGATTAGATCGATTCACCGGATGAAGTAAGCTTCGAGTCCGGCAAACAATCACTCGAGAATTCGAGTAATTCTTGAATGGTTCTTGACGTTCTTGAAAGTTCTTGGAAGTGCTTAGAGAGAGAGAAAGAAGAAAGGGGAGGGAAGAAGAAGCAAATCCTGCCCAAGGGCTTTGGGGTCTTATTTATAGTGTCTTTGAAGCTCTCCCATTGGCCAAGAGTTGGATGAGAGGATTGAGGGTAGTTTGGGGATTATAGGTGAGGTAGGTGGGCTGGATAGTGGGCTGGATAGTGGCTATGGTGTGAGTTGTTTTCGTGTAGAGTTTGGTGTAGACTCTTATGTTGAAGATTATTTGCCTCCTCCCTCATACGTGCACCGAAATGATCGGTATGATATACCGATTTCATCGACTCGAGATGATGAAGGCAACTACACTCTTGGTTTGCCGAGAAGTTCCACCTAAAACATGTAATTAAGCGATAAAACACACTTAGTGAAGAAATATTCTTGTTATCTCAAATATGAACAATTGTATATATAAAGTTGTGATTCAAAAGGGCTAAAATCCCCAAATTAGATATCAAAAAGGTGCTTTATTTTCCTCTTATCAAATACCCCCATACTTAAACCCTTGATCGTCCTCGATCATGATGAGCATAAAATCAAGCACAAAGAAAAATGCATGTATAGGTTTTATTGAAATTGTATTCATCGATTTCAAAACTCAATTCTCACAAGATAATTGTTCACTCTTATCATAGTCACTAATATTGAAAGAGATAAGTTTGAGTTATATTAGAATCTATTTTCAATGAATTGCACAAATTCGAAGAGTTTACTAGAGCAAATGATCTGAACCGAAAAAGATGATTAAACACCATCATTCAATTCTTTTCACTCCACAATTCACAAGGATTATCATGAAAAAGCATTAATGAAAACCAATTTTTCCGTTTTGCAAAAATCGTTTCTTAAATGTAAATTGTCACTTTTAAACCGTTCGGTACGTTAGTACTTGGTTCATCTTCGATTTCTACTAAATTTTCCCAATTTGCGCTCGATTTCCTTTTTATTCTTTTCTTTCTTTTCGTTTATTTATTTATTTATTTATTTTTTTCTTTTCTTTTGTTCGTTGTTGCTTTCGATGGTCCCCATGTGTGTCCTTTGGGATAACAAGTGGTCATGACTCACACCACTCATTACTTAGTAAAACCCCATGGATCCGTGCAATCTTTAGCTAACAAGTGGTCATGACTCACACCACTCATTACTTAATCAATCACACGGACTCGACAATCGAAAGCGCTTTAATCCGTGATTGTAGAAAACTTTTTCGCATCGACTCTTGATCATGACTCACACCAAGAACCGGCTACTTTGGTTTACTACGACTCATGCACCCCTTTAGCCAACAAGTGGTCATGACTCACACCACTCATTACTTAATCAAGGTGCATGAGCTCATCGAATAAAGCTTTGAGCGCAAATTGGTTCCCGTTAGTGTAATTTCGAATCCCCATGAACGGTCGAGCTCTTTAAGTGCAATTGGTCAATTTTTAGATTTATGCAAAACTTACTAAAGTGGTTGAAACAAGGCTTTTTAGAAATTCCAAGTAAAATATGGGTTTAAGTTATGAAAATGGTGTGTCATGTAAATCAAGGATTGATCAAATTGTCAAAAACTTATGAATTTAGTGAACTCATTGATTAGGGTTTGAATCCCCAAAAGAATCTCTTCAAGATCTCAATCAATTCCTTCAAATATTTTGTGAAAATTTCAAGTTTGAGAGTAAAATGATGGTGTTTTGGTGAAAATTTGTCTAAAAATCGATGATTTATTCAATGAGGTGGAGAAAAACCTTAAAATGTACAAAATCCCTGGCTTGTGTAATTGCAATGCTCAATAATTCATAAAAAAAAAAAAAAATTATTTTTCTTCTTTAAAAGGGATTTTTTTCGTTAATAATTTTTTTATTTTATCAAAGATTGTGTTTTAACCCCCCCCCATACTTATTCCTTCGCTTGTCCTCAAGCGATAATATAGAGAAAAATTAAAAGAAGTTAAGGAGAGACACAACCTTTGATGCGTGGTGCTTGATCGTCTTCGACTTGTTGCTCCTCCATCCATCTTGTTTCGAATTTTGCGTGATGCTCGATGCGTTTGCCATTCATCTTTAACGCTTCATTCGTTTGGTCGCTTCGAATCTTCACAACTCCAAATGGTGTGACATTGGTCACCACAAATGGGTCGATCCAACGCGACATTTGCTTCCTTTTGGAGTGGAACGTCTCGATCACCGATTTCGAATTCGCATCCTTTTGCCGGTGTCGTCTCCAACCATCTTGTCACGTTTCTCGTGTCTTGGTCACACCTTTGCGATTATTTGCTTGGGAATTCGTGGAGGTTGATCGAGGAGATTCGGAGGAAAACGCATCACTTGCCGATCTTGGAGAGGTAAGCATCTTGATCACATTGATTTTGGCCTTATCGACTTCCTTTCCTTTCTTGAGATTAGATGGCCTAATATGATTTCATTGCTCACTAAAGAGTGGCATATTCAAAAATTCGAAACAAGGTTAGCTTGTAATGATAGAGAATGTAAAGCATAAACCTTTGGATGCGATGGAGAATCGGAATTCTTGATTTATCTTGGAATGTACCAATTGAGCTTTAGCATGTAGTCCTTGCACCGTTGGTACGAGGGTTTGCCTCCCTCGCTAGCGCTCTCGTTTATGGTCTCGAGCTCGACCATGCCGATGTTATCCTCCTTCAAAATTAAACGAAGCGCTCACATGGATTGCTACTTTTCGACCGCCTCGAAATACTCCCTTTGAGATGTTGGAGATGAGAGAATTCGGCACTTGTATCACTCGTTTTGCATACGTCGAAAGTGGCGTAAAGATAAGCGTCGCTTCGCTTCGGATTTTTCGAATTGCTTCATTACTTGGAGTTTGATGAAGAGGAGTTGTGAGAGGCGTGAGTATCTCGATTGTATTTGATTTCCTTGATAAATCTACACAAGGTGAAATTCTATCATGAAAAGCATCATAGTTCTTAATTGAATTTAAATTGATGATATATGGAAAGAATTCACCTTGGAGAATTGTAGATTTCTTTTCTTGCTCGTTTTCATCGATTGGAGTGAGTTGAACCGTCTTTTGGAGAATCGAATCCAATGACACCTTTTCTTCTTCAATTGTCGTTCTTGCTCGAATGTTTTCATCGAATCCCCCCACACTTGAACTCTTGTCGCCGTCAATCTCCATGATCTCCTCGTTTGAATATTCTAACTCGAGACAAGTCACTCTTTGATCTAGATCATTGAGCATGGATTGAATATTTCCTAGTCGTCGAGAGGTGGTTTTAATCTCTTGTTTCATTAAGTCCATGTTTTTCTCGTTTTTATCGATTTTTCCGTTCATTGATTGCATCATCGACATCATTCCTTCCATCATTTGCTTCATTTCTTGATTTGGATCTTCGATTTGGGATTGAAATGGTGGGTCATGGCATTCAAATTCGTGTTGATATTCGAGTTCATTTTGAGAAGGTTCGTATATGGGGTTTGAGTACATGGGGTTTGAGTAGTTGTTAGCAGTTTCGGCATAGGATTGTGTCTCATAACCCCATGGGGATTCGTTTTTGTATTTGCGAGCTTCGTAGATGGGATTTTGATAAAGGGTCTCGGTGTGTGATTCATCGTATTGATTTGAGGTGGAACATGAGAGCCAACCGAGCCTTCTTCGAGCTTCGTTTTCTTTGCTTTCTTCCCATTCTTTGATATCTTGATCGATCATTTCTTTAAGCGTCATGTGTTTTGGATATTCTCTTGGAGGTTGTTTTAGCAATTCTCCAAAAGTTCTTGGTCTTTTTTGATGATTCATCTTGCTCTACTCCGTGTTCCTTGCAAGAATAGAAAATTTTCGAAATTAGTGAAATATCAAGTTCAAATGTATCAAATCTATTAGAAATATCACTCGAGATTGCAAGTTTGATTCAAAATTTGACTTAAACATTACTCCCCGGCAGCGGCGCCATTTGATGAGCGGGTTTTCGATCAGTTTTTAATTTGATATATCGTTGTATGTGAAAACCAATTCAATCAACAAGTTTGGAATTTAATGTGTATAGTAGTAATATGCATGTTCGTTCCACGAGGAGTATATGCGTCAAATAATGAATCAAAACGAGCCAAAAGGCAGAAACTTTTCCAAAAAGAAAATTAAGGGCAGAAACTTTTTCTAAATAGGCAGAAACTTAATCAAAAATAATTATTTCTAAGTTTCCAAAATTAATGAAAATTTGTGTACAGATAGTTCTGAATATTATCAAATTTATCCTAAAATTTCAAACAATTTGGACAATGGAATAAAAAGTTATTAACGAATTACAATCAGGTCTCTGAAAAACAATCCCCTGGAAACAGCAGGTTTTCAATTTAAGTGACAGTTTTCAAAAATTCATATCAATTCGAATATTTCATGAAATTCTACGATTCAAAAAGTTCCCGAAACTAGAAATCAAAATCTACGCAGAACAAAAATATCACACAAAGAGAGCACAAGATCAATGCAAGAAATAAGATTTAGAACAAAGATTTTTAGATTCAAACAAGTTTTCTTTACACGACTTCAAACATTCATTCAACATACAAGAAAATTCAAGATAGAAAAGAATACACCTAATTCGAAGAAAGTAGAGCTTCAACGTGCCAAGAGGAGCTCCTTTCCTCGCCTAGTGTCGTCGCTCGATGCTCGAACCGCTAGAAAGCTAGGACGGTACGAGCGCTTCTCGCTCGAAGTTGTCGACTCTCCCGGATGAAGAAAGCTCCTAGTCCGGTTGTGACGTGTATCTTTTGCGACTAGCTTCGATTAGATCGATTCACCGGATGAAGTAAGCTTCGAGTCCGGCAAACAATCACTCGAGAATTCGAGTAATTCTTGAATGGTTCTTGACGTTCTTGAAAGTTCTTGGAAGTGCTTAGAGAGAGAGAAAGAAGAAAGGGGAGGGAAGAAGAAGCAAATCCTGCCCAAGGGCTTTGGGGTCTTATTTATAGTGTCTTTGAAGCTCTCCCATTGGCCAAGAGTTGGATGAGAGGATTGAGGGTAGTTTGGGGATTATAGGTGAGGTAGGTGGGCTGGATAGTGGGCTGGATAGTGGCTATGGTGTGAGTTGTTTTCGTGTAGAGTTTGGTGTAGACTCTTATGTTGAAGATTATTTGCCTCCTCCCTCATACGTGCACCGAAATGATCGGTATGATATACCGATTTCATCGACTCGAGATGATGAAGGCAACTACACTCTTGGTTTGCCGAGAAGTTCCACCTAAAACATGTAATTAAGCGATAAAACACACTTAGTGAAGAAATATTCTTGTTATCTCAAATATGAACAATTGTATATATAAAGTTGTGATTCAAAAGGGCTAAAATCCCCAAATTAGATATCAAAAAGGTGCTTTATTTTCCTCTTATCAATTAACTAACTAACTAACTAATAAACTACTAACTAACTAACTAACTAACTTTCTAACAAACTACCTTCACGCATACCTATTAACTAACTAACTAACTACCTTTCTAACTAACTAACTCACTAATTAACTAACTAACTAACTAAGTAACTAAATACCTAAATAATTGGCAAATTAACTAATTAACAAACTAACTAAATAACCGAATACTATCTTCCTAGATACCTATTAACTAACTAACTAACTAACTAAGTACTTTCCTACATACCCACTAACTTACTAACTAACTACCTTCCTACAAACTAACTAACTAACTAAATAACTAACTACTAGTAACTAGTTAACTAACTAGTAAACTAACTAAATAACTAACTAACTTACTACTAGATAACTAACTAACTTACAAACTTAATAACTAACTAACTAACTAACTAACTACTAGCTAGCTGACAAAATAACTAACAATTACTAGATAACTAACATGATAACTAACTAATTTACTAACTCCATATCTTTTTAAATACCTATTACCTAACTAACTAACTACCTTCCTACATACCCGCCAACTAACTAACTAACTAAATAAATAACTATCCTGCTGACTACTAGCTAACTAACTAACTAACTAACTAAAAAACTAACTGATGACGTAACTAACAAACTAACTAACTAACTGACTGACTGACTAACTAACTAACTAAGTAATTAACTAGCTAACTAACTAATTAACTAACTATCTAACTAACTAACTAATTACCTTGATACATATATATTGAATAACTACCTAACCCACTAACTAACTAACTACTAGCTTACTAACTAAGAAACTTACTAAATAACTAACTGATTAACTAACTAACTAACTAATTAACTAACTATCTAACTAACTAACTAACTAACTAACTAACAACCTTCTTGTATACTAACTAACTAACTAACTAACTAACTAACTACTAGCTAATTAACTAAATAACTAAGTAACTACATTCTTACATACATATTGACTAACTACTAGCTAATTAACTAACTAACTAACAACCTTCTTGCATACAAACTAACTAACTAACTAACTAACTAACTACTAGCCAATTAAATAACTAACTCACTAACTAACTACCTTCTTACATACATATTGACTAACT
Source organism: Luzula sylvatica (assembly GCA_946800325.1). Taxonomy (NCBI): domain Eukaryota; kingdom Viridiplantae; phylum Streptophyta; class Magnoliopsida; order Poales; family Juncaceae; genus Luzula; species Luzula sylvatica. The sequence continues at coordinate 13,045,861 of OX326960.1, read as the reverse complement.
AACTAACTAACTAATTAATTAACATACTAACTAACTAACTAACTAACTTATTAACTAACTAACTCACTAACTAACTATTAGCTAACTGAATAACTAACTAACTAACTAACTAACTAACTAACTAACTACTAGATAACTAACTAAATAACTGACTAATTAACTAAATAACTATCTTCCTACATACATATTAACTAACTAACTAACTAACTAACTTACTAACTGCCTTCCTACATACCCACTAACTTAGTAACTGACTAAATAACTACTAGCTATTTAACTAACTAAGTAACTAAATAAATAACTAACTAATTATCTAACTAACTAACTTACTAATTAACTAACTAACTAACAAATTAACTAACTAACTAGCTACCTTCGTACATACCCACTAACTAACTAACTTACTAACTAACTAATTAATTAACTAATTAACTAACTAACTACTAGTTACCTAACTAACTAACTAACTAAATAACTAACTAATTAACTACAAGCTAACTAACTAACTAACTAACTAACTTTCTAACTAACTACCTTCATACATACCTATTAACTAACTAACTACCTACCTTTCTAACTAAGTCACTAACTAACTAATTATCTAACTAAATAACTAACTAACTGACAAAATAACTAATTAACTAACTAACTAAATAACCGAATAACTATCTTCCTATATACCAATTAACTAACTAACTAACTAACTACGTTCCTACATACCCACTAACTTACTAACTAACTACCTTCCCACTGACTAACAAACTAACTAACTAACTATCTAACTAACTAAATAACTAACTAGCTAACTAACTAACTACTAGTAACTAAATAACTAACTAGTTAACTAACTAAATAACTAACTAACTAACTACTAGATAACTTACTAACTAACTAACTAAATAACTAACTGACTAACTAACTACTAGCTAGCTGATAAAATAACTAACTAACTAATTACTGGATAACTAACATAATAACTAACTAATTTACTAACTGACTAACTTCTTAAATACCTATTAACTAACTAACTAACTACCTTCCTACATACCCGCCAACTAACTCACTAACTAACTTAATAAATAAGTATCCTGCTAACTACTAGCTAGCTAACTAACTAACTAACTAACTAAATAAGTAACTGATGACCTAACTAACTAACTAACTAACTAACTAACTAACTAATTAACTAACTATCAATCTAACTAACTAACTACCTTGATACATATATATTGATTAACTAACTAACTACTAGCTAACTAACTAAGTAACTAACAAAATAACTAACTGATTAACCAAATAACTAACTAATTAACTACCTTTCTAACTAACTAACTAACTAACTAACTAACAGCCTTCTTATATACTAACTAACTAACTAACTAACTAACTACTAGCTAATTAACTATCTAACTATCTAACTAACTACCTTCTTACATACATATTGACTAACTAAGTAACTAACTACCTTCTTACATACATATTGCCTAACTAACTTACTAATTAACTAACTAACTAACAAACTAACTAACTAACCACTAGATCACTAACTAAATAACTAACTAATTAACTAACTAACTATCTTCCTACGTACATATTAACTAACTAACAAACTAACTAACTTACTAACTACCTTCCTACATACCCACTAACAAAGTCACTTACTAATTAAATTAATAACTTACTAAGTAACTACTAGCTATTAAACTAACGAACTAACTAACTAAATAACTGACCAATTAACTAACTAACTAAGTAATTAATTAACTAACTTGCTACCTTCGTACATACCCACTAACTAACTAACTTACTAGCTAACTAATTAACTAACTAATTAATTAACTAATTAACTAACTTACTACTAGTTGACTAAACTAACTAACTAAATGACTAACTAATTAACTAATTAACTAACTAACAAACTACTAGCTAACTAACTAACTAACTAGTTAACTCTCTAACTTACTAACTAACTACCTTCATACATACCTATTAACTGACTAACTAAATACCTTTCTAAATAACTAACTAAATAACTAACAAAATAACTAAATAACTAAATAACTAACTAACTAACAACTTAACGAATTAACAATCAAACTAACTAACTTAATAACTGTCTTCCTACATGCCTATTAATTATCTAATTAACGAACAAACTAACTAACAAACAAACTAACTACCTTCCCACATACCCACTAACTAACTAACTTACTACCCTCCCGCTAACTCACTAACGAACTATCTAACTAACTAAATAACTAACTAGCTAACTAACTAACTACTAGATAACTAACAAACAAACTAACTAAATAACTAATTAGTGAACTAACTAAATAACTAACTAACTAACTACTAGATAACTAACTAACTAATTAACTAATTAACAAACTAACTAGCTAAATAACTATCTTGCTACATGCCTATTAACTATCTAATTAACTAACAAACTAACTAACTAACAAAATAACTACTTTCCTACATACCCACTAACTAACTAACTAACTACCTTCCCACTAACTAACTAACTAACTAACTATCTAACTTGCTAAATAACTAACTAGCTAACTAACTAACTACTAGATAACTAACAAACAAACTAACTAAACAACTAATTTGTTAACAAACTAAATAACTAACTAACAGACTACTAGATAACTAACTAACTAATTAACTAATAAACAAACTAACTAGCTAAATAACTATCTTGCTACATGCCTATTAACTAACTAATTTACTAACAAACAATATTTTTAAATACCTATTAACTAACTAACTAACTAACTAACTAACTAACTACCTTCATACATTCCCGCCAACTAACAAACTAACTAAGTAAATAAATAACTAACCTGATAACTACTAGCTAACCAACTAACTAACTAACTAAATAAATAACTAACTGATGACCTAACTAACTAACTAACTACTAGATAACTAACTAACTAACTGACTAACTAACTAACTAACTACTAGATAACTAACTAACTAACTAACTGACTAACTAACTAACTAACTAATTAACTAACTACGAACTAATTAACTAACTATCTAACTAACCCCCCAACTACCTTGATACATATATATTGATTAACTAACTAACCCACTAACTAACTAACTACTAGCTAACAAACTAAGTAACTAACTAAATAACTAACTGATTAACTAACTAACTAACTAATTAACTAACTATCTAACTAACTAACAACCTTCTTGCATACTAACTAACTAACTAACTAACTAACTAACTAACTAACTAACTAACTAATTAACTAACAAACAAACTAAATAACTACTAGATAACTAACTAAATAACTAACTAACTAACTAACTAACTAAATAACTATCTTCCTACATACATATTAACTAAATGACTAACTAACTTACTAACTGCCTTCCTACATACCCACTAACTTAATAACATACTAAATAACTACTAGTTATTTAACTAACTAACTAACTAACTAAATTAATAACTAACTAATTGACTAACTAACTAACAAATTAACTAACTAACTAGCTACCTTCGTACATACTCACTAACTAACTAACTTACTAACTAACTAATTAACTAATTAATTAATTAACTAATTAACTAACTAACAACTAGTTAACTAACTAACTAACTAACTAAATAACTAACTAATTAACTAACTAACTAACTAATAAACTACTAGCTAACTAACTAACTAACTTTCTAACAAACTACCTTCATACATACCTATTAACTAACTAACTAACTACCTTTCTAAGTAACTAACTCACTAACTAACTAACTAACTAAATAACTAACTAACTGACAAATTAACGAATTAACAAACTAACTAAGTAACCGAATAACTATCTTCCTAGATACCTAGTAACTAACTAACTAACTAACTAACTACTTTCCTACATACCCACTAACTTACTAACTAACTACCTTCCCACTAACTAACTAACTAACTATCTAACTAACTAAATAACTAACTAGCTAACTAACTAACTACTTGGAACTAAATAACTAACTGGTTAACTAACTAAATAACAAACTAACTAACTAATAGACAACAAACTAACTTACTAACTAAATAACTAACAAACTAACTACCTAACTACTAACTAGATGACAAAATAACTAACTAACTAATTACTAGATAGCTAACATAATAACTAACTAATTTACTAACTCAATATCTTCTTAAATACCTATTAACTAACTAACTAACTAACTACCTTCCTATATACCCGCCAACTAACTAACTAACTAAATAAATAACTATCCTGCTGACTACTAGCTAACTAACTAACTAACTAACTAAATATCTAACTGATGACGTAACTAGCTAACTAACTAACTAACTAACTTACTAACTAACTTACTAACTAATTACTAACTAACTAACTAATTAACTAACTATCTAACTAACTAACTAACTAACAACCTAGATACATATATATTGATTAACTAACTAACCCACTAACTAACTAACTACTAGCTAACTAACTAAGTAACTAACTAAATAACTAACTGATTAACTAACTAACTAATTAATTAACCACCTATCTAACTACTAGCTAATTAACTAACTAACTAAGTAACTACCTTCTTACATACATATTGACTAACTAACTAATTAACTAACTAACTAACAAAGTAACTAACTAACTAACTTACTAACTAACTAACTAACTAAATAACTAACTAACTATTAGCTACCTGAATAAATAACTAACAAACAAACTAAATAACTAATAGATAACTAACTAAATAACTAACTAACTAACTAAATAACTATCTTCCTACGTACATATTAAGTAACTAACTAACTAACTAACTAACTAACTTACTAACTACCTTCCTACAGACCCACTAACAAAGTAACTAACGAAATAAATAAATATCTAACTAAATATCTACTACCTATTTAACCAACTAACTAACTAACTAAATAACTAACTAATTAACTGATGACTTACTAACAAACTAACTACTAGATAACTAACTAACTAACTGACTAACAAACTAATTAACTAATTAACAAACTAACTAATTAACTAACTATCTAACTAACTAACTAACTACCTTGATACATACATATTGATTAACTAACTAACTCACTAACGAACTAACTACTAGCTAACTAACTAAGTGGCAAACTGAATAACTAACTCATTAACTAACTAACTAACTAATTAACTAACTATCTAACTAACTAACTAACTAACTAACAACCTTCTTATATACTAACTAACTAAGTAAGTAACTAACTACTAGCTAATTAACTAACTAACTACCTTCTCACATACATATTGACTAACTAACTAACTAACTAATTGAATAACTAACTAACTAACTTACTATCTAACTAACTAACTAACTACTAGCTAACTGAATAAGTAACTAACTTACTAACTAACTAACTAACTAACTAACTACTAGATAACTAACTAAATAACTAACTAATTAACTACTAGATAACTAACTAAAAAACTAACTAATTAACTAACTAACTATCTTTCTACTTACATATTAGCTAATTAACTAACTGAATAACTAACTAACTTACTAACTACCTTCCTACATACCCACTAACTAAGTAACTAACTAAATAAATAAATAACTGACTAAATAACTACTAGCTATTTAACTAACTACCTAACTAACTAAATAAATAACTAACTAATTAACTAACTAACTAACTAACTAACTAACTAACTAACTAACTAACAAACAAATTAACTAACTAACTAGCTAGCTTCGTACATAAGCACTAACTAACTAACTTACTGACTAACTAATTAACTAACTAATTAATTAACTAATTAACTAACTAACTACTAGTTAACTAGCTAACAAACTGACAAAATAACTAACTAGCTAATTAACTAATTAACTAACTAACAAACAACTAGCTAGCTGACTAACTAGTTGACTATCTAACTCACTAACTAACAACCTTCATACATACATATTAACTAACTAACTTACTACCTTTCTAACTAACTAACTAACAAACTAACTAACTAAATTACTAAATAACTAAATAACTAACTAACAAACTAATTAACTAAATAACAAACTAACTAACTAACTAACTAAATAACTATCTTCCAACATAACTATTAACTAACTAATTAACTTACTAACTACCTTCCTACATACCCACTAACTAACAAACTAACTACCTTCCCACTAACTAACTAACTATCTAACTAACTGAATAACTAAGTAGCTAACTAACTAACTACTAGATAACTAACAAACTAACTAACTAAATAACTAACAAACTAACTAACTAATTAACTAGCTAACTAACTACCTTTCTAACTAACTAACTCACAAACTAACTAACTAACTAACTAAATAAATAACTAACTAACTAACTGACAAATTAACTAATTAACAAGCTAACTAAATAACCGAATAACTATCTTCCTAGATACCTATTAACTAACTAACTGACTAACTAACTAACAAAGTACTTTCCTACATACCCACTAACTTACTAGCTAACTACCTTCCCACAAACTAACTAACTAACTATTTAACTAAGTAAATGACTAACTAGCTAACTAACTAACTAACTACTAGTAACTAAATAACTAACTAGTTAACTAACTAAATAACTAACTAACTAACTACTAGATAACTAACTAACTTACTAACTAATAAACTAACTAACTAACTAACTACTAGCTAGCTGACAAAATAACTAACTAACTAATTACTAGATAACTAACATAATAACTAACTAATTTACTAACTCAATATCTTCTTAAATACCTATCTAACTAACTAACTAACTACCTTCCTACATACCCGCCAACTAACTAACTAACTAAATAAATAAGTATCATGCTGACTACTAGCTAACTAACTAACTAACTAAATAACTGACTGATGACGTAATTAACTAACTACACAACTAACTGACTAACTAACTAACTAACTAATTAACTAACTAACTAACTAATTAACTAACTATCTAACTAACTAACTAACTACCTTGATACATATATATTGATTAACTAACGAACCCATTAACTAACTAACTACTAGCTAACTAACTAAGTAACTAACTAAATAACTAACTGATTAACTAACTAACTAACTAACTAATTAACTAACTATCTAAGTAACTAACTAACAACCTTCTTGCATACTAACTAACTAACTAACTACCTTCTTACATACATATTGACTAACTAACTAACTAACTAACTAATTAACTAACTAACTAACTAACTAACTAACTAACTAACTAACTAACTAACTTATTAACTAACTAACTCACTAACTAACTATTAGCTAACTGAATAAATAACTAACTAACTAATGAACTAACTAACTAACTAACTAACTAACTAACTAACAACTAGATAACTAACTAAATAACTAACTAATTAACTAAATAACTATCTTCCTACATACATATTAACTAACTAACTAACTAACTAACTTACTAACTGCCTTCCTACATACCCACTAACTCAGAAACTAACTAAATAACTACTAGCTATTTAACTAACTAACTAACTAAATAAATAACTAACTAATTAACTAACTAACTAACTAACTAATTAACTAACTAACTAACAAATTAACTAACTAACTAGCTCCCTTCGTATATACCCACTAACTAACTAACTTACAAACTAACTAATTCACTAACTAACTAACTAAATAACAAACTAACTAACTAACTAACTAACTAACAAACTACTAGATAACTAACTAAATAACAAACTAATTAACTAACAAACTATCTTCCTACGTACATATTAACTAACTAACAAACCAACTTACTAACTAACTTACTAACTACCTTCCTACATACCCACTAACAAAGTCACTCACTAATTAAATTAATAACTAACTAAATAACTACTAGCTATTTAACTAACAAACTAACTGACTAAATAACTGACCAATTAACTAACTAACTAACTAATTTACTAACTAACTAGCTACCTTCGTACATACCCACTAACTAACTAACTTACTAACTAACTAATTAACTAACTAATTAATTAACTAATTAACTAACGAACTACTAGTTAACTAACTAACTAACTAACTAACTAACTAATTAACTAATTAACTAACTAACTAACTAACTACTAGCTAACTAACTAACTAGTTAACTATCTAACTTACTAACTAACTACCTTTATACATACCTATTAACTAACTAACCAACTACCTTTCTAACTAAATAACTAAAAAACTAACTAACTAACTAAATAACTAAACAACTAACTAATTAACAAACTAACTAACTAACTAAATAACTATCTTCCTACATGTCTATTAATTATCTAATTAACTAACAAACTAACTAACAAACAAACAAACTACCTTCCCACATACCCACTAACTAACTAACTAACTACCCTCCCACTAACCAACTAACTAACTATCTAACTAACTAAATAACTAACTAGCTAACTAACTAACTACTAGATAACAAACAAACTAACTAACTAAATAACTAATTAGTTAACTAACTAAATAACTAACTAACTAACTACTATATAACTAACTACTAACTAATTAACTAACTATCTAACTAACTAACTAACTACCTTGATACATATATATTGATTAACTAACTAACCACATGCTAACTAACTAAGTAACTAACTAAGTAACTAACTGATTAACTAACTAACTAATTAATTAACAAACTATCTAACTAACTAACTAACTAACAACCTTCTTGCATACTAACTAACTAACTAACTAACTAACTACTAGCTAATTAACTAACTAACTAAGTAACTACCTTCTTACATACATATTGACTAACTAACTAACTAACTAACTAACTAACTAACTAACTAACTTACTAACTAACTAACTAACAATTAGCTAACTCAATAAATAACTAACAAACTAACTAACTAACTACTAGATAACTAACTAAATAACTAACTAATTAACTAAATAACTATCTTCCTACATACATATTAACTAAATAACTTACTAACTTACTAACTGCCTTCCTATATACCCACTAACTTAATAACTAACTAAATAACTACTAGCTATTTAACTAACTAACTAACTAAATAAATAACTAACTAATTAACTAACTAACTAACTAACAAATTAACTAGCTAACTAGCTACTAGCTAGCTGACAAAATTACTAACTAATTACTAGATAACTAACATAATAACTAACTAATTTACTAACTAACTATCTTCGTAAATACCTATTAACTAACTAACTAACTACCTACCTTCCAACACACCCACCATCTAACTAACTAACTAACTAAATAAAAAACGAACATGCTAACGAACTAACTAACAAACTAACTAAATTACTAACTGATGACCTAACTAACTAACTAACTACTAAATAACTGACTGACTAACTAACAAACTAACTAATTAACCAACTAACCAATTAACTAACTATCTAACTAACTAACTAACTACCTTGATACATACATATTGATTAACTAACTAACTCAATAACTAACTAACTACTAGCTGACTAACTAAGTGACAAACTAAATAACTAACTAACTACTAGCTGACTAACTAAGTGACAAACTAAATAACTAACTGATTAACTAACTAACTAACTAATTAACTAACTAACTAACAACCTTCTTACATACCAACTAACAAACTAACTAACTAACAACAAGCTAATTAACTAACTAACTAACCAACTAACTAACTACCGTCTTACATACATATTGACTAACTAACTAACTAACTAACTAACTAACATACTAACTAACTAACTAACTAACTAACTAACTACTAGCTGACTGAATAAATAACTAACTAACTAACTGACTAACTACAAGATAACTAACTAAATAACTAACTAATTAACTAACTAACTATCTTCCTACATTCAAATTAACTAACTAACTAACTAACTGACTAACTTACTAACTACCTTCCTACCTACCCACTAACTAAGTAACAAACTAAATAAATAAATAACTAAATAAATACTAGCTATTTACCTAACTAACTAACTAAATAACTAACTAATTAACTAACTAACTAATTAACTAATTAACTAACTAACTAGCTACCTTCGTACATACCCAACAATTAACTAACTAATTAACTAACGAATTAATTAACTAATTAAGTAACCAACTACTAGTTAACTGACTAATTAACTAATTAAATAACTAACTAATTGACTAACTAACTAACTAACAAACTACTAGCTAGCTAACTAACTAACTTACTAACTAACTTCCTTCATACATACCTATTAACTAACTGCCTAACTAACTAACTAACTAACTAAATAACTAAATAACCAACAACCTAATAAATTAACTAATTAACAAGCTAATTAAATAACCGAATAACTATCCTCCTACATACCTATTAACTAACTAACTAACTAACAAACTAGCTACTTTCCTACATACCCACTAACTAACTAACTACCTAACTTACTAACTAATTATCTTCTTAAATACCTATTAACTAACTAACTAACTAACTAACTAACTACCTTCCTACATACCCTCCAACTAACTAACTATCTAAATTAATAAATAACTAACCTGATAACTACTAGCAAACTAACTAACTAACTAACTAACAAACTAACTAAATAACTAACTCATGACCTAACTAACTACTAGATAACTAACTGACTGACTGACTGACTGACTAACTAACTAATTAACTAACTAACTAATTAACTAACTATCTAACTAACTAACTAACTACCTTGATACAAACATATTGATTAACTAACTAACTCACTAACTAACTAACAACTAGCTAACTGTCTAAGTGACTAACTAAATAACTGACTGATTAACTAACTAACTAACTAATTAACTAACAATCTAACTAACTAACTAACTAACTAACAACCTTCTTACATACTAACTAACTTACTAACAAACTAACTACTAGCTAATTAACTAACTAACTAATTAACTAACTAACTAACTAACTAACTACCTTCTTACATATATATTGACTAACTAACTAACTAACTAATTAACTAACTAACCAACTAACTAACAAACTAACTACCTTACTAACAAACTAACTAACTACTAGCTAACTGAATAACTAACTAACTAACTAACTAACTAACTAACTAACTCACTAACTAACTGAATAACTAACTAACTAACTAACTAACTAACTAACTAACTAACTAACTAACTAACTAATTAACTAACTAACTAACTAACTAACTAACTAATTAACTAACCAATTAACAAACTAACTGGGTACCTTCGTACATACCCACTAACTAACTAACTTACTAACTAACTAATGAACGAACTAATTAAAAAACTAAATAACTAACTAACTACTTGTTAACTAACTAAATAACTAACTAATTATTAACTAACTAACTAAGTAACTAACTACTAGCAAACTAACTAACTTACTTACTAACTACCTTCATACATACCTATTAACTAACTACCTTTCAGATGAACAAACTAACTAAATAACTAACTAAATAACTAAATAACTAACTAACTAATAAATTAACTAATTAACAAACTAACTAAATAACCGAATAACTATCTTCCTACATACCTATTAACTAACTAACTAAAACTAACTAACTACTTTCCTACATACCCACTAACTATATAACAAAGTACATACCCACTAACTAACTAACTAACTAACTATCTAACTAACAAAATAACTAACTAGCTAACTAACTAACTACTAGTAAGTAACAAACTAACTAACTAAATAACTAACTAACTACTAGATAACTAACTAACTAACTAACTAACTAACTAACTAACTAACTAACTACTAGATAACTAACTAACTAACTAACTTAATAACTAACTAACTACTAGCTAAATGACAAAATAACTAACTAACTAATTACTAGATAACTAACATAATAACTAACTAATTTACTAACTAACTACCTACCTACCTACCTTCCTACATACCCACCAACTAACTAACTAACTTACCAAATAAATAACTAACCAGCTAACTACTAGATAACTAACTAACTAACTAACTAACTAAGTAAATAACTAACTGATGACCTAACTAACTAACTAACTAACTACTAGATAACTAACTAACTAATGAACTAACTAACTAATTAACTAACTATCTAACTAACTAACTAACTACCTTGATACATACGTATTGATTAACTAACTAACTAACTAACTTACTAACTACTAGCCAACTAACTAAGTAACTAACTAAACAACTAACGGATTAACTAACTAACTAATTAACTAACTAATTAACTAACTATTTAACTAACTAACTAACTAACAACCTTCTTACATACTAACTAACTAACTAACTAACTAACTACTGGTCAATTAACTAACTAACTAACTAACTAACTAACTACCTTCTTACATACATATTGACTAACTAACTAACTAATTAACTAACTAACTAACTAACTAACTAACTAACTAACAAACTAACTTACTAACTAACTAACTAACTAACTTACTAATTAACTAACGAACTAACAAACTACTAGTTAACTGAATAAATAACTAACTAACTAACAAACTAACAAACTAACTACTAGATAACTAACTAAATAACTAACTAATTACTAACTAACTATCTTCCTACGTACATATTAACTAACTAACTAACTAACTAACTTACAAACTACCTTCCTACATACCCACTAACAAAGTCACTTACTAATTAAATTAATAACTAACAAACTAACTACTAGCTATTTAACTAACGAACTAACCAACAAAATAACTAACCAATTAACTAACTAACTAACTAATTAACTAACTAACTAGCTACCTTCGTACATACCCACTAACTAACTAACTAACTTACTAACTAACTAATTAACTTACTAATTAATTAACTAATTAAGTAACTAACTACCAGTTAACTAACTAACTAACTAACTAAATAACTAACTAATTAACTAATGAACTAACTAACAAACTACTAGCTAACTAACTAACTAGTTAACTATCTAACTTACTAACTAACTACCTTCATACATACCTATTAACTAACTAACTAACTACCTAATTTCTAACTAACTAACTAACTAACTAAATAATTATCTTCCAACATGCCTATTAATTATCTAATTAACTAACTAACCAACAAACTAACTAACTATCTTCCCACATACCCACTAACTAACTAACTAACTACCCTCCCACTAACTAAGTAACTAACTATCTAACTCACTAAATAACTAACTAGCTGACTAACTAACTACTAGATAACTAACAAACTAACTAACTAAATAACTAATTAGTTAACTAACTAAATAACTAACTAACTAACTACTAGATAACTAACTAACTAACTACTAGCTAGCTGACAAAATAACTAACTAACTAATTACTAGATAACTAACATAATAACTAACTAATTTACTAACTAACTACCTACCTTCCTACATACCCACCAACTAACTAACTAACTTACCAAATAAATAACTAACCAGCTAACAACTAGATAACTAACTAACTAACTAACTAACTAAGTAAATAACTAACTGATGACCTAACTAACTAACTAACTAACTACTAGATAACTAACTAACTAACTAACTAACTAACTAACTAATGAACTAACTAACTAATTAACTAACTATCTAACTAACTAACTAACTACCTTGATACATACGTATTGATTAACTAACTAACTCACTAACTTACTAACTACTAGCCAACTAACTAAGTAACTAACTAAACAACTAACGGATTAACTAACTAACTAATTAACTAACTAATTAACTAACTATTTAACTAACTAACTAACTAACAACCTTCTTACATACTAACTAACTAACTAACTAACTAACTACTGGTCAATTAACTAACTAACTAACAAAATAACTAACTACCTTCTTACATACATATTGACTAACTAACTAACTAATTAACTAACTAACTAACTAACTAACTAACTAACAAACTAACTTACTAATTAACTAACGAACTAACTTACTAATTAACTAACGAACTAACAAACTACTAGCTAATTGAATAAATAACAAACTAACTAACTAACTAACAAACTAACTACTAGATAACTAACTAAATAACTAACTAATTACTAACTAACTATCTTCCTACGTACATATTAACTAACTAACTAACTAACTAACTTACTAACTACCTTCCTACATACCCACTAACAAAGTCACTTACTAATTAAATTAATAACTAACAAAATAACTACTAGCTATTTAACTAACGAACTAACTAACAAAATAACTAACCAATTAACTAACTAACTAACTAATTAGCTAACTAACTAGCTACCTTCGTACATACCCAATAACTAACTAACTTACTAACTAACTAATTAACTTACTAATTAATTAACTAATTAACTAACTAACTACTAGTTAACTAACTAACTAACTAACTAAATAACTAACTAATTAACTAATGAACTAACTAACAAAATAACTAGCTAACTAACTAACTAGTTAACTACCTAACTTACTAACTAACTACCTTCATACATACCTATTAACTAACTAACTAACTACCTAATTTCTAACTAACTGACTAACTAACTAAATAATTATCTTCCAACATGCCTATTAATTATCTAATTAACTAACAAACTAACTAACAAACTAACTAACTACCTTCCCACATACCCACTAACTAACTAACTAACTACCCTCCCACTAACTAACTAACTAACTATCTAACTCACTAAATAACTAACTAGCTGACTAACTAACTACTAGATAACTAACAAACTAACTAACTAAATAACTAATTAGTTAACTAACTAAATAACTAACTAACTAACTACTAGATAACTAACTAACTAACTAACTACTAGCTAGCTGACAAAATAACTAACTAACTAATTACTAGATAACTAACATAATAACTAACTAATTTACTAACAAACTATCTTTTTAAATATCGATTAACTAACTAACTAACTACCTTCATACATACCCGCCAACTAACAAACTAACTAACTAAATAAATGACTAACCTGCTAACTACTAGCTAACCAACTAACTAACTAACTAACTAACTAAATAACTAATTGATGACCTAACTAACTAACTAACTACTAGATAACTAACTAACTAACTAACTGTCTAACTAACTAACTAATTAACTAACTACTAACTAATTAACTAACTATCTAACTAACTAACGAACTACCTTGATACATATATATTGATTAACTAACTAACCCACTAACTAACTAACTACTAGCTAACTAACTAAGTAACTAACTAAATAACTAACTGATTAACTAACTAACTAACTAATTAACTAACTATCTAACTCACTAACTAACTAACAACCTTCTTGCATACTAATTAACTAACTAAGTAACTAACTAACTAACTAACTAACTGACTACTAGATAACTAACTAACTAACTAACTGAAAAACTAACTGACTGACTAACTACTAGATAACTAACTAACTAACTAACTAACTAAATAACTAACTGACTGACTAACTACTAGATAACTAACTAAATAACTAACTAATTAACTAAATAACTATCTTCCTACATACATATTAACTAACTAACTAACTATCTAACTTACTAACTGCCTTCCTACATACCCACTAACTTAGTAACTAACTAAATAACTACTAGCTATTTAACTAACTAACTAACAAAATAAATAACTAACTAATTTACTAACTAACTAACTAACTAATTAACTAACTAACTAACAAATTAACTCACTAACTAGCTACCTTCGTACATACCCATTAACTGACTAACTTACTAACTAAC
Organism: Luzula sylvatica; assembly: GCA_946800325.1. Classification (NCBI taxonomy): domain Eukaryota; kingdom Viridiplantae; phylum Streptophyta; class Magnoliopsida; order Poales; family Juncaceae; genus Luzula; species Luzula sylvatica. The sequence goes on along the minus strand of OX326960.1, from coordinate 13,030,135 downwards.
TAATTAATTAACTAATTAACTAACTAACTACTAGTTAACTAACTAACAAACTAACTAAATAACTAACTAATTAACAAACTAACTAATAAACTACTAGCTAACTAACTAACTAACTTTCTAACTAACTTCCTTCATACATACCTATTAACTAACTAACTAACTACCTTTCTAACTTACTCACTAACTAACTAACTAAATATATAACTAACTGACAAATTAACTAATTAACAAACTAACAAACTAACCGAATAACTATCTTCCGAGATACCAATTAACTAACTAACTAACTAACTACTTACTTTCCTACATACCCACTAACTTACTAACTCACTACCTTCCCACTAACTAACTAACTAACTATCTAATTAACTAAATAACTAACAAGCTAACTAACTAACTAACTACTAGTAACTAAATAACTAACTTGTTAACTAACTAAATAACTAACTAACTGACTACTAGATAACTAACTAACTAACTAACTAACTAACTAACTAACTAACTAACTACTAGCTAGCTGACAACATACTAACTAACTAATTACTAGATAACTAAAATAATAACTAACTAATTTACTAACAAACTATCTTTTTAAATACCTATTATCTAAATAACTAACTAACAAACTACCTACATAAATACCCGCCAACTACTAGCTAAATAAATAACTAACTGATGACCTAACTAACTAACTAACTACTAGATAACTAACTAACTAACTGACTAACTAACTAACGAACTAATTAACTAACTAGTTAATTAACAAACTATCTAACTAACTAACTAACTAACTACCTTGATACATACATATTGATTAACTTACTAACTCACTGACTAACTAACTACTAACCAACTAACTAAGTAACTAACTAAATAACTAACTGATTAACTAACTAACAAATCAACTAACTATCTAACTAACTAACTAACTAACATCCTTCTTACATACTAACTAACTAACTAACTAACTAACTACTAGCTAATTAATAACTGACTAACTAACTAACTAACTAACTAACTAACTACCTTCTTACATAAATATTGACTAACTAACTAACTAATTAACTAACTAACTAACTAACTAACTTACTAACTAACTAACTAACTATTAGCTAACTGAATAAATAAATAACTAACTAACTAACTAACTACTAGAAAACTAACTAAATAACCAACTAATAAACAACCTAACTATCTTCCTACATACATATTAACTAACTAACTAACTAACTAACTAAATAACTTACTAACTACCTTCATACATACCAACTAACAAAGTAACTAACTAAATAAATAAATAACTCACTAAATAACTACTAGGTATTTAACTAATTAACTAACTAACTAATTAACTAACTATCTAACTAACTAACTAACTACCTTGATACATATATATTGATTCACTAACTAACTCACTAACTAACTAACTACTAGCTAACAAACTAAGTAACAAACTTAATAACTAACTCTTTAACTAACTAACAAACTAATTAACTAACTATCTAACTAACTAACTAACTAACAACCTTCTTATATACTAACTAACTAAGTAACTAACTAACTACTTGCTAATTAACTAACTAACTAACTAACTGACTACCTTCTTACATAAATATTGACTAACTAACTAACAAACTAACTAATTGAATAACTAACTAACTAACTTACTATCAAACTAACTAACTAACTAACTACTAGCTAACTGAATAAATAACTAACTTACTAACTAACTACCTAGCTAACTACTAGATAACTAACTAAATAACTAACTAATTAACTACTAGATAACTAACTAAAAACTAACTAATTAACTAACTAACTAACTAACTAACTAACTAACTAACTAACTACTAAATAACTACTAGGTATTTAACTAACTAATTAACTGATGACCTAATTAACAAACTAACTACTAGATAATTAACTAATTAACTGACTAACAAATTAACTAACTATCTAACTAACTAACTAACTACCTTGATACATATATATTGATTCACTAACTAACTCACTAACTAACTAACTACTAGCTAACTAACTAAGTAACAAACTTAATAACTAACTCTTTAACTAACTAACAAACTAATTAACTAACTATCTAACTAACTAACTAACTAACAACCTTCATATATACTAACTAACTAAGTAACTAACTAACTACTTGCTAATTAACTAACTAACTAACTAACCGACTACCTTCTTACATAAATATTGACTAACTAACTAACAAACTAACTAATTGAATAACTAACTAACTAACTTACTATCTAACTAACTAACTAACTAACTAATAGCTAACTGAATAAATAACTAACTTACTAACTAACTAACTAGCTAACTACTAGATAACTAACCAAATAACTAACTAATTAACTACTAGATAACTAACTAAAAAACAAACTAATTAACTAACTAACTATCTTCCCACTTACATATTAGCTAATTAACTAACTAACTAACTGACTAACTTACTAACTACCTTCCTACATACCCACTAACTAAGTAACAAAATAAATAAATAAATAAATAACTAAATAACAACTAGCTATTTAACTAACTAACTAACTAAATACATAACTAACTAATTAACTAACTAACTGACTAACTAACTAACTAAATAACTAACAAATTAACTAACTAACTAGCTACCTTCGTACATACGCACTAACTAACTAACTAAATAACTAACTAGTTAACTAACTAATTAACTAGCTAACTAACTACCTTTCTAACTAACTAACTCACTAACTAACTAACTAACTAACTAACTAACTAACTAACTAACTAAATAACTAACTAACTGACAAATTAACTAATTAACAAACTAACTAAATATCCGAATACCTATCTTCCTAGATACCTATTAACTCACTAACTAACTAACTAACTAAGTACTTTCCTACATACCCACTAACTTACTAACTAACTACCTTCCCACAAACTAACTAACTAACTATCTAACTAACTAAATAACTAACTAGCTAACTAACTAACTACTAGTAACTAAATAACTAACTAGTTAACTAACTAAATAACTAACTAACTACTAGATAATTAACTAACTTACTTACTAAAAAACTAACTAACTAACTAACTACTAGCTAGCTGACAAAATGACTAACTGACTAATTACTAGATCACTAACATAATAACTAACTAATTTACTAACTCAATATTTTCTTAAATACCTATTAACTAACTAACTAACTACCTTCCTACATACCCGCCAACTAACTAACTAACTAAATAAATAACTGATGACGTAACTAACTGACTGACTAACTAACTGACTAACTAACTAACTAACTAATTAACTCACTAACTAACTAATTAACTTACTATCTAACTAACTAACTAACTACCTTGATACATATATATTGATTAACTAGCAAACCCACTAACTAACTAACTACTAGCTAACTAACAAAGTAACTAACTAAATAACTAACTGATTAACTAACTAACTAACTAATTAACTAATTGTCTGACTAACTAACTAACTAACACCCTTCTTGCATACTAACTAACTAACTAAATAACTAACTAACTAACTAATTAACTAACTAACTAACTAACTAGCTAACTAACTAACTAACTAACTACTAGCTAACTGAATAAATAACTAACTTACTAACTAACTAACTAGCTAACTACTAGATAACTAACTAAATAACTAACTAAATAACTACTAGATAACTAACTAAAAAACTAACTAATTAACTAACTAACTATCTTCCCACTTACATATTAGCTAATTAACTAACTAACTAACTGACTAACTTACTAACTACCTTCCTACATACCCACTAACTAAGTAACAAAATAAATAAATAAATAACTAACTAAATAACTACTAGCTATTTAACTAACTAACTAACTAAATACGTAACTAACTAATTAACTAACTAACTGACTAACTAACTAACTACCTAACTAACTAACAAATTAACTAACTAACTAGCTACCTTCGTACATACGCACTAACTAACTGACTTACTGACTAACTAATTAACTAACAAATTAATTAACTAATTAACTAACTAACTACTAGTTAACTAGCTCACAAACTTACTAAATAACTAACTAACTACTTAACTAACTAACTAACAAACTAACTACTAGCTAACTGACTAACTAGTTAACTATCTAACTTACTAACTAACAACCTTCATACATAACTATTAAATAACTAACTTACTATCTTTCTAACTAACTAACTAACAAACTATCTAACTAAATAACTAAATAACTAAATAACTAACTAACTAACTAATTAACTAAATAACAAACTAACTAACTAACTAAATAACTATCTTCAAACATAACTATTAACTAACTAATTAACTAACTAACAAACTAACTAACTAACTACCTCCCTACATACCCACTAACTAACTAACTAACTACCTTCCCACTAACTGACTAATAACTAATTATCTAACTAACTGAATAACTAACTAGCTAACTCACTAACAACTAGATAACTAACAAACTAACTAACTAAATAACTAACTAGTTAACTAACTAATTAACTAGCTAACTAACTACCTTTCTAACTAACTAACTCACTAACTAACTAACTAACTAACTAACTAACTAACTAACTAACTAACTAAATAACTAACTAACTGACAAATTAACTAATTAACAAACTAACTAAATATCCGAATAACTATCTTCCTAGATACCTATTAACTCACTAACTAACTAACTAACTAAGTACTTTCCTACATACCCACTAACTTACTAACTAACTACCTTCCCACAAACTAACTAACTAACTATCTAACTAACTAAATAACTAACTAGCTAACTAACTAACTACTAGTAACTAAATAACTAACTAGTTAACTAACTAAATAACTAACTAACTACTAGATAATTAACTAACTTACTTACTAAAAAACAAACTAACTAACTAACTACTAGCTAGCTGACAAAATGACTAACTAATTACTAGATCACTAACATAATAACTAACTAATTTACTAACTCAATATTTTCTTAAATACCTATTAACTAACTAACTAACTACCTTCCTACATACCCGCCAACTAACTAACTAACTAAATAAATAAATAACTCACTAAATAACTACTAGGTATTTAACAAACTAATTAACTAACTAATTAACTGATGACCTAACTAACAAACTAAATACTAAATAATTAACTAATTAACTGACTTACTAATTAATTAACTATCTAACTAACTAACTAACTACCTTGATACATATATATTGATTCACTAACTAACTCACTAACTAACTAACTACTAGCTAACTAACTAAGTAACAAACTTAATAACTAACTCTTTAACTAACTAACAAACTAATTAACTAACTATCTAACTAACTAACTAACTAACAACCTTCTTATATACTAACTAACTAAGTAACTAACTAACTACTTGCTAATTAACTAACTAACTAACTAACTGACTACCTTCTTACATAAATATTGACTAACTAACTAACAAACTAACTAATTGAATAACTAACTAACTAACTTACTATCAAACTAACTAACTAACTAACTACTAGCTAACTGAATAAATAACTAACTTACTAACTAACTAACTAGCTAACTACTAGATAACTAACTAAATAACTAACTAATTAACTACTAGATAACTAACTAAAAAACTAACTAATTAACTAACTAACTAACTAACTAACTAACTAACTAACTAACTAACTAACTAACTACTAAATAACTACTAGGTATTTAACTAACTAATTAACTGATGACCTAACTAACAAACTAACTACTAGATAATTAACTAATTAACTGACTAACAAATTAACTAACTATCCAACTAACTAACTAACTACCTTGATACATATATATTGATTCACTAACTAACTCACTAACTAACTAACTACTAGCTAACTAACTAAGTAACAAACTTAATAACTAACTCTTTAACTAACTAACAAACTAATTAACTAACTATCTAACTAACTAACTAACTAACAACCTTCTTATATACTAACTAACTAAGTAACTAACTAACTACTTGCTAATTAACTAACTAACTAACTAACCGACTACCTTCTTACATAAATATTGACTAACTAACTAACAAACTAACTAATTGAATAACTAACTAACTTACTATCTAACTAACTAACTAACTAACTAACTAATAGCTAACTGAATAAATAACTAACTTACTAACTAACTAACTAGCTAACTACTAGATAACTAACCAAATAACTAACTAATTAACTACTAGATAACTAACTAAAAAACAAACTAATTAACTAACTAACTATCTTCCCACTTACATATTAGCTAATTAACTAACTAACTAACTGACTAACTTACAAACTACCTTCCTACATACCCACTAACTAAGTAACAAAATAAATAAATAAATAAATAACTAAATAACAACTAGCTATTTAACTAACTAACTAACTAAATACATAACTAACTAATTAACTAACTAACTGACTAACTAACTAACTAAATAACTAACAAATTAACTAACTAACTAGCTACCTTCGTACATACGCACTAACTAACTGACTTACTGACTAACTAATTAACTAACTAATTAATTAACTAATTAACTAACTAAATACTAGTTAACTACCTCACAAACTTACTAAATAACTAACTAACTAATTAACTAACTAACTAACTAACTACTAGCTAACTGACTAACTAGTTAACTATCTAACTTACTAACTAACATCTTTCATACATACCTATTAAATTACTAACTTACTATCTTTCTAACTAACTAACTAACAAACTATCTAACTAAATTACTAAATAACTAAATAACTAACTAACTAACTAATTAACTAAATAACAAACTAACTAACTAACTAAATAACTATCTTCGAACATAACTATTAACTAACTAATTAACTAACTAACAAAATAACTAACTAACTACCTTCCTACATACCCACTAACTAACTAACTAACTACCTTCCCACTAGCTGACTAATAACTAATTATCTAACTGACTGAATAACTAACTAGCTAACTCACTAACAACTAGATAACTAACAAACTAACTAACTAAATAACTAACTAGTTAACTAACTAATTAACTAGCTAACTAACTATCTTTCTAACTAACTAACTCACTAACTAACTAACTAACTAACTAACTAACTAACTAACTAACTAACTAAATAACTAACTAACTGACAAATTAACTAATTAACAAACTAACTAAATATCCGAATACCTATCTTCCTAGATACCTATTAACTCACTAACTAACTAACTAACTAAGTACTTTCCTACATACCCACTAACTTATTAACTAACTTCCTTCCCACAAACTAACTAACTAACTATCTAACTAACTAAATAACTAACTAGCTAACTAACTAACTACTAGTAACTAAATAACTAACTAGTTAACTAACTAAATAACTAACTAACTACTAGATAATTAACTAACTTACTTACTAAAAAACTAACTAACTAACTAACTACTAGCTAGCTGACAAAATGACTAACTGACTAATTACTAGATCACTAACATAATAACTAACTAATTTACTAACTCAATATTTTCTTAAATACCTATTAACTAACTAACTAACTACCTTCCTACATATCCGCCAACTAACTAACTAACTAAATAAATAACTGATGACGTAACTAACTGACTGACTAACTAACTGACTAACTAACTAACTAACTAATTAACTCACTAACTAACTAATTAACTAACTATCTAACTAACTAACTAACTACCTTGATACATATATATTGATTAACTAGCAAACCCACTAACTAACTAACTACTAGCTAACCAACAAAGTAACTAACTAAATAACTAACTGATTAACTAACTAACTAACTAACTAATTAACTAATTGTCTGACTAACTAACTAACTAACACCCTTCTTGCATACTAACTAACTAACTAAATAACTAACTAACTAACTAATTAACTAACTAACTAACTAACTAGCTAACTAACTAACTAACTAACTACTAGCTAACTGAATAAATAACTAACTTACTAACTAACTAACTAGCTAACTACTAGATAACTAACTAAATAACTAACTAATTAACTACTAGATAACTAACTAAAAAACTAACTAATTAACTAACTAACTATCTTCCCACTTACATATTAGCTAATTAACTAACTAACTAACTGACTAACTTACTAACTACCTTCCTACATGCCCACTAACTAAGTAACAAAATAAATAAATAAATAACTAACTAAATAACTACTAGCTATTTAACTAACTACCTAACTAAATACATAACTAACTAATTAACTAACTAACTGACTAACTAACTAACTACCTAACTAATTAACAAATTAACTAACTAACTAGCTACCTTCGTACATACGCACTAACTAACTGACTTACTGACTAACTAATTAACTAACTAATTAATTAACTAATTAACTAACTAACTACTAGTTAACTAGCTCACAAACTTACTAAATAACTAACTAACTAATTAACTAACTAACTAACAAACTAACTACTAGCTAACTGACTAACTAGTTAACTATCTAACTTACTAACTAACAACCTTCATACATACCTATTAAATAACTAACTTACTATCTTTCTAACTAACTAACTAACAAACTATCTAACTAAATAACTAAATAACTAAATAACTAACTAACTAACTAATTAACTAAATAACAAACTGACTAACTAACTAAATAACTATCTTCAAACATAACTATTAACTAACTAATTAACTAACTAACAAACTAACTAACTAACTACCTCCCTACATACCCACTAACTAACTAACTAACTACCTTCCCACTAACTGACTAATAACTAATTATCTAACTAACTGAATAACTAACTAGCTAACTCACTAACAACTAGATAACTAACAAACTAACTAACTAAATAACTAACTAGTTAACTAACTAATTAACTAGCTAACTAACTACCTTTCTAACTAACTAACTCACTAACTAACTAACTAACTAACTAACTAGCTAACTAACTAACTAACTAACTAAATAACTAACTAACTGACAAATTAACTAATTAACAAACTAACTAAATATCCGAATAACTATCTTCCTAGATACATATTAACTCACTAACTAACTAACTAACTAAGTACTTTCCTACATACCCACAAACTTACTAACTAACTACCTTCCCACAAACTAACTAACTAACTATCTAACTAACTAAATAACAAACTAGCTAACTAACTAACTACTAGTAACTAAATAACTAACTAGTTAACTAACTAAATAACTAACTAACTACTAGATAATTAACTAACTTACTTACTAAAAAACTAACTAACTAACTAACTACTAGCTAGCTGACAAAATGACTAACTAACTAATTACTAGATCACTAACATAATAACTAACTAATTTACTAACTCAATATTTTCTTAAATACCTATTAACTAACTAACTAACTACCTTCCTACATACCCGCCAACTAACTAACTAACTAAATAAATAACTATCATGCTGACTACTAGCTTACTAACTAACTAACTAAATAACTAACTGATGACGTAACTAACTGACTGACTAACTAACTGACTAACTAACTAACTAACTAATTAACTCACTAACTAACTAATTAACTAACTATCTAACTAACTAACTAACTACCTTGATACATATATATTGATTAACTAGCAAACCCACTAACTAACTAACTACTAGCTAACTAACTAAGTAACTAACTAAATAACTAACTGATTAACTAACTAACTAACTAATTAACTAATTGTCTGACTAACTAACTAACTAACACCCTTGTTGCATACTAACTAACTAACTAACTATCTAACTAACTAAATAACTAACTACCTAACTAACTAACTACTAGATAACTAACAAACAAACTAACTAAATAACTAATTAGTTAACTAACTAAATAACTAACTAACAAACTACTAGATAACTAACTAACTAATTATTTAACTAACTAAATAACTAACTAACAAACTACTAGATAACTAACTAACTAATTAACTAATTAACAAACTAACTAGATAAATAACTATCTTGCTACATGCCTATTAACTATCTAATTAACTAACAAACTAACTAACAAACAAAATAACTACCTTCCCACATACCCACAAACTAACTAACTAACTACCTTCCCATTAACTAACTAACTAACTATCTAACTCACTAAATAACTGACTAGCTAACTAACTAACTACTAGATAACTAACAAACTAAGTAACTAAATAACTAATTAGTTAACTTACTACATAACTAACTAACTAACTACAAGATAACTAACTCACTAATTAACTAATTAACAAACTAACTACCTAAATAACTATCTTGCTACATGCCTATTAACTAACTAATTTACTAACGAACTATCTTTTTACATACCTGTTAACTAACTAACTAACTAACTTACTAACTAACTAACTAACTACCTTCTTACAAACCCGCCAACTAACAAACTAACTAACTAAATAAATAACTGACCTGCTAACTACTTGCTAACCAACTAACTAACTAACTAAATAAATAACTAACTGATGACCTAACTAACTAAATAACTACTAGATGACTAACTAACTAACTGACTGACTAACTAACTAACTAATTGACTAACTACTAACTAATTAACTAACTATCTGATTAACTAACTAACTACCTTGATACATATATATTGATTAACTAACTGACCCACTAACTAACTAACTACTAGCTAAGTAACTAAGCAACTAACTAAATAACTAACTGATTACCTAACTAACTTACTAATTAACTAACTATCTAACTAACTAACTAACTAACAAACAACCTTCTTGCATACTAACTAACTAACTAACTACCTTCATACATACCTCTTAACTAACTAACTAACTACCTTTCTAACTAACTCACTAACTAACTAACTAACTAACTAAATAACTAACTAACTTACAAATTAACAAATTAACAAACTAACTAAATAACCGAATTACTATCTTCCTACATACCAATTAACTAACTAACTAACTAACTAACTAACTAACTACTTTCATACATACCCACTAACTTACTAACTAACTACCTTCCCACTAACTAACTAACTAACTATCTAACTGACTAAATGACTAACTAGCTAACTAACTAACTACTAGTAACTAAATAACTAACTAGTTAGCTAACTAAATAACTAACTAACTAACTACTAGACAACTAACTAACTTACTAACTAAATAACTAACTAACTAACTAACTACTAGCTAGCTGACAAAATAACAAACTAACTAATTACTAGATAATTAACATAATAACTAACTAATTTACTAACTCAATATCTTCTTAAATACCTATTAACTAACTAACTAACTACCTTCCTACATACCCGACAACTAACTAACTAACTAAATAAATAACTATCCTGCCGACTACAAGCTAACTAACTAACTAACTAACAAAATAACTAACTGATGACGTAACTAACTAACTAACTAACTCACTGACGAACTAACTAACTAACTAATTCACTAACTAACTAACTAATTAACTAACTATCTAACTAACTAACTAACTACCTGGATACATATATATTGATTAACTAACTAATTCACTAACTAACTAACTACTAGCTAACTAAATAACTAACTAACTAACTAACTACCTTCTTACATACATATTGACTAACTAACTAACTAACTAACTAACTAACTATTTAACTAACTAACTAACTAACAAACTAACTTATTAACTAACTAACTAACTAACTAACTATTAGCTAACTAAATAACTAACTAACTAACTAACTAACTAACTACTAGATAACTAACTAACTACTAGATAACTAACTAAATAACTAACTAATTAACTAAATAACAATCTTCCTACATACATATTAACTAACTAACTAGCTAACTTACTAACTGCCTTCCTACATACCCACTGACTTAGTAACTAACTAAATAACTACTAGCTATTTAACTAACTAACTAACTAAATAAATAACTAACAAATTAACAAACTAACTAACTAACTAACAAATTAACTAACTAACTAGCTACGTTCGTACATACCCACTTACTAATTAATTTACTAACTAACTAATTAAATAACTAATTAACTAACTAACTACTAATTAACTGACTAACTAACTAACTAAATAACTAACTTATTAACTAACTAACTAACTAATAAACTACTAGCTAACTAACTAACTAACTTTCAAACTAACTACCTTCATACATACCTATTAACTAACTAACTAACTACCTTTCTAACTAACTCACTAACTAACTAACTAACTAACTAACTAACTAACTAACTAACTAAATAACTAACTAACTGACAAATTAAGTAATTAACTAACTAACTAAATAACCGAATAACTATCTTCCTAGATACCAATTTACTAACTAACTAACTAGCTAACTAACTGACTACTTTCCTACATACCCACTAACTTACTAACTAACTACCTTCCCACTAACTGACTAACTATCTAACTAACTAAATAACTAACTAGTTAACTAACTAACTACTAGTAACTAAATAACTAACTAGTTAACTAACTAAATAACTAACGAACTAACTACTAGATAACTAACTAACTAATTAACTAAATAACTAGACAACTAACATAATAACTAACTAATTTACCAACTAACAATCTTCTTAAATACCTATTTACGAACTAACTAACTAACTAACTACCTTCCTACATACCCGCCAACGAACTAACTAACTAACTTAATAAATAACTATCCTGCTAACTACTAGCTAGCTAGCTAACTAACTAACTAACTAACTAAATAACTAACTGATGACCTAACTAACTAACTACTAGATAACTAACTGACTGCCCGACTAACTAACTAACAAACTAATTAACTAACTAACTAACTAATTAACTAACTATCAATCTAACTAACTAACTACCTTAATACATATATATTGATTAACTAACTAACTACTAGTTAACTAACTAAGTAACTAACTAAATAACTAACTGATTAATTAACTAACTAACAAATTTACTACCTTTCTAACTAACTAACAACCTTCTTACATACTAACTAACTAACTAACTAACTAAGTACTTGCTAATTAACTAACTAACTGACTAACTAACTACCTTCTTACATACATATTGACTAACTAACTAACTAACTAACTAATTAACTAACTAACTAACTAACTAACTTACTAATTAACTAACTAACTAACAAACAACTAGCTAACTGAATAAATAACTAACTAACAAACTAACTAACTAACTAACTAACTAACTAACTAACTACTAGATAACTAACTAAATAACTAACCAATTAGCTAAAAAACTATCTTCCTACGTACATATTAACTAACTAGCTAACTAACTAACTTACTAACTACCTTCCTACATACCCACTAACAAAGTCGCTTACTAATTAAATTAATAAGTAACTAAATAACTACTAGCTATTTAACTAACGAACTAACTAACTGAATAACTAACCAATTAACTAACTAACTAACTAATTAACTAACTAACTAGCTACCTTCGTACATACCCACTAACTAACTAACTAACTAACTAAATAACTAGTTAGTTATTTAGTTAGTTAGTTAGTTAATTAGTTAGTGCGTGCATACGAAGGTAGTTAGTTAATTAGTAATGTAGTTAGTTAGTTTGTTAGTTAATAGGTATGTATGAAGGAAGTTATTTAGTAAGTTAGTTAGTTAATTTTTTTAATTAGCTTGTTAACCAGTAGTTAGTTAGTTAGTTAGTTAGTTAATTAGTTAGTTAGTTACTTAATTAGTTAGTGGGTATGTAGGAAGGTAGTTAATTAATAAGTTAGTTAGTTGGTTAGCTAGTCAGTTTGTTAGCTAGTAGTTAGTTACTTAGTTAGTTAGTTGATAGGTATATAGGAAATTAGTTAGTTAGTTAAAAAATGAATTAGTTAATTGCTTAGGTAGTTAGTTAGTTAGTTATTTAATAGGCATGTATAAAGGTAGTTAGTTAGTAAGTTAGTTCGGTAGTTAATTATATAATTAGTTACTTAATTAGTTAGTTACTTAATTAGTTAGTTAGTTACTTAATTAGTTAGTTATTTAATAGGAAGGTAGTTAGTTAGTTAATTAGTTTGTTATTTGATAGGAAGGTAGTTAGTTAGTTAGCTAGTCAGTGTGTTAGCTAGTAGTTACTTAGTTAGTAAGTTAGTTAATAGGTTCGTAGGAAGTTAGTTAGTTAGCTAGTTAGTTAATTAGTTAATAGGTATGTAGAAAGACAGTTAGTTACTTAGTTAGTGAGTTAGTTAATAGGTATGTAGGAAGATAGTTAGTTACTTAGTTAGCCAGTAGTTAGTTAGTTAGTTAACTAGTTAGTTATTTAGTTAGCTAGTGAGGTAGGTAGTTAGTTAGTTAGTTAGTTAGGTAGTGCGTGTATATGAAGGTAGTTAGTTAATTAGTAATGTAGTTAGTTAGTTAGTTAATAGGTATGTATGAAGGTAGGTAGTTAGTAAGTTAGTTAATTTTTTAATTAGCTTGTTAGCTAGTAGTTAGTAAGTTAGTTAGTTAATTAATTAGTTAGTTGGTTACTTAATTAATTAGTGGGTATGTAGGAAGGTAGTTAGTTAGTTAATACGTTAGTTAGCTAGTCAGTTTGTTAGCTAGTAGTTACTTACTCAGTTAGTTAGTTAATAGGTATATAGGAAGTTAGTTAGTTAGTTACTTAATGAGTTAGTTAATTGGTTAGGTAGTTAGTTAGTCAGTTATTTAATACGCATGTATAAAGGTAGTTAGTAAGTTAGTTCGGTAGTTAATTATGTAATTAGTTAGTTAGCTAGAAGTTAGTTAGTTAGTTACATAATTAGTTAGTTACTTAATTAGTTAGTTGGTTACTTAATTAGTTAGTTATTTAATAGGAAAGTAGTTAGTTAGTTAATTAGTTAGTTAGTTAGTTAGCTACTAGCTAGCTGACAAAATTACTAACTAATTACTAGATAACTAACATAATAACTAACTAATTTACTAACTAACTATCTTCGTAAATACCTATTAACTAACTAACTAACTACCTACCTTCCAACACACCCACCATCTAACTAACTAACTAACTAAATAAAAAACGAACATGCTAACGAACTAACTAACAAACTAACTAAATTACTAACTGATGACCTAACTAACTAACTAACTACTAAATAACTGACTGACTAACTAACAAACTAACTAATTAACCAACTAACCAATTAACTAACTATCTAACTAACTAACTAACTACCTTGATACATACATATTGATTAACTAACTAACTCAATAACTAACTAACTACTAGCTGACTAACTAAGTGACAAACTAAATAACTAACTAACTACTAGCTGACTAACTAAGTGACAAACTAAATAACTAACTGATTAACTAACTAACTAACTAATTAACTAACTATCTAACTAACTAACTAACTAACTAACAACCTTCTTACATACCAACTAACAAACTAACTAACTAACAACAAGCTAATTAACTAACTAACTAACCAACTAACTAACTACCGTCTTACATACATATTGACTAACTAACTAACTAACTAACTAACTAACATACTAACTAACTAACTAACTAACTAACTAACTACTAGCTGACTGAATAAATAACTAACTAACTAACTGACTAACTACAAGATAACTAACTAAATAACTAACTAATTAACTAACTAACTATCTTCCTACATTCAAATTAACTAACTAACTAACTAACTGACTAGCTTACTAACTACCTTCCTACCTACCCACTAACTAAGTAACAAACTAAATAAATAAATAACTAAATAAATACTAGCTATTTACCTAACTAACTAACTAAATAACTAACTAATTAACTAACTAACTAATTAACTAATTAACTAACTAACTAGCTACCTTCGTACATACCCAACAATTAGCTAACTAATTAACTAACGAATTAATTAACTAATTAAGTAACCAACTACTAGTTAACTGACTAATTAACTAATTAAATAACTAACTAATTGACTAACTAACTAACTAACAAACTACTAGCTAGCTAACTAACTAACTTACTAACTAACTTCCTTCATACATACCTATTAACTAACTGCCTAACTAACTAACTAACTAACTAAATAACTAAATAACCAACAACCTAATAAATTAACTAATTAACAAGCTAATTAAATAACCGAATAACTATCCTCCTACATACCTATTAACTAACTAACTAACTAACAAACTAGCTACTTTCCTACATACCCACTAACTAACTAACTACCTAACTTACTAACTAATTATCTTCTTAAATACCTATTAACTAACTAACTAACTAACTAACTAACTACCTTCCTACATACCCTCCAACTAACTAACTATCTAAATTAATAAATAACTAACCTGATAACTACTAGCAAACTAACTAACTAACTAACTAACAAACTAACTAAATAACTAACTCATGACCTAACTAACTACTAGATAACTAACTGACTGACTGACTGACTGACTAACTAACTAATTAACTAACTAACTAATTAACTAACTATCTAACTAACTAACTAACTACCTTGATACAAACATATTGATTAACTAACTAACTCACTAACTAACTAACAACTAGCTAACTGTCTAAGTGACTAACTAAATAACTGACTGATTAACTAACTAACTAACTAATTAACTAACAATCTAACTAACTAACTAACTAACTAACAACCTTCTTACATACTAACTAACTTACTAACAAACTAACTACTAGCTAATTAACTAACTAACTAATTAACTAACTAACTAACTAACTAACTACCTTCTTACATATAAATTGACTAACTAACTAACTAACTAATTAACTAACTAACCAACTAACTAACTAACTAACTACCTTACTAACAAACTAACTAACTACTAGCTAACTGAATAACTAACTAACTAACTAACTAACTAACTAACTAACTAACTCACTAACTAACTGAATAACTAACTAACTAACTAACTAACTAACTAACTAACTAACTAACTAACTAATTAACTAACTAACTAACTAACTAACTAACTAATTAACTAACCAATTAACAAACTAACTGGGTACCTTCGTACATACCCACTAACAAACTAACTTACTAACTAACTAATGAACGAACTAATTAAAAAACTAAATAACTAACTAACTACTTGTTAACTAACTAAATAACTAACTAATTATTAACTAACTAACTAAGTAACTAACTACTAGCAAACTAACTAACTTACTTACTAACTACCTTCATACATACCTATTAACTAACTACCTTTCAGATGAACAAACTAACTAAATAACTAACTAAATAACTAAATAACTAACTAACTAATAAATTAACTAATTAACAAACTAACTAAATAACCGAATAACTATCTTCCTACATACCTATTAACTAACTAACTAAAACTAACTAACTACTTTCCTACATACCCACTAACTATATAACAAAGTACATACCCACTAACTAACTAACTAACTAACTATCTAACTAACAAAATAACTAACTAGCTAACTAACTAACTACTAGTAAGTAACAAACTAACTAACTAAATAACTAACTAACTACTAGATAACTAACTAACTAACTAACTAACTAACTAACTAACTAACTAACTACTAGATAACTAACTAACTAACTAACTTAATAACTAACTAACTACTAGCTAAATGACAAAATAACTAACTAACTAATTACTAGATAACTAACATAATAACTAACTAATTTACTAACTAACTACCTACCTACCTACCTTCCTACATACCCACCAACTAACTAACTAACTTACCAAATAAATAACTAACCAGCTAACTACTAGATAACTAACTAACTAACTAACTAACTAAGTAAATAACTAACTGATGACCTAACTAACTAACTAACTAACTACTAGATAACTAACTAACTAATGAACTAACTAACTAATTAACTAACTATCTAACTAACTAACTAACTACATTGATACATACGTATTGATTACCTAACTAACTAACTAACTTACTAACTACTAGCCAACTAACTAAGTAACTAACTAAACAACTAACGGATTAACTAACTAACTAATTAACTAACTAATTAACTAACTATTTAACTAACTAACTAACTAACAACCTTCTTACATACTAACTAACTAACTAACTAACTAACTACTGGTCAATTAACTAACTAACTAACTAACTAACTAACTACCTTCTTACATACATATTGACTAACTAACTAACTAATTAACTAACTAACTAACTAACTAACTAACTAACTAACAAACTAACTTACTAACTAACTAACTAACTAACTTACTAATTAACTAACGAACTAACAAACTACTAGTTAACTGAATAAATAACTAACTAACTAACAAACTAACAAACTAACTACTAGATAACTAACTAAATAACTAACTAATTACTAACTAACTATCTTCCTACGTACATATTAACTAACTAACTAACTAACTAACTTACAAACTACCTTCCTACATACCCACTAACAAAGTCACTTAGTAATTAAATTAATAACTAACAAACTAACTACTAGCTATTTAACTAACGAACTAACCAACAAAATAACTAACCAATTAACTAACTAACTAACTAATTAACTAACTAACTAGCTACCTTCGTACATACCCACTAACTAACTAACTAACTTACTAACTAACTAATTAACTTACTAATTAATTAACTAATTAAGTAACTAACTACCCTCCCACTAACTAAGTAACTAACTATCTAACTCACTAAATAACTAACTAGCTGACTAACTAACTACTAGATAACTAACAAACTAACTAACTAAATAACTAATTAGTTAACTAACTAAATAACTAACTAACTAACTACTAGATAACTAACTAACTAACTAACTACTAGCTAGCTGACAAAATAACTAACTAACTAATTACTAGATAACTAACATAATAACTAACTAATTTACTAACTAACTACCTACCTTCCTACATACCCACCAACTAACTAACTAACTTACCAAATAAATAACTAACCAGCTAACAACTAGATAACTAACTAACTAACTAACTAACTAAGTAAATAACTAACTGATGACCTAACTAACTAACTAACTAACTACTAGATAACTAACTAACTAACTAACTAACTAACTAACTAATGAACTAACTAACTAATTAACTAACTATCTAACTAACTAACTAACTACCTTGATACATACGTATTGATTAACTAACTAACTCACTAACTTACTAACTACTAGCCAACTAACTAAGTAACTAACTAAACAACTAACGGATTAACTAACTAACTAATTAACTAACTAATTAACTAACTATTTAACTAACTAACTAACTAACAACCTTCTTACATACTAACTAACTAACTAACTAACTAACTACTGGTCAATTAACTAACTAACTAACAAAATAACTAACTACCTTCTTACATACATATTGACTAATTAACTAACTAATTAACTAACTAACTAACTAACTAACTAACTAACAAACTAACTTACTAACTAACTAACTAACTAACTTACTAATTAACTAACGAACTAACAAACTACTAGCTAATTGAATAAATAACAAACTAACTAACTAACTAACAAACTAACTACTAGATAACTAACTAAATAACTAACTAATTACTAACTAACTATCTTCCTACGTACATATTAACTAACTAACTAACTAACTAACTTACTAACTACCTTCTTACATACCCACTAACAAAGTCACTTACTAATTAAGTTAATAACTAACAAAATAACTACTAGCTATTTAACTAACGTACTAACTAACAAAATAACTAACCAATTAACTAACTAACTAACTAATTAGCTAACTAACTAGCTACCTTCGTACATACCCAATAACTAACTAACTTACTAACTAACTAATTAACTTACTAATTAATTAACTAATTAACTAACTAACTACTAGTTAACTAACTAACTAACTAACTAAATAACTAACTAATTAACTAATGAACTAACTAACAAAATAACTAGCTAACTAACTAACTAGTTAACTACCTAACTTACTAACTAACTACCTTCATACATACCTATTAACTAACTAACTAACTACCTAATTTCTAACTAACTGACTAACTAACTAAATAATTATCTTCCAACATGCCTATTAATTATCTAATTAACTAACAAACTAACTAACAAACTAACTAACTACCTTCCCACATACCCACTAACTAACTAACTAACTACCCTCCCACTAACTAACTAACTAACTATCTAACTCACTAAATAACTAACTAGCAGACTAACTAACTACTAGATAACTAACAAACTAACTAACTAAATAACTAATTAGTTAACTAACTAAATAACTAACTAACTAACTACTAGATAACTAACTAACTAACTAACTACTAGCTAGCAGACAAAATAACTAACTAACTAATTACTAGATAACTAACATAATAACTAACTAATTTACTAACAATCTATCTTTTTAAATACCGATTAACTAACTAACTAACTACCTTCATACATACCCGCCAACTAACAAACTAACTAACTAAATAAATGACTAACCTGCTAACTACTAGCTAACCAACTAACTAACTAACTAACTAACTAAATAACTAATTGATGACCTAACTAACTAACTAACTACTAGATAACTAACTAACTAACTAACTGTCTAACTAACTAACTAATTAACTAACTACTAACTAATTAACTAACTATCTAACTAACTAACGAACTACCTTGATACATATATATTGATTAACTAACTAACCCACTAACTAACTAACTACTAGCTAACTAACTAAGTAACTAACTAAATAACTAACTGACTAACTACCTAACTAACTAATTAAGTAACTAACTAAATAAATAAATAACTCACTAATTAACTAACTAATTAACTGATGACCTAACTAACAAACTAAATACTAGATAATTAACTAATTAACTAACTAACTAATTAACTAACTATCTAACTAACTAACTAACTACCTTGATACATATATATTGATTCACTAACTAATTCACTAACTAACTAACTACTAGCTAACTAACTAAGTAACAAACTTAATAACTAACTCTTTAACTAACTAACAAACTAATTAACTAAATATCTAACTAACTAACTAACTAACAACCTTCTTATATACTAACTAACTAAGTAACTAACTAACTACTTGCTAATTAACTAACTAACTAACTAACTGACTACCTTCTTACATAAATATTGAGTAACTAACTAACAAACTAACTAATTGAATAACTAACTAACTAACTTACTATCAAACTAACTAACTAACTAACTACTAGCTAACTGAATAAATAACTAACTTACTAACTAACTAACTAGCTAACTACTAGATAACTAACTAAATAACTAACTAATTAACTACTAGATAACTAACTAAAAAACTAACTAATTAACTAACTAACTAACTAACTAACTAACTAACTAACTAACTACTAAATAACTACTAGGTATTTAACTAACTAATTAACTGATGACCTAACTAACAAACTAACTACTAGATAATTAACTAATTAACTGACTAACAAATTAACTAACTATCCAACTAACTAACTAACTACCTTGATACATATATATTGATTCACTAACTAACTCACTAACTAACTAACTACTAGCTAACTAACTAAGTAACAAACTTAATAACTAACTCTTTAACTAACTAACAAACTAATTAACTAACTATCTAACTAACTAACTAACTAACAACCTTCTTATATACTAACTAACTAAGTAACTAACTAACTACTTGCTAATTAACTAACTAACTAACTAACCGACTACCTTCTTACATAAATATTGACTAACTAACTAACAAACTAACTAATTGAATAACTAACTAACTTACTATCTAACTAACTAACTAACTAACTAACTAATAGCTAACTGAATAAATAACTAACTTACTAACTAACTAACTAGCTAACTACTAGATAACTAACCAAATAACTAACTAATTAACTACTAGATAACTAACTAAAAAACAAACTAATTAACTAACTAACTATCTTCCCACTTACATATTAGCTAATTAACTAACTAACTAACTGACTAACTTACTAACTACCTTCCTACATACCCACTAACTAAGTAACAAAATAAATAAATAAATAAATAACTAAATAACAACTAGCTATTTAACTAACTAACTAACTAAATACATAACTAACTAATTAACTAACTAACTGACTAACTAACTAACTAAATAACTAACAAATTAACTAACTAACTAGCTACCTTCGTACATACGCACTAACTAACTGACTTACTGACTAACTAATTAACTAACTAATTAATTAACTAATTAACTAACTAAATACTAGTTAACTACCTCCAAACTTACTAAATAACTAACTAACTAATTAACTAACTAACTAACTAACTACTAGCTAACTGACTAACTAGTTAACTATCTAACTTACTAACTAACATCTTTCATACATACCTATTAAATAACTAACTTACTATCTTTCTAACTAACTAACTAACAAACTATCTAACTAAATTACTAAATAACTAAATAACTAACTAACTAACTAATTAACTAAATAACAAACTAACTAACTAACTAAATAACTATCTTCGAACATAACTATTAACTAACTAATTAACTAACTAACAAAATAACTAACTAACTACCTTCCTACATACCCACTAACTAACTAACTAACTACCTTCCCACTAACTGACTAATAACTAATTATCTAACTGACTGAATAACTAACTAGCTAACTCACTAACAACTAGATAACTAACAAACTAACTAACTAAATAACTAACTAGTTAACTAACTAATTAACTAGCTAACTAACTACCTTTCTAACTAACTAACTCACTAACTAACTAACTAACTAACTAACTAACTAACTAACTAACTAACTAAATAACTAACTAACTGACAAATTAACTAATTAACAAACTAACTAAATATCTGAATACCTATCTTCCTAGATACCTATTAACTCAGTAACTAACTAACTAACTAAGTACTTTCCTACATACCCACTAACTTATTAACTAACTACCTTCCCACAAACTAACTAACTAACTATCTAACTAACTAAATAACTAACTAGCTAACTAACTAACTACTAGTAACTAAATAACTAACTAGTTAACTAACTAAATAACTAACTAACTACTAGATAATTAACTAACTTACTTACTAAAAAACTAACTAACTAACTAACTACTAGCTAGCTGACAAAATGACTAACTGACTAATTACTAGATCACTAACATAATAACTAACTAATTTACTAACTCAATATTTTCTTAAATACCTATTAACTAACTAACTAACTACCTTCCTACATATCCGCCAACTAACTAACTAACTAAATAAATAACTGATGACGTAACTAACTGACTGACTAACTAACTGACTAACTAACTAACTAACTAATTAACTCACTAACTAACTAATTAACTAACTATCTAACTAACTAACTAACTACCTTGATACATATATATTGATTAACTAGCAAACCCACTAACTAACTAACTACTAGCTAACTAACAAAGTAACTAACTAAATAACTAACTGATTAACTAACTAACTAACTAATTAACTAATTGTCTGACTAACTAACTAACTAACACCCTTCTTGCATACTAACTAACTAACTAAATAACTAACTAACTAACTAATTAACTAACTAACTAACTAACTAGCTAACTAACTAACTAACTAACTACTAGCTAACTGAATAAATAACTAACTTACTAACTAACTAACTAGCTAACTACTAGATAACTAACTAAATAACTAACTAATTAACTACTAGATAACTAACTAAAAAACTAACTAATTAACTAACTAACTATCTTCCCACTTACATATTAGCTAATTAACTAACTAACTAACTGACTAACTCACTAACTACCTTCCTACATACCCACTAACTAAGTAACAAAATAAATAAATAAATAACTAACTAAATAAATACTAGCTATTTAACTAACTACCTAACTAAATACATAACTAACTAATTAACTAACTAACTGACTAACTAACTAACTAACTACCTAACTAATTAACAAATTAACTAACTAACTAGCTACCTTCGTACATACGCACTAACTAACTGACTTACTGACTAACTAATTAACTAACTAATTAATTAACTAATTAACTAACTAACTACTAGTTAACTAGCTCACAAACTTACTAAATAACTAACTGACTAATTAACTAACTAACTAACAAACTAACTACTAGCTAACTGACTAACTAGTTAACTATCTAACTTACTAACTAACAACCTTCATACATACCTATTAAATAACTAACTTACTATCTTTCTAACTAACTAACTAACAAACTATCTAACTAAATAACTAAATAACTAAATAACTAACTAACTAACTAATTAACTAAATAACAAACTAACTAACTAACTAAATAACTATCTTCAAACATAACTATTAACTAACTAATTAACTAACTAACAAACTAACTAACTAACTACCTCCCTACATACCCACTAACTAACTAACTAACTACCTTCCCACTAACTGACTAATAACTAATTATCTAACTAACTGAATAACTAACTAGCTAACTCACTAACAACTAGATAACTAACAAACTAACTAACTAAATAACTAACTAGTTAACTAACTAATTAACTAGCTAACTAACTACCTTTCTAACTAACTAACTCACTAACTAACTAACTAACTAACTAACTAGCTAACTAACAAACTAACTAACTAAATAACTAACTAACTGACAAATTAACTAATTAACAAACTAACTAAATATCCGAATAACTATCTTCCTAGATACCTATTAACTCACTAACTAACTAACTAACTAAGTACTTTCCTACATACCCACAAACTTACTAACTAACTACCTTCCCACAAACTAACTAACTAACTATCTAACTAACTAAATAACTAACTAGCTAACTAACTAACTACTAGTAACTAAATAACTAACTAGTTAACTAACTAAATAACTAACTAACTACTAGATAATTAACTAACTTACTTACTAAAAAACTAACTAACTAACTAACTACTAGCTAGCTGACAAAATGACTAACTAACTAATTACTAGATCACTAACATAATAACTAACTAATTTACTAACTCAATATTTTCTTAAATACCTATTAACTAACTAACTAACTACCTTCCTACATACCCGCCAACTAACTAACTAACTAAATAAATAACTATCATGCTGACTACTAGCTTACTAACTAACTAACTAAATAACTAACTGATGACGTAACTAACTGACTGACTAACTAACTGACTAACTAACTAACTAACTAATTAACTCACTAACTAACTAATTAACTAACTATCTAACTAACTAACTAACTACCTTGATACATATATATTGATTAACTAGCAAACCCACTAACTAACTAACTACTAGCTAACTAACTAAGTAACTAACTAAATAACTAACTGATTAACTAACTAACTAACTAATTAACTAATTGTCTGACTAACTAACTAACTAACACCCTTGTTGCATACTAACTAACTAACTAACTATCTAACTAACTAAATAACTAACTACCTAACTAACTAACTACTAGATAACTAACAAACAAACTAACTAAATAACTAATTAGTTAACTAACTAAATAACTAACTAACAAACTACTAGATAACTAACTAACTAATTATTTAACTAACTAAATAACTAACTAACAAACTACTAGATAACTAACTAACTAATTAACTAATTAACAAACTAACTAGCTAAATAACTATCTTGCTACATGCCTATTAACTATCTAATTAACTAACAAACTAACTAACAAACAAAATAACTACCTTCCCACATACCCACAAACTAACTAACTAACTACCTTCCCATTAACTAACTAACTAACTATCTAACTCACTAAATAACTGACTAGCTAACTAACTAACTACTAGATAACTAACAAACTAAGTAACTAAATAACTAATTAGTTAACTTACTACATAACTAACTAACTAACTACAAGATAACTAACTCACTAATTAACTAATTAACAAACTAACTACCTAAATAACTATCTTGCTACATGCCTATTAACTAACTAATTTACTAACGAACTATCTTTTTACATACCTGTTAACTAACTAACTAACTAACTTACTAACTAACTAACTAACTACCTTCTTACAAACCCGCCAACTAACAAACGAACTAACTAAATAAATAACTGACCTGCTAACTACTTGCTAACCAACTAACTAACTAACTAAATAAATAACTAACTGATGACCTAACTAACTAAATAACTACTAGATGACTAACTAACTAACTGACTGACTAACTAACTAACTAATTGACTAACTACTAACTAATTAACTAACTATCTGATTAACTAACTAACTACCTTGATACATATATATTGATTAACTAACTAACCCACTAACTAACTAACTACTAGCTAAGTAACTAAGCAACTAACTAAATAACTAACTGATTACCTAACTAACTTACTAATTAACTAACTATCTAACTAACTAACTAACTAACAAACAACCTTCTTGCATACTAACTAACTAACTAACTACCTTCATACATACCTCTTAACTAACTAACTAACTACCTTTCTAACTAACTCACTAACTAACTAACTAACTAACTAAATAACTAACTAACTGACAAATTAACAAATTAACAAACTAACTAAATAACCGAATTACTATCTTCCTACATACCAATTAACTAACTAACTAACTAACTAACTAACTAACTACTTTCATACATACCCACTAACTTACTAACTAACTACCTTCCCACTAACTAACTAACTAACTATCTAACTGACTAAATGACTAACTAGCTAACTAACTAACTACTAGTAACTAAACAACTAACTAACTTACTAACTAAATAACTAACTAACTAACTAACTACTAGCTAGCTGACAAAATAACAAACTACTAATTACTAGATAATTAACATAATAACTAACTAATTTACTAACTCAATATCTTCTTAAATACCTATTAACTAACTAACTAACTAACTACCTTCCTACATACCCGACAACTAACTAACTAACTAAATAAATAACTATCCTGCCGACTACAAGCTGACTAACTAACTAACTAACAAAATAACTAACTGATGACGTAACTAACTAACTAACTAACTCACTGACGAACTAACTAACTAACTAATTCACTAACTAACTAACTAATTAACTAACTATCTAACTAACTAACTAACTACCTGGATACATATATATTGATTAACTAACTAATTCACTAACTAACTAACTACTAGCTAACTAAATAACTAACTAACTAACTAACTACCTTCTTACATACATATTGACTAACTAACTAACTAACTAACTAACTAACTATTTAACTAACTAACTAACTAACAAACTAACTTATTAACTAACTAACTAACTAACTAACTATTAGCTAACTAAATAACTAACTAACTAACTAACTAACTAACTACTAGATAACTAACTAACTACTAGATAACTAACTAAATAACTAACTAATTAACTAAATAACAATCTTCCTACATACATATTAACTAACTAACTAGCTAACTTACTAACTGCCTTCCTACATACCCACTGACTTAGTAACTAACTAAATAACTACTAGCTATTTAACTAACTAACTAACTAAATAAATAACTAACAAATTAACAAACTAACTAACTAACTAACAAATTAACTAACTAACTAGCTACGTTCGTACATACCCACTTACTAATTAATTTACTAACTAACTAATTAAATAACTAATTAACTAACTAACTACTAATTAACTGACTAACTAACTAACTAAATAACTAACTTATTAACTAACTAACTAACTAATAAACTACTAGCTAACTAACTAACTAACTTTCAAACTAACTACCTTCATACATACCTATTAACTAACTAACTAACTACCTTTCTAACTAACTCACTAACTAACTAACTAACTAACTAACTAACTAAATAACTAACTAACTGACAAATTAAGTAATTAACTAACTAACTAAATAACCGAATAACTATCTTCCTAGATACCAATTTACTAACTAACTAACTAGCTAACTAACTGACTACTTTCCTACATACCCACTAACTTACTAACTAACTACCTTCCCACTAACTGACTAACTATCTAACTAACTAAATAACTAACTAGTTAACTAACTAACTACTAGTAACTAAATAACTAACTAGTTAACTAACTAAATAACTAACGAACTAACTACTAGATAACTAACTAACTAATTAACTAAATAACTAGACAACTAACATAATAACTAACTAATTTACCAACTAACAATCTTCTTAAATACCTATTTGATGTGAGGCAAATGGAACACGTTTTACGAATCTTATTTAGGGATTTTAGCCCTTGTGAAGTTATATTCTATGCTTTTATGATACATATTTCAAACATCATGAATATTTCTACACTAATTTGTTGTTTGCCCATTTTCAGGAGATAGAGGAATAATTTTGGAATTTGGTCAGCACCATTGCCTCCGGCATGCCGAAGACAGTCAAAACGATATATCACATCGATATATTCGGTGAAGGATCGAGGCGGGAAAGGCAAAAACAAAAGAAGAAGATCACCAAACTGCTGCAACGCACAGGGCCTGGCCGCAGAGGCAAAATTCACAGCCCACGCAGGCAAAATTCACAGCCCACGCCTAGCCCCAGCTCTCAGCCCATGCACAAGCCCCAACCAGCTAATTTGTTGCCTTCTTTAGATTGATTTGTTGCCTTCTTAGTTGATTTGTTGCTCCCCAAAACCTTCCATTTCTCCCTCATCCAGCCCCAAAACCTTCCATATCTCCCCAAAACCTTCCATTTCTCCCTCATCCAGCCCCAAAACCTTCCATATCTCCCTCAACCAATCAGAAGACACCATGAAGCCTATAAATAAGACCCTAAGGCCAAGGGCAAACCATCTCTCCTGCCCCCCCTTTTCTCTCCCCTTTGGGGGCAAGCTCTCTACCATCTCTCTCCACAAACTCTTCCAAGAAACAAACAAGATTCAACCAAGAACCGTGAAATTCAAGACCAACTCTTTGGTAGAGGCGTTCTCGCCCTAGGGTTGTACGTGACGAAATTGGAGTTAAGGCGTTCTTGCTCCATCTCGACACAAGGAAGGGATCGGTCATTCGTGCGGAAGGCGTTCTTCGACGAATTGAAGAGGATCCGCGTGAGAAGAAACGGAGACTCGAGTTGGCGTTCAACCGGATCGACGGGAAGGCATCGACACAAGTCACTAGGCGTTCTAGGGCTTGATTAGGTGGTTTCTTTCTTTTATTTCAGTTTTTGGTTGTGATTCTTTTAATAAATTCTTGTGTTGATTAATAAACTTGAGATTGAATTGAGTTCTTTTGCTTTCTTTAAATATTTTCTTTTGTTCTAAACTTGTCAATTTTCACGATCTCCTTCCAAATCTGCTAAAAACCAATTCTTTCATTGCGTAGATATTGATTTCTAGTTTCGGGAACTTTTTGAATCATTGAATTTCATGAAATATTTGAATTGATATGAATTTTTGAAAACTGTCACTTAAACTGAAAACCTGCTGTTTCCAGAGATTGTTTTTTAGAGACCTGATTGTAATTCATTAATAACTTTTTAGTCCGTTATCCAAATTGTTTAAAATTTTAGGATAAGTTTCATAATATTCAGACCTCTCTCTAGACAAATTTTCATTAATTTTGGAAACTTAGAAATAATTATTTTAACGATTTGAAGTTTAATCATATTTTGACGCAATAGCTCCCTGTGGAACGAATCCTTACATACTTAGTCTATACAATCTTTAGTATTCACATGTTTCTTGTTTGATTTACGGTATTTTTATTCAACGATATAACCTAAGTGTTAGCCAAAAAGCCGTTATCAAAATGGCGCCGCTGCCGGGGAGCAATGTTTAAGTCGAAATTATAAATCATACTTGCAATCTTGAGTGTTATTGGAAATCGATTTGATATATTTGAACTTGATATTTCACTCATTGTGAGAATTTTTCTTTTTTTTTGCAAGGTACAAGATGGACAATCAAGAGAGACCTTTAACGCTTCGGGAAGGGATGCAACTAGCGAAGATCGAAAGGGGATATCCCGAATCCATGTCGGACCAAGATTTCATAGAGAAAGAAATTGCTCGATTGGAGCTAGAAGAGCAAGAATTGAGAGAGGAAGAAGACGAACTCCTCTCAATGATTCCACCAAATTCCACCGACGAAGCTTTTCGATACGAATACGACATAATTTCCATAGACGAATCTCGAGGCGAACTCGAATTCGAATGCCAAGACCCATCCTCTCAATCTCAAGACGAAGTTTCCGACGAAGAATTGATCGAAACGATAGAGAAATTGATGTCAACTTTGACATTCATTTATCAACATGAGGAAACCCCAATAGAAATACGAAATTGGATAGAATCTCTTGGAGACGCTAATTCCGAGTGCTCAAGCGAGGACAACGTAGAAATTGAAGGTGGCGAAAGTTCAAGTGTGGGGGGATTCGAAGAAAGCATCGAGACGGTCTTGGAAGAAGAAGAAGAGGAGTCGGTGGACTCAACTCTCCAAATGGTGGTTCAACTCACTCCAAACGACGAAACCAAGCAAGAAGAAAACTCTCCAACTCTCCAAGGTGAATTCTTTCCGTTTAGCATCGATTTAAATTCAAATAAGAACTATGATGCCTCTCATGAAAGAATTTCTCCTTGTGTAGATTTATCAAGAAAAACAAATAACATCGAGACAGCGACGCCACTTACCACTCCGCTTCGCCAAAGACCTGTATACAAATTGATTCGAAGCAAGATAAGGATGCCCTTGGAGCCAATTTTGACATGCGCAAAACGATTAAACCAAGCATTGAGTGCCATATTCTCCAACATTTCGAAAGGAGCACTCCGAGGCGGTCGAAAAAGAGCAATCCAAGTGAGCTCCTCGTTCAACTTTCAAGGAGGGTAACACCGACATGGTCGAGCTCGAGACCAATAAACGAGAGCGCTAGCGAGGGAGGCAAGCCCACGCATCAAAGGTTGTATCTTTTCATTACCCTATTTTTATTCTATATTCCATATACTTGAGGACAAGTAAAACCATAAGTATGGGGGGGGGTAACACAACCTTTGAACCTGCATGTGCCCAAATTAAAACGAAAAATATTGGGAATTTATTTTTTTTATTATTTTTCCCTTTTTCTGCGAATAAAATAGAAAATTGATGAAACTTAAATCTCGGAGCACGTCTAGTTTTCAACTAAGGACAACATTGCACAAAAAGATTTTTCTCCACCTCATTTGAAACAAATCGTTGTTTTTCAAACAAAATTTCATTTTAATAAGATTTTTACTCTCAAAATTGAATGTTGCAAAATGTTTTGGAAATTTTGGTCACGAATTTGAAGAAATCTATTGGGATTCCAACCCATACCAATAACTTCGCAATTATCACGAGTTTTTGACAATTTATGGATTCGTGGTTTACGTGACACACTAGTTTTTGAAAATTGAACCCATCTTCGAAATAGAACCCGATTGAAAAGTTTTTGAATGAGTTTTGCTTACACTTAATGAATCAACCGTTCGTGGGGACCCGTTAGTATGTCGATAGTACCCGCCTTCTTCTTGGATCTTGAAAAAAGGCGGGATGTAATTTCGTTGCACTCCGGTGCCGCGGAACTCCTTCTACAAATGAGATCCGAAAAAAAAAAGAAAAAAAAAAGAAAAAAAAAAAAGAAGAAAGTAAAATAAGAATAAAATAATAAAATAGAAGGAAGGTCAAAATAGAATACCGGGATGTAACCTCATTGCATTTCGGTGTAGTGGGGCGCTCGGTTAAAGACTTCTATGAAATGAAGGAGTGGGTGGGGAATTCGACTGAAAACGGGTATGAACCTTGTACCAACGTATCGAACGGGTTAAAAAGGGAAATCTTTTAAAATGAAGACTCAAAAACTTTGGAAATCGGGTTTCTTTTGAATTGTGGCGTGAAAAGATTCGAACGGTAGTGTTTAATCACCTTTTCCGGTAGAAATTAATTGCTCATTCTAAACTCTATTCAAATTGCGATTTTTATTCAATTAAGATTTGATTATTTGACCATTATCTTTCTTAAACATTAGCAACTTGATTTTTTACTTTAATCAATAGGTTCATGAAATGCGTTTGAAAATGACGAATACAAATTTAATAGAATCTAGTGCAATTCGTCCTTAGATTGATTATAACTACAAATCTCCAATTGATCGAGGATGATCAAGGGTTTAAGTGTGGGGGTATTTGATGTGAGGCAAATGGAACACGTTTTACGAATCTTATTTAGGGATTTTAGCCCTTGTGAAGTTATATTCTATGCTTTTATGATACATATTTCAAACATCATGAATATTTCTACACTAATTTGTTGTTTGCCCATTTTCAGGAGATAGAGGAATAATTTTGGAATTTGGTCAGCACCATTGCCTCCGGCATGCCGAAGACAGTCAAAACGATATATCACATCGATATATTCGGTGAAGGATCGAGGCGGGAAAGGCAAAAACAAAAGAAGAAGATCACCAAACTGCTGCAACGCACAGGGCCTGGCCGCAGAGGCAAAATTCACAGCCCACGCAGGCAAAATTCACAGCCCACGCCTAGCCCCAGCTCTCAGCCCATGCACAAGCCCCAACCAGCTAATTTGTTGCCTTCTTTAGATTGATTTGTTGCCTTCTTAGTTGATTTGTTGCTCCCCAAAACCTTCCATTTCTCCCTCATCCAGCCCCAAAACCTTCCATATCTCCCCAAAACCTTCCATTTCTCCCTCATCCAGCCCCAAAACCTTCCATATCTCCCTCAACCAATCAGAAGACACCATGAAGCCTATAAATAAGACCCTAAGGCCAAGGGCAAACCATCTCTCCTGCCCCCCCTTTTCTCTCCCCTTTGGGGGCAAGCTCTCTACCATCTCTCTCCACAAACTCTTCCAAGAAACAAACAAGATTCAACCAAGAACCGTGAAATTCAAGACCAACTCTTTGGTAGAGGCGTTCTCGCCCTAGGGTTGTACGTGACGAAATTGGAGTTAAGGCGTTCTTGCTCCATCTCGACACAAGGAAGGGATCGGTCATTCGTGCGGAAGGCGTTCTTCGACGAATTGAAGAGGATCCGCGTGAGAAGAAACGGAGACTCGAGTTGGCGTTCAACCGGATCGACGGGAAGGCATCGACACAAGTCACTAGGCGTTCTAGGGCTTGATTAGGTGGTTTCTTTCTTTTATTTCAGTTTTTGGTTGTGATTCTTTTAATAAATTCTTGTGTTGATTAATAAACTTGAGATTGAATTGAGTTCTTTTGCTTTCTTTAAATATTTTCTTTTGTTCTAAACTTGTCAATTTTCACGATCTCCTTCCAAATCTGCTAAAAACCAATTCTTTCATTGCGTAGATATTGATTTCTAGTTTCGGGAACTTTTTGAATCATTGAATTTCATGAAATATTTGAATTGATATGAATTTTTGAAAACTGTCACTTAAACTGAAAACCTGCTGTTTCCAGAGATTGTTTTTTAGAGACCTGATTGTAATTCGTTAATAACTTTTTAGTCCGTTATCCAAATTGTTTGAAATTTTAGGATAAGTTTCATAATATTCAGACCTCTCTCTAGACAAATTTTCATTAATTTTGGAAACTTAGAAATAATTATTTTAACGATTTGAAGTTTAATCATATTTTGACGCAATAGCTCCCTGTGGAACGAATCCTTACATACTTAGTCTATACAATCTTTAGTATTCACATGTTTCTTGTTTGATTTACGGTATTTTTATTCAACGATATAACCTAAGTGTTAGCCAAAAAGCCGTTATCACTATTTACGAACTAACTAACTAACTAACTAACTACCTTCCTACATACCCGCCAACGAACTAACTAACTAACTTAATAAATAACTATCCTGCTAACATCTAGCTAGCTAGCTAACTACCTAACTAACTAACTAAATAACTAACTGATGACCTAACTAACTAACTACTAGATAACTAACTGACTGCCTGACTAACTAACTAACAAACTAATTAACTAACTAACTAACTAATTAACTAACTATCAATCTAACTAACTAACTACCTTAATACATATATATTGATTAACTAACTAACTACTAGTTAACTAACTAAGTAACTAACTAAATAACTAACTGATTAATTAACTAACTAACAAATTTACTACCTTTCTAACTAACTAACAACCTTCTTACATACTAACTAACTAACTAACTAACTAAGTACTTGCTAATTAACTAACTAACTGACTAACTAACTACCTTCTTACATACATATTGACTAACTAACTAACTAACTAACTAATTAACTAACTAACTAACTAACTAACTTACTAATTAACTAACTAACTAACAAACAACTAGCTAACTGAATAAATAACTAACTAACAAAGTAACTAACTAACTAACTAACTAACTAACTAACTACTAGATAACTAACTAAATAACTAACCAATTAGCTAAAAAACTATCTTCCTACGTACATATTAACTAACTAGCTAACTAACTAACTTACTAACTACCTTCCTACATACCCACTAACAAAGTCGCTTACTAATTAAATTAATAACTAACTAAATAACTACTAGCTATTTAACTAACGAACTAACTAACTGAATAACTAACCAATTAACTAACTAACTAACTAATTAACTAACTAACTAGCTACCTTCGTACATACCCACTAACTAACTAACTAACTAACTAAATAACTAGTTAGTTATTTAGTTAGTTAGTTAGTTAATTAGTTAGTGCGTGCATACGAAGGTAGTTAGTTAATTAGTAATGTAGTTAGTTAGTTTGTTAGTTAATAGGTATGTATGAAGGAAGTTATTTAGTAAGTTAGTTAGTTAATTTTTTTAATTAGCTTGTTAACCAGTAGTTAGTTAGTTAGTTAGTTAGTTAATTAGTTAGGTAGTTACTTAATTAGTTAGTGGGTATGTAGGAAGGTAGTTAATTAATAAGTTAGTTAGTTGGTTAGCTAGTCAGTTTGTTAGCTAGTAGTTAGTTACTTAGTTAGTTAGTTGATAGGTATATAGGAAATTAGTTAGTTAGTTAAAAAATGAATTAGTTAATTGCTTAGGTAGTTAGTTAGTTAGTTATTTAATAGGCATGTATAAAGGTAGTTAGTTAGTAAGTTAGTTCGGTAGTTAATTATATAATTAGTTACTTAATTAGTTAGTTACTTAATTAGTTAGTTAGTTACTTAATTAGTTAGTTATTTAATAGGAAGGTAGTTAGTTAGTTAATTAGTTTGTTATTTGATAGGAAGGTAGTTAGTTAGTTAGCTAGTCAGTGTGTTAGCTAGTAGTTACTTAGTTAGTTAGTTAGTTAATAGGTTCGTAGGAAGTTAGTTAGTTAGCTAGTTAGTTAATTAGTTAATAGGTATGTAGAAAGACAGTTAGTTACTTAGTTAGTGAGTTAGTTAATAGGTATGTAGGAAGATAGTTAGTTACTTAGTTAGCCAGTAGTTAGTTAGTTAGTTAACTAGTTAGTTATTTAGTTAGCTAGTGAGTTAGGTAGTTAGTTAGTTAGTTAGTTAGGTAGTGCGTGTATATGAAGGTAGTTAGTTAATTAGTAATGTAGTTAGTTAGTTAGTTAATAGGTATGTATGAAGGTAGGTAGTTAGTAAGTTAGTTAATTTTTTAATTAGCTTGTTAGCTAGTAGTTAGTGAGTTAGTTAGTTAATTAATTAGTTAGTTGGTTACTTAATTAATTAGTGGGTATGTAGGAAGGTAGTTAGTTAGTTAATACGTTAGTTAGCTAGTCAGTTTGTTAGCTAGTAGTTACTTACTCAGTTAGTTAGTTAATAGGTATATAGGAAGTTAGTTAGTTAGTTACTTAATGAGTTAGTTAATTGGTTAGGTAGTTAGTTAGTCAGTTATTTAATACGCATGTATAAAGGTAGTTAGTAAGTTAGTTCGGTAGTTAATTATGTAATTAGTTAGTTAGCTAGAAGTTAGTTAGTTAGTTACATAATTAGTTAGTTACTTAATTAGTTAGTTGGTTACTTAATTAGTTAGTTATTTAATAGGAAAGTAGTTAGTTAGGTAATTAGTTAGTTAGTTAGTTAGCTACTGAGTGTGTTAGCTAGTAGTTACTTAGTTAGTTAATAGGTTTGTAGGAAGGAAGTTAGTTAGTTAGTTAGTTAGTGAGTTAGTTAATAGGTATGTAGGAAGATAGTTGGTTACGTAGTTAGTAATATAGTTAGTTAGTTAGTTAGTATGTTCGTTAGTTAGTGCGTATGTTGGAAGGTGGCTAGTTAGGTTGGTTAGTAAGTTAATCAATTTGTTACTTGAGTTAGTTATTTAGTTAGTTAGTTAGTTAGTTAGTTAGCCAGTAGTTATTTAGTTAGTTAACTAGTTAGTTATTTAGCTAGTTAGTTAGTTAGTTAGCCAATAGTTAGTTAGTTAGTTAGCTAACTAGTTAGTTATTTAGTTAGTTAGTTAGTTATTTAGTTAGTTAGTTAGTGAACTAACTAACTAAATAACTGACCAATAACTAAATAACTAACTAAACAATCTAACTAACTACTAGCTAACTATCTAACTAACTAACTAACTAACTAACTACCTTCTTACATACATATTTACTAACTAACTAACTAACGAACTTACTACCTAACTAACCAACTAACTAACAAACTTACTACTAGATAACTAACTAAATAACTAACTAATTAATTAACTAATTAACTAACAAACTATCTTTCTACATACCTATTAACTAACTAACTAACTAACTAATTAACTATCTAACTGACTAACTAACTACATACCTTCTTACATAACCGCTAACTAACTAAATAACTAACTTACTAACTAACTAACTAACTAACTAACTACTAGCTAACTAACTAACTAAATAAATAACTAACTAATTAACTAACTAACTAATGAACTACTTGATAACTAACTCACTTATTAACTAACTAACTAATTAACTAACTATCTAACTAACTAACAAACTACGTTTTTAAATACATATTAGCTACTAACTAACTAACTAACTCACTAACACACTAACATTAACTAGTTAGTTAGTTAGTTAGTAAGTTTGATAGTTAGTTAATTAGTTAGTTAGTCGGTATGTAGGATGGTAGTTAGTTAGTCGGTTAGTTAGTCAATTAGTTAGTTAGTTAGTTAATAGGTATATAGGAAGACAGTAAGTTAGTTAGTTAGTTAGATAGATACTAGTCATTAACTAACTAACTACTAGCTAGCTTCCTACATCCTAACTAACTAAGTAACTAACTAACTAACTAACTAGCAAACTAACTAGCTAACTAACTAAGTAACTCACTAACTACTAGCTAGCTAACTAACTAACGAACTAACTAACTAACTACCTTCCTACATACCCATTAATTAACTATTTAACTAACTAACTAATTAACTAACTATATATCTAACTAACTAACTTACTAACTACCTTCTTACATACATATTAACAAAGTAACTAACTAACTTATTAACTAACTAACTAACTACTAGATCACTAACTAACTAACTAACTAACTAAATAACTAACTAACTCCTAGGTAACTAATTAAATAACAAATTAATTAACTAACTAACTATTTTCCTACAGACATATTAACTTACTAACTAACTAACAACCTACCGTCCTACGTAACCACTAACTAACTAAATAGATAAATAACTAACTAACTAACGACTAGCTAAGTAACTAACTAACTAACTACCAAATTAACTAACTGATTAACTAACTAACTAACTAACTAACTAACTACTCGCTGACTGACTGACTAAATAACTAACTGATTAACTAACTAACTAACTAACTAACTACAAGATAACTAACTAACTAACTAATTAACTAACTATCTAACTATCTAACTACCTACTTTTTACATACATTGGTTAATATGTATGTAGGAAGATGGTTATTTAGTTAGTTAGTTGGTTTGTTAATTAGTTAGTTAGTTAGTTAGTTAGTTATTTAGATATTTAGTTAGTTAGT
This sequence comes from Luzula sylvatica, assembly GCA_946800325.1. Classification (NCBI taxonomy): domain Eukaryota; kingdom Viridiplantae; phylum Streptophyta; class Magnoliopsida; order Poales; family Juncaceae; genus Luzula; species Luzula sylvatica. Next base: position 12,992,204 of record OX326960.1, on the reverse strand, counting down.
TAGTTAGTTAGTTCGAAAGGTATGTAGTTAGTTAGTTAGTTAGTCAATAATTAACTAACTAACTAGCTAACTACTAGCTAACTGAATAAATAACTAACTAACTAACTAACTAACTAACTACTAGATAACTAACTAAACAACTAACTTATTAACTAACTAACAATCTTCCTACATACATGTGAACTAACTAACTAACTAACTAAACTACTAACTAACTTCCTACATACGCACTAACTAAGTAACTAACTAAATAAATAAATAACTAACTAAAGAACTACTAGCTATTTAACTAAGTAACAAACTAACTAAATAAATATCTAACTAATTAACTAACTAACTAACTAACTAACTAATTAACTAACTAACTAACAAATTAACAAACTAACTACCAACCTTCACACATACCCACTAACTACCTAACTTACTAACTAACTAATTAATTAACTAATTAATTAACTACTTAACTAACTAACTACTAGTAAACTAACTAACTAACTAAATAACTAACTAATTAACTAACTACCTTCATACATACATATTAACTAACTAACTAACTACCTTTCTAACTTACTAACAAAATAACTAACTAACTAACTAACTAATTAACAAATTAACAAACTAACTAACTAAATAACTATCTTCCTACCATCCTACATACCCACTAACTAACTAACTAACTACATACCTATTAACTAACTAATTAACTAACTAACTAACTGCCATCCTACATACCCACTAACTAACTAACTAACTACCTTCCCACTAACTAACTAACTAACTAACTAAATAACTAACTAGCTAACTGACTAACTACTAGATAACTAACAAACTAACTAACTAAATAACTAACTAGTTAACTAACTAAATAACTAACTAACTAACTACTAGATAACTGCCTAAATAACTAACTAAATAACTAACTAACTACTAGCTAGCTGACAGAATAACTAACTAAGTACTAGATAACTAACATAATAACTAACTAATTTACTAACTAACTATCTTCTTAAATACCTATTAACTAACTAACTAACTACCTACCTTCCTACATACCCACCATCTAACTAACTAACTAACTAAATAAAAAACGAACATGCTAACTAACTAACTAGCAAACTAACTAAATTACTAACTGATGACCTAACTAACTAACTAATTACTAAATAACTGACTGACTAACTAACAAACTAACTAATTAACCAACTAGCCAATTAACTAACTATCTAACTAACTAACTAACTACCTTGATACATACATATTAATTAACTAACTAACTCAATAACTAACTAACTACTAGCTGACTAACTAAGTGACAAACTAAATAACTAACTGATTAACTAACTAACTAACTAATTAACTAACTATCTAACTAACTAACTGACTAACAACCTTCTTACATACCAACTAACTAACTAACTAACTAACAACAAGCTAATTAACTAACTAACTAACCAACTAACTAACTACCGTCTTACATACATATTGACTAACTAACTAACTAACTAACTAACTAACTAACTAACTAACTAACATACTAACTAACTAACTAACTAACTAACTAACTAACTACTAGCTGACTGAATAAACAATTAACTAACTGACTGACTAACTACAAGATAACTAACTAAATAACTAACTAATTAACTAACTAACTATCTTCCTACATTCAAATTAACTAACTAACTAACTAACTGACTAACTTACTAACTACCTTCTTACCTACCCACTAACTAAGTAACTAACTAAATAAATAAATAAATAACTAAATAAATACTAGCTATTTACCTAACTAACTAACTAAATAACTAACTAATTAACTAACTAACTAATTAACTAATTAACTAACTGACTAGCTACCTTCGTACATACCCAACAACTAACTAACTAATTAACTAACGAATTAATTAATTAATTAAGTAACCAACTACTAGTTAACTAACTAATTAATTGACTAACTAACTAACTAACAAACTACTAGCTAGCTAACTAACTAACTTACTAACTAACTTCCTTCATACATACCTATTACCTAACTGCCTAACTAACTTCCTTCATACATACCTATTACCTAACTGCCTAACTAACTAACTAACTAACTAAATAACTAAATAACCAACTACCTAATAAATTAACTAATTAACAAGCTAACTAAATAACCGAATAACTATCCTCCTACATACCTATTAACTAACTAACTAACTAACAAACTAGCAACTTTCCTACATACCCACTAACTAACTAACTAACTAACTTACTAACTAACTAACTTACTAACTATCTAACTAACTAAATAACTAACTAGCTGACTAACTAACTACTAGTAACTAAATAACTAACTAGTTAACTAACTAAATAACTAACTAACTAACTACTAGATAACTTACTAACTAACTAACTAAATAACTAACTAACTAACTAACTACTAGCTAGCCGACAAAATAACTAACTAACTAATTACTAGATAACTTACATAATAACTAACTAATTTACTATCTATCTTCTTAAATACCTATTAACTAACTAACTAACTAACTAACTACCTTCCTACACGCCCTCCAACTAACTAACTAACTAACTAAATTAATATCTAACCTGCTAAATACTAGCTAGCTAACTAACTAACTAACTAACTATATAATTAACTGATGACCTAACTAACTAACTAACTAACTAACTAACTAACTAACTAACTTACTAACTAACTAACTAATTAACTAACTAACTAATTAACTATCTATCTAACTAACTAACTAACTACCTTGATACATACATATTGATTAACTAACTAACTCACTAACTAACTGACTACTAGCTAACTAACTTAGTAACTAACTAAATAACTAACTGATTAACTAACTAACTAACTAATTAACCAACTATCTAATTAACTAACTATCTAACAACCTTCTTACATATTAACTAACTAACAACCTTCTTACATACTAACTAACTAACTAACAACTAGCTAATTAACTAACTAACTAACTAACTAACTACCTTCTTACATACATATTGACTAACTAACTAACTAACTAATTAACTAACTAACTAACTAACTAACTAACTAACTTACTTACTAACTAACTACTAGCTAACTCAATAACTAACTAACTAACTTACTAACTGACTAACTACTAGATGACTAACTAAATAATTAACTAATTAACTAACTAACTATCTTCCTACATACATATTAACTAACTAACTAACTAACTAACTAACTAACTAACTTACTAACTGCCTTCCTACATACCCACTAACTAAGTAACTAACTAAAATAATAAATAACTAACTAAATAACTACTAGCTATTTAGCTCACTAACTAACTAAATAAATAACTAACTAATTAACTAACTAACTAACTAACTAACTAACTAATTTACTAATTAACTAACAAATTAACTAACTAGCTACCTTCGTACATACCCACTAACTAACTAACTACCTAACTAACTAATTAACTAACAAATTAATTAACTAATTAACTAACTAACTACTAGTTAACTAACTAACTAACTAACTAAATAACTAACTAACTAATTAACTAACAAACTAGCTAGCAAACTACTAACTAACTAACTAACTACTACATAACTAACAAACTAAATAACTAAATAACTAATTAGTTAACTAACTGAATAACTAACTTGCAAACTACTAGATAACTAACTAACTAACTAACTAACTAACTACTAGTTAGCTGACAAAATAACTAACAAACTAATTACTAGATAACTAACATAACAACTAACTAATTTACTAACTAATTATCTTCTTAAATACCTATTAACTAACTAAGTAACTAACTAACTAACTACCTTCCTACATACCCTCCAACTAACTAACTATCTAAATAAATAAATAACTAACCTGCTAACTACTAGCTAACTAACTAACTAACTAACTAACTAACTAACTAACTAACTCATGACCTAACTAACCACTAGATAACTAACTAACTAACTGACTGACTGACTAACTAACTAATCAACTAACTAACTAATTAACTAACTATCTAACTAACTAACTAACTACCTTGATACATACATATTGATTAACTAACTAACTCACTAACTAACTAACAACTAGCTAACTGTCTAAGTGACTAACTAAATAACTGACTGATTAACTAACTAACTAACTAATTAACTAACTATCTAACTAACTAACTAACTAACAACCTTCTTACATACTAACTAACTTACTAACAAACTAACTACTAGCTAACTAACTAACTAACTAACTAACTAACTAACTAACTAAATAACTCACTTATTAATTCCTAATATATTTTCTAATTAACAAACTAACTAAATAACCGAATAACTATCTTCCAACATACCTATAAACTAACTAACTAAAACTAACTAACTACTTTCCTACATACCCACTAACTGACTAACTAACTACCTTCCCACTGACTAACTAACTATATAACTAACTAAATAACTAACTAGCTAACTAACTAACTACTAGTAACTAACAAACTAACTAACTAAATAACTAATTAGTTAACTAACTAAATAACTAACTAACTACTAGATAACTAACTGACTAACTAACTAACAAACTAACTAACTACTAGCTATCTGACAAAATGACTAACTTACTAATTACTAGATAACTAACATAATAACTAACTAATTTACTAACTAACTATCTTCATAAATACCTTTTGACTAACTAACTAACTTACAAACTACCTTCATACATACCTGGCAACTAACTAACTAACTAACTAAATAAATAACAAACCTGCTAACTACTAGCTAACTAACTAACTGACTAACTAACTAACTAATTGATGACCTAACGAACTAACTAACTAATTGATGACCAAACTAACTAACTAACTACAAGATAACTAACTAACTAACTGACTAACTAACTAACTAACTAATTAACTAACTATCTAGGTAACTAACTAACCACCTTGATACATACATATTGGTTAACTAACTAACTCACTAACAAACTAACTACTAGCTGACTAACTAAGTAACAAACTAAATAACTAACTCATTAACTAACTAACTAAATAACTAACTATCTAACTAATTAACTAACTAACAACCTTCTTACATACTTGCTAACTAACTAAGTAACTAACTAACTTCTAGCTAATTAACTAACTAACTTACTAACTAACTAACTAACTAACTACCTTCTTACATATATATTGACTAACTAACTAACTAACTAATTAACTAACTAACTAACTAACTAACTAACTAACTACCTTACTAACAAACTAACTAACTACTAGCTAACTGAATAACTAACTAACTAACTAACTAACTAATTCACTAACTAACTGAATAACTAACTAACTAACTAACTAACTAACTAACTAACTAAGTAACTAATTAACTAACCAATGAACAAACTAACTAGGTACCTTCGTACATACCCACTAACTAACTAACTTACTAACTAACTAATGAACAAACTAATTAAAACACTAAATAACTAACTAACTCCTTGTTAACTAACTAAATAACTAACTAATTATTAACTAACTAACTACTAGCAAACTAACTAACTAACTTACTAACTACCTTCATACATACCTATTAACTAACTACCTTTCAGATGAACAAACTAACTAAATAACTAACTAAATAACTAAATAACTAACTAACTAATAAATTAACTAATTAACAAACTAACTAAATAACTGAATAACTATCTTCCTACATACCTATTAACTAACTAACTAAAAGTAACTAACTACTTTCCTACATACCCACTAACTAACTAACAAAGTACATACCCACTAACTAACTAACTAACTAACTATCTAACTAACAAAATAACTAACTAGCTAACTAACTAACTACTAGTAAGTAACAAACTAACTAACTACTAGATAACTAACTAACTAACTAACTTCTAGATAACTAACTAACTAACTAACTAACTTAATAACTAAATAACTACTAGCTAAATGACAAAATAACTAACTAACTAATTACTAGATAACTAACATAATGACTAACTAATTTACTAACTAACTATATTCTTAAATACCTATTAACTAACTAACTACATACCTACCTACCTTCCTACATACCCACCAACTAACTAACTAAATAACTAAATAACCAACTACCTAATAAATTAACTAATTAACAAGCTAACTAAATAACCGAATTACTATCCTCCTACATACCTATTAACTAACTAACTAACTAACAAACTAGCAACTTTCCTACATACCCACTAACTAACTAACTAACTAACTTACTAACTAACTAACTTACTAACTATCTAACTAACTAAATAACTAACTACCTGACTAACTAACTACTAGTAACTAAATAACTAACTAGTTAACTAACTAAATAACTAACTAACTAACTACTAGATAACTTACTAACTAACTAACTAAATAACTAACTAACTAACTAACTACTAGCTAGCTGACAAAATAACTAACTAACTAATTACTAGATAACTTACAAAATAACTAACTAATTTACTATCTATCTTCTTAAATACCTATTAACTAACTAACTAACTAACTACCTTCCTACACGCCCTCCAACTAACTAACTAACTAACTAAATTAATATCTAACCTGCTAAATACTAGCTAGCTAACTAACTAACTAACTAACAATATAATTAACTGATGACCTAACTAACAAACTAACTAACTAACTAACTAACTAACTTACTAACTAACTAACTAATTAACTAACTAACTAATTAACTATCTATCTAACTAATTAACTAACTACCTTGATACATACACGTTGATTAAGTAACTAACTCACTAACTAACTAACTACTAGCTAACTAACTTAGTAACTAACTAAATAACTAACTGATTAACTAACTAACTAACTAATTAACTAACTATCTAATTAACTAACTATCTAACAACCTTCTTACATATTAACTAACTAACAACCTTCTTACATACTAACTAACTAACTAACAACTAGCTAATTAACTGACTAACTAACTAACTAACTACCTTCTTACATACATATTGACTAACTAAGTAACTAACTAATTAACTAACTAATTAACTAACTAACTAACTTACTTACTAACTAACTACTAACTAACTAACTACTAGCTAACTGAATAACTAACTAACTAACTTACTAACTGACTAACTACTAGATAACTAACTAAATAATTAACTAATTAACTAACTAACTATCTTCCTACATACATATTAACTAACTAACTAACTAACTAACTAACTAACTTACTAACTGCCTTCCTACATACCCACTAACTAAGTAACTAACTAAAATAATAAATAACTAACTAAATAACTACTAGCTATTTAGCTCACTAACTCACTAAATAAATAACTAACTAATTAACTTACTAACTAACTAACTAACTAACTAATTTACTAATTAACTAACAAATTGACTAACTAGCAACCTTCGTACATACCCACTAACTAACTAACTACCTAACTAACTAATTAACTAACAATTAATTAACTAATTAACTAACTAACTACTAGTTAACTAACTAACTAACTAACTAACTAACTCACTAAATAACTAACTAACTAATTGACTAACAAACTAGCTAGCAAACTACTAACTAACTAACTAACTACTACATAACTAACAAACTAAATAACTAAATAACTAATTAGTTAACTAACTGAATAACTAACTTACTAACTACTAGATAACTAACTAACTAACTAACTAACTAACTACTAGTTAGCTGACAAAATAACTAACAAACTAATTACTAGATAACTAACATAATAACTAACTAATTTACTAACTAATTATCTTCTTAAATAACTATTAACTAACTAAGTAACTAACTAACTAACTACCTTCCTACATACCCTCCAACTAACTAACTCTCTAAATAAATAAATAACTAACCTGCTAACTACTAGCTAACTAACTAACTAACTAACTAATTAACTAACTAAATAACTAATTCATGACCTAACTAACTACTAGATAACTAACTAACTAACTGACTGACTGGCTAAATAACTAATTAACTAACTAACTAATTAACTAACTATCTAACTAACTAACTAACTACCTTGATACATACATATTGATTAACTAACTAACTCACTAACTAACTAACAACTAGCTAACTGTCTAAGTGACTAACTAAATAACTGACTGATTAACTAACTAACTAACTAATTAACTAACTATCTAACTAACTAACTAACTAACAACCTTCTTACATACTAACTAACTTACTAACAAACTAACTACTAGCTAATTAACTAACTAACTAACTAACTAACCAACTAAATAACTAACTTATTAATTCCTAATAAAGTTTCTAATTAACAAACTAACTAAATAACCGAATAACTATCTTCCAACATACCTATAAACTAACTAACTAAAACTAACTAACTACTTTCCTACATACCCACTAACTAACTAACTACTTTCCTACATACCTACTAACTAACTAACTAACTACCTTCCCACTGACTAACTTACTATATAACTAACTAAATAACTAACTAGCTAACTAACTAACTACTAGTAACTAACAAACTAACTAACTAAATAACTAATTAGTTAACTAACTAAATAACTAACTAACTACTAGATAACTAACTGACTAACTAACTAACAAACTAACTAACTACTAGCTATCTGACAAAATAACTAACTTACTAATTACTAGATAACTAACATAATAAGTAACTAATTTACTAACTAACTATCTTCATAAATACCTTTTGATTAACTAACTAACTTACTAACTACCTTCATACATACCTGGCAACTAACTAACTAACTAACTAAATAAATAACTAACCTGCTAACTACTACCTAACTAACTAACTGACTAACTAACTAACTAATTGATGACCTAACTAACTAACTAACTAATAAATGACCAAACTAACTAACTAACTACAAGATAACTAACTAACTCACTGACTAACTAACTAACTAACTAATTAACTAACTAACTATCTAAGTAACTAACTAACCACCTTGATACATACATATTGGTTAACTAACTAACTCACTAACAAACTAACAACTAGCTGACTAACTAAGTAACAAACTAAATAACTAACTGATTAACTAACTAACTAAATAACTAACTATCTAACTAATTAACTAACTAACAACCTTCTTACATACTTGCTAACTAACTAAGTAACTAACTAACTTCTAGCTAATTAACTAACTATTTTACTAACTAACTAACTAACTAACTACCTTCTTACATATATATTGACTAACTAACTAACTAACTAACTAACTAACTAACTAACTAACTAACTAACTACCTTACTAACAAACTAACTAACTACTAGCTAACTGAATAACTAACTAACTAACTAACTAACTAACTCACTAACTAACTGAATAACTAACTAACTAACTAACTAACTAACTAACTAACTAACTAACTAACTAACTAACTAATTAACTAACTAACTAACTAACTAACTAACTAAGTAACTAATTAATGAACCAATTAACAAACTAACTAGGTACCTTCGTACATACCCACTAACTAACTAACTTACTAACTAACTAATGAACTAACTAATTAAAACACTAAATAACTAACTAATTCCTTGTTAACTAACTAAATAACTAACTAATTATTAACTAACTAACTAACTAACTAACTACTAGCAAACTAACTAACTAACTTACTAACTACCTTCATACATACCTATTAACTAACTACCTTTCAGATAAACAAACTAACTAAATAACTAACTAAATAACTAAATAACTAACTAACTAATAAATTAACTAATTAACAAACTAACTAAATAACCGAATAACTATCTTCCTACATACCTATTAACTAACTAACTAAAACTAACTAACTACTTTCCTACATACCCACTAACTAACTAACAAAGTACATACCCACTAACTAACTAACTAACTAACTATCTAACTAACAAAATAACTAACTAGCTAACTAACTAACTACAAGTAAGTAACAAACTAACTAACTAAATAACTAACTAAATAACTAACTAACTACTAGATAACTAACTAACTAACTAACTAACTAACTAACTAACTAACTACTAGATAACTAACTAACTAACTAACTAACTTAATAACTAACTAACTACTAGCTAAATGACAAAATAACTAACTAACTAATTACTAGATAACTAACATAATAACTAACTAATTTATTAACTAACTATATTCTTAAATACCTATTAACTAACTAACTACCTACCTACCTACCTTCCTACATACCCACCAACTAACTAACTAACTTACCAAATAAATAACTAACCAGCTAACTACTAGATAACTAACTAACTAACTAACTAACTAAGTAAATAACTAACTGATGACCTAACTAACTAACTAACTAACTACTAGATAACTAACTAATTAACTAATGAACTAACTAACTAATTAACTAACTATCTAACTAACTAACTAACTACCTTGATACATACGTATTGATTAACTAACTAACTCACTAACTTACTAACTACTATCCAACTAACTAAGTAACTAACAAAACAACTAACGGATTAACTAACTAACTAATTAACTAACTAATTAACTAACTATTTAACTAACTAACTAACTAACAACCTTCTTACATACTAACTAACTAACTAACTAACTAACTACTGGTCAATTAACTAACTAACTAACTACCTTCTTACATACATATTGACTAACTAACTAACTAATTAACTAACTAACTAACTAACTTACAAACTAACTTACTAACTAACTAACTAACTAACTTACTAATAAACTAACGAACTAACAAACTACTAGCTAACTGAATAAATAACTAACTAACTAACAAACTAACAAACTAACAACTAGATAACTAACTAAATAACTAACTAATTACTAACTAACTATCTTCCTGCGTACATATTAACTAACTAACTAACTAACTAACTTACTAACTACCTTCCTACATACCCACTAACAAAGTCACTTACTAATTAAATTAATAACTAACAAAATAACTACTAGCTATTTAACTAACGAACTAACTAACAAAATAACTAACCAATTAACTAACTAACTAACTAATTAACTAACTAACTAGCTACCTTCGTACATACCCAATAACTAACTAACTAGCTACGTTCGTACATACCCAATAACTAACTAAGTAACTAACTAACTAACTACTAGATAACTAACTAACTAACTAACTACTAGCTAGCTGACAAAATAACTAACTAACTAATTACAAGATAACTAACATAATAACTAACTAATTTACTAACAAACTATCTTTTTAAATACCGATTAACTAACTAACTAACTAACTAACTACCTTCATACATACCCGCCAACTAACAAACTAACTAACTAAATAAATGACTAACCTGCTAACTACTAGCTAACCAACTAACTAACTAACTAACTAACTAAATAACTAATTGATGACCTAACTAACTAACTAACTACTAGATAACTAACTAATTAACTAACTGTCTAACTAACTAACTAATTAACTAACTACTAACTAATTAACTAACTATCTAACTAACTAACGAACTACCTTGATACATATATATTGATTAACTAACTAACCCACTAACTAACTAACTACTAGCTAACTAACTAAGTAACTAACTAACTAACTACTAGCTAACTAACTAAGTAACTAACTAAATAACTAACTGATTTACTAACTAACTAACTAACTAATTAACTAACTATCTAACTCACTAACTAACTAACAACCTTCTTGCATACTAATTAACTAACTAACTAACTAACTAACTAACTACTAGATAACTAACTAACTAACTAACTGAAAAACTAGCTGACTGACTAACTACTAGATAACTAACTAACTAACTAACTAAATAACTAACTGACTGACTAACTACTAGATAACTAACTAAATAACTAACTAATTGACTAAATAAATATCTTCCTACATACATATTAACTAACTAACTAACTATCTAACTTACTAACTGCCTTCCTACATACCCACTAACTTAGTAACTAACTAAATAACTACTAGCTATTTAACTAACTAACTAACAAAATAAATAACTAACTAATTAACTAACTAACTAACTAACTAATTAACTAACTAACTAACAAATTAACTAACTAACTAACTAACTAACTAACTAACTAACTAACTAACTAACTACTAGCTAGCTGACAAAATGACTAACTAACTAATTACTAGATAACTAAAATAATAACTAACTGATGACCTAACTAACTAACTAATTAACTAACTAACTAACGAACTAATTAACTAACTAGTTAATTAACAAACTATCTAACTAACTAACTAACTACCTTGATACATACATATTGATTAACTTACTAACTCACTAACTCACTAACTAACTAACTACTAACCAACTAACTAAGTAACTAACTAAATAACTAACTGATTAACTAACTAACTAATCAACTAACTATCTAACTAACTAACTAACTAACATCCTTCTTACATACTAACTAACTAACTAACTAACTACTAGCTAATTAATAACTAACTAACTAACTAACTAACTAACTACCTTCTTACAAAAATATTGACTAACTAACTAACTAATTAACTAATTAACTAACTAACTAACTAACTAACTTACTAACTAACTAACTAACTAACTATTAGCTAACTGAATAAATAAATAACTAACTAACTAACTAACTACTAGATAACTAACTAAATAACCAACTAATAAACAACCTAACTATCTTCCTACATACATATTAACTAACTAACTAACTAACTAACTAAATAACTTACTAACTACCTTCCTACAAACCAACTAACAAAGTGACTAACTAAATAAATAAATAACTCACTAAATAACAACTAGGTATTTAACTAACTAATTAACTAAATAAATAACTAACTAATTAACTGATGACCTAACTGACAAACTAACTACTAGATAACTAACTAACTAACTGACTAACAAACTAATTAACTAATTAACTGACTAACTAATTAACTAACTATCTAACTAACTAGCTAAGTACCTTGATACATATATATTGATTAACTAGCTACCTCACTAACTAACTAACTACTAGATAACTAACTAACTAACAAACTTAATAACTAACTCTTTGACTAACTAACAAACTAATTAACTAACTATCTAACTAACTAACTAACTAACAACCTTCTTATATACTAACTAACTAAGTAACTAAGTAACTACTTGCTAATTAACTAACTAACTAACTAACTGACTACCTTCTTAACTAACTAACAAACTAACTAATTGAATAACTAACTAACTAACTTACTATCTATCTAACTAACTAACTAACTACTAGCTAACTGAATAAATAACTAACTTACTAAGTAACTAACTAGCTAACTACTAGATAACTAACTAAATAACTAACTAATTAACTACTAGATAACTAACTAAAAAACAAACTAATTAACTAACTAACTATCTTCCCACTTACATATTAGCTAATTAACTAACTAACTAACTGACTAACTTACTAACTACCTTCCTACATACCCACTAACTAAGTAACAAACTAAATAACTAATTAAATAACTACTAGCTATTTAACTAACTAACTAACTAACTAAATACATAACTAACTAATTAACTAACTAACTGACTAACTAACTAACTAACTAATTAACTAACAAACTAACTAACTAACAAATTAACTAACTAACTAGCTACCTTCGTACATACGCACTAACTAACTGACTTACTGACTAACTAATTAACTAACTAATTAATTAACTAATTAACTAACTAACTACTAGTTAACTAGCTCACAAACTAACTAAATAACTAACTAACTAATTAACTAACTAACTAACTAACTAACTACTAGCTAACTGACTAACTAGTTAACTATCTAACTAACTTACTAACAACCTTCAGACATACCTATTAACTAACTAACTTACTATCTTTCTAACTAACTAACTAACAAACTATCTAAATAAATAACTAAATAACTAAATAACTAACTAACTAACTAATTAACTAAATAACAAACTAACTAACTAACTAAATAACTATCTTCAAACATAACTATTGACTAACTAATTAACTAACTAACAAACAAACTAACTAACTACCTTCCTACATACCCACTAACTAACTAACTAACTGAATAACTAACTAGAACTACCTTCTTACATACATATTGACTAACTAACTAACTAACTAACTAACTAATTAACTTTCTAACTAACTAACTAACAAACTAACTGACTACTAGCGAACTGAATAAATAACTTACTAACTAACTAACTAACTACTAGATAACTAACAAAATAACTAACTATTTAACTAACTAACTATCTTCCAACATACATATTAACTAACTAACTAACTAACTTACTAACTACCATCCAACATACCCACTAACTAAGTAACTAACTAAATAAATAAATAACTAACTAAATAACTACTAGCTATTCAACTTACTAACTAACAAAATAAATAACTAACTAATTAACTAACTAACTAACTAGTTAACGAACTAACTAACAAATTAACTAACTAATTAACTAACTAATTAATTAACTAATTAACTAAGTAACTACTAGTTAACTTACTAACTAACTAACTAACTAAATAACCAACTAATTAACTAACTAACTAATTAACTACCTACTACCTAACTAACTAACTAGTTATATAACTAACTTACTAACTAACTACCTTCATACATACCTATTAACTAACTAACTAACTACCTTTCTAACTAGCAAACTAACAAATTAACTAACTACCTAACTAAAAACCTAAATAACTAAGTGACTAACTAATTAACTAATTAACAAATTAACTAAATAACTATATTCCTACATACATAATAACTAACTAACTAACTAACTAACTACCTACCTACCTTCCTACATACCCACTAACTAAATAACTAACTAACTAACTTACTAACTACCAAAATAACTAACTAACCACTAGATAACTAACAAACTAACTAACTAAATAACTAACTAGTTAACTAACTAAATAACTAACTAAATAACTACTAGATAACTAACTAACTAACAAACTAAACATCTAACTAACTACTAGCCAGCTGACAAAATAACTAACTAATTACTAGATAACTAACATAATAACTAACTAATTTACTAACTAACTATCTTCTTAAATACCTATTAATTTACTAACTAACTAACTAACTACCTTCCTACATACCCACCAACTAACTAAATAACTAACTAGCTAACTGACTAACTACTAGATAACTAACAAACTAACTAACTAAATAACTAACTAGTTAACTAACTAAATAACTAACTAACTAACTACTAGATAACTGCCTAAATAACTAACTAAATAACTAACTAACTACTAGCTAGCTGACAGAATAACTAACTAAGTACTAGATAACTAACATAATAACTAACTAATTTACTAACTAACTATCTTCTTAAATACCTATTAACTAACTAACTAACTACCTACCTTCCTACATACCCACCATCTAACTAACTAACTAACTAAATAAAAAACGAACATGCTAACTAATTAACTAGCAAACTAACTAAATTACTAACTGATGACCTAACTAACTAACTAATTACTAAATAACTGACTGACTAACTAACAAACTAACTAATTAACCAACTAGCCAATTAACTAACTATCTAACTAACTAACTAACTACCTTGATACATACATATTAATTAACTAACTAACTCAATAACTAACTAACTACTAGCTGACTAACTAAGTGACAAACTAAATAACTAACTGATTAACTAACTAACTAACTAATTAACTAACTATCTAACTAACTAACTGACTAACAACCTTCTTACATACCAACTAACTAACTAACTAACTAACAACAAGCTAATTAACTAACTAACTAACCAACTAACTAACTACCGTCTTACATACATATTGACTAACTAACTAACTAACTAACTAACTAACTAACTAACTAACTAACTAACTAACATACTAACTAACTAACTAACTAACTAACTAACTAACTAACTAACTAACTAACTAACATACTAACTAACTAACTAACTAACTAACTACTAGCTGACTGAATAAATAATTAACTAACTGACTGACTAACTACAAGATAACTAACTAAATAACTAACTAATTAACTAACTAACTATCTTCCTACATTCAAATTAACTAACTAACTAACTAACTGACTAACTTACTAACTACCTTCTTACCTACCCACTAACTAAGTAACTAACTAAATAAATAAATAAATAACTAAATAAATACTAGCTATTTACCTAACTAACTAACTAAATAACTAACTAATTAACTAACTAACTAATTAACTAATTAACTAACTGACTAGCTACCTTCGTACATACCCAACAACTAACTAACTAATTAACTAACGAATTAATTAATTAATTATGTAACCAACTACTAGTTAACTAACTAATTAATTGACTAACTAACTAACTAACAAACTACTAGCTAGCTAACTAACTAACTTACTAACTAACTTCCTTCATACATACCTATTACCTAACTGCCTAACTAACTTCCTTCATACATACCTATTACCTAACTGCCTAACTAACTAACTAACTAACTAAATAACTAAATAACCAACTACCTAATAAATTAACTAATTAACAAGCTAACTAAATAACCGAATAACTATCCTCCTACATACCTATTAACTAACTAACTAACTAACAAACTAGCAACTTTCCTACATACCCACTAACTAACTAACTAACTAACTTACTAACTAACTAACTTACTAACTATCTAACTAACTAAATAACTAACTAGCTGACTAACTAACTACTAGTAACTAAATAACTAACTAGTTAACTAACTAAATAACTAACTAACTAACTACTAGATAACTTACTAACTAACTAACTAAATAACTAACTAACTAACTAACTACTAGCTAGCCGACAAACTAACTAACTAACTAATTACTAGATAACTTACATAATAACTAACTAATTTACTATCTATCTTCTTAAATACCTATTAACTAACTAACTAACTAACTAACTACCTTCCTACACGCCCTCCAACTAACTAACTAACTAACTAAATTAATATCTAACCTGCTAAATACTAGCTAGCTAACTAACTAACTAACTAACTATATAATTAACTGATGACCTAACTAACTAACTAACTAACTAACTAATTAACTAACTAACTAATTAACTATCTATCTAACTAACTAACTAACTACCTTGATACATACATATTGATTAACTAACTAACTCACTAACTAACTGACTACTAGCTAACTAACTTAGTAACTAACTAAATAACTAACTGATTAACTAACTAACTAACTAATTAACTAACTATCTAATTAACTAACTATCTAACAACCTTCTTACATACTAACTAACTAACAACCTTCTTACATACTAACTAACTAACTAACAACTAGCTAATTAACTAACTAACTAACTAACTAACTACCTTCTTACATACATATTGACTAACTAACTAACTAACTAATTAACTAACTAACTAACTAACTAACTAACTAACTTACTTACTAACTAACTACTAGCTAACTGAATAACTAACTAACTAACTTACTAACTGACTAACTACTAGATAACTAACTAAATAATTAACTAATTAACTAACTAACTATCTTCCTACATACATATTAACTAACTAACTAACTAACTAACTAACTAACTTACTAACTGCCTTCCTACATACCCACTAACTAAGTAACTAACCAAAATAATAAATAACTAACTAAATAACTACTAGCTATTTAGCTCACTAACTAACTAAATAAATAACTAACTAATTAACTAACTAACTAACTAACTAACTAACTAATTTACTAATTAACTAACAAATTAACTAACTAGCTACCTTCGTACATACCCACTAACTAACTAACTACCTAACTAACTAATTAACTAACAAATTAATTAACTAATTAACTAACTAACTATTAGTTAACTAACTAACTAACTAACTAAATAACTAACTAACTAATTAACTAACAAACTAGCTAGCAAACTACTAACTAACTAACTAACTACTACATAACTAACAAACTAAATAACTAAATAACTAATTAGTTAACTAACTGAATAACTAACTTGCAAACTACTAGATAACTAACTAACTAACTAACTAACTAACTACTAGTTAGCTGACAAAATAACTAACAAACTAATTACTAGATAACTAACATAACAACTAACTAATTTACTAACTAATTATCTTCTTAAATACCTATTAACTAACTAAGTAACTAACTAACTAACTACCTTCCTACATACCCTCCAACTAACTAACTATCTAAATAAATAAATAACTAACCTGCTAACTACTAGCTAACTAACTAACTAACTAACTAACTAACTAACTAATTCATGACCTAACTAACCACTAGATAACTAACTAACTAACTGACTGACTGGCTAAATAATTAATTAACTAACTAACTAATTAACTAACTATCTAACTAACTAACTAACTACCTTGATACATACATATTGATTAACTAACTAACTCACTAACTAACTAACAACTAGCTAACTGTCTAAGTGACTAACTAAATAACTGACTGATTAACTAACTAACTAACTAATTAACTAACTATCTAACTAACTAACTAACTAACAACCTTCTTCCATACTAACTAACTTACTAACAAACTAACTACTAGCTAATTAACTAACTAACTAACTAACTAACCAACTAAATAACTAACTTATTAATTCCTAATAAATTTTCTAATTAACAAACTAACTAAATAACCGAATAACTATCTTCCAACATACCTATAAACTAACTAACTAAAACTAACTAACTACTTTCCTACATACCCACTAACTAACTAACTACTTTCCTACATACCCACTAACCAACTAACTAACTACCTTCCCACTGACTAACTAACTATATAACTAACTAAATAACTAACTAGCTAACTAACTAACTACTAGTAACTAACAAACTAACTAACTAAATAACTAATTAGTTAACTAACTAAATAACTAACTAACTACTAGATAACTAACTGACTAACTAACTAACAAACTAACTAACTACTAGCTATCTGACAAAATAACTAACTTACTAATTACTAGATAACTAACATAATAACTAACTAATTTACTAACTAACAATCTTCATAAATACCTTTTGATTAACTAACTAACTTACTAACTACCTTCATACATACCTGGCAACTAACTAACTAACTAACTAAATAAATAACTAACCTGCTAACTACTACCTAACTAACTAACTGACTAACTAACTAACTAATTGATGACCTAACTAACTAACTAACTAATTGATGACCAAACTAACTAACTAACTACAAGATAACTAACTAACTCACTGACTAACTAACTAACTAACTAATTAACTAACTAACTATCTAAGTAACTAACTAACCACCTTCATACATACATATTGGTTAACTAACTAACTCACTAACAAACTAACTACTAGCTGACTAACTAAGTAACAAACTAAATAACTAACTGATTAACTAACTAACTAAATAACTAACTATCTAACTAATTAACTAACTAACAACCTTCTTACATACTTGCTAACTAACTAAGTAACTAACTAACTTCTAGCTAATTAACTAACTAACTTACTAACTAACTAACTAACTAACTACCTTCTTACATATATATTAACTAACTAACTAACTAACTAACTAACTAACTAACTAACTAACTAACTAACTACCTTACTAACAAACTAACTAACTACTAGCTAACTGAATAACTAACTAACTAACTAACTAACTAACTCACTAACTAACTGAATAACTAACTAACTAACTAACTAACTAACTAACTAACTAAGTAACTAATTAACTAACTAACTAACTAACTAACTAACTAAGTAACTAATTAATGAACCAATTAACAAACTAACTAGGTACCTTCGTACATACCCACTAACTAACTAACTTACTAACTAACTAATGAACTAACTAATTAAAACACTAAATAACTAACTAATTCCTTGTTAACTAACTAAATAACTAACTAATTATTAACTAACTAACTAACTAACTAACTACTAGCAAACTAACTAACTAACTTACTAACTACCTTCATACATACCTATTAACTAACTACCTTTCAGATGAACAAACTAACTAAATAACTAACTAAATAACTAAATAACTAACTAACTAATAAATTAACTAATTAACAAACTAACTAAATAACCGAATAACTATCTTCCTACATACCTATTAACTAACTAACTAAAACTAACTAACTACTTTCCTACATACCCACTAACTAACTAACAAAGTACATACCCACTAACTAACTAACTAACTAACTATCTAACTAACAAAATAACTAACTAGCTAACTAACTAACTACAAGTAAGTAACAAACTAACTAACTAAATAACTAACTAACTACTAGATAACTAACTAACTAACTAACTAACTAACTAACTAACTAACTAACTAACTAACTACTAGATAACTAACTAACTAACTAACTAACTAACTTAATAACTAACTAACTACTAGCTAAATGACAAAATAACTAACTAACTAATTACTAGATAACTAACATAATAACTAACTAATTTACTAACTAACTATATTCTTAAATACCTATTAACTAACTAACTACCTACCTACCTACCTTCCTACATACCCACCAACTAACTAACTTACCAAATAAATAACTAACCAGCTAACTACTAGATAACTAACTAACTAACTAACTAACTAAGTAAATAACTAACTGATGACCTAACTAACTAACTAACTAACTACTAGATAACTAACTAACTAACTAATGAACTAACTAACTAATTAACTAACTATCTAACTAACTAACTAACTACCTTGATACATACGTATTGATTAACTAACTAACTCACTAACTTACTAACTACTATCCAACTAACTAAGTAACTAACTAAACAACTAACGGATTAACTAACTAACTAATTAACTAACTAATTAACTAACTATTTAACTAACTAACTAACTAACAACCTTCTTACATACTAACTAACTAACTAACTAACTAACTACTGGTCAATTAACTAACTAACTAACTACCTTCTTACATACATATTGACTAACTAACTAACTAATTAACTAACTAACTAACTAACTAACTTACAAACTAACTTACTAACTAACTAACTAACTAACTTACTAATAAACTAACGAACTAACAAACTACTAGCTAACTGAATAAATAACTAACTAACTAACAAACTAACAAACTAACTACTAGATAACTAACTAAATAACTAACTAATTACAAACTAACTATCTTCCTGCGTACATATTAACTAACTAACTAACTAACTAATTACAAGATAACTAGCTATTTAACTAGCTACTAACTACCTTCCTACATACCCACTAACAAAGTCACTTACTAATTAAATTAATAACTAACAAAATAACTACTAGCTATTTAACTAACGAACTAACTAACAAAATAACTAACCAATTAACTAACTAACTAACTAATTAACTAACTAACTAGCTACCTTCGTACATACCCAATAACTAACTAACTAGCTACGTTCGTACATACCCAATAACTAACTAACTAACTAATTAACTTACTAATTAATTAACTAATTAACTAACTAACTACTAGTTAACTAACTAACTAACTAACTAAATAACTAATGAACTAACTAACAAACTACTAGCTAACTAACTAACTAGTTAACTATCTAACTTACTAACTAACTACCTTCATACATACCTATTAACTAACTAACTAACTACCTTTCTAACTAACTGACTAACTGACTAAATAATTATCTTCCAACATGCCTATTAATTATCTAATTAACTAACAAACTAACTAACAAACAAACTAACTACCTTCCCACATACCCACTAACTAACTAACTAACTACCCTCCCACTAACTAACTAACTAACTATCTAACTCACTAAATAACTAACTAGCTGACTAACTAACTACTAGATAACTAACAAACTAACTAACTAAATAACTAATTAGTTAACTAACTAAGTAACTAACTAACTAACTACTAGATAACTAACTAACTAACTAACTACTAGCTAGCTGACAAAATAACTAACTAACTAATTACAAGATAACTAACATAATAACTAACTAATTTACTAACAAACTATCTTTTTAAATACCGATTAACTAACTAACTAACTAACTAACTACCTTCATACATACCCGCCAACTAACAAACTAACTAACTAAATAAATGACTAACCTGCTAACTACTAGCTAACCAACTAACTAACTAACTAACTAACTAAATAACAAATTGATGACCTAACTAACTAACTAACTAACTACTAGATAACTAACTAATTAACTAACTGTCTAACTAACTAACTAATTATCTAACTACTAACTAATTAACTAACTATCTAACTAACTAACGAACTACCTTGATACATATATATTGATTAACTAACTAACCCACTAACTAACTAACTACTAGCTAACTAACTAAGTAACTATCTAACTAACTACTAGCTAACTAACTAAGTAACTAACTAAATAACTAACTGATTTACTAACTAACTAACTAACTAATTAACTAACTATCTAACTCACTAACTAACTAACAACCTTCTTGCATACTAATTAACTAACTAACTAACTAACTAACTAACTACTAGATAACTAACTAACTAACTAACTGAAAAACTAGCTGACTGACTAACTACTAGATAACTAACTAACTAACTAACTAAATAACTAACTGACTGACTAACTACTAGATAACTAACTAAATAACTAACTAATTGACTAAATAAATATCTTCCTACATACATATTAACTAACTAACTAACTATCTAACTTACTAACTGCATTCCTACATACCCACTAACTTAGTAACTAACTAAATAACTAGTAGCTATTTAACTAACTAACTAACAAAATAAATAACTAACTAATTAACTAACTAACTAACTAACTAATTAACTAACTAACTAACAAATTAAAAAACTAACTAACTAACTAACTAACTAACTAACTAACTAACTACTAGCTAGCTGACAAAATGACTAACTAACTAATTACTAGATAACTAAAATAATAACTAACTGATGACCTAACTAACTAACTAATTAACTAACTAACTAACGAACTAATTAACTAACTAGTTAATTAACCAACTATCTAACTAACTAACTAACTACCTTGATACATACATATTGATGAACTTACTAACTCACTAACTAACTAACTACTAACCAACTGACTAAGTAACTAACTAAATAACTAACTGATTAACTAACTAACTAATCAACTAACTATCTAACTAACTAACTAACTAACATCCTTCTTACATACTAACTAACTAACTAACTAACTACTAGCTAACTAATAACTAACTAACTAACTAACTAACTAACTACCTTCTTACATAAATATTGACTAACTAACTAACTAATTAACTAATTAACTAACTAACTAACTAACTAACTTACTAACTAACTAACTAACTAACTATTAGCTAACTGAATAAATAAATAACTAACTAACTAACTAACTACTAGATAACTAACTAAATAACCAACTAATAAACAACCTAACTATCTTCCTACATACATATTAACTAACTAATTAACTAACTAACTAAATAACTTACTAACTACCTTCCTACAAACCAACTAACAAAGTGACTAACTAAATAAATAAATAACTCACTAAATAACTACTAGGTATTTAACTAACTAATTAACTAAATAAATAACTAACTAATTAACTGATGACCTAACTGACAAACTAACTACTGGATAACTAACTAACTAACTGACTAACAAACTAATTAACTAATTAACTGACTAACTAATTAACTAACTATCTAACTAACTAGCTAACTACCTTGATACATATATATTGATTAACTAGCTACCTCACTAACTAACTAACTACTAGATAACTAACTAACTAACAAACTTAATAACTAACTCTTAAACTAACTAACAAACTAATTAACTAACTATCTAACTAACTAACTAACTAACAACCTTCTTATATACTAACTAACTAAGTAACTAAGTAACTACTTGCTAATTAACTAACTAACTAACTAACTGACTACCTTCTTACATAAATATTGACTAACTAACTAACAAACTAACTAATTGAATAACTAACTAACTAACTTACTATCTAACTAACTAACTAACTAACTACTAGCTAACTGAATAAATAACTAACTTACTAACTAACTAACTAGCTAACTACTAGATAACTAACTAAATAACTAACTAATTAACTACTAGATAACTAACTAAAAAACTAACTAATTAACTAACTAACTATCTTCCCACTTACATATTAGCTAATTAACTAACTAACTAACTGACTAACTTACTAACTACCTTCCTACATACCCACTAACTAAGTAACAAACTAAATAACTAATTAAATAACTACTAGCTATTTAACTAACTAACTAACTAACTAAATACATAACTAACTAATTAACTAACTAACTGACTAACTAACTAACTAACTAATTAACTAACAAACTAACTAACTAACAAATTAACTAACTAACTAGCTACCTTCGTACATACGCACTAACTAACTGACTTACTGACTAACTAATTAACTAACTAATTAATTAACTAATTAACTAACTAACTACTAGTTAACTAGCTCACAAACTAACTAAATAACTAACTAACTAATTAACTAACTAACTAACTAACTAACTACTAGCTAACTGACTAACTAGTTAACTATCTAACTTACTTACTAACAACCTTCAGACATACCTATTAACTAACTAACTTACTATCTTTCTAACTAACTAACTAACAAACTATCTAAATAAATAACAAAATAACTAAATAACTAACTAACTAACTAATTAACTAAATAACAAACTAACTAACTAACTAAATAACTATCTTCAAACATAACTATTAACTAACTAATTAACTAACTAGCAAACAAACTAACTAACTACCTTCCTACATACCCACTAACTAACTAACTAACTGAATAACTAACTAGAACTACCTTCTTACATACATATTGACTAACTAACTAACTAACTAACTAACTAATTAACTTTCTAACTAACTAACTAACAAACTAACTGACTACTAGCGATCTGAATAAATAACTTACTAACTAACTAACTAACTACTAGATAACTAACAAAATAACTAACTATTTAACTAACTAACTATCTTCCAACATACGTATTAACTAACTAACTAACTAACTTACTAACTACTATCCAACATACCCACTAACTAAGTAACTAACTAAATAAATAAATAACTAACTAAATAACTACTAGCTATTCAACTTACTAACTAACAAAATAAATAACTAACTAATTAACTAACTAACTAACTAGTTAACGAACTAACTAACAAATTAACTAACTAATTAACTAACTAATTAATTAACTAATTAACTAAGTAACTACTAGTCAACTTACTAACTAACTAACTAACTAAATAACCAACTAATTAACTAACTAACTAATTAACTACCTACTACCTAACTAACTAACTAGTTATATAACTAACTTACTAACTAACTACCTTCATACATACCTATTAACTAACTAACTAACTACCTTTCTAACTAGCAAACTAACAAATTAACTAACAACCTAACTAAATAACTAAATAACTAAGTGACTAACTAATTAACTAATTAACAAATTAACTAAATAACTATATTCCTACATACATAATAACTAACTAACTAACTACCTACCTACCTTCCTACATACCCACTAACTAACTAACTAACTAACTAACTAACTAACTACCAAAATAACTAACTAACCACTAGATAACTAACAAACTAACTAACTAAATAACTAACTAGTTAACTAACTAAATAACTAACTAAATAACTACTAGATAACTAACTAACTAACTAACTAAACATCTGACTAACTACTAGCCAGCTGACAAAATAACTAACTAATTACTAGATAACTAACATAATAACTAACTAATTTACTAACTAACTATCTTCTTAAATACCTATTAATTTACTAACTAACTAACTAACTACCTTCCTACATACCCACCAACTAACTAACTAACTAACTAATTAAATCACTAACTAGCTAACAACTAGCTAACTAGCTAACTAACTAAATAAATAACTAACTGATGACCTAACTAACTAACTAACTACAAGATAACCAACTAACTAACTGACTAACTAACTAACTAACTAATTAACTAACTAACTAATTAACTAACTATTTAACTAACTGACTAACTACCTTGATACATACATATTGACAAACTAACTAACTACTAGCTAACTGACTAACTGACTACCAGCTAACTAACTAACTAACTAACTAAATAACTAACTGATTAACTAACTAACTAACTAACTAACTAATTATATACTATCTAACTAACTAACTAACTAACTGACCACTAGATAATTAACTAACTAACTAACTAACTAACTAACTGACTTACTAACTAACTACTAGATAACTAACTAAATAACTAACTAATTAACAAACTATCTATCTTCCTACATACATATTAACTAACTATCTAACTTACCAACCACCTTCCTACATACCCACTAACTAAGTTACAAACTAAATAAATAAATAACTATCTAAATAACTACTAGCTATTTAAGTAACTAGCTAAATAAATAAATAACTAACTAATTAACTAACTAACTAACTAACTAACTAACTAACTAACTAACTGATTAACTAAGTAGCTAACAAATTAACTAACTAACTAGCTACCTTCATACATACCCACCAACTAACTAGCTTACTAACTAACTAATTAACTAACTAATTAATTAACTAATTAACTAGCTAATTAATTAACTAATTAACTAACTAACTACTAGTTAACTAGCTAACTAACTAACTAACTAAATAACTAACTTGTTAACTAACTAACTAACAAACCACAAGCTAACTAACTAACTAGTTAACTATCTAACTTACTAACTAACTACCTTCATACATACCTATTAACTAACTAACTAACTAACTACCTTTCTAACTAACTAACTAACAAACTAACTAACTAACTAACTAACTAAATAACTAAATAACTAACTAACCAACTAACTATCTAATTAACAAACCCACTAACTAACTAAATAACCATCTTCCTACATACATATTAACTATATAATTAACTAACTAACTACCTTCCCACTAACTAACTAACTAACTTACTAACTAACTGAATAACTAACTAACTAGCTAACTAACTAACTACTGGAGAACTAAAAAACTTACTAATTAAATAACTAACTAGTTAACAAACTAACCAACTGACTAACTAACTAACTACTAGATAACTAACTAACTAACTAACTTACTTACTAACTAACTAACTAACTACTAGATAACTGACTAACTAACTAGCTAACTAACTACCTTCCTACATACATATTAACTAACTAACTAACTAACTAACTAACTTACAAACTAACTATTAGCTTGCTAACTAACTAACTAACTAGTCAACTAACTAACTAACTAACTAACTACTAGCTAACTAACTAACCAACTGACTAAATAACGAACTAATTAACTAACTAACTAACTATCTTCATACATACCTATAAACTAACTAAATAGCTAACGACCTAACTAACTAATTAACTAACTACCTTCCTACAAACTCACTAACTGACTAACTAACTTACTAACTAACTATTTAACTAGTATCTAACTAACTAACTAATTAACTAACTAACTAGCTAACTAATTGTCTTCCTACATACCTATTAACTAGAATCTATCTAACTAACTAACGAACTTACTGTCTTCCTATATACCTATTAACTAACTAACTAACTAATTGACTAACTAACCGACTAACTAACTACCATCCTACGTACCAACTAACTAACTAATAACTAACTAACTAATTAACTAACTCTCAAACTAACTAACTACCTAACTAACTAATTAGTGAGTTAGTGAGTTAGTGAGTTAGTTAGTTAGTTAGTAGCTAATATGTATGTAAAAACGTAGTTAGTTAGTTAGTTAGATAGTTTGTTAATTAATTAGTTAGTTAATAAGTGAGTTAGTTATCTAGTAGTTAGTTAGTTAGTTAGTTAGTTAATCAGTTAGTTATTTATTTAGTTAGTTAGTTTGCTAGTAGTTAGTTAGTTAGTTAGTTATTTAGTTAGTTAGCGGTTATGTATGAAGGTATGTAGTTAGTTAGTCAGTTAGTTAGTTAATTAGTTAGTTAGTTAGTTAGTTAATAAGTATGTAGAAAGATAGTTTGTTAGTTAATTACTTAATTAATTAGTTAGTTATTTAGTTAGTTATCTAGTAGTTAGTTAGTTAATTAGTTGGTTAGTTAGTTAGTTAGTTCGTTAGTTAGTTAGTTAGTTAGTAAATATGTATGTAAGAAGTTAGTTCGTTAGTTAGTAAATATGTATGTAAGAAGGTAGTTAGTTCGTTAGTTAGTTAGTTAGATAGTTAGTAAATTAGTTAGTCAATTAGTTAGTTAGCTAGTAGTTAGTTAGTCAGTTTAGCTAGTTATTTAGTTAGTTAGTTAGTTATTTAGTTAGTTAGTTAACTAACTAACTAACAAAATAACTAACTAACTAACTAAATAACTAACTAGTTAACGAACTAACTAACTACTGGCTAACTAACTAACTAACTAAATAACTAACTAGTTAACAAACTAACAAACAACGGGCTAACTAACTAACTAACTAACTAACTAAATAACTAACTCAAGTAACAAATTGATTAACTTACTAACCAACCTAACTAGCCGCCTTCCTACATATCCACTAACTAACGAACATACTTACTAACTAACTAACTATATTACAAACTAAGTAACTAACTATCTTCCTACATACATATTAACTAACTCACAAACTAACTAACTACCTTCTTGCATACCCACCAACTAACTAGCTGACTAAATAAATTACTAGCTAACTACTCACTAACTAACTAACTAACTAACTAAATAACTAACTAGTTACCTAACTAACTAACTAACAAACCAACTACTTGATAACAAACAAAGTAACTAACTAACTAACTAAGTAACAAACTAACTAACTAACTTCTAGCTAACAGAAAAAATAACTAACTAACTAACTAACTAACTAACTAACTAACTAACTTCTAGCTAATAGAAAAAATAACTAACTAACTAACTAACTAACTAACTAACTAACTTACTTATTAACTAACTAACTAACTACTAGATAACTGACTAACTAACTAGCTAACTAACTACCTTCCTACATACCTATTAACTAACTAACTAACTAACTAACTAACTAACAAACTAACTATTAGCTAGCTAGTCAACTAACTAACTAACTAACTAACTACTAGCCCATTGTTTGGTCAAGATGGAGCATTAGTGCCACTTGCAGCTTCTAGCTGCCAAAAGATATATTTTTAGTGTACTTCATCAATTTTTGCTACCAAATTTTTTTGTTTTAGTGTCATTTATATTTATTCGCGGCCAAAAGATGTAGTTTTAGCACCATTTATTATTGTTCTCGGCTGCTAAAAGGTGCATTTGAAGTGCGGTTTAGTGCCATTTATTATTATTCCCTGCCAAAAGTTGTAAATTTAGTGCCTTTTATAACTACTCGATGCCAAAAGATGTAGTTTCAGTGTCGTTTGTAATTTTTGTGGTCAAAAGATGGAGTTATATTGACATTTGCAGTTTCTCGCTGCCAAATAATATAGTTTTATTATCTTTTATTATTTTTGCTGCCAAAAGATGTAATTTAGTCAGTTAGCTCGAAGTCAGTTAGTTATTTAGTTAGTTATTTAGTTAGTTAATTAGTTAGTCAGTTAGTTAGTTAGATAGTTAGTTAGTTAGTTAGCTAGTTAGTTAGTTAGTTAGTTATCCAGTAGTTAGTTAGTTAGTTAGTTAGTTAGTTAGTTAGTTAACTAGTTAGTTATTTAGTTAGTTAGTTAGTTAGTTAGTTATCTAGTACTTAGTTAGTTTGTTAACTAATTAGTTAGTTAGTTAGTTAGTTAGTTAGTGGGTTTGTATGAAGGTAGTTAGTTAGGTAGTTAGTTAGTTAGTTAGTTAGTTAATAGGTATGTATGAAGGTAGTTAGTAAGTTAGTTTGCTAATTAGTTATTTTGTTAGTTAGCTAGTAGTTAATTAGTTAGTTAGTTAGTTAGTTAGTTAATTAGTTAGTTATTTATTTAGGTAGTTAGTTAATTAGTTAGCTAGTAGTTAGTTAGTAATTTAGTTAATTAATTAGTTAGTTAGTTAATTAGTTAGTTAGTTAGTTAGTATGTTCTTTAGTTAGTGGGTATGTAGAAAGGTAGATATTTAGTTAGTTATTTAGTTAATTAGTTAGTTACCTAGTAGTTAGTTAGTTTGTCAGATAGTTGGTTAATTAGTTATTTAATATGTATGTAGGATGAAAGTTAGTTAATTAGTTAGCTATTTAGTTAGTTATATAGTAGTTAGTCAGTTAGTTAGTTATATAGTTATTTAGTTAGTTGGTTAGTTAGGTAGTTTGTTATCTAGTAGTTGTTTAGTCATATAGTTAGTTAATTAGTTATTTATTTAGTCAGTTAGTTAGCTAGTTAGTTAGTTAGTTAGCTAGCTAGTAGTTAGTTAGTTAGTAGTTTGTTAATAGGTACGTAGGAAGGAAGGTATGTAGTTAATTAGTTAGTTAGTTAATTAATTAATTATTAGTTAGTTTGTTAGTTTGTGGGTATGTAGGAAAGGTAGCAAGTTATTTACTTAGTTAACTAGTTAGTTTTCGAGTCCCATTGGCACCAATGGATGGAGGACTACCGAGCCTTCTCCATTGACTCATTTTTTTAAGAAGGTAGTTAGTACTTAGTTAACTAGGTAGCAAGTTATTTAAGAAGGTAGTTAGTACTTAGTTAGTTAGATCGTTAGTTAATTTGTTAGTTAGTTAGTTAGTTAGTTAGCTAGCTAGTAGTTAGTTATTTAGTTAGTTAATAGGTATGTAGGAAGGTAGTTAGTTATTTAGTTAGTTAGTTAGTTAGTTAGTTTGTTAGTTAGTTAGCTGGTAGTTAGTTAGTTTGTTAGTTAATTAGTTAGTAAGTTATTTAGTACTTAGTTAGTTACTTAGTTAACTAGCTAGTTAGTTAGTTAGCTAGTAGTTAGTTAGTTAGTTAGTGAGCTAGCTACTAGTTAGTTAGATAGTTAGTTATTTGGTTAGTTAGTTAGTTAGTTAATGGGTACGTAGGAAAGGTAGCTAGTAAGTTACTCAGTTACTTAGTTAACTAGTTAGTTAGTTAGTTAGTTAGTTAGTTAGTTAATTCGTTAGTAAGTTAGTCGGTGGGTTTGTTGGAAAGTAGTCAGTTAGTTAGTTACTTAGTTAGTATGTACGTTAGTTAGTAGGTATGTAGGATAGTTAGTTAGTTAGTTAGTTACTTAGTTAGGTAGTTAATTAGTTAATTAGTTACTTAGGTAGTAGTAAGTTAGTTAGTTAGTTAATAGTGAGTTAGTCAGTTTATCAGTTAGTTCGTTAGTTAGTTAATATGTATGTAAAAAGGTAGGTAGTTAAATAGTTAGATAGTTAGTTAATTAGTTAGTTAGTTAGTTATCTTGTAGTTAGTTAGTTAGTTAGTTAGTTAATCAGTTAGTTATTTAGTCAGTCAGTCAGCGAGTAGTTAGTTAGTTTGTTAGTTAGTTAGTTCATCAGTTAGTTAATTTGGTAGTTAGTTAGTTAGTTAGTTAGCTAGTCGTTGGTTAGTTAGTTAGTTATTTATCTATTTAGTTAGTTAGTGGTTACGTAGGACGGTAGGTTGTTAGTTAGTTAGTTAGTTAATATGTATGTAGGAAGATAGTTTGTTAGTTAATTAGTTTGTTATTTAATTAGTTACCTAGTAGTTAGTTAGTTATTTAGTTAGTTAGTTAGTGATCTAGTAGTTAGTTAGTTAGTTAATAAGTTAGTTAGTTACTTTGCTAATATGTATGTAAGAAGGTAGTTAGTAAGTTAGTTAGTTAGATATATAGTTAGTTAATTAGTTAGTTAGTTAAATAGTTAATTAATGGATATGTAGTTAGTTAGTTAGTTCGTTAGTTAGTTAGCTAGCTAGTAGTTAGTGAGTTACTTAGTTAGTTAGCTAGTTAGTTTGCTAGTTAGTTAGTTAGTTAGTTACTTAGTTAGTTAGGATGTAGGAAGCTAGCTAGTAGTTAGTTAGTTAGTTAATTAGTTAGTTAGATAGTTGGTTAGTTAGTTAGTTAGTTAGTTAGTTAGTTAGTAAGTTAGTTAGTTAATTAGTCAGTTAGTTAGTGGGTTTGTACGAAGGTCGTTAGTTAACTAGTTAGTTAGGTAGTTAGTTTTTTTGTTAGTTAAAAGGTACGTATGATGGTAGTTAGTAAGTTAGTTTGTTAATTAGTTATTTAGTTAGTTAGCTAGTAGTTAATTAGTTAGTTAGTTAATTAGTGAGTTTGTTATTTATTTAGTTAGTTAGTTAATTAGCTAGCTAGTAGTTAGTTAGTAAATTAGTTAATTAATTAGTTAGTTAGTTAGTTAGTACGTTCGTTAGTTGGTGGGTATGTAGAAAAGTAGCTAGTTAGTTAGTTAGTCAATTAGTTAATTACCTAGTAGTTTGTTAGTTATTTAGTTAGTTTGTTAGTTGGCCAGTTAATCAGTTAGTCAGTTAGTTAGTTAGTTCAAATGTATGTAAGAAGGTAGTTAGTAAGTTAATTAATTAGATAGTTAATTATTTAGGTAGTTCGTTTGTTAGTTTGTTAGTTAGTCAGTTATTTAGTTAGTTAGTTAGTTAGTTAGTCAGTTAGCTAATAGTTAGTTAGTTCGATAGTTAGTTAAGTAGTTAGCTATTTAGTTAGTTATCTAGTAGTTAGTTAGGTACTTAGTCAGTTATTTAGTTAGGTAGTAAGTTAGTTAGTTAGTTAGTTATCTAGTAGTTGTTTGGTTATATAGTTAGTTATATAGTTAGTTATTTAGTTAGTTAGTTAGTTAGTTAGTTAGTTAGTTAGTTAGTAGTTAGTTACTTTGTTAGTTTGTTAGTAGGTATGTAGGAAGGAAGGTAGGTAGTTAATTAGTTAGTCAGTTAATTATTTATTTAATTAATTAGTTATAAGTTAGTTAGTTTGTTAGTGGGTATGTAGGAAAGGTAGCCAGCTAGTTACTTAGTTAACTAGTGAGTTAGTTAGTTTGTTTGTTAGTAACTTAGTTAGTTAGTTAGTTAGTTAGTTAATGGGTATGTACGAAAGGTAGCTAGTAAGTTACTTAGTTACTTAGTTAACTAGTTAGTTAGTTAGGTAGTAGTTAGTAAGTTAGTTAGTTAGTTCGTTAGTTAGTTAGTCAGTGGGTTTGTTGGAAAGTAGTCAGTTACTTAGTTACTTAGTTAGTATGTACGTTAGTTAGTGGGTATGTGGGATAGTTAGTTAGTTAGTTAGTTAGATAGTTAGGTAGTTAATTAGTTAATTGGTTAGTTATCTAGTAGTAAGTTAGTTAGTTAGTCAATAGTGAGTTAGTCAGTTTATCAGTTAGTTCGTTAGTTAGTTATTTAATATGTATGTAAAAAGGTAGGTAGTTTGTTAGTTAGATAGTTAGTTAATTAGTAAGTTAGTTAGTTATCTTGTAGGCAGTTAGTTAGTTAGTTAGTCAGTCAATCAGAAAGTTATTTAGTCAGTTAGTCAGCGAGTAGTTAGTTAGTTAGTTAGTTAGTTAATCGGTTAGTTAATTTGGTAGTTAGTTAGTTAGTTAGTTAGTTAGTTAGTTAGTTAGTTAGTTAGTTATCTATTTAGTTAGTTAGTGGTTACGTAGGAAGGTAGGTTGTTAGTTAGTTAGTTAATATGTATGTAGGAAGATAGTTAGTTAGTTAATTAGTTAGTTATTTAATTAGTTATCTAGTAGTTAGTTAGTTATTTAGTTAGTTAGTTAGTAATCCAGTAGTTAGTTAGTTAGTTAATAAGTTAGTTAGTTACTTTGTTAATATGTATGTAAGAAGGTAGTTAGTAAGTTAGTTAGTTAGATATATAGTTAGTTAATTAGTTAGTTAGTTAATACTTAATTAATGGGTATGTAGGAAGGTAGTTAGTTAGTTAGTTTGTTAGTTCGTTAGCGAGCTAGTAGTTAGTGAGTTACTTAGTTAGTTAGCTAGTCAGTTAGCTAGTTAGTTAGTTAGTTAGGTACTTAGTTAGTTAGGATGTAGGATGCTACCTAGATATTTCGTTAGTTAATTAATTAGTTAGTCAGATAGTTGGTTAGTTAGTTAGTTAGTTAGTTAGTTAGTTAGTAAGTTAGTTAGTTAGTTAGTCAGTTAGTTAGTGGGTTTGTACGAAGGTAGTTAGTTAACTAGTTAGTTAGGTAGTTAGTTTTTTTGTTAGTTAAAAGGTATGTATGAAGGTAGTTAGTAAGATAGTTTGTTAATTAGTTATTTAGTTAGTTAGCTAGTAGTTAATTAGTTAGTTAGTTAGTTCGTGAGTTAATTAGTTAGTTTCTTATTTATATAGTTAGTTTGTTAATTAGGTAGCTAGTAGTTAGTTAGTAAATTAGTTAATTAATTAGTTAATTAGTTAGATTGTTAGTTAGTTAGTACGTTCGTTAGTTGGTAGGTATGTTGAGAAGTAGCTAGTTAGTTAGTTAGTTAATTTGTTAATTACCTAGTAGTTTGTTAGTTATTTAGTTAGTTAGTTAGTTAGTTAGTTAAAATGTATGTAAGAAGGTAGTTAGTTAGTTAATTAATTAGATAGTTACTTATTTAGTTAGTTCGTTTGTTAGTCAGTTATTTAGTTAGTTAGTCAGTTACTTAGTTAGCTAATAGTTAGTTAGTTCGATAGTTAGTTAATTAGATATTTAATACGTATGTAGGAAGATAGTTAGTTAATTAGTTAGCTATTTAGTTAGTTATCTAGTAGTTAGTTAGTTAGTTAGTTAGTTAGTTAGTTATCTAGTAGTTGTTTAGTTATATAGTTAGTTATATAGTTAGTTATATAGTTAGTTATCTAGTAGTAAGTTAGTTAGTTAGTTGGTTAGTTAGTTAGTTAGTTCGTTAGTTAGTTAGTTAGTAAATATGTATGTAAGAAGGTAGTTAGTTAGTTAGTTAGTTAGTTAGATAGTTAGTAAATTAGTTAGTTAGCTAGTAGTTAGTTAGTTAGTTTAGTTAGTTATTTAGTTATTAGTCAGTTAGATAGTTAGTTAGTTAACTAACTAACTAAATAACTAACGAACTAAATAAATAAATAACTAGTTGACTAACTAACTAACTACTGGCTAACTAACTAACTAACTAACTAAATAACTAACTGGTTAACTAACTAACTTAATACTGGCTAACGAACTAACTAAATAACCAAATAACTAACTCAAGTAACAAATTGATTAACTTATTAACCAACCTAACTAACTAACTAAGTAACTAACTATCTTCCTACATACCTATTAAATAACTCACTAACTAACTAACTAACTTCCTTCCTACAAACCTATTAACTAACTAACTAACTAACTACTACCTAACACACTCAGTAGCTAACTAATTAACTAACTAATTAACTAACTAACTACTGTCCTATTAAATAACTAACTAATTAAGTAACCACCTAACTAATTAAGTAACTAACTAATTATGTAACTAACTAACTAACTTCTAGCTAACTAACTAATTACATAATTAACTACCGAACTAACTTACTAACTACCTTTATACATGCGTATTAAATAACTGACTAACTAACTTCCTAACCAATTAACTAACTCATTAAATAACTAACTAACTAACTTCCTATATACCTATTAACTAACTAACTGAGTAAGTAACTACTAGCTAACAAACTGACTAGCTAACTAACTAACTAACGTATTAACTAACTAACTACCTTCCTACATACCCACTAATTAATTAGGTAACCAACTAACTAATTAATTAACTAACTAACTTACTAACTACTAGCTAACAAGCTAATTAAAAAATTAACTAACTTACTAACTACCTACCTTCATACATACCTATTAAGAAGGTAGTTATCTAGTAGTTAGTTAGTTAGTTTGTTAGTTATTTATTCAGTTATCTAATAGTTAGTTAGTTAGTTAGTTAGTTTGTCAGTAAGTTAGTTAGTTAGTTAGTTAGTTAGTTAATTAGTTAGTTAGTTAGTTAGTCAATATGTATGTAAGAAGGTAGTAACTTAGTTAATTAGTTAATTATCTAGTAGTTAGTTATCTAGTAGTTAGTTAGTTAGTTAGTTAGTTAGTTAGTTAGTATGCAAGAAGGTTGTTAGTTAGTTAGTTAGTTAGATAGTTAGTTAATTAATTAGTTAGTTAGTTAATCAGTTTGTTATTAAGTTAGTTACTTAGTTAGTTAGCTAGCTGTTAGTTAGTTAGTGGGTTAGTTAGTTAATCAATATATATGTATCAAGGTAGTTAGTTAGTTAGTTAGCTAATTAGTTAATTAGTTAGTAGTTAATTAGTTAATTAGTTAGTTAGTTAGTTAGTCAGTTAGTTAGTTAGTTAGTTATCTAGTAGGTAGTTAGTTAGTTAGGTCATCAGTTAGTTATTTATATAGTTAGTTAGTTAGTTGGTTAGTTAGTAGTTAGCAAGTTAGTTATTTATTTATTTAGTTAGTTTGTTAGTTGGCGGGTATGTATGAAGGTATTTAGTTAGTTAGTTAGTTAGTTAGTTAATAGGTATTTAAAAAGATAGTTTGTTAGTAAATTAGTTAGTTAATAGGCATGTAGCAAGATAGTTATTTATCTAGTTAGTTTGTTAATTAGTTAATTAGTTAGTTAGTTATCTAGTAGTTAGTTAGTTAGTCATTTAGTTAGTTAACTAATTAGTTATTTAGTTAGTTAGTTTCTTAGTTATCTAATAGTTAGTTAGTTAGCTAGTTAGTTATTTAGTGAGTTAGATAGTTAGTTAGTTAGTTAGTGGGAAGGTAGTTAGTTAGTTAGTTAGTGGGTATGTAGGAAGGTAGTTATTTTATTAGTTACTTAGTTTGTTAGTTAATTAGATAGTTAATAGGCATGTAGCAAGATAGTTATTTAGCTAGTTAGTTTGTTAATTAGTTAACTTGTTAGTTAGTTATCTAGTAATTAGTTCGTTAGTTATTTAGTTAGTTAACTAATTAGTTATTTAGTTAGTTAGTTAGTTAGTTATCTAGTAGTTAGTTATTTAGTTAGTTAGATAGTTAGTTAGTTAGTTAGTGGGAGGGTAGTTAGGTAGTTAGTTAGTGGGTATGTGGGAAGGTAGTTAGTTAGTTAGTTTGTTAGTTAATTAGATAATTAATAGGCATGTAGGAAGATAGTTATTTAGTTAGTTAGTTAGTTTGTTAATTAGTTAATTAGTTAGTTAGTTATTTAGTTATTTAGTTAGTTAGTTAGTTAGAAACGTAGTTAGTTAGTTAGTTAATAGGTATGTATGACGGTAGTTAGTTAGTAAGTTAGATAGTTAACTAGTTAGTTAGTTAGCTAGTAGTTTGATAGTTAGTTAATTAGTTAATTAGTTAGTCATTTAGTTAGTTAGTTAACTAATATATAGTTAGTTAATTAGTTAATTAATTAGTTAGTTAATTAGTTATTTAGTAAGTCAGTTAGTTAGTGGGTATGTACGAAGGTAGCTAGTTAGTTAGTTAATTAGTTAGTTAGTTAGTTAATTGGTTAGTTATCTAGTTAGTTAGTTGGTTAGTTAAATAGCTAGTAGTTATTTAGTTAGTTATTAATTTAATTATTAAGTGACTTTGTTAGTGGGTATGTAGGAGGGTAGTTAGTAAGTTAGTTAGTTAGTTAGGTAATTAGTAAGTTACTTAGTTAGTTAGTAAGTTAGCTAGTTAGTTAGTTAGTTAGTTAGTTAGTTAATTAGTAAGTTAGTTAGTTAGTTAGTTAGTTAGTCAATATGTATGTAAGAAGGTAGTTAGTTAGTTAGTTAGTTAGTCAATATGTATGTAAGAAGGTAGTTAGTTAGTTAGTTAGTTAATTAGCTAGTAGTTAGTTAGTTAGTTAGTTAGTTAGTTAGTTAGTATGTAAGAAGGTTGTTAGTTAGTTAGTTAGTTAGAAAGGTAGTTAATTATTTAGTTAGTTAGTTAATCAGTTAGTTATTTAGTTAGTCACTTAGTCAGTTAGCTAGCAGTTAGTTAGTTAATCAATATATATGTATCAAGGTAGTTAGTTAGATTGATAGTTAGTTAATTAGTTAGTTTGTTAGTTAATTAGTTAGTTTGTTAGTTAGTCAGTTAGTTAGTTATCTAGTAGTTAGTTAGTTAGTTAGGTCATCAGTTAGTTATTTAGTTAGTTAGTTAGTTAGTTAGCTAGCCAGTAGTTAGCAGGATAGTTATTTATTAAGTTAGTTAGTTAGTTAGTTTGAGGGTATGTAGGAAGGTAGTTAGTTAGTTAGTTAGTTAGTTAATAGGTATTTAAGAAGATAGTTAGTTAGTAAATTAGTTAGTTATTATGTTAGTTATCTAGTAATTAGTTAGTTAGTTATTTTATCAGCTAGCTAGTAGTTAGTTTGTTAGTTAGTTATTTAGTTAGTTAGTTAGTTAGTTATCTAGTAGTTAATTAGTTAGTTATTTAGTTAGTTAACTAGTTAGTTATTTAGTTACTAGTAGTTAGTTAGTAAGCTAGTTAGTTATTTAGTTAGTTAGATAGTTAGTTAGTTAGTTAGTGGGAAGGTAGTTAATTAGTAAGTTAGTGGCTATGTAGGAGAGTAGTTAGTTAGTTAGTTAGTTAGTTAATTGGTATCTAGGAAGATAGTAATTCGGTTATTTAGTTAGTTTGTTAATTAGTTAATTCGTCAGTTAGTTAGTTATTTAGTTAGTTGGATAGTTAGTTAGTGAGTTAGTTAGAAAGGTAGTTAGTTAGTTACTTAATAGGTATGTATGAAGGTAGTTAGTTAGAAAGTTAGTTAGTTAGGTAGCTAGTAGTTTATTAGTTAGTTAGTTAGTTAATTAGTTAGTTATTTAGTTAGTTAGTTAGTTAGTTAGTTAACTAGTAGTTAGTTTGTTAATTAGATAATTAATTAGTTAGTTAGTAAGTTAGTTAGTTAGTGGGTATGTACGAAGGTAGCTAGTTAGTTAGTTAATTTGTTAGTTAGTTAGTTAATTTGTTAGTTAGTTAATTAGTTAGTTATTTAGTTAGTTAGTTGGTTAGTTAAATAACTAGTAGTTATTTAGTTAGTTACTGAGTTAGTGGGTATGTTGGAAGGCAGTTAGTAAGTTAGTTAGTAAGTTAGTTAGTTAATATGTATGTAGGAAGATATTTATTTAGTTAATTAGTTAGTTATTTAGTTAGTTATCTAGTAGTTAGTTAGTTAGATATTTAGTTAG
Source organism: Luzula sylvatica (assembly GCA_946800325.1). Lineage (NCBI taxonomy): Eukaryota > Viridiplantae > Streptophyta > Magnoliopsida > Poales > Juncaceae > Luzula > Luzula sylvatica. The sequence goes on along the minus strand of OX326960.1, from coordinate 12,953,030 downwards.
TTATTTAGTTATCTAGTAGTTAGTTAGTTAGATAGTTAGTTATTTAGTTAGTTAGTTATTTATTCAGTTAGCTAGTAGTTAGTCAATTAGTAAGTTAGTTAGTTAATTTGTTAGTTAATTAGTTACTTAGTTAGTTAGTTAGTCAATATGTATGTAAGAAGGTAGTTAGTTAGTTAGTTAATTAGCTAGTAGTTAGTTAGTTAGTTAGTATGTAAGAAGGTTGTTAGTTAGTTAGTTAGTTGGTTAGTTAGATAGTTAATTAGTTAGTTAGTCAGTTAGTTAGTATGTTAGTTAATCAGTTAGTTATTTAGTTAGTTACTTAGTTAGTTAGCTAGTAGTTAGTTAGTTAGTTAGTTAATCAATATGTATGTATCAAGGTAGTTAGTTAGTTAGTTAGATAGTTAGATAATTAGTTAGTTAGTTAATTAGTTGGTTAGTTAGTTAGTTTGGAAGTTAGTTAGTTATCTAGAAATTAGTTAGTTAGCTAGTTAGTTATTTAGTTAGTTAGATAGTTTGTTAGTTAGTGGGAAGGTAGTTAGTTAGTTAATTAGTGGGTATGTAAGAAGGTAGTCAGTTAGTCAGTTAGTTAGTTAATAGGTATGTAGGAAGATAGTTATTTAGTTAGTTAGTTAATTAGTTAATTTGTTAGTTTGTTAGTTATAGTTAGTAAGTTAGTTAGTTAGTTAGCTAGTAGTTTGTTAGTTAGTTTGTTAATTAGTTTGTTAGTTCCTTAGTCAACTAGTAGTTAGTTAGATAATTAGTTAATAAATTATTTAGTTAATTAGTTAGTTAGTAAGTTAGCTAGTAAGTGGGTACATACGAAGGTAACTAGTTAGTTAGTTAATTTTTTAATTAGTTAGTTAATTAGTTAGTAAGTTAGTTAAGTAGTTAGTTATTTACTTACTTTGTTAGTTAAATAGGTAGTAGTTATTTAGTTAGTTATTTATTTATTTAGTAGGTTACTTAGTTAGTGGGTATGTAGGAAGGTAGTTAGTAAGTAAGTTAGTTAGTTAGTTAGTTAGTTAATATGTATGTAGGAAGATATTTAGTTAGTTAATTAGTTAGTTATTTAGTTAGTTATCTAGATATTTAGTTAGTTATCTAGTAGTTAGTTAGATAGTTAGTTAATTTGTAAGTTATTTAGTTAATTAGTTAGTTAATTGGTTACTTAGTCAGTTAGTTAGTCAATATGTATGTAAGAAGGTAGTTAGTTAGTTAGTTAATTAGCTAGTAGTTAGTTAGTTAGTTAGATAATTAGTTAATTAGTTAGTTAGTCAGTTAGTTAGTTAGTTAGTTAATCAGTTAGTTATTTAGTTAGTTACTTGGTTAGTTAGCTAGTAGTTAGTTAGTTAGTTAATCAATATGTATGTATCAAGGAAGTTAGTTTGCTAGTTAGATAGTTAGTTAATTAGTTAGTTAGTGAATTAGTTAGTTAGTTAGTCAGTTAGTCAGTTAGTTAGTCAGTTATGTAGTAGTTAGTTAGTTAGTTAGGTCATCAGTTAGTTATTTAGTTAGTTAGTTAGTTAGTTAGTTAGTTAGTTAGCTAGTAGTTGGCTGGTTAGTTATTTATTTAGTTAGTTAGTTAGTTAGTTGGTGGGTATGTGGGAATGTAGTTAATTACTTAGTTATTCAGTTAATTGGTATTTAAGAAGATAGTTAGTTAGTAAATTAGTTAGTTACTATGTTTGTTATCTATTAATTAGTTAGTCAGTTATTTTGTCTGCTAGCTAGTCGTTAGTTAGTTAGTTGTCTAGTAGTTAGTTAGTTAGTTATTTAGTTAGTTAACTAGTTAGTTATTTAGTTATCTAGTAGTTAGTTATTTAGATTGTTTGTCATTTAGTTAGATAGATAATTAGTTAGATAGCGGTAAGGCAGTTAGTTAATTAGGAAGTGGGTATGTAGGAAGGTAGTTAGTTAGTTAGGTAGTTAATAGGTATGTAGGAAGATAGTTATTTAGTTATTTAGTTAGTTTGTTAATTAGTTAATTTGTTAGTTAGTTAGTTAGTTAGTTAGTTAATAGGTATGTATGAAGGTAGTTAGTTAGTAAGTTAGTTAGTTAGCTAGTAGTTTGTTAGTTAGTTAATTAATTAGTTAGTTAATTAGTTAGTTAGTAAGTTAGTTAGTTAGTGGGTATGTACGAATGTAGCTAGTTAGTTAGTTAGTTAAATAGCTAGCAGTTATGTAGTTAGTTATTTATTTATTTAGTTAGTTAGTTAGTTAGTTAGTGGGTATGTAGGAAGGCAGTTCGTAAGTTAGTTAGTTAGTTGGTTAGTTAGTTAGTTAGTTGTTAGGTATGTAGGAAGATACTTAGTTAGTTAATTAGTTAGTTATTTAGTTAGTTATCTAGTAGTTAGTTAGTTAGTTAGTTAGTTGGTTAGTTATTTATTCAGTTAGATAGTAGTTAGTTAGTTAGTTAGTTAGTAAGTTAGTTAGTTCGTTAATTAGTTAGTTAGTTGGTTGGTTAGTCATTATGTATGTAAGAAGGTAGTTAGGTTAGTTAGTTAGTTAGTTAGTTAGTTAGTTAGTTAGTTAGTTAGTTAATTAGCTAGTAGTTAGTATGTAAGAGGGTTGTTAGTTTGTTATCTAGTTAGATAGTTAGTTAATTTGTAAGTTAGTTAGTTAGTTAATCAGTTAGTTATTTAGTTAGTTACTTAGTTAGCTAGCTAGTAGTTAGTTAGTTAGTGAGTGAGTTAGTTAATAAATATGTATGTATCAAGGTAGTTAGTTAGTTAGTTAGATAGTTAGTTAATTAGTTAGTTATTTAATTAGTTAGGTAGTTAGTTAGTCAGTCAGTTAGTTAGTTATCTAGTAGTTAGTTAGTTAGTTAGGTCATCAATTAGCTATTTAGTTTGTTAGTTAGATAGTTAGTTAGCTAGTAGTTAGCTGGTTGGTCATTTATTTATTTAGTTAGTTAGTTCGTTGGTGGGTATGTCGGAAGGTAGTAAGTTAGTTAGTTAGTTCATAGGTATTTAAGAAGATAGTTAGTTAGTAAATTAGTTAGTTATTATGTTAGTTATCTAGTAGTTAGTTAGTTAGTTAGTTAGTTAGTATGTTAGAAGGTTGTTAGTTAGTTAGTTAGTTAGAAAGGCTGTTAATTATTTAGTTAGTTATTTAGTTTGTCACTTAGTCAGTTAGCTAGCAGTTAGTTAGTTAATCAATATATATGTATCAAGGTAGTTAGTTAGTTAGATTGATAGTTAGTTAATTAGTTAGTTTGTTAGTTAATTAGTTAGTTTGTTAGTTAGTCAGTTAGTTAGTTATCTAGTAGCTAGTTAGTTAGTTAGGTCATGAGTTAGTTATTTAGTTAGTTAGTTAGTTAGTTAGCTAGCTAGTAGTTAGCAGGATAGTTATTTATTAAGTTAGTTAGTTAGTTAGTTTGAGGGTATGTAGGAAGGTAGGTAGTTAGTTAGTTAGTTAGTTAGTTAATAGGTATTTAAGAAGATAGTTAGTTAGTAAATTAGTTAGTTATTATGTTAGTTATCTAGTAATTAGTTAGTTAGTTATTTTATCAGCTAGCTAGTAGTTAGTTTGTCAGTTAGTTATTTAGTTAGTTAGTTAGTTAGTTATCTAGTAGTTAATTAGTTAGTTATTTAGTTAGTTAACTAGTTAGTTATTTAGTTCCTAGTAGTTAGTTAGTAAGCTAGTTAGTTATTTAGTTAGTTAGATAGTTAGTTAGTTAGTTAGTGGGAAGGTAGTTAATTAGTAAGTTAGTTGGTATGTAGGAAAGTAGTTAGTTATTTAGTTAGTTAGTTAATTGGTATCTAGGAAGATAGTAATTCTGTTATTTAGTTAGTTTGTTAATTAGTTAATTTGTCAGTTAGTTAGTCATTTAGTTTGTTGGATAGTTAGTTAGTGAGTTAGTTAGAAAGGTAGTTAGTTAGTTAGTTAATTGGTATGTATGAAGGTAGTTAGTTAGAAAGTAAGTTAGTTAGTTAGCTAGTAGTTTATTAGTTAGTTAGTTAGTTAATTAGTTAGTTATTTAGTTAGTTAGTTAGTTAGTTAACTTGTAGTTAGTTTGTTAATTAGATAATTAATTACTTAGTTAGTAAGTTAGTTAGTTAGTGGGTATGTACGAATGTAGCTAGTTAGTTAGTTAATTTGTTAGTTAGTTAGTTAATTAGTTAGTTAGTTAATTAGTTAGTTATTTAGTTAGTTAGTTGGTTAGTTAAATAGCTAGTAGTTATTTAGTTAGTCACTGAGTTAGTGGGTATGTAGGAAGGCAGTTAGTAAGTTAGTTAGTAAGTTAGTTAGTTAACATGTATGTAGGACGATATTTATTTAGTTAATTAGTTAGTTATTTAGTTAGTTATCTAGTAGTTAGTTAGTTAGTTAGTTATTTAGTTAGTCAACTAGTTAGTTATTTAGTTATCTAGTAGTTAGTTAGTTAGATAGTTAGTTATTTAGTTAGTTAGTTATTTATTCAGTTAGCTAGTAGTTAGTCAATTAGTAAGTTAGTTAGTTAATTAGTTAGTTAATTAGTTACTTAGTTAGTTAGTTAGTCTATATGTATGTAAGAAGGTAGTTAGTTAGTTAGTTAATTAGCTAGTAGTTAGTTAGTTAGTTAGTACGTAAGAATGTTGTTAGTTAGTTAGTTAGTTAGATAGTTAATTAGTTAGTTAGTCAGTTAGTTAGTTTGTTAGTTAATCAGTTAGTTATTTAGTTAGTTACTTAGTTAGTTAGCTAGTAGTTAGTTAGTTAGTTAGTTAGTTTATCAATATGTATGTATCAAGGTAGTTAGTTAGTTAGTTAGATAGTTAGATAATTAGTTAGTTAGTTGGTTAGTTAGTTAGTTTGGTAGTTAGTTAGTTATCTAGAAGTTAGTTAGTTAGCTAGTTAGTTATTTAGTTAGTTAGATAGTTAGTTAGTTAGTGGGAAGGTAGTTAGTTAGTTAGTTAGTGGGTATGTAGGAAGGTAGTTAGTTAGTCAGTTAGTTAGTTAATAGGTATGTAGGAAGATAGTTATTTAGTTAGTTAGTTAGTTAATTAGTTAATTTGTTAGTTTGTTAGTTATAGTTAGTAAGTTAGTTAGTTAACTAGTTAGTTAGTTTGTTTGTTAATTAGTTTGTTAATTAGTTTGTTAGTTCATTAGTCAACTAGTAGTTAGTTAGATAATTAGTTAATAAATTATTTAGTTAATTAGTTAGTTAGTAAGTTAGTTAGTAAGTGGGTACGTACCAAGGTAACTAGTTAGTTAGTTAATTAGTTAGTAAGTTAGTTAAGTAGTTAGTTATTTATTTAGTTAGTTAGTTAAATAGGTAGTAGTTATTTAGTTAGTTATTTATTTATTTAGTAGGTTACTTAGTTAGTGGGTATGTAGGAAGGTAGTTAGTAAGTATGTTAGTTAGTTAGTTAGTTATATAATATGTATGTAGGAAGATATTTAGTTAGTTAATTAATTAGTTATTTAGTTAGTTATCTAGATATTTAGTTAGTTATCTAGTAGTTAGTAAGTTATCTAGTAGTTAGTTAGATAGTTAGTTAATTTGTAAGTTAGTTAGTTAATTAGTTAGTTAATTGGTTACTTAGTCAGTTAGTTAGTCAATATGTATGTAAGAAGGTAGTTAGTTAGTTAGTTAATTAGCTAGTAGTTAGTTTGTTAGTTTGTTAGTTAGTTAGATAATTAGTTAATTAGTTAGTTAGTCAGTTAGTTAGTTAGTTAGTTAATCAGTTAGTTATTTAGTTAGTTACTTAGTTAGTTAGCTAGTAGTTAGTTAGTTAGTTAATCAATATGCATGTATCAAGGAAGTTAGTTTGTTAGTTAGATAGTTAGTTAATTAGTTAGTTAGTGAATTAGTTAGTTAGTTAGTCAGCTAGTCAGTTAGTTAGTCAGTTATCTAGTAGTTAGTTAGTTAGTTAGGTCATCGGTTAGTTATTTAGTTAGTTAGTTAGTTAGTTAGTTAGTTAGTTAGCTAGTAGTTGGCTGGTTAGTTATTTATTTAGTTAGTTAGTTAGTTAGTTGGTGGGTATGTGGGAATGTAGTTAGTTAGTTAGTTATTCAGTTAATTGGTATTTAAGAAGATAGTTAGTTAGTAAATTAGTTAGTTACTATGTTTGTTATCTATTAATTAGTTAGTCAGTTATTTTGTCTGCTAGCTAGTCGTTAGTTAGTTAGTTATCTAGTAGTTAGTTAGTTAGTTATTTAGTTAGTTAACTAGTTAGTTATTTAGTTATCTAGTAGTTAGTTATTTAGATTGTTTGTCATTTAGTTAGATAGATAATTAGTTAGTTAGCGGTAAGGCAGTTAGTTAATTAGTAAGTGGGTATGTAGGAAGGTAGTTAGTTAGTTAGGTAGTTAATAGGTATGTAGGAAGATAGTTATTTAGTTATTTAGTTAGTTTGTTAATTAGTTAATTTTTTTGTTAGTTAGTTAGTTAGTTAGTTAGTTAATAGGTATGTATGAAGGTAGTTAGTTAGTAAGTTAGTTAGTTAGCTAGTAGTTTGTTAGTTAGTTAGTTAATTAGTTAGTAAGTTAGTTAGTTAGTTAGTTATTTAACTAGTAGTTAGTTAGATAATTAGTTAATTAATTATTTAGTTAATTAGTTAGTTAGTAAGTTAGTTAGTTAGTTAGTGGGTATGTACGAAGGTTGCTAGTTAGTTAGTTAGTTAAATAGCTAGCAGTTATGTAGTTAGTTATTTATTTATTTATTTAGTTAGTTAGTTAGTTAGTGGGTCTGTAGGAAGGTAGTTCGTAAGTTAGTTAGTTAGTTGGTTAGTTAGTTAGTTAGTTGTTAGGTATGTAGGAAGACACTTAGTTAGTTAATTAGTTAGTTATTTAGTTAGTCATCTAGTAGTTAGTTAGTTAGTTAGTTAGTTAGTTAGTTAGTTATTTATTCAGTTAGATAGTAGTTAGTTAGTTAGTTAGTTAGTTAGTTAGTAAGTTAGTTAGTTTGTTAATTAGTTAGTTAGTTGGTTGGTTAGTCATTATGTATGTAAGAAGGTAGTTAGTTAGTTAGTTAGTTAGTTAGTTAGTTAATTAATTAGCTAGTAGTTAGTATATAAGAGGGTTGTTAGTTTGTTATCTAGTCAGATAGTTAGTTAATTTGTAAGTTAGTTAGTTAGTTAATCAGTTAGTTATTTAGTTAGTTACTTAGTTAGCTAGCTAGTAGTTAGTTAGTTAGTGAGTTAGTTAGTTAATAAATATGTATGTATCAAGGTAGTTAGTTAGTTAGTTAGATAGTTAGTTAATTAGTTAGTTATTTAATTAGTTAGTTAGTTAGTTAGTCGGTCAGTTAGTTAGTTATCTAGTAGTTAGTTAGTTAGTTAGGTCATCAATTAGCTATTTAGTTTGTTAGTTAGATAGTTAGTTAGCTAGTAGTTAGCTGGTTGGTCATTTATTTATTTAGTTAGTTAGTTCGTTGGTGGGTATGTAGGAAGGTAGTAAGTTAGTTAGTTAGTTCATAGGTATTTAAGAAGATAGTTAGTTAGTAAATTAGTTAGTTATTATGTTAGTTATCTAGTAGTTAGTTAGTTAGTTATTTTGTCAGCTAGCTAGTAGTTAGTTAGTTAGTAGCTCGTTAGTTAGTTATTTAGTTAACTATTTAGTTATTTAGTTAGTTAGTTTGTTAGTTATCCAGTAGTTAGTTAGTTAGCTAGTTAGTTATTTATTTAGTTAGATAAATAGTTAGTCAGTTAGTGGGAAGGTAGTTTGTTAGTTAGTTAGTGGGTATGTAGGAAGGTAGTTAGTTAGTTAGTTAATAGGTGTATGTACGAAGATAGTTATTTAGTTTGTTTGTAAATTAGGTAATTAGTTAGTTAGTTAGTTATTTAGTTATTTAGTTAGTTAGCTAGTTTGTTAGTTAGTTAGTTAGTTAGAAAGGTAGTTAGTTTGTTAGTTAATAGGTATGTATGAAGGTAGTTCGTTAGAAAGTTAGTTAGTTAACTAGTTAGTTAGTTATTTAGCTAGTAGTTAGTTAGTTAGTTAGTTAGTTAATTAGTTACTTATTTAGTTAGTTAGTTAGTTAGTTAATTGGTTCATTAATTAGTTATTTAATTAGTTAGTTAGTAAGTTCAAGACGATAAACAAGTGAACGGTCATCGACTCAAGCACTACCACGCAAACTTCGAAACCGGGTGGATGGAGGAGCAATCTCTAAAGCCCAACGACACCTCACAATGATGAGCTCGGCCAAGTCGAGCTCAAGACGATAAACAAGAGCGCTAGCGAGGGAGGCACGCCCACGCATCAAAGGTTGTATCTCTCTATTATCCCTCTTTTTGGAATTTTCGATTTGTTATACTTGAGGACAAGTATTCTCTATGTGTGGGGGGGTAACATACAATCTTTGACCTGTATGAGCCCAATTAAAAATTTAAAAAAAGCAGGGAAAATTGAAATTTTTTGATCTGGCCAGCAACTCCGTTGTAACGGACCTCAATGTCCGTTATAACGGACTGTACAGAAATTTAAAAATTTGACTGGCGCCAAGAGTTACGTTGTAACGGAAGAGTATTGCGTTGTAACGGAGAGCCCTCTAAATTCAATTCTCATTCTACGGCTAGTACTCCGTTACGACGGAATACAACTTCGTTACAACGGACCAAAAATAGCGTTGCAACGGACATGAAAAAACACAGTAAATTACGTTGCAACGGTAAATACCCAAAATTTGCCAGAACTATGTCCGTAGTAACGGACCTCAATGTCCGTTGTAACGGACTTTAACTGCGTTATAACGGAATAGTTTCTGGCAAGTTTTCTCTATTAATTGAAATTTTCGAACATTTAACATTATTTTTTGAACCTGAGTATCAAGAATAAATAAGTCAAGCAATAAATGCATAGAAAGATTTTTCTCCACTTCATTGAATTAAAATTGCTGGTTTTTAAACGAATTTTCACCGAACCACCATTTCTACTCTCAAAATTCTAATTTTACATAATATTTGAAGAATTGTGGTTGAAATCTTTAAGAGATTCTTTCGGGGATTCAAGCCCTAATCAATATTTTCACAAATTAATGAGTTTTTGACAATTTGATCGATCCTCGATTTACATGACACACCATTTTCAATAAATAAACCCATTTTGAACTTGGAATTTCTAAAAAGTTTTGTTTGAACCAATTTAGTAAGTTTTGCTTAAATCTAAAATTTGACAATTTGCACTTAAAGGATCCGACCGTTCATGGGGATTCGAAATTACACTAACGGGAACCAATTTGCGCTCAAAGCTTGATTCGATGAGCTCATGCACCTTGATTAAGTAATGAGTGGTGTGAGTCATGACCACTTGTTGGCTAAAGGGGTGCATGAGTCGTAGTAAACCAAAGTAGCCGGTTCTTGGTGTGAGTCATGATCAAGAGTCGATGCGAAAAAGTTTTCTACAATCTCGGATTAAAGCGCTTTCGATTGTCGAGTCCGTGCGATTGATTAAGTAATGAGTGGTGTGAGTCATGACCACATGTTGGCTAAAGATTGCACGGATCCACGGGGTTTTACTAAGTAATGAGTGGTGTGAGTCATGACCACTTGTTATCCCAAAGGACACACATGGGGACCATCGAAAGCAATAACGAACAAAAGAAAAAAAGAACAAAAGAAAAGAAGAAAAGAAATAAAAAAGAATAAAAAGGAAAGAAAAAGAGTTCAAAAATCGAGCGCAAATTGGGAAAATTTAGTAGAAATCGAAGATGAACCAAGTACTAACGTACCGAACGGTTTAAAAGTGACAATTTACATTTAAGAAACGATTTTTGCAAAACGGAAAAATTGGTTTTCATTAATACTTTTTCATGAAGATCCTTGTGAATTGTGGAGTGAAAAGAATTGAATGATGGTGTTTAATCATCTTTTTCGATTGAGATCATTTGCTCTAGTAACTCTTCGAATTTGTGCAATTTATTAAAATAGATTCTATATTTGATCAACCTATATCTTTCTAAATATTTGTAATCATTATGAAATGAGAGTAAACCAATTTGCCTTGGGAAATTAGTTTCGAACCAACAATATAACTTCAACAAAATCCTATGCAATTCTCTCTTATGCTTGACTTTTATATTCCAATTGATCGAGGACGATCAAGGATTTAAGTGTGGGGGTATTTGATGTGAGGCAAATAAGGCACAAATTTAATACTTAATTTGGGGTTTTTAGCCTTTGTGAAGAACAATTCTTTATACTTTATTAATCATATTTGAGATAGCATGAATAATTCTTCACTAAATGTGTTTTATTTCTTAATCATAGGTATTAGAAGGAATTTCTGGGAATTTGGAGAGTGTAGTTGTCTCCAACACGTCGAGAGGAGTGAAAACGATATATTACATCGATATATTCGGTACATGAATGAGACGGGAGGCAAACAATTATCATGATGAAAACTTACACAAAAGTTTACACGAAAACCACTCAAACCTTAGCCCTTATCCAGCCCACCTACCTTTGGTGGAAATTACCTCATTACCCTCAATCCTCTTCACCAACTCGTGGCCAATAAGAAGACTCCGTGAGTGCTATAAATAAGACAACAAGGGCCACGAGTTTGTTACGCTCTTTTTACCCTTTTCACACTTCTTCACTCTCTTTTTCTCCCTCTCTCTTCCAAGCACAATCAAGAACCTTCAAGATACTTCAAGATCAATCAAGAAAAATCTCTCAAGGACTAGTCGAGACAAGGGAGCTCATCCCTTCGACGAATCCTTCTCATCCTTCGAAGTTCGGGCCGTGACAAGGAGCTATTCCCTACGGTGGATTTGAGAAGAAGTGCCGTGACTCGATCCGCGTTTCTTCGAAGTGATTGCGATCCGTGACTCGGAGCTTCATCCTTTCGGTACAATCCATCACTCTCGAGACAAGGAGCAAGGATCTTTCGGTGCGAGGCAAGGAGACAAGGAGCTTCACTTCGAGGCTTTCTCAACTAGGTGTACTCCTTTTCAATTACTTGATTAATTGTTGTTTGATTGGATTTTGTTGTGTAAAGAATTCTCGGTTTAACGAATCTTTAGTTCTTGTTACTTGAATCAAATCTTTGTTAGTGCTTTTACTTGATCTCTTACTTTTAATTACTGCCTTGAACTTAGTTTAAATCTCCCTTAATTCAATCTCAAATCAACCCTCAAATTGAATCCTCAATTCAAATTACAAATTCGAAATCCAGAACAAGTTCCGTTATAACGGAACCCAACTTGCGTTGTAACGGACGTTTCGGTTTGTACCTGACTTTCAGTCTGTTGGTACACCGTTATAACCCACTTTACTTCCGTTGTAACGGACTAGTGAGGAAAGACATTCATTAGCACTCATACTAGTGCGTTGTAACGGACATACTAGTTCGTTGTAACGGATCAACCAATCCGTTATAACGCTACCTCTGTCCGTTGTAACGGACTATCTCTTTCCGTTATAATGAACCTTTCTCCGTTGTAACGGACGTTGGTATCAATCTCTACGTTAGACATAACCCTAATGTCCGTTGTAACGGAACTTGATTCCGTTGTAACAGACTATCTTCTGTGAATTTTCTTTGTTATTTCTCATCCATTTTGATCCAAATTTTGACGCAATTGCTCCCCGAGGAACGAATCTATACATTTGCCACTGTACAAACTTAGATTACAAATTTTGTTGATTGTTCGGGGTTTTAACACAACGACATAAAACACGCCAAAAACCCGCTCATCACTAACTAATAAACTACTAGCTAACTAACTAACTAACTTTCTAACAAACTACCTTCATACATACTTATTAACTAACTAACTAACTAACTACCTTTCTAAGTAACTAACTCACTAACTCACTAACTAACTAACAAACTAAATAACTAACTAACTGACAAATTAACAAATTAACAAACTAACTAAATAACCGAATAACTATCTTCCTAGATACCTAGTAATGAAGGTAGTGGTACGGTTGGATGAAGTGGTTGTTCAAGTGGCTGTTCGAATTAGGAAGAATTTTGATGGAAGTAAAAGTAGTTCAAGCGGTGACTCGAATGAGAAAGGATTACGATAAAAGTAGTGGTTGTTGAAGTGGTTGTCGAATGAGACTGCATTATGGTGGAAGTAGTGGTGGTGGAAGTGTTGGGTCGAAATTCTTCTTTTGTACGAATGGCCCTCGAAAGGCGTAGGAGTGGATTTTCCAAGGGCGAACAAGACTTTTTAAGTGATCGATGATGCTGAAAAGGTGAAGTTTGTTGTTTCGTTCATGATGGACATAATGCAGACTATTTGTGTCCTCCGTGAAGAGGGTGTCGTTTGATGGTAAGGTTAGCTGGAGAGATTTTCTGGATGCGCTGAATGAAATATATGATTCATATTTATTAAGAGCGAAAAATTGTCGAAGTTTGTTCGGGACTTATGCCTGGAAATAAATGTCAATAGTTGTGTGAATATTGTTCACAAAGCAGTATTGACGGAATGAAAAAATGAGGAGTTCAAGCGACACAAGATGAGTATGAAGAATGGATAGAGCTAAAAGAAGTAAGTTTGCGAGTACTTCAAATTTGAAGATGCACAAGTCTATCCAAATGAGGAGGAATTATGTGAGTGGATCACAACTAAAAAATTCAAGCTAATGCATGAAGAAGAAGCAGAAATTGTAGAAGCAAATTTGAAGAAAATTGATGGAGTTTAAATTGGAAGCGGACTCGTAGTGAAGCTTTAAGGAGTTGGAGAAGATGTTAATAATTTTTCAGGAGAAAATGGTTTTGTAGTATGTATTGATGCGTATGGATGTTCACCTATCTAAAATGGATTTTTGTTTGCTTGAAGGAGTTGGTTGATGCGTGTAAGAAACAACACGATCCACTTTTTGAAGGGATAGTGAACAAAAGCTCATGATTCTAATGCAAGATGGAGAGACGGTATTGGAGAAAGAGGGTATTTTAGTGAAGTATCACAATTTGCACTGTGTGATGTAAGAAGTGAGTGTAAGAAAGTGCGGAGATATGTCCGGAATTTATACTTAGACAAAATGGGTTGAGTGTGTGTTTCTCAGTGCATTAGATGAGATGGATGTCGAGTGTGCCCTTTAATGTCTAGTAGAAGTGTGAATGACGTGGAGTGTGTGTTGTTTTGTACAGTAGTTAGCCAAATGTAGTGGACAAAGAAGTATGGGCGCAATGTGATTTTTAGAAGCTGAAGTAGTGTGAGACGAGGATGGAGAGTGTAAAGAGGCAAGTGATGGAAATTTGCGAGTTCTTGAAGCCTCTTGGTAGAAAGTAGAAGAAGTGTGTGGAAATGAAGAAGGAGTCATGTGGGATGATTTCAACCTAGTCGATCTAACCAATATTGTTGTAGCCGGAATGGACATTGGTGGAGGAATTTCCCGGTTGGCCAGCGAGTATGTTAGTATTGTTATAACTCGGGAACGACTCGAGAGAATGCATGAAGAAAAGGTCGAGGATAACTTGCAATGCATTTGTGGTTTGTGTTGGAGTTTAAGGAAGAAGAAGTATGCGAAACAAAACAAATGCGATTTTTGGATTGAGATTCGGAGTGTTTGGTGAAGGTATTTTATTGGATCGTGTAGAAATTGGCGAGATTGAGAGTAAGTTTTTAGTTAGTTAGTTAATCAGTTAATCAATAAGTTATTTAGTTAGTTAGTTAGTTAACTAGTAGTTAGTTAGTTAGTGAGTTAGTTAGTTAATCAATATGTATGTATCAAGGTAGTTAGTTAGTTAATTAGTTAGTTAGTTAATTAGTTAGTTAGTTAGTTTGTCAGTTAGTTAGTTAGATATCTTGTAGTTAGTTAGTTAGTTAGGTCATCAGTTAGTTATTTATTTAGTTAGTTAGTTAGTTAGCTAGTAGTTAGCTAGTTAGTGATTTAGTTAGTTAGTTAGTTAGTTAGTTAATTAGTTAATTAATTAGTTAGTTAGTAAGTTAGTTAGTTAGTGGGTATGTACGAAGGCAGCTAGTTCGTTAGTTAATTTGTTAGTTAGTTAGTTAATCAGTTAGTTAGTTAGTTAGTTAATTAGTTAGTTATTTATTTATTTAGTCAGTTAGTTAAATAGCTAGTAGTTATTTAGATAGTTATTTATTTATTTAGTTTGTAACTTAGTTAGTGGGTATGTAGGAAGGTAGTTGGTAAGTTAGTTAGTTAGTTAATATGTATGTCGGAAGATTGATAGTTTGTTAATTAGTTAGTTATTTAGTTAGTTATCTAGTAGTTAGTTAGTTAGTAAGTTAGTTAGTTTGTTAGTTAGTTAATTAGTTAGTTAGTCAATGTGTATGTGAGAGGATAGTTAATTAGTTAGTTAGTTAGTTAATTATCTGGTTAGTTAGTTAGTTAGTTAGTTAGTTTGTTAGTTAGTTAGTTAGTTAGTTAGTAAATCAGTTAGTTCTTTAGTTAGTTAGTTAGTTAGTTAGCTAGTAGTTAGTTAGTTAGTGAGTTCGTTAGTTAATCAATATGTATGTATCAAGGTAGTTAATTTGTTAGTTAGATAGTTAGTTATTTAGTTAGTTAGTTCATTAGTTAGCTAGTTAGTTAGTCAGTTAGTTAGTTAGTTATCATGTAGTTAGTTAGTTAGTTAGGTCATCAGTTATTTATTTATTTAGTTAGTTAGTTAGTTTGCAAGTAGTTAGCTAGTTAGTGATTTAGTTAGTTAGTTAGTTAGTCCGTTAGTGGGTATGTAGGAAGGTAGTTAGCTAGTTAGTTAGTAAATTAATAGGTATTTAAGAAGATAGTTAGTTAGTAAATTAATAGGTATTTAAGAAGATAGTTAGTTAGTTATTTAGTTAGTTATTTAGTTAGTTATTTAGTTAGTTATCTAGTAGTTAGTTAGTTATTTATTCAGTTAGCTAGTAGTTAGTTATTTAGTAAGTTAGTTAGTTAATTAGTTAGTTAATTAGTTAGTTAGTTAGTTAGTTAATTAGTCAATATGTATGTAAGAAGGTAGTTAGTTAGTTAGTTATTTAGCTAGTAGTTAGTTAGTTAGTTAGTATGTAAGAAGGTCGTTACTTAGTTAGTTAGTTAGATAGTTAGTTAATTAGTAGGTTAGTTAGTTAGTTAGTTAGTTAATCAGTTAGTTATTTTGTTAGTTACTTAGTTAGTTAGCTCGTAGTTAGTTAGTTAGTTAGTTAGTTAGTTAGTTGATCTATATGTATGTATCAAGGTAGTTAGTTAGTTAGTTAGATAGTTAGTTAATTAGTTAGTTAGTGAATTAATTAGTTAGTTAGTTAGTTATCTAGTAGTTAGTTAGTTAGTTAGGTCATCAGTTAGTTATTTAGTTAGTTAGTTAGTTGGTTAGTTAGTTAGTAGTTAGCTGGTTAGTTATTTATTTAGTTAGTTAGTTAGTTAGTTGGTGGGTATGTGGGAATGTAGTTAGTTAGTTAGTTATTTTGTTAATTGGTATTTAAAAAGATAGTTAGTTAGTAAATTAGTTAGTTATTATGTTTGTTATCTATTAATTAGTTAGTTAGTTATTTTGTCAGCTAGCTAGTAGTTAGTTAGTTAGTTAGTTAGTTAGTTATCTAGTAGTTAGTTAGTTAGTTATTTAGTTAGTTAACTAGTTATCTAGTAGTTAGTTAGTTAGATAGTTAGTTATTTAGTTAGATAGATAGTTAGTTAGTTAGCGGTAAGGTAGTTAGTTAGTTAGTAAGTGGGTATGTAGGAAGGTAGTAGTTAGTTAGTTAGTTTGCTAGTTAGCTAGTCAATAGGTATGTAGGAAGATAGTTATTTAGTCATTTTGTTAATTAGTTAATTAGTTAGTTAGTTAGTTAGTTAGTTAGTTAATATGTATTTATGAAGGTAGTTAGTTATTAAGTTAGTTAGTTAACTAGTTAGTTAGTTAGCTAGTAGTTTGTTAGTTAGTCAGTTAATTAGTTAGTTAGTTATTTAGTTAGTTAGTTAGTTAGTTAGTCATTTAACTAGTAGTTAGTTACATTATTAGTTAATTAATTAGTTAGTTAATTAGTTAGTTTGTAAGTTAGTTTGTAAGTGGGTATGTACGAAGGTAGCTAGTTAGTCAATTAGTTAGTTAGTTAGTTAATTAGTTAGTTATTTATTTAGTTAGTTAGTTAGTTAAATAGCTAGTAGTTATGTAGTTAGTTAGTTATTTATTTATTTAGTTAGTTACTTAGTTAGTGGGTATGTAGGAAGGTAGTTAGTAAGTTAGTTAGTTAGTTAGTTAGTTAGTTAGTTAGTTAGTTAGTTAGTTAGTTAGTTAGTGAGTTTGTAGGAAGGTAGTCAGTTAATTAGTTTGTTAGTAGTTAGCTAAGGTATGTATGAAGGTAGGTAAGTTAGTTAATTATTTAGTTAGTTAGTTAACTAGTTAGTTATTTAGTAAGTTAGTTACTTAATGAGTACGTAGGAAGATAGATAGTTAGTAAATTAGTTAGTTAGTTATTTATCTAGTAGTTAGTGAATTAGTAAGTTAGTTAGTTAATTAGTTAATTAATTAGTTAGTTAGTTAGTTAGTTAGTGAGTTAGTTAGTTAGTTAATATGTATGTAAGAAGGTAGTTAGTTAGTTAGTTAGTTAGTTAGTTAGTTAGTTTCATAGTTAGTTAATTAGTTAGTTAGGTATTAGTTAGTTAGTCTGTATGTAGGATGGTAGTTAGTTAGTTGGTTGGTTAGTCAATTAGTTAGTTATTTAGTTAGCTAGTTAGATATTATATATGTAGGAAGACAATTAGTTAGTTAGTTAGTTAGATAAATACTAGTTAATAGGTACGCAGGAAGACAATAAGTCAGTTAGTTAGTTAGTCAATTAGTCGATTAGTTAGATACTAGTTAATTAGTCACTTAGTTAGTTATTTAGTTAGTGAGTTTGTAGGAAGGTAGTTAGTTAATTAATTAGTTAGGTAGTTCGCTATTTAATTACTTTATAGGTATGTATGATGGTAGTTAGTTAGTTAGTTAATTAGTTAGTTAGTTATTTAGTTAGTTTGTTAGTTAGCTAGTAGTTAGTTAGTTAGTTAGTTAGTTAGCTAGTAGTTAGTTAGTTAGTTAGTTGGCTAGTTAGTTAGTTAGTTAGCTTGCTAGCTAGTAGTTAGTTAGTTAGTTAGTTAGTGAGTTTGTAGGAAGGTAGTTAGTTAATTAATTAGTTAGGTAGTTCGCTATTTAATTACTTTATAGGTATGTATGATGGTAGTTAGTTAGTTAGTTAATTAGTTAGTTAGTTATTTAGTTAGTTTGTTAGTTAGCTAGTAGTTAGTTAGTTAGTTAGTTAGTTAGCTAGTAGTTAGTTAGTTAGTTAGTTGGCTAGTTAGTTAGTTAGTTAGCTTGCTAGCTAGTAGTTAGTTAGTTAGTTAGTTAGTTTGTTTGTTAGTACGTATGTAGGAAGGTAGTTAGTTAGTTAGCTGGTTAGTTAGTTAGTTAGCTAGTAGTTAGTTAGTTAGTTAGTTAGTTAGTTAGTTAGTATGCAAGAAGGTTGTTAGTTAGTTAGTTAGTTAGATAGTTAGTTAATTAGTTAGTTAGTTAGTTAATCAGTTAGTTATTTAGTTAGTTACTTAGTTAGTTAGCTAGTAGTTAGTTAGTGGGTTAGTTAGTTAATCAATATATATGTATCCAGGTAGTTAGTTAGTTAGTTAGATAGTTAGTTAATTAGTTAGTTAGTTAGTTCATTAGTTAGTTGGCTAGTTAGTTAGTTAGTTAGCTTGTAAGCTAGTAGTTAGTTAGTTAGTTAGTTAGTTAGTTAGTTAGTTAGCTGGTTAGTTAGTTAGTTAGTTAGTTAGTAGGTATGTAGGAAGGTAGTTAGTTAGTTAGCTGGTTAGTTAGTTAGTTAGCTAGTAGTTAGTTAGTTAGTCAATTAGTTAGTAAGTAAGTAAGTAAGTTAGTCAGTTATTTAGTTAGTTAGTGGGGTATGTAGGAAAGGTAGCTAGTTAGTTACTTAGTTAACTAGTTTGTTAGTTAGTTAGATAGTAGTTAGTTAGTTAGTTAGTTAGTCTGTTAGTAAGTTAGATAGTAAGTTAGTTAGTTAGTTAGTTAGTAAGTATGATCGTTAGTTAGTGGGTCTGTAGGAATGTAGCTAGCTAGCTAGTTAGTTAGTTAGTTAGCTAGTAGTAAGTTAGTTACAAAGTTAATTAGTTAGTTAGTGAGTTAATCAGTTAGTTAGTTTGTTAATTAGTTATTTAGTTAGATAGTTAGTTAACTAGTTAGTTAGTTAATTAGTTAATTAATTAGTTAGTTAATTAGTTAGTTAGTTAGTTAGTTAGTTAATGGGTATGTACGAAGGTAGCCAGTTAGTTAGTTCATTTGTTAGTTAGTTAGTTAATCAGTTAGTTAGTTAGTTAGTTAATTAGTTAGTTATTTATTTATTTAGTTATTTATTTATTTATTTATTTATTTAGATAGTTATTTATTTATTTAGTTTGTAACTTAGTTAGTTAATTAGTTAGTTAGTCAATATGTATGTGAGATGGTAGTTAGTTAGTTAGTTAATTATCTAGTAGTTAGTTAGTTAGTTCATTAGTTAGTTAGTTAGTTAGTTAATCAGTTAGTTATTTAGTTAGTTAGTTAGTTATCTAGTAGTTAGTTAGTTAGTGAGTTGGTTAGTTAATCAATGTGTATGTATCAAGGTAGTTAGATAGTTAGTTAGATAGTTAGTTAATTAGTTAGTTAGTTAATTAGTTAGTTAGTTAGTTAGTCAGTTAGTTAGTTAGTTATCTTGTAGTTAGTTAGTTAGTTAGGTCATCTGTTAGTTATTTATTTAGTTAGTTAGTTAGTTAGCTAGTAGTTAGCTAGTTAGTGATTTAGTTAGTTAGTTAGTCAGTTAGTTAGTTGGTGGGTATGTAGGAAGGTAGTTAACTAGTTAGTTAGTAAATTAATAGGTATTTAAGAAGATAGTTACTAAATTAGTTAGTTATTTTGTTAGTTATCTAGTAATTAGTTAGTTAGTTATTTTGTCAGCTAGCTAGTAGTTAGTTAGTTATTTAGTTAGTTAGTTAGTTATCTAGTAGTTAGTTAGTTATTTAGTTAGTTAACTAGTTAGTTATTTAGTTAGTTAACTAGTTAGTTATTTAGTTAGTTAACTAGTTAGTTATTTAGTTAGTTAGTTTGTTAGTTATCTAGTGGTTAGTTAGTTAACTAGTTAGTTATTTTGGTAGTTAGATAGTTAGTTAGTTAGTTAGTTAGTTAGTGGGTATGTAGGAAGATAGTTATTTAGTTATTTAGTTAATTTGTTAATTAGTTAGTCACTTAGTTATTTAGTTATTTAGTTAGTTAGTTTGTTAGTTATTTAGTCACTTAGTTAGAAAGATAGTTAGTTAGTTAGTTAATAGGTATGTATGAAGGTAATTAGTTAGTAAGTTAGTTAGTTAACTAGTTAGTAAGTTATGTAGTAGTTAGTTAGTTAGTTAGTTAGTTAATTAGTTAGTTATTTAGTTAGTTAGTTAGTTAGTTGGTTAGTAAGTTAACTAGTAGTTAGTTAGTTAATTAGTTAATTAATAAGTTAGTTAATTTGTTAGTTAATTTGTTAGTTAGTTCGTTAATTAGTTAGTTAGTTAATTAGTTAGTTAATTATTTAGTTACTTAGTTAAATAGCTAGTAGTTATGTAGTTAGTTATTTATTTATTTATTTAGTTAGTCAGTAAGTTAGTGGGTATGTAGGAAGGTAGTTAGTAAGTTAGTTTGTTAGTTAGTTAGTTTGTTAGTTAGTTGATAGGTATGTAGGAAGATACTTAGTTAGTTAATTAGTTAGTTATTTAGTTAGTTATCTAGTAGTTAGTTAGTTAGTTAGTTAGTTATTTATTCAGTTAGCTAGTAGTTATTTAGTTAGTTAGTTAGTTAGTTAGTTAGTTAATTAGTTAGTTAGTTGATTGGTTAGTCATTATGTATGTAAGAAGGTAGTTAGTTAGTTAGTTAGTTAGTTAATTAGCTAGTAGTTAGTTTGTGAGTTAGTTAGTATGTAAGAGGGTTGTTAGTTAGTTAGCTAGTTAGATAGTTAGTTAATTAGTAAGTTAGTTAGTTCGTTAATAAGTTAGTTATTTAGTTAGTTACTAAGTTAGTTAGCTAGTAGTTAGTTAGTTAGTGAGTGAGTTAGTTAATATATATTCATGTATCAAGGTAGTTAGTTAGTTAGTTAGATAGTTAGTTAATTAGTTAGTTAGTTAATTAGTTAGTTAGTTAGTTAGTCAGTTAGTTAGTTAGTTATCTAGTAGTTAGTCAGTTAGTTAGGTCATCAATTAGCTATTTAGTTAGTTAGTTAGTTAGTTAGCTAGCTAGTAGTTAGTTGGTCAGATAATTATTTATTTAGTTAGTTAGTTAGTTGGTGGGTATGTAGGAAGGTAGTTAGTTAGTTAGTTAGTTAATAGGTATTTAAGAACATAGTTAGTCAGTAAATTAGTTAGTTATTATGTTAGTTATCTAGTAGTTAGTTAGTTTGTTATTTTGTCATCTAGCTAGCTGTTAGTTAGTTAGTAGTTCATTAGTTAGTTCTTTAGTTCATTATTTTGTTATTTAGTTAGTTAGTTTGTTAGTTATCTAGTTGTTAGTTAGTTAGCTAGTTAGGTATTTAGTTAGTTAGATAGTCAGTTAGTTAGTTAGTGGGAGAGTAGTTTGTTAGTTTGTTAGTTAGTTAATTTGTTAGTTAGTTATTTAGTTAGTTAGTTAGTTAGTTAGTTAATTAGTTAGTTATTTATTTAGTTAGTTAGTTAGTTAAATAGCTAGTAGTTATTTAGTTAGTTATTTATTTGTTTAGTTAGTTACTTAGTTAGTGGGTATGTAGGAAGGTAGTTAGTAAGTTATTTAGTTAGTTAGTTAGTTAATTAGCTAATATGTAAGTAGGAAGATAGTTAGTTAATTAGTTACTTAGTAGTTAGTTAGTTAGTTAGTTTGTAAGTAGGTACGTAGGAAGGCAGGTAAATAGTTAATTAGTTAGTTAGTTAGTTGATTATTTATTTAATTAATTAGTTATAAGTTAGTTAGTTAGTTAGTGGGTATGTAGGAAAGGCAGCCAGTTAGTTACTTAGTAAACTAGTTAGTTAGTTAGTTAGTTATCTAGTAGTTAGTTAGTTAGTTAGTTAGTAAGTTAGTTAGTTAGTTAGTTGGTTAGTTAGTTAGTTAGTTAGTGGGTATGTAAGAAGGTAGTTAGTAGTTAGTTAGTTAGTTAGTTAGTTAGTTATCTAGCTAGCTAGTTGTTTGTTAGTTAATTAGTTAGTTAGCTAATTAGTTAGTTAGTTAGTTAATCAGTTAGTTAGTTAGTTAGTTAGTTCGATAATATGTATGTAAAACAGGTAGGTAGTTAATTAGTTAGTTATTTAAATAGTGAGTTATTTAGTTAGTTACCTAGTTAGTTATCTAGTAGTTAGTTAGTTAGTTAATCAGTTAGTTATATAGTTAGTTAGTTAGTTAGATAGCTAGTAGTTAGTCAGTTAATTTATTAATTATTTAGTTAGTTAGTTAGTTAGTTAGTTAGTTAGTTAGTTAGTGGTTATGTAGAAAGGTAGTTAGTTAGTTAGTTAATAGGTATGTATGAAGATAGTTAGCTAGTTAATAAGTTAGTTATTTAGTTACTCATCTAGTAGTTAGCTATTTAATTTATTAGTTATTTAGTTAGTTATTTAGTTAGTTAGTTAGATACTAGTTAATTAGTTAGTTAGTTGGTTATTTAGTTAGTTAGTTAGATACTAGTTAATTAGTTAGTTAGTTAGTTATTTAGTGAGTTTGTAGGATGTTAGTTGATTAGTTAGGTTGTTATCAATCTAACTGACTAACTACGTTGATACATATATATTGATTAACTAACTAACTACTAGCTAACAAACTAACTAACTATTTACATAACTAACTGATTAACTAACTAACTAACAAATTAACTACCTTTCTAACTAACTAACACCCTTCTTACATACTAACTAACTAACTAACTAACTAGTAGCTAATTAACTAACTAACTAACTAACTAACTAACTAACTACCTTCTTACATACATATTGACTAACTAACTAACTAACTACCTTCTTACATACATATTGACTAACCAACTAACTAACTAACTAATTAACTAACTAACTAACTAACTTTCTAATTAACCATACCCGCCAACTACCAAACTAACTAAATAGTAAATAACTAACCTGCTAACTACTAGCTTACCAACTAACTAACTAACTAACTAAATAACTAACTGATGACCTAACTAACTAACTAACTACTAGATAACTAACTAACTAACTGACTAACTAACTAACTAATTAACTAACTACTAACTAATTAACTAACTACTAACTAATTAACTAATTATCTAACTAACTAACTAACTACCTTGATACATATATATTGACTAACTAACTAACCCACTAACTAACAAACTACTAGCTAACTAACGAAGTAACTAACTAAATAACAAACTGATTAACTAACTAACTAACTAATTAACTAACTATATAACTAACTAACTAACTAACAACCTTCTTGCATACTAACTAACTAACTAACTAACTAACTAACTGACTAACTAACTAACTAACTACTAGCTAATTAACTAACTAACTTAGTAACTACCTTCTTACATACATATTGACTAACTAACTAACTAACAAATTAACTAGTTAACTAACTAAATAACTAACTTACTAACTACCTAACTAACTAACTAACTATTAGCTAACATAATAAATAACCAACAAACTAACTAACTAACTACTAGATAACTAACTAAATAACTAACTAATTAACTAAATAACTATCTTCCTACATACATATTAACTAAATAACTAACTAACTTACTAACTGCCTTCCTACATACCAACTAACTTAATGACTAACTAAATAACTACTAGCTATTTAACTAACTAATTAACTAAATAAATAACTAACTAATTAACTAACTAACTAACTAACTAATTAACTAACTAACTAACAAATTAACAAACTAACTAGGTACCTTCGTACATACCCACTAACTAACTAACTAACTTACTAACTAACTAATTAACTAATTAATTAACTAACTAACTAACTAATAAACAACTAACTAACTAACTAACTAACTTTCTAACAAACTACCTTCATACATACCTATTAACTAACTAACTAACTACCTTTCTAACTAACTAACTAACTAACTAACTAACTAACTAACTAAATACCTAACTAATTGGCAAATTAACTAATTAACAAACTAACTAAATAACCGAATACTATCTTCCTAGATACCTATTAACTAACTAACTAACTAACTAAGTACTTTCCTACATACCCACTAACTTACTAACTAACTACCTTCCCACAAACTAACTAACTAACTAACTAACTACTAGTAACTAGATAACTAACTAGTTAACTAACTAAATAACTAACTAACTAACTACTAGATAACTAACTAACTTACAAACTAAATAACTAACTAACTAACTAACTACTAGCTAGCTGACAAAATAACTAACTAACTAATTACTAGATAACTAACTAATTTACTAACTCAATATCTTTTTAAATACCTATTACCTAACTAACTAACTACCTTCCTACATACCCGCCAACTAACTAACTAACTAAATAAATAACTATCCTGCTGACTACTAGCTAACTAACTAACTAACTAACTAAATAACTAATTGATGACCTAACTAACTAACTAACTAACTAACTGACTGACTAACTAACTAACTAACTAATTAACTAGCTAACTAACTAATTAACTGACTATCTAACTAACTAACTAATTACCTTGATACATATATATTGAATAACTACCTAACCCACTAACTAACTAACTACTAGCTTACTAACTAAGTAACTAACTAAATAACTAACTGATTAACTAACTAACTAACTAATTAACTAACTATCTAACTAACTAACAAACTAACAACCTTCTTGCATACTAACTAACTAACTAACTAACTAACTAACTAACTAACTAACTAACTACTAGCTAATTAACTAACTAACTAAGTAACTACCTTCTTACATACATATTGACTAACTACTAGCTAATTAACTAACTAACTAACAACCTTCTTGCATACTAACTAACTAACTAACTAACTAACTAACTACTAGCCAATTAAATAACTAACTGCCTAACTAACTACCTTCTTACATACATATTGACTAACTCACTAACTAACTAACTAATTAATTAACTTACGAACTAACTAACTAACTAACTTATTAACTAACTAACTCACTAACTAACTATTAGCTAACTGAATAAATAACTAACTAACTAACTAACTAACTAACTAACTAACTAACTAACAAACTACTTGATAACTAACTAAATAACTGACTAATTAACTAAATAACTATCTTCCTACATACATATTAACTAACTAACTAACTAACTAACTTACTAACTGCCTTCCTACATACCCACTAACTTAGTAACTAACTAAATAACTACTAGCTATTTAACTAACTAAGTAACTAAATAAATAACTAACTAATTAACTAACTAACTAACTAACTAATCAACTAACTAACTAACAAATTAACTAACTAACTAGCTACCTTCGTACATACCCACTAACTAACTAACTTACTAACTAACTAATTAATTAACTAATTAACTAACTTACTACTAGTTAACTAACTAACTAACTAACTAAATAACTAACTAATTAACTACAAGCTAACTAACTAACTAACTAACTAACTTTTTACCTAACTACCTTCATACATACCTATTAACTAATTAACTACCTACCTTTCTAACTAACTGACTAACTAAATATTATCTAACAAAATAACTAACTAACTGACAAAATAACTAATTAACTAACTAACTAAATAACCGAATAACTATCTTCCTATATACCAATTAACTAACTAACTAACTAACTAACTAACTAACTACTTTCCTACATACCCACTAACTTACTAACTAACTACCTTCCCACTAACTAACAAACTAACTAACTAACTATCTAACTAACTAAATAACTAACTAGCTAGCTAACTAACTAACTACTAGTAACTAAATAACTAACTAGTTAACTAACTAAATAACTAACTAACTAACTACTAGATAACTTACTAACTAACTAACTAACTAAATAACTAACTGACTAACTAACTACTAGCTAGCTGATAAAATGACTAACTAACTAATTACTAGATAACTAACATAATAACTCACTAATTTACTAACTGACTATCTTCTTAAATACCTATTAACTAACTAACTAACTAACTAACTAACTAATTAACTAACTATCAATCTAACTAACTAACTACCTTGATACATATATATTGATTAACTAACTAACTACTAGCTAACTAACTAAGTAACAATTAAATAACTAACTGATTAACCAAATAACTAACTAATTAACTACCTTTCTAACTAACTAACTAACTAACAACCTTCTTATATACTAACTAACAAACTAACTAACTAACTACTAGCTAATTAACTATCTAACTATCTAACTAACTACCTTCTTACATACATATTGACTAACTAACTAACTAACTACCTTCTTACATACATATTGACTAACTAACTAACGAACTAACTAATTAACAAACAAACAAACTAACTAACTAACTTACTAATTAACTAACTAACTAACAAACAAACTAACTAACTACTAGATCACTAACTAAATAACTAACTAATTAACTAACTAACTATCTTCCTACGTACATATTAACTAACTAACAAACTAACTAACTTACTAACTACCTTCCTACAAACCCACTAACAAAGGCACTTACTAATTAAATTAATAACTAACTAAATAACTACTAGCTATTTAACTAACGAACTAACTAACTAAATAACAAACTAACTAATTAATTAACTAACTAATTAATTAACTAACTAGCTAACTTACTAGCTAACTAATTAACTAACTAATTAATTAACTAATTAACTAACTTACTACTAGTTGACTAAACTAACTAACTAAATGACTAACTAATTAACTAATTAAGTAACTAACAAACTACTAGCTAACTAACTAACTAACTAGTTAACTCTCTAACTTACTAACTAACTACCTTCATACATACCTATTAACTAACTAACTAACTACCTTTCTAACTAACTAACTAAATAACTAACTAAATAACTAAATAACTAAATAACTAACTAACTAACTAATTAACGAATTAACAATCAAACTAACTAACTAAATAACTATCTTCCTTCATGCCTATTAATTATCTAATTAACTAACTAACTAACAAACAAACTAACTAACTGCCTTTCCTACATACCCACTAACTAACTAACTAACTTATAACTAACTAATTAAATAAATAATCAACTAACTAACTAACTAATTAACTATTTACCTGCCTTCCTACGTACCTACTTACAAACTAACTAACTAACTAACTACTAAGTAACTAATTAACTAACTATCTTCCTACTTACATATTAGCTAATTAACTAACTAACTAACTAAATAACTTACTAACTACCTTCCTACATACCCACTAACTAAGTAACTAACTAAACAAATAAATAACTAACTAAATAACTACTAGCTATTTAACTAACTAACTAACTAAATAAATAACTAACTAATTAACTAACTAACTAACTAACTAACTAAATAACTAACTAACAAATTAACTAACTAACAAACTAACAAACTACTCTCCCACTAACTAACTAACTGACTATCTAACTAACTAAATAACTAACTAGCTAACTAACTAACAACTAGATAACTAACAAACTAACTAACTAAATAACAAAATAGTGAACTAAAGAACTAACTAACGAACTACTAACTAACTAACAGCTAGCTAGATGACAAAATAACAAACTAACTAACTACTAGATAACTAACATAATAACTAACTAATTTACTGACTAACTATGTTCTTAAATACCTATTAAATAACTAACTAAATAACTAACTAAATAACTAAATAACTAAATAAATAACTAACTAACTAATTAACGAATTAACAATCAAACTAACTAACTAAATAACTATCTTCCTACATGCCTATTAATTATCTAATTAACTAACTAACTTACAAACTAACTAACTAACTACCTTCCCACATACCCACTAACTAACCAACTAACTACCCTCCCACTAACTCACTAACGAACTATCTAACTAACTAAATAACTAACTAGCTAACTAACTAACTACTAGATAACTAACAAACAAACTAACTAAATAACTAATTAGTTAACTAGCTAAATAACTAACTAACTAACTACTAGATAACTAACTAACTAATTAACTAATTAACAAACTAACTAGCTAAATAACTATCTTGCTACATGCCTATTAACTATCTAATTAACTAACAAACTAACTAACTAACAAAATAACTACCTTCCTACATACCCACTAATTAACTAACTCTTCCCACTAACTAACTAACTAACTAAATATCTAACTCACTAAATAACTAACTAGCTAACTAACTAACTACTAGATAACTAACAAACAAACTAACTAAATAACTAATTTGTTAACAAACTAAATAACTAACTAACAGACTACTAGATAACTAACTAACTAATTAACTAATAAACTAACTAACTAGCTAAATAACTATCTTACTACATGCCAATTAACTAACTAATTTACTAACAAACTATCTTTTTAAATACCTATTAACTAACTAACTAACTAACTACCTTCATACATTCCAGCCAACTAACAAACTAACTAAGTAAATAAATAACTAACCTGCTAACTACTAGCTAACCAACTAACTAACTAACTAAATAAATAACTAACTGATGACCTAACTAAATAACTAGCTACTAGATAACTAACTAACTAACTCACTAACTAACTAACTAACTACTAGATAACTAACTAACTAACTAACTGACTAACTAACTAACTAATTAACTAACTACAAACTAATTAACTAACTATCTAACTAACCCCCCAACTACCTTGATACATATATATTGATTAACTAACTAACCCACTAACTAACAAACTACTAGCTAACTAACTAAGTAACTAACTAAATAACTAACTGATTAACTAACTAACTAACTAATTAACTAATTATCTAACTAACTGACTAACTAACAACCTTCTTGCATACTAACTAACTAACTAACTAACTAACTAACTAACTAACTACTAGCTAACTAAATAACTAACTAACTAACTAACTACCTTCTTACATACATATTGACTAACTATCTAACTATTTAACTAACAAACTAACTAACTAACAAACTAACAATTAGTTAACTAAATAAATAAATAAATAACTAACTAACTAACTAACTAACTAACTACTAGATAACTAACTAAATAACTAACGAATTAACTAAATAACTATCTTCCTACATACATATTAACTAATTAATTAACTGACTGCCTTCCTACATACCCACTAACTTAGTAACTAACTAAATAACTACTAGATATTTAACTAACTAACTAACTAAATAAATAACTAACTAATTAACAAACTAACTAACTAACTAACAAATTAACTAACTAACTAACAAATTAACTGACTAACTAGCTACCTTCGTACATACCCACTTACTAAGTAACTTACTAACTAACTAATTAATTAACTAATTAACTAACTAACTACTAGTTAACTGACTAACTAACTAACTAAATAACTAACTAATTAACTAACTAACTAACTATTAAACTACTAGCTAACTAACTAACTAACTTTCTAACTAACTACCTTCATACATACCTATTATCTAACTAACTAACTACCTTTCTAACTAACTCACTAACTAACTAACTAACTAAATAAATAACTAACTAACTGGAAAATTAAGTAATTCATAAACTAACTAAATAACCAAATAACTATCTTCCTAGATACCAATTAAATAACTAACTAACTAACTAACTAACTAACTAACTAACTACTTTCCTACATACCCACTAACTTACTAACTAACTACCTTCCCACTTACTAACTAACTATCTAACTAACTAAATAAATAACTAGCGAACTAACTAACTACTAATAACTAAATAACTAACTAGTTAACTAACTAAATAACTAACTATGTAACTACTAGATAACTAACTAACTAACTAACTAAATAACGAACTAACTAACTAATTACTAGCTAGCTGATAAAATAAGTAACTAACTAATTACTAGACAACTAACATAATAACTAACTAATTTACTAACTAACTATCTTCTTAAATACCTATTAACTAACTAACTAACTAACTAACTACCTTCCTGCATACCCGCCAACTAACTTACTAACTAACTTAATAAATAACTATTCTGCTAATGATGAGCGGGTTTTTAGCGTGTAAAATTATCGTTGTATTCGAAAACCCGATTCAATCAATAAGTATGAAAATAAATGTGTATAGTGGAAAATATGAAAGTTCGTTCCACGGGGAGCAAATGCGTCAAAATTTGGATCAAAATGGATGAGAAATAACGAAGAAAATTCACAGAAGATAGTCCGTTACAACGGAAGTAAGTTACGTTACAACGGACTTGAGTGGAAATTCTGGCGCTAAGTGTGAGATGAACGTCCGTTACAACGGATGAAACTCCGTTATAACGCACTAAACTGGTCCGTTATAACGAACAGGGGTTGCGTTGCAACGGATTGGTTAATACGTTACAACGGACCACGATGTCCGTTACAACGCACTAGTATGAGTGATATTGAATATTTTTTCCTTGCTGGTCCGTTACAACGGAAGTAAATTGCGTTACAACGGAGTACCAACAGACTGAAAGTCAGGTACAAACCGAATGGTCCGTTATAACGCAAGTTAGGTTCCGTTACAACGGAGTTTGTTCTGGATTTCGAATTTGTAATTTGAATTGAGGTTTGAATTGAAGGTTTGTTTTGGGATTGATTTAATGGAAATTTGAACTAAGTTTAAGGCAGTAATTGAGAGCAAAAGATCAAGTTAAAAGACAAAGTTTAGAACAAAGATTCGATTCAAGTAAACAAGAAACTAAAGATTCATTAAACCGAGAATTCTTTACACAAACCCAATTTCGAATTTTAAACTACAAGAATTACAAGAAAGGAAAGAAAACACCTAGAGAGATGAAGAAAGCTTCGAGTCTCGTCTTGGATGCCTTCTCCGTTGCTTGAGATGCTAGAAAGCTAGTCGCCTCACGCACGTTTCCTTTCGTACCGATCCACTCGCCAATCGAAGAAAGCTCCGTACCGGTTGAGTGAACTCGAGATTGCAAGAAGTCCAATTGGAAGAAAGCTTCCGAGTGGAATAGCGTATACTTGACTCCTTGCTTGCGTGGATTCGGATGAAGAAAGCTCCACCTCAATCCTCGCAACTCGATCTTCGTCGAAGTGTAAACCGATTCACCGAATGAAGTAAGCTTCTATTCGGTGATCGATCTTAGAAAATTATCGTTCGTAGTTGCAATCCTTGCGTGTTCTTGAAAGTTCTTGGACTTGCTTAAGAAGGAGAGAGAGAGAGAGAGAGAGAGAGAGAGAGAGAGAGAGAGAATGGGCGTAAAAGAGCGTACCAAACTCGTGGCCCTTGTGGTCCTATTTATAGCACTCACGGAGTCTTATTATTGGCCACGAGTTGGTGAAGAGGATTGAGGGTAATGAGGTAATTTCCATCAAAGGTAGGTGGGCTGGATAAGGGCTAAGGATTGAGTGGTTTTCGTATAAACTTGTGTGTAAGTTTTCATCATGATGATTGTTTGCCTCCCGTCTCATTCAAGTACCGAATATATAGGTGTAATATATCGTTTTCACTCCTCTTGACGTGTTGGAGACAACTACACTCTCCAAATTCCCAGAAATCCCTTCTAATTCCTGTGTTTAAGCAGTAAAACACACTTAGTGAAAAAATATTCATGTTATCTCAAATATGATTAATAAAGTATATAGAATTGTTCTTCACAAGGGCTAAAATCCCAAATTTACGCATTAAATTTGTGCCTTATTTGCCTCACATCAAATACCCCCACACTTAAATCCTTGATCGTCCTCGATCAATTAGAGTATAAAAGTCAAACATAAGAGAGAATTGCATAAGATTTTGTTGAAGTTATATTGTTGGTTCAAAAACTAATTTCACGAATCAAATGGTTCACTCTCATTTCATCAAGTTCGCTAGTTATTTAGAATGATATTGGTCTTTTTATTATTAGATCTCGAAATTAACTCGAAATTTCATAAGAGTTTTTCATGACACTCGATCTCAAACGGTAAGGGCGACTTAAACGTTTTTACTTCGAATTGCTTAACTCCACAATCTCAAAAGGACTCAATTCGAAGGCTATTATCGGGCCAAAATTTCCCGTTTTGCTAGATGATCTTAAATGCAAGTTATTCCTTTTAAAACACGTTTGGTACAATGGTACAAGGTTCATACCCGTTTTCGATCAATTTTCCCGCTCATTCGTTTTCCTTTCTCTCTTTGGAAGTCTTTAACCGAAAGCCCCACTACACCGAAATGCAATGAGGTTACTCTTGGTGTTGTATTTTGACCTTCATCTTTTCTCACACTTTTTTTTTTTTTTTTTTTTTTTTTTTTTTTTTTTTTTTTTTTATATGAAGTCTTTAACCGAAAGCCCCACTACACCGAAATGCAATGAGGTTACTCTCGGTGTTGTCTTTTGACCTTCATTTTTTTTTTTTTTTTTTTTTTTTTTTTTTTTTTTTTTTTTTTTTTAAACAAGCGGGTATATTTGATCTACTAACGGGTCCCCACAAACGGTCATTCCATAGTGCAATTGGTCATGTTTTATATCTAGCAAAACGTACTTTAACGGCCACGCTAAGAACCTTACTCATAAGTCAATTATCAATTACGGGTTCGAAAATCGAGTTAAAACGTATCGCATGAACCGCGCATCGATCAAGTGTTTCAAACTCGTGAAATTTGAAACAATAGGGCTGGAATCCCCGAATAGATCTCTTCAAAATCATAACCAAATCCTCTAAAATATTTTGCAAACTTTCAATTTTGAGAGCGAAATTCAGAGTTAAATGAAAATTCGTTTAAAAACCAACACTTTTAGTTCAATGAAGTGGAGAAAAATCTTTTTATGCATTTATTGCTTGATTTATTTATCATTGATGCTCAGGGTTCAAAAATAATGTTAAATATTCGAAAATTTTGATTAAAAGAAAAAACTTGCCAGAAACTATTCCGTTACAACGGACATTGAGGTCCGTTACAACGTACTAACTGCGTTATAACGGAGAGCTATTCGTAGCTTAGTTTGAAAATTCTGAGTATGTCCGTTGCAACGGACATTGAGGTCCGTTACAACGCACATAGTTCTGGCAAATTTTTGGAATTTACCGTTGCAACGAAATTTCCTGTGTTTTTCATGTCCGTTGCAACGCTATTTTCCCTCCGTTGTAACGCAATTGTATTCCGTCGTAACGGAGTACTAGCCGTAGAATGAGAATTGAATTTAGAGGGCTCTCCGTTACAACGCAATACCATTCCGTTACAACGGAACTCTTGGCGCCAGTCTAATTTTTAAATTTCTGTACAGTCCGTTACAACGGACATTGAGGTCCGTTACAACGGAGTTGCTGGCCAGATCAAAAATTTTCAATTTTCCCTGATTTTTTTTAATTTTTAATTGGGCTCATACAGGTCAAAGATTGTATGTTACCCCCCCACACTTAGAGATTACTTGTCCTCAAGTATAACAAATCGAAAATTCCTAAAAGAGGGATAATAGAGAGATACAACCTTTGATGCGTGGGCGTGCCTCCCTCGCTAGCGCTCTTGTTTAACGTCTTGAGCTCGACTTGGCCGAGCTCATCATTGTGAGGTGTCGTTGGGCTCTAGAGCTTGCTCCTCCATCCACCCGGTTTCGAAGTTTGCGTGGTAGTGCTTGAGTCGATGGCCATTTACCTTGAACGTTTTGTTCGTTTCCTTGCTTCGAATTTCGACAACCCCAAATGTAGTCACATTGGTGACCACAAAAGGGCCGATCCATCGGGACCGAAGTTTCCCGGGGAAAAGTTTGAGACGAGAGTTGAATAACAACACTCTTTCCCCTACTTGGAATTCTTTCTTTTGAATCATTCGGTCATGAAATCTTTTGGCCTTTGCCTTGCACAAGCTCGAATTGTCGTAGGCCTCTTGCCGAAATTCGTCTAGCTCGAGCAATTGGAGCTTACGCGCCGATGCGTCCTTCGGGTAGTCGAGGGCCAATTGCTTGATCGCCCAAAAGGCTTTGTGCTCTAATTCGACCGGGAGATGGCACGCCTTTCCGTACACGAGTTTGAAAGGAGTCATACCTATTGGCGTTTTGAAAGCGGTACGATACGCCCAAAGTGCGTCGCCTAGTCGAGAACTCCAATCCTTTCGTGTCGGGTTCACCACTTTCTCCAAAATAGATTTTATTTCTCGATTCGAAACCTCCGCTTGGCCGTTTGTTTGAGGATGATACGCGGTGGAGGTTCGATGGCTCACATGGTATTTCTCGAGGAGGCCTTGGAGATATCGATTGCAAAAATGGGAGCCTCGATCGCTTATAAGAACTCTTGGTATGCCGAATCGTTGAAAGATATTTCTCTTCAAAAAGTCCACCACCGTTTTCGAATCCGCATGCTTGGTTGGTACCGCCTCCACCCATTTTGTCACGTAATCTACACACAACAAGATGTAAGTATAGCCAAAAGACGATGGAAACGGGCCCATGAAATCAATGCCCCAAATATCGAATGGTTCACACACATAGATTGAATTGAGGGGCATTTGATTTCTACGGCTCAAGTTCCCCGTCTTTTGGCAATTTTCACAACCTTTCACAAAGTTTGCAACGTCTTTATGCAAGGTTGGCCAATAAAATCCACATTCTTGTACCTTGTGTGTGGTACGTGCGATACCGAAATGTCCACCACATTGTAATGTATGACAAAAAGAAAGAATAGATTGTACCTCATTTTGGTGAACGCATTTTCGAATTACTTGGTCGGCACAAATGCGGAAAAGGAGCGGGTCCTCCCAAACGTAGAACCGCGCGTTACTTTTCATCTTGTCGCGTTGCGCCTTGGAGAAGCTCGGGGGAAATCTCTTCGTGACGATGTAGTTTGCAAGGTCGGCGTACCATGGCGCTTCGACTTGGGCCGCGAGAACGTGTTCCTCGGGGAATTCCTCGCGAATCGGAACAAGATCTTCGATCTCCAATGGAAGCCGACTCAAATGATCCGCCACGAGATTCTCGCATCCCTTTTTGTCCTTGATCTCGAGGTTGAATTCTTGAAGCAATAGGATCCATCGAAGCAATCTCGGTTTGCACTCCTTCTTCTTCATCAAGTGTCTCAACGCGCCGTGGTCCGAAAAGACTATCACCTTTGTACCTAAAAGATAAGAACGAAATTTCTCCAATGCAAAAACAATCGCGAGGAGTTCCTTTTCGGTGGTGGTGTAGTTTCGTTGGGCATTGTCGAGAGATCTCGAGGCGTACGCGATGACGTGGGGGTCTTTTCCTTCTCTTTGGCCAAGTACCGCCCCCACACTCGTATCGCTTGCGTCACACATTATCTCGAAAGGTAGCTCCCAATTTGGCGCCTTGATGATTGGTGCCGAGCAAAGCTTTTCCTTGAGATTGTCGAAAGCTTCCTTGCACTTTGCATTGAACTCGAATTTTGCATCTTTTTGGAGAAGTTGGCACATCGGTTGCGAGGTTTTCGAGAAGTCTTTGATGAAGCGCCTATAGAATCCCGCATGGCCGAGAAAGGATCGCACGTCTTTTACCGTCTTTGGATACGGAAGTGTCTTGATTACGTCGATTTTCGCCTTGTCGACTTCCATTCCTTTCTCCGAGATCAAATGACCTAATACAATTCCATTGCTCACCATGAAGTGGCATTTCTCAAAATTTAAGACAAGGTTAGATTCAATGCATTTCTCGAGTATTTGGGACAAGTGATTTAGACACGAGTCGAATGAGTCCCCAAATACCGAGAAATCATCCATAAAAACTTCAATGAATTTGGAAATATAATCGGAGAAAATAGAAAGCATACACCTTTGAAATGTGCCGGGAGCATTGCATAGCCCGAATGGCATGCGTCGGTACGCGAAGGTACCAAACGGGCAAGTGAATGTGGTCTTCTCTTGATCTTCGGGTGCGACCGGTATTTGGAAATAACCCGAAAATCCATCGAGGAAGCAATAGAACGGATTTCCCGCGAGTCTTTCTAACATTTGATCGATGAATGGAAGGGGAAAATGATCCTTCTTTGTCGCCTTATTGAGCTTTCTATAATCGATGCAAACTCGCCACCCGTTTGGAACTCGAGTTGGTACTTGATCGCCTTCATCGTTCTCAACAATCGTCATCCCCGTTTTCTTCGGTACCACGTGTATTGGCGAGACCCATTTCGAATCGGCGATGGGGTAGATTATTCCGGCGTCGAGTAGCTTGATCACCTCTTTCTTTACAACTTCCATCATTGGCGGATTGAGCCGCCTTTGTGGTTCTCGCGAAGGCTTAGCATCGTCCTCGAGAAGGATTCGGTGTGTGCACATGGAGGGGGAGATGCCCGGAATGTCGGAGAGTGTCCACCCGAAAGCCTTCTTATTCCTTTTTAGCATCTCGATGAGTTTTTCTTCTTGCTCCTTTGCTAGGTTCGAGGCGATTATCACCGGCAAAGTTCCCGCTTCATCGAGAAAAGCATACTTTAGTCCAATAGGTAATTTTTTCAATTCTAACCTTGGAGCTTGTTCGATTGAAGGTGGAGCTCTTTGCATCGGGATTTCGAGGTCTCTTAGAAAGAGTGCTTGATCTATGCTTCGTTCTTCTTCCAACTCCGACTCGATTTCGAATGTAGGATTGTCACATCCTTCGAATTCTTCGAACAAAGGGTTTGAGCTCCATTGAAAGTTTTCGAATGAACTATCCATGACCTCTTGTACACAATCGTCGATCACGTCCATAGCACTTAAGTTGAGTGTACCTACAATGGGTTCCTTTAGTTTGTCAAAAATATTGAATTTGATTACCTCATCATCGAACTCCATCGTGAGCTCTCCCGCGTGTACATCGATCTTTGTGCGCGCCGTCTTCAAAAATGGCCGTCCAAGGAGAATCGGGGTTGAATCGTTACTCCCCTCATTCATGTCCAACACGTAGAAGTCCGCGGGGAAATAAAGTCCATTCACCGTTACGATCACATCTTCGACTACTCCTACCGGCTTTGTCGTAGATCTATCGGCCAATTGAATTACTACTTGTGTATCGTCGAGAGGGCCGAGATCTAGTGTTTTGAAAACCGAGAAGGGCATTACATTGATGGATGCGCCCAAATCGAGCATGCATTTGGGTAATTCGTGTTGCCCAATCTTGCAAGGGATAGCGAACATCCCCGGATCTTTGTGCTTTTGGGGGAGTCTCAAAATCGCCGAAACACTCTCCCCCACACTAATCAACTCATCTCCTTTCGTCTTTCTTTTGTTCGTGCACAATGCCTTGAGATATTTTGCCAAACGAGGCACTTCTTTGATTGCTTCGAGTAGAGGAATGCTTACCTCCACTTTCTTTAAGATGGCAAGCACGTCGTTGTTCGATTCGATTGGCTTTGGGAGACGACTCGGGAAAGGTGGCTTGACTTGAGTCGATTTTGTTTCTAGTTCTTGAGTTGGTAACGTCGCGGCTTGAGTCGGACTCTTCTTCGGTACCGGTACCTCGAGCTCCTTTTCTTCTTGTACTTCCTTGCTCTTCGAACTTTCGCCCACCTCTTTACCGCTTCGGAGCGATATTGCGTTCACATGCCTTTGCTCGGAAGGAGCCAAAGATTGAGATTGGAGTCGAGATGTACCTTGGGATTCGATTACGTTTACTCGAGTGGCAATTTGATTGATTTGAGTCTCCAAGTTGCCCACATGGCGATTCGTGTTCGAAACCTCTTGCCTTACACTTGAGATCTCTTGCTTCAATTCTTGCTTAAATTCTTGCTTCATCGTTTCCATGTTTTTATTGACTCCCCCGATTTCTTGTTTGATTATAGAGGTTATACCGTCCATCATTGTCTTCATATCGAACTCTTGTCCTTGTACCGGTTTCGGTATCGGTTGTGAAGCGTTCGGGTGTTGGTATGTGGCCGGTTTTGTAAACGGTTGGCGATACGGATCGGGTTGAGCGTTGTTCGTGTTTGACCATGAGAAGTTCGGGTGATTGCGAAGGTTGGGATTGTACGAGTTTGAGGTGTCGAATTTCTTGTAAACGGCATTTGCATCTTCGATCACACTCGGGCATTCATCGGTGTGGTGGGTATTTGCGAGGCAAACCCCACATTTTTTCGTTTCCTCCTTGCCCAAAGCCTTCATGATGATCTCGAGCTTGTCGTTAAGCATGTCGACATTGAGGTCGCTACACGCGTTAACTCGGTATTCGACGTTCCTTCTTGATTGAGAATTGGTTGCCATCACTTCGAGTAGCTTCTTAATTTCTTCGAGGTCTTTGTTCGCGATACTTCCCCCCGCGGATGCGTTGAGGAATTGGTTCTCCGAGTATCCTAGCCCGTTAATGAATTGTTCGTAGAGGAATTGGACCGCGACATTGTGGCTTGGGCATTCTTCCTTCAAACGCATGAATCGATCGTAGTATTCGTGGAATGTTTCGTTCGGTTTTTGCGTTATTGCCAAAAGTTCTCGCCTTATAGCCGCCAATCGAGAGGCCGAAAAGTACCTCTCCTTGAAGAGGGTTGCTACTTCGTTGAATGTGAGAGGGCCTCTAAGCGCGTAGAACCAATCTTTCGGTCCTTCACCTAATGAGTAAGGAAAAAGAAGAAGAAGAATGTCACTAAAAGCTTCATAATTCGAATATATGTTTAGTTGAATCTTGAAATCTTTTAAGTGTTTATGAGGGTTTTCCGTGGCTTTTCCATGAAAAATAGGCAATGAGCCTATAATGCTCGGATCCGCTTTGAAATTCGGAATATTGGGCCTAATAAAATTATAATTATCCTCCACATTTCCAGGTGCTACTAATTCTCTCAAGGTTTTTGGCCTTGGAGCTCTTGTTTCATCACCCATATTTGAATTTAAATGAGTAGAGAAAGAAGAAAAAATTTGAGTTTGAAGTTGAGGTTCGTCTTGATCTTCTTGTGTCGGTTCCTTGCTCTTCTTAGAGCTCTTGTTCCTTCTTTCGATTTCCTTGACAAATGGAAGTAATTCGCCTTTTCGTGATCTTGTGTTGTGCATAAAGTTTTCTTCCTTCACCTAGATTGTCACAAAAGAAACAAAGAAGTGAGTAAACAAATTTATGAATTTAAATCTCAAGTTTCGATCTAAAATATTGACTTAAACACCGCTCCCCGGCAGCGGCGCCATTTGATGAGCGGGTTTTTAGCGTGTAAAATTATCGTTGTATTCGAAAACCCGATTCAATCAATAAGTATGAAAATAAATGTGTATAGTGGAAAATATGAAAGTTCGTTCCACGGGGAGCAAATGCGTCAAAATTTGGATCAAAATGGATGAGAAATAACGAAGAAAATTCACAGAAGATAGTCCGTTACAACGGAAGTAAGTTACGTTACAACGGACTTGAGTGGAAATTCTGGCGCTAAGTGTGAGATGAACGTCCGTTACAACGGATGAAACTCCGTTATAACGCACTAAACTGGTCCGTTATAACGA
Source organism: Luzula sylvatica (assembly GCA_946800325.1). Taxonomy (NCBI): domain Eukaryota; kingdom Viridiplantae; phylum Streptophyta; class Magnoliopsida; order Poales; family Juncaceae; genus Luzula; species Luzula sylvatica. The sequence goes on along the minus strand of OX326960.1, from coordinate 12,914,646 downwards.
ACAGGGGTTGCGTTGCAACGGATTGGTTAATACGTTACAACGGACCACGATGTCCGTTACAACGCACTAGTATGAGTGATATTGAATATTTTTTCCTTGCTGGTCCGTTACAACGGAAGTAAATTGCGTTACAACGGAGTACCAACAGACTGAAAGTCAGGTACAAACCGAATGGTCCGTTATAACGCAAGTTAGGTTCCGTTACAACGGAGTTTGTTCTGGATTTCGAATTTGTAATTTGAATTGAGGTTTGAATTGAAGGTTTGTTTTGGGATTGATTTAATGGAAATTTGAACTAAGTTTAAGGCAGTAATTGAGAGCAAAAGATCAAGTTAAAAGACAAAGTTTAGAACAAAGATTCGATTCAAGTAAACAAGAAACTAAAGATTCATTAAACCGAGAATTCTTTACACAAACCCAATTTCGAATTTTAAACTACAAGAATTACAAGAAAGGAAAGAAAACACCTAGAGAGATGAAGAAAGCTTCGAGTCTCGTCTTGGATGCCTTCTCCGTTGCTTGAGATGCTAGAAAGCTAGTCGCCTCACGCACGTTTCCTTTCGTACCGATCCACTCGCCAATCGAAGAAAGCTCCGTACCGGTTGAGTGAACTCGAGATTGCAAGAAGTCCAATTGGAAGAAAGCTTCCGAGTGGAATAGCGTATACTTGACTCCTTGCTTGCGTGGATTCGGATGAAGAAAGCTCCACCTCAATCCTCGCAACTCGATCTTCGTCGAAGTGTAAACCGATTCACCGAATGAAGTAAGCTTCTATTCGGTGATCGATCTTAGAAAATTATCGTTCGTAGTTGCAATCCTTGCGTGTTCTTGAAAGTTCTTGGACTTGCTTAAGAAGGAGAGAGAGAGAGAGAGAGAGAGAGAGAGAGAGAGAGAGAGAGAATGGGCGTAAAAGAGCGTACCAAACTCGTGGCCCTTGTGGTCCTATTTATAGCACTCACGGAGTCTTATTATTGGCCACGAGTTGGTGAAGAGGATTGAGGGTAATGAGGTAATTTCCATCAAAGGTAGGTGGGCTGGATAAGGGCTAAGGATTGAGTGGTTTTCGTATAAACTTGTGTGTAAGTTTTCATCATGATGATTGTTTGCCTCCCGTCTCATTCAAGTACCGAATATATAGGTGTAATATATCGTTTTCACTCCTCTTGACGTGTTGGAGACAACTACACTCTCCAAATTCCCAGAAATCCCTTCTAATTCCTGTGTTTAAGCAGTAAAACACACTTAGTGAAAAAATATTCATGTTATCTCAAATATGATTAATAAAGTATATAGAATTGTTCTTCACAAGGGCTAAAATCCCAAATTTACGCATTAAATTTGTGCCTTATTTGCCTCACATCAGCTAACAACTAGCAAGCTAGCTAACTAACTAACTAACTAAATAACTAACTGATGACCTAACTAACTAACTAACTACTAGATAACTAACTAACTGACTGACTAACTAACTAACTAACTAATTAACTAACTAACTAACTAATTAACTAACTATCAATCTAACTAACTAACTACCTTGATACATATATATTGATTAACTAACTAACTACTAGCTAACTAACTAAGTAACTAACTAAATAACTAACTGATTAACTAACTAACTAACTAATTAACTACCTTTCTAACTAACTAACTAACTAACAAACTTCTTACATACTAACTAACTAACTACTAGCTAATTAACTAACTAACTGACTAACTAACTACCTTCTTACATACATATTGACTAACTAACTAACTAACTAACTAATTAACTAACTAACTAACTAACTAACTTACTAATTAACTGACTAACTGACAAACTACTAGCTAACTGAATAAATAAATAACTAACTAACTAACTAACTAACTAACTAACTAACTACTAGATAACTAACTAAATAACTAACTAATTAACTAACAAACTATCTTACTACGTACATATTAACTAACTAACTAACTAACTAACTAACTAACTAACTTACTAACTACCTTCCTACATACCTACTAACAAAGTCGCTTACTAATTAAATTAATAACTAACTAAATAACTACTAGCTATTTAACTAACGAACTAACTAACTAAATAACTAACCAATTAACTAACTAAGTAACTAATTAACTAACTAACTAGCTACCGTCGTACATACCCACTAACTAACTAACTATCTAACTAACTAAATAAATAACTATGTAGTTAGTTAGTAAGTTAGTTCGGTAGTTAATTATATAATTAGTCAGTTAATTAGTTAGTTAGTTACTTAATTAGTTAGTTACTTAATTAGTTAGTTAGTTACTTAATTAGTTAGTTATTTAATAGGAAGGTAGTTAGTTAGTTAATTAGTTTGTTATTTGATAGGAAGGCGGTTAGTTAGTTAGCTAGTTAGTGTGTTAGCTAGTAGTTACTTAGTTAGTTAGTTAGTTAATAGGTTCTGAGGAAGTTAGTTAGTCAGTTAGTTAGTGAGTTAGTTAATAGGTATGTAGGAAGATAGTTAGTTACTTAGTTAGTGAGTTAGGTAATAGGTATGTAGGAAGATTGTTAGTTACTTAGTTAGCCAGTAGTTAGTTAGTTAGTTAACTAGTTAGTTAGTTAGTTAACTAGTTAGTTAGTTAGTTAGTTAGTTAGTTAGTTAGTTAGGTAGGTAGTGCGTGTATACGAAGGTAGTTAGTTAATTAGTAATGTAGTTAGTTAGGTAGTTAATAGGTATGTATGAAGGAAGGTTGTTAGTAAGTTAGTTAATTTTTTAATTAGCTTGTTAGCTGGTAGTTAGTAAGTTAGTTAGTTAGTTAATTAGTTAGTTGGTTACTTAAATATTTAGTGGGTATGTAGGAAGGCAGTTTGTTAGTTAATACGTTAGTTAGTTAGTTAGCTAGTCAGTTTGTTAGCTAGTAGTTACTTACTCAGTTAGTTAGTTAATATGTATATAGGAAGTTAGTTAGTTAGTTACTTAATGAGTTAGTTAATTGGTTAGGTAGTTAGTTAGTCAGTTATTTAATACGCATGTATAAAGGTAGTTAGTAAGTTAGTTCGGTAGTTAATTATGTAATTAGTTTGTTCGCTAGAAGTTAGTTAGTTAGTTAATTAGTTTGTTACATAATTAGTTAGTTATTTAATTAGTTAGTTGGTTTCTTAATTAGTTAGTTATTTAATAGGAAACTAGTTAGTTAGTTAATTAGTTAGTTAGTTAGTTAGCTACTGAGTGTGTTAGATAGTAGTTACTTAGTTAGTTTGTTAGTTAATAGGTTTGTTGGAAGGAAGTTAGTTAGTTAGTTAGTGAGTAAGTTAATAGGTATGTAGGAAGATAGTTAGTTACTTAGTTAGTAATATAGTTAGTTAGTTAGTTAGTATGTTCGTTAGTTAGTGGGTATGTTGGAAGGCGGCTAGTTAGGTTGGTTAGTAAGTTAATCAATTTGTTACTTGAGTTAGTTATTTAGTTAGTTAGTTAGCTAGTTAGCCAGTAGTTAGTTAGTTAGTTAACCAGTTAGTTATTTAGTTAGTTAGTTAGTTAGTTGGCCAGTAGTTAGTTAGTTACATAACTTGTTATTTATTTAGTTAGTTAGTTTTAACTAACTAACTAACTAAATGACTGACTAATAACTAAATAACTAACTAAACTAACTAACTAACTAAGTACTAGCTAACTAACTAATTTACTAACTAATTTACTAACTATCTAACTAACTAACTAACTAACTAACTAACTAACTACCTTCTTACATACATATTTACTAACTAACTAACTAACGAACTAACTAACTTACTAACCAACTAACTAACTAACTTACAACTAGATAACTAACTAAATAACTAACTAATTAATTAGCTAATTAACTAACAAACTATCTTTCTACATACCTATTAACTAACTAACTAACTAACTAATTAACTAACTAACTAACTAACTAACTACATACCTTCTTACATAACCGCTAACTAACTAAATAACTAACTAACTAACAAACTAACTAACTAACTAACTAACTACCAGCTAACTAACTAACTAAATAAATAACTAACTGATTAACGAACTAACTAACTAACTAACTAACTACTTGATAACTAACTCACTTATTAACTAACTAACTATCTAACTAACTAACTAACTACGTTTTTACATAAATATTAGCTACTAACTAACTAACTAACTCACTAACTCACAAACTAACTAATTAACTAGTTAGTTAGTTAGTTAGTTAGTTTGATAGTTAGTTAATTAGTTAGTTAGTTATTAGTTAGTTTGTAGGTATGTAGGATGGTAGTTAGTTAGTCGGTTAGTTAGTCAATTAGTTAGTTAGTTTGTTAATAGGTATATAGGAAGACAGTAAGTTAGTTAGTTAGTTAGATAGATACTAGTTAATAGGTACGTAGGAAGACAATTAGTTAGCTAGTTAGTTAGTTAATTAGTTAGTTAGTTAGATACTAGTTAATTAGTTAGTTAGTAAGTTAGTTAGTTAGTTAGTGAGTTTGTAGGAAGGTAGTCAGTTAATTAGTTAGTTATGTAGTTAGCTATTTAGTTAGTTTATAGGTATGTATGAAGATAGTTAGTTAGTTAGTTAATTAGTTCGTTATTTAGTCAGTTAGTTAGTTAGTTAGCCAGTAGTTAGTTAGTTAGTTAGTTAGTTGACTGGTTAGTTAGTTAGTTAGCTAGCTTGTAGTTAGTTTGTTAGCTAGTTAGTTAGTTAATAGGTATGTAGGAAGGAAGTTAGTTAGCTAGATAGTCAGTCAGTTATCTAGTAGTTAGTTAGTTAGTTAGTAAGTAAGTTAGTTAGTTCGTTAGTTAGTTATCTAGTAGTTAACTAGTTAGTTAGTTAGTTAAATAGTTCGTTATTTAATTAGTAAGTTTGTTAGTTCTCTAGTAGTTAGTTAGTTAGCTAGTTAGTTATTTAGTTAGTTAGTAAGTTAGTTAGTTAGTTAGTGGGAATGTAGTTAGTTAGTTAATTATATAGTTAATACATATGTAGGAAGATGGTTATTTAGTTAGTTTGTTGGTTTGTTAATTAGTTAGTTAGTTATTTAGTTATTTAGTCAGTTAGTTAGTTAGTTAGTTAGTTATTTAGTTATTTAGTTATTTAGTTAGTTAGTTAGTTATTTAGTTAGTTTGAAAGGTAGTTAGTTTGTTAGTTAGTTAATAGGCACGTATGAAGGTAGTTAGTTAGTAAGTTAGATAGTTAATTACTTAGTCAGTTAGCTAGTGGTTTGTTAGTTAGTTAGTTAGTTATTTAGTTATTTAGTTAGTTAGTTAGTTAACTAGTAGTTAGTTAGTTAATTAGTTAATTAATTAGTTAATTAATTAGTTAGTTAGTAAGTTAGTTAGTTAGTGGGTATGTACGAAGGTAGCTAGTTAGTTAGTTAATTTGTTAGTTAGTTAGTTAATCAGTTAGATAGTTAGTTAGTTAATTAGTTAGTTATTTATTTATTTAGTCAGTTAGTTAAATAGCTAGTAGTTATTTAGATAGTTATTTAGTTATTTAGTTAATAACTTAGTTAGTGGGTATGTAGGAAGGTAGTTGGTAAGTTAGTTAGTTAGTTAATATGTATGTAGGAAGATTGATAGTTTGCTAATTAGTTAGTTATTTAGTTAGTTATCTAGTAGTTAGTTAGTTAGTAAGTCAGTTAGTTTGTTAGTTAGTTAATTAGTTAGTTAGTCAATGTGTATGTGAGATGATAGTTAATTAGTTAGTTAGTTAGTTAATTATCTAGTTAGTTAGTTAGTTAGTTAGTTAGTTAGTTAGTTAGTTAGTTAGTTAGTTAGTTAGTTAATCAGTTAGTTCTTTAGTTAGTTAGTTAGTTAGCTAGTAGTTAGTTAGTTAGTGAGTTAGTTAGTTAATCAATATGTATGTATCAAGGTAGTTAATTTGTTAGTTAGATAGTTAGTTATTTAGTTAGTTAGTTCATTAGTTAGTTAGTTAGTTAGTTAGTCAGTTAGTTATCATGTAGTTAGTTAGTTAGTTAGGTCATCCGTTAGTTATTTATTTAGTTAGTTAGTTAGTTAGCTAGTAGTTAGCTAGTTAGTGATTTAGTTAGTTAGTTAGTTAGTCTGTTGGTGGGTATGTAGGAAGGTAGTTAGCTAGTTAGTTATTAAATTAATAGGTATTTAAGAAGATAGTTAGTTAGTAAATTTGTTAGTTATTATGTTAGTTCTCTAGTAATTAGTTAGTTAGTTATTTTGTCAGCTAGCTAGTAGATTAGTTAGTTATTTAGTTAGTTAGTTAGTTAGTTATCTAGTAGTTAGTTAGTTTGTTATTTAGTTAGTAAATTAGTTAGTAAATTAGTTAGTTAGTTTGTTAGTTATCTAGTGGTTAGTTAGTTAACTAGTTAATTATTTTGGTAGTTAGATAGTTAGTTAGTTAGTTAGTTAGTTAGTTAGTTAGTTGGTATGTAGGAAGGTAGGTAGGTAGTTAGTTAATTAGTTAGTTAATAGGTATGTAGGAAGATAGTTATTTAGTTAATTTGTTAATTAGTTAATTAGTTAGTCACTTAGTTATTTTGTTATTTAGTTAGTTAGTTAGTTAGTTAGTTAGTTAGTTAGTTTGTCAGTTAGAAAGGTAGTTAGTTAGTTAGTTAATAGGTATGTAGGAAGATAGTTAGTTAGTTAATTAGTTTGTTATTTAGATAGATATCTAGTAGTTAGTTAGTTAGTTAGTTAGTTATTTAGATAGATATCTAGGGAGACAATTGGTTAGTTAGTTAGTTAGGTAATTAGTTAGTTAGTTAGTTAGTTAGACACTAGTTAATTAGTTTGTTAGTTAGATAGTTAGTTAGTTAGTTAGTTAGTTAGTTAGTGAGTTTGTTGGAAGGTAGTTAGTTAATTAGTTAGTTAGGTAGTTAGCAAATTAGTTAGTTTGTAGGTATGTATGAAGGTAGTTAGTAAGTTAGTTAGTTAATTAGTTAGTTAGTTAGCAAGTAGTTAGTTAGTTAGTTAGTTAGTTATTAGAAAGTAGTTAGTTAGTAAGTTAGTTGGCTAGTTAGTTAGTTAGTTACCTAGCTAGCCAGTAGAGCTAGTAGTAAGTTAGTTAGTTAATTAGTTAGTTAGTGAGTTAATCAGTTAGTTAGTTTGTCAGTTAGTTAATATGTATGTAAAAAGGTAGTTAGTTAGTTTGTCAGATAGTTAATTTGTTAGTTAGTTAATTACTTAGTAACTTAGTTAGTTAATAGGTAGATAGGAATACTGTTAGTTAGTTAGTTAGTTAGATAGATACTAGTTAATAGGTATGTAGGAAGACAATTAGTTAGTTAGATAGATAGGAATACAGTTAGTTAGTTAGTTAGTTAGTTAGTTAGTTAATTTGTTACTTAGTTAGATACTAGTTAATTAGTTAGTTAGTTAGTTAGGAACTTTGTAGGAAGGTAGTTAGTTAATTAGTTAGTTAGGTAGTTAGCTATTTAGTTAGTTTATATGTATGTATGAAGGTAGTTTGTTAATTAGTTCGTTATTTAGTCAGTTAGTTAGTTAGTTAGCTAGCTGTTAGTCAATATGTATGTGAGAAGGTAGTTAGTTAGTTAGTTAGTGAATTATCTAGTAGTTAGTTAGTTAGTTAGTTAGTTAGATTGTTAGTTAATTAGTTAGTTAGTTAGTTAGTTAATCAGTTTGTTATTTAGTTAGTTAGTTAGTTAGCTAGTAGTTAGTTAGTTAGTGAGTTGGTTAGTTAATCAATATGTATGTATCAAGGTAGTTAGATAGTTAGTTAGATAGTTAGTTAATTAGTTAGTTAATTAATTAGTTAGTTAGTTAGTTAGTCAGTTAGTTAGTTAGTTATCTTGTAGTTAGTTAGTTAGTTAGGTCATCAGTTAGTTATTTATTTAGTTAGTTAGTTAGTTAGTTAGCTAGTAGTTAGCTAGTTAGTGATTTAGTTAGTTAGTTAGTCAGTTAGTTAGTTGGTGGGTATGTAGGAAGGTAGTTAACTAGTTAGTTAGTAAATTAATAGGTATTTAAGAAGATAGTTAGTTACTAAATTAGTTAGTTATTTTGTTAGTTATCTAGTAATTAGTTAGTTAGTTATTTTGTCAGCTAGCAAGTAGTTAGTTAGTTATTTAGTTAGTTAGTTAGTTATCTAGTAGTTAGTTAGTTATTTAGTTAGCTAACTAGTTAGTTATTTAGTTAGTTAACTAGTTAGTTATTTAGTTAGTTAGTTTGTTAGTTATCTAGTGGTTAGTTAGTAAACTAGTTAGTTATTTTGGTAGTTAGATAGTTAGTTAGTTAGTTAGTTAGTTAGTGGGTATGTAGGAAGATAGTTATTTAGTTATTTAGTTAATTTGTTAATTAGTTAGTCACTTAGTTATTTAGTTATTTAGTTATTTAGTTAGTTAGTTTGTTAGTTATTTAGTCACTTAGTTAGAAAGGTAGTTAGTTAGTTAGTTAATAGGTATGTATGAAGGTAGTTAGTTAGTAAGTTAGTTAGTTAACTAGTTAGTAATTTATGTAGTAGTTAGTTAGTTAGTTAGTTAGTTAGTTAATTAGTTAGTTATTTAGTTAGTTAGTAAGTTGGTTAGTAAGTCAACTAGTAGTTAGTTAGTTAATTAGGTAATTAATAAGTTAGTTAATTAGTTAGTTAATTTGTTAGTTAGTTAGTTAATTAGTTAGTTAGTTAATTAGTTAGTTATTTATTTAGTTAGTTAGTTAAATAGCTAGTAGTTATGTAGTTAGTTATTTATTTATTTATTTAGTTAGTCAGTAAGTTAGTGGGTATGTAGGAAGGTAGTTAGTAAGTCAGTTTGTTAGTTAGTTTGTTTGTTATTTAGTTGATAGGTATGTAGGAAGATACTTAGTTAGTTAATTAGTTAGTTATTTAGTTAGTTATCTAGTAGTTAGTTAGTTAGTTAGTTAGTTAGTTATTTATTCAATTAGCTAGTAGTTATTTAGTTAGTTAGTTAGTTAGTTCGTTAATTAGTTAGTTAGTTGATTGGTTAGTCATTATGTATGTAAGAAGGTAGTTAGTTAGTTAGTTAGTTAGTTAATTAGCTAGTAGTTAGTTTGTTAGTTAGTTAGTATGTAAGAGGGTTGTTAGTTAGTTAGCTAGTTAGATAGTTAGTTAATTAGTAAGTTAGTTAGTTAGTTAATCAGTTAGTTATTTAGTTAGTTACTAAGTTAGTTAGCTAGTATTTAGTTAGTTAGTGAGTGAGTTAGTTAATATATATTCATGTATCAAGGTAGTTAGTTAGTTAGTTAGATAGTTAGTTAATTAGTTAGTTAGTTAATTAGTTAGTTAGTTAGTTAGTCTGTTAGTTAGTTAGTTATCTAGTAGTTAGTCAGTTAGTTAGGTCATCAATTTGTTATTTAGTTAGTTAGTTAGTTAGTTAGCTAGCTAGTAGTTAGTTGGTCACATAATTATTTATTTAGTTAGTTAGTTAGTTGGTGGGTATGTAGGAAGGTAGTTAGTTAGTTAGTTAATTAATAGGTATTTAAGAACATAGTTAGTTGGTAAATTAGTTAGTTATTATGTTAGTTATCTAGTAGTTAGTTAGTTTGTTATTTTGTCAGCTAGCTAGTTGTTAGTTAGTTAGTTGTTCGTTAGTTAGTTATTTAGTTCACTATTTTGTTATTTAGTTAGTTAGTTTGTTAGTTATCTAGTTGTTAGTTAGTTAGCTAGTTAGTTATTTAGTTAGTTAGATAGTCAGTTAGTTAGTTAGTGGGAGAGTAGTTTGTTAGTTTGTTAGTTAGTTAATTTGTTAGTTAGTTATTTAGTTAGTTAGTTACTTAGTTAGTTAGTTAGTTAGTTAGTTAATTAGTTATTTATTTAGTTAGTTAGTTAGTTAAATAGCTAGTAGTTATTTAGTTAGTTATTTATTAGTTTAGTTAGTTACTTAGTTAGTGGGTATGTAGGAAGGTAGTTAGTAAGTTAGTTAGTTAGTTAGTTAGTTAATTAGCTAATATGTAAGTAGGAAGATAGTTAGTTAATTAGTTACTTAGTAGTTAGTTAGTTCGTTAGTTTGTTAGTAGGTACGTAGGAAGGCAGGTATGTTGTTAATTAGTTAGTTAGTTAGTTGATTATTTATTTAATTAATTAGTTATAAGTTATTTAGTTAGTTAGTGTGTATGTAGGAAAGGCAGCCAGTTAGTTACTTAGTAAACTAGTTAGTTAGTTAGTTAGTTATCTAGTAGTTAGTTAGTTAGTTAGTTAGTAAGTTAGTTAGTTAGTTAGTTGGTTAGTTAGTTAGTTAGTTAGTTAGTTAGTTGGTTAGTTAGTTAGTTAGTTAGTGGGTAGTTAGTTAGTTAGTTAGTTAGTTAGCTAGCTAGATAGTTGTTTGTTAGTTAATTAGTTAGTTAGTTAATTAGTTAGTTAGTTAGTTAGTTAATCAGTTAGTTAGCTAGTTAGTTAGCTAGTTATATAATATGTATGTAAAACAGGTAGGTAGTTAGTTAGTTAGTTATTTAATTAGTTAGTTATTTAGTTAGTTATTTAGTTAGTTATCTAGTAGTTAGTTAATCAGTTAGTTATATAGTTAGTTAGCTAATCAGGTAGTTATATAGTTAGTTAGTTAGTTAGATAGCTAGTAGTTAGTCAGTTAATTTGTTAATTATTTAGTTAGTTAGTTAGTTAGTTAGTTAGTGGTTATGTAGAAAGGTAGTTAGTTAGTTAGTTAGTTAATAGGTATGTAGGAAGATAGTTAGCTAGTTAATAAGTTAGTTATTTAGTTACTCATCTAGTAGTTAGCTATTTAATTTATTAGTTATTTAGTTAGTTATTTAGTTAGTTAGTTAGATATTAGTTATTTAGTTAGTTAGTTAGTTATTTAGTTAGTTAGTTAGATACTAGTTAATTAGTTAGTTAGTTAGTTATTTAGTGAGTTTGTAGGATGTTAGTTGATTAGTTAGGTAGTTATCAATCTAACTGACTAACTACCTTGATACATATATATTGATTAACTAACTAACTACTAGCTAACTAACTAACTAACTATTTAAATAACTAACTGATTAACTAACTAACTAACAAATTAACTACCTTTCTAAATAACTAACTAACTAACAACCTTCTTACATATTAACTAACTAACTAACTAACTAACTACTAGCTAATTAACTAACTAACTAACTAACTAACTAACTACCTTCTTACATACATATTGACTAACCAACTAACTAACTAACTAATTAACTAACTAACTAACTAACTAACTTTCTAATTAACTAACTACCTAACTACTAGCAAGCTGACAAAATAACTAACTAACTAATTACTAGATAATTAACATAATAACTAACTAATTTACTAGCAAACTATCTTTCTAAATACCTATTAACTAACTAACTAACTAACTAACTACCTTCATACATACCCGCCAACTACCAAACTAAGTAAATAGTAAATAACTAACCTGCTAACTACTAGCTAACCAACTAACTAACTAACTAACTAAATAACTAACTGATGACCTAACTAACTAACTAACTACTAGATAACTAACTAACTAACTAACTGACTAACTAACTAACTAATTAACTAACTACTAACTAATTAACTAACTATCTAACTAACTAACTAACTACCTTGATACATATATATATTGATTAACTAACTATCCCACCAACTAACAAACTACTAGCTAACTACCGAAGTAACTAACTAAATAACTAACTGATTAACTAACTAACTAACTAACTAATTAACTAACTAATTAACTAACTAACTAACTAACAACCTTCTTGCATACTAACTAACTAACTAACTAACAAACTAACTAACTAACTACTAGCTAATTAACTAACTAACTAAGTAACTACCTTCTTACATACATATTGACTAACTAACTAACTAACTAATTAACTAGTTAACTAACTAACTAACTAACTTACTAACTACCTTACTAACTAACTATTAGCTAACTTAATAAATAACCAACAAACAAACTAACTAACTACTAGATAACTAACTAAATAACTAACTAATTAACTAAATAACTATCTTCCTACATACATATTAACTAAATAACTAACTAACTTACTAACTGCCTTCCTACATACCCAATAACTTAATGACTAACTAAATAACTACTAGCTATTTAACTAACTAATTAACTAAATAAATAACTAACTAGTTAACTAACTAACTAACTAACTAATTAACTAACTAACTAACAAATTAACAAACTAACTGGGTACCTTCGTACTTACCCACTAACTAACTAACTAACTTACTAACTAACTAATTAACTAATTAATTAACTAACTAACTAACTAATAAACTACTAACTAACTAACTAACTCACTTTCTAACAAACTACCTTCATACATACCTATTAACTAACTAACTAACTACCTTTCTAACTAACTAACTGACTAACTAACTAACTAACTAACTAAGTAACTAAATACCTAACTAATTGGCAAATTAACTAATTAACAAACTAACTAAATAACCGAATACTATCTTCCTAGATACCTATTAACTAACTAACTAACTAACTAAGTACTTTCCTACATACCCACTAACTTACTAACTAACTACCTTCCCACAAACTATCTAACTAACTAACTAACTAACTACTGGTAACTAGATAACTAACTAGTAAACTAAATAAATAACTAGTTAACTAACTAAATAACTAACTAACTAACTACTAGATAACTAACTAACTTACAAACTAAATAACTAACTAACTAACTAACTACTAGCTAGCTGACAAAATAACTAACTAACTAATTACTAGATAACTAACATAATAACTAACTAATTTACTAACTCAATATCTTTTTAAATACCTATTACCTAACTAACTAACTACCTTCCTACATACCCGCCAACTAACTAACTAACTAAATAAATAACTATCCTGCTGACTACTAGCTAACTAACTAACTAACTAACTAAATAACTAACTGATGACGTAACTAACTAACTAACTAACTAACTGACTGACTGACTAACTAACTAACTAACTAACTAACTAGCTAACTAACTAATTAACTAACTATCTAACTAACTAACTAATTACCTTGATACATATATATTGAATAACTACCTAACCCACTAACTAACTAACTACTAGCTTACTAACTAAGTAACTTACTAAATAACTAACTGATTAACTAACTAACTAACTAATTAACTAACTATCTAACTAACTAACTAACTAGCAACCTTCTTGCATACTAACTAACTAACTAACTAACTAACTAACTAACTAACTAACTAACTAACTAACTAACTACTAGCGAATTAACTAACTAACTAAGTAACTACCTTCTTACATACATATTGACTAACTACTAGCTAATTAACTAACTTACTAACAACCTTCTTGCATACAAACTAACTAACTAACTAACTAACTAACTAACTACTAGCCAATTAAATAACTAACTGACTAACTAACTACCTTCTTACATACATATTGACTAACTAACTAACTAACTAATTAATTAACTTACTAACTAACTAACTAACTAACTTATTAACTAACTAACTCACTAACTAACTATTAGCTAACTGAATAAATAACTAACTAACTAACTAACTAATTAACTAACTAACTACTAGATAACTAACTAAATAACTGACTAATTTACTAAATAACTATCTTCCTACATACATATTAACTAACTAACTAACTAACTAACTTACTAACTGCCTTCCTACATACCCACTAACTTAGTAACTGACTAAATAACTACTAGCTATTTAACTAACTAAGTAACTAAATAAATAACTAACTAATTAACTAACTAACTAACTAACTAATTAACTAACTAACTAACAAATTAACTAACTAACTAGCTACCTTCGTACATACCCACTAACTAACTAACTTACTAACTAACTAATTAATTAACTAATTAACTATCTAACTACTAGTTAACTAACTAACTAACTAACTAAATAACTAACTAATTAACTACAAGCTAGCTAACTAACTAACTAACTAACTTTCTAACTAACTACCTTCATACATACCTATTAACTAACTAACTACCTACCTTTCTAACTAACTCACTAACTAACTAATTATCTAACTAAATAACTAACTAACTGACAAAATAAGTAACTGATGACCTAACTAACTAACTAACTAACTAACTAACTAATTAAGTAACTGATGAATTAACTAACTAACTAATTAATTAACTAACTTGCTACCTTCGTACATACCCACTAACTAACTAACTAACTAACTAACTAACTAACTACCTTCATACATTCCCGCCAACTAACAAACTAACTAAGTAAATAAAGAACTAACCTGCTAACTACTAGCTAACCAACTAACTAACTAACTAAATAAATAACTAACTGATGACCTAACTAACTAACTAACTACTAGATAACTAATTAACTAACTGACTAACTAACTAACTAACTACTAGATAACTAACTAACTAACTAACTGACTAACTAACTAACTAATTAACTAACTACAAACTAATTAACTACCTTCACATGATTCGAGAATTGATCAATAGTCGAAAACTCATTATTTTTGTGAAAATATCGATTAGGGTTTGAATCCCCAAGAGAATCTCTTAAAAATCTCAACCAAATCTTTCAAATGCGTTGCGAAAATTCAATTTTGAGTGTGAAAATGGTAGCTAAGTGAAAATTCGTTTGAGAAACAACGATTTATTTCAATGAAGAGGAGAAAAATCTTTTTATGCAATTCAAGGTTGTATTATGACTAGACAAGCTCCTAGGTTTAAGAGAAAATTTTAATTCCTAATTTTTATGGATTTTTCTCGGTTTTTCTAATTTTTATGAATTTTTTTTTTTTTTTTTCAGAAATTTTTAAATTTTTTTTCAATTATTTCCCAAATTTTCAAATTTTTTAGTTGGGCTCATACATTTCAAAGGTTGTTTGTTACCCCCCACACTTTGAGATTACTTGTCCTCAAGTATAAAAGATCATAAATTTCAAAAAGAGAGATAATGGAGAGAAACAACCTTTGTTGCGTGGGCGTGCCTCCCTCGCTAGCGCTCTCGTTTATGGTCTCGAGCTCGACCATGCCGATGTTATCCTCCTTCAAAATTAAACGAAGCGCTCACATGGATTGCCACTTTTCGACCGCCTCAAAATACTCCCTTTGAGATGTTGGAGATGAGAGAAATCGGCGCTTGTATCACTCGTTTTGCATATGTCGAACGTGGCGTCAATATTTCCTCAATCTTGCTTCGAATTTTTCGAATTGCTTCATCGCTTGGAGTTTGATGAAGAGGAGTTGTGAGAGGCGTGAGTGTCTCGATTGTATTTGATTTCCTTGATAAATCTACACAAGGTGAAATTCTATCATGAGAAGCATCATAGTTCTTAATCGAATTTAAATTGATGATATATGGAAAGAATTCACCTTGAAGAATTGTAGATTTCTTTTCTTGCTCGTTTTCATCGATTGGAGTGATTTGAACCGTCTTTTGGAGAGTCGAATCCAATGACACCTTTTCTTCTTCAATGATCGTTCCAATGCTTTCATCGAATCCCCCCATACTTGAACTCTTGTCGTTTTCAATCTCCATGTTCTCCTCATTTGAATCCCTTAACTCGAGGCGAATTGATCTTATCGTTTGTTTTATTTCTTGTTTCAAATCTTCAAGACCTCGATTCAATCCTCCAAATTGTTGTTTTATCATCGCCGTCATTTCCTCCATCATTTGTTTAAATTCTTGGTTTGGATTTTCGTTTTGGGATTGAAATGGGTGATCTTGGTATTCAAATTTGTGTTGAGATTCGAGTTCATTTTGAGAAGGTTCGTATATGGGGTTTGAGTACATTGGGTTTGAGTAGTTGTTAGCGGTTTCGGCACAGGATTGTGTCTCATAACCCCATGGGGATTCGTTTTCGTATTGGCGAGCTTCGTAGACGGAATTTTGATAAAGGGTCTCGGTGTGTGATTCATAATTTTGATTTGAGGGTGAACTCGAGAGCCAACCGAGCCTTCGTTCTTCTTCTCTATCTTTCCTTTCTTCCATTTCTTCGCATTCTTGAAATTGTAGCTCGAGAATCTCTTGATTTGTCATGGAGTCCGGATATCCTTTTGCGGCTCTACTGAGACGTATTAACTCCCGAAGCGATTTTGGTTTTTCTTGATGATCCATCTTGCTCCACTTCGTGTACCTTGCAAGAATAGAAAAATTTCGAAATTAGTGAAATATCAAGTTCATATGTATCAAATCTATTAAAAATATCACTCAAGATTGCAAGTTTGATTCAAAATTTGACTTAAACATTATTCCCCGGCAGCGGCGCCATTTGATAAACGGGTTTTCGATCGCTTTTTAATTTGAGATATCGTTGTATGTGAAAACCAATTCAATCAACAAGTTTGGAAATATATGTGTATAGTGGAAATATGAAAGTTCGTTCCGCAAGGAGTATATGCGTCGAATAATGAATCAAAACAAGCAAAAATGAAAAGGGCAGAAACTTTTCCACAGAGAGCTATTGCGTCAAAATATGATTAAGATTCAGATCATTAAAATAAATATTTCAAAGTTTCCAAAATTAATGAAAATTAGTCTACAGAGAGGTCTGAATGTTATCAAATTTATCCTAAAATTTCAAACAATTTGGACAAAGGAATAAAAAGTTATTAACGAATTACAATCAGGTCTCTGAAAAACAGTCCCCTGGAAACAGCAGGTTTTCAGTTTAAGTGACAGTATTCAAAAATTCATATCAATTCGAATATTTCATGAAATTCTATGATTCAAAAAGTTCCCGAAACTAGAAATCAAGATCTACGCAGAACAAAAAGAGAACAAAAATATCACACAAAGAGAGCAAATTATCACACAAAGAGAGCAAAAGATCGATTGCAAGAAACAAGATTTCAGCAAGAACTAGATTCAAACAAGGGTTTCTTTACACAACTTCAAAACAATCATTCAACATACAAGAAATTCAAGATAGAAAAGAATACACCTAGATTGAGTAAAGAAAAGCTTCAACGCGTCAAGAAGAGCCTCCTTTTCCTCGCTAGTGTTGTCGCTCAATTGACCACCGAAAGGAGAATGCTCCGAGTCACGGCAAGCTTGCTTCGTTGGTCACCGAAAGGAAAGAATCCTCAAGTCACGGACTCACTAGATGAAAGGTCACCAAAAGGAGAGGCTCCGAGTCATGGTTGACACCTTCACTAAGCTCCGAAAGAGGAAACCACCCAGTCACGGTCTCAACACAACTCCACAAGTCCCGAAAGGAGAAAATCCCCGAGTCACGGTTAGTCTCGAGAAAGGTCGATTCGCCGAAAGGAAGGATGTCCAAGTCACGGTCGAATCTCCCGAACAATCGAGTAGGATCTTGAATGGTTCTTGATGTTCTTGAAAGTTCTTGGAAGTGCTTAGAGAGAGAGAGAGAGAGAGAAAGGGGGGAGGGAAGAAGAAGCAATCTCTGCCCAAGGGCCTTGGGGTCTTATTTATAGTGTCCTTGGGGATTTCCCATTGGCCGAGAGATGGGTGAGAGGATTGAGGGTAGTTGGGGATGGTAGGTGAGGTAGGTGGGGCTGTAGAGTGGCAATTGTGTGAGTGGTTTTCGAGTAGAGTTTGGTGTAATGTCTTATGTTGATGATTATTTGCCTTCTCCTTCACATGTGTACCGAATTGGTCGGTATGATATATCGATTTTAATGGCGCGAGGAGACGAAGGCAACTACACTCTTGGATTGCCGAGAATTTCCACCTAAAACCTGTAATTAAGCAATAAAACACATTTAGTGAAGTAATATTCATGTTATCTCAAATATGATGTATAAATGATTAGAATATATCTTCACAAGGGCTAAAATCCCCAAATTAGGCATTCAAATTGTGCTTCATTTGCCTCACATCACTAACTAACTAACTAACTAACTAAATAACTATCTTCCTACATACATATTAACTAAATGACTAACTAACTTACTAACTGCCTTCCTACATACCCACTAACTTAATAACTTACTAAATAACTACTAGTTATTTAACTAACTAACTAACTAACTAAATTAATAATTAACTAATTGACTAACTAACTAACAAATTAACTAACTAACTAGCTACCTTCGTACATACTCACTAACAAACTAACTTACTAACTAACTAATTAACTAATTAATTAATTAACTAATTAACTAACTAACAACTAGTTAACTAACTAACTAACTAACTAAATAACTAACTAATTAACTAACTAACTAACTAATAAACTACTTGCTAACTAACTAACTAACTTTCTAACAAACTACCTTCATACATACCTATTAACTAACTTACTAACTACCTTCCTAAGTAACTAACTCACTAACTAACTAACTAACTGACAAATTAACAAATTAACAAACTAACTAAATAACCGAATAACTATCTTCCAAGATACCTAGTAACTAACTAACTAACTAACTAACTACTTTCCTACATACCCACTGACTTACTAACTAACTACCTTCCCACTAACTAACTAACTAACTATCTAACTAACTAAATAACTAACTACCTAACTAACTAACTACTCGGAACTAAATAACTAACTGGTTAACTAACTAAATAACAAACTAACTAACTAATAGACAACAAACTAACTTACTAACTAAATAACTAACAAACTAACTACCTAACTACTAACTAGATGACAAAATAACTAACTAACTAATTACTAGATAACTAACATAATAACTAACTAATTTACTAACTCAATATCTTCTTAAATACCTATTAACTAACTAACTAACTAACTACCTTCCTATATACCCGCCAACTAACTAACTAACTAAATAAATAACTATCCTGCTGACTACTAGCTAACTAACTAACTAACTAACTAAATATCTAACTGATGACGTAACTAGCTAACTAACTAACTAACTGACTGACTAACTAACTAACTAACTAATTACTAACTAACTAACTAATTAACTAACTATCTAACTAACTAACTAACTAACTACCTAGATACATATATATTGATTAACTAACTAACCCACTAACTAACTAAGTAACTAACTAAATAACTAACTGATTAACTAACTAACTAACTAATTAACTAACTATCTAACTACTAGCTAATTAACTAACTAACTAAGTAACTACCTTCTTACATACATATTGACTAACTAACTAATTAACTAACTAACTAACAAAGTAACTAACTAACTAACTTACTAACTAACTAACTAACTAAATAACTAACTAACTATTAGCTACCTGAATAAATAACTAACAAACAAACTAAATAACTACTAGATAACTAACTAAATAACTAACTAACTAACTAAATAACTATCTTCCCACATACATATTAAGTAACTAACTAACTAACTAACTAACTTACTAACTACCTTCCTACAGACCCACTAACAAAGTAACTAACGAAATAAATAAATATCTAACTAAATATCTACTACCTATTTAACCAACTAACTAACTAACTAAATAACTAACTAATTAACTGATGACTTACTAACAAACTAACTACTAGATAACTAACTAACTAACTGACTAACAAACTAATTAACTAATTAACAAACTAACTAATTGACTAACTATCTAACTAACTAACTAACTACCTTGATACATACATATTGATTAACTAACTAACTCACTAACTAACTAACTACTAGCTAACTAACTAAGTGGCAAACTGAATAACTAACTCATTAAATAACTAACTAACTAATTAACTAACTATCTAACTAACTAACTAACTAACTAACAACCTTCTTATATACTAACTAACTAAGTAAGTAATTAACTACTAGCTAATTAACTAACTAACTAACTTACTAACTAACTACCTTCTCACATACATATTGACTAACTAACTAACTAACTAATTGAATAACTAACTAACTAACTTACTATCTAACTAACTAACTAACTACTAGCTAACTGAATAAGTAACTAACTTACTAACTAACTAACTAACTAACTAACTAACTACTAGATAACTAACTAAATAACTAACTAATTAACTACTAGATAACTAACTAAAAAACTAACTAATTAACTAACTAACTATCTTCCTACTTACATATTAGCTAATTAACTAACTGACTAACTAACTAACTTACTAACTACCTTCCTACATACCCACTAACTAAGTAACTAACTAAATAAATAAATAACTGACTAAATAACTACTAGCTATTTAACTAACTAACTAACTAACTAAATAAATAACTAACTAATTAACTAACTAACTAACTAACTAACTAACTAATTAACTAACTAACTAACAAACAAATTAACTAACTAACTATCTAGCTTCGTACATAAGCACTAACTAACTAACTTACTGACTAACTAATTAACTAACTAATTAATTAACTAATTAACTAACTAACTACTAGTTAACTAGCTAACAAACTGACAAAATAACTAACTAGCTAATTAACTAACTAACTAACAACTAGCTAGCCGACTAACTAGTTGACTATCTAACTTACTAACTAACAACCTTCATACATACATATTAACTAACTAACTTACTACCTTTCTAACTAACTAACTAACAAACTAACTAACTAAATTACTAAATAACTAAATAACTAACTAACAAACTAATTAACTAAATAACAAACAAACTAACTAACTAACTAAACAACTATCTTCCAACATAACTATTAACTAACTAATTAACTTACTAACTAACAAACTAACTAACTAACTACCTTCCTACATACCCACTAACTAACAAACTAACTACCTTCCCACTAACTAACTAACTATCTAACTAACTGAATAACTAAGTAGCTAACTAACTAACTACTAGAGAACTAACAAACTAACTAACTAATTAACTAGCTAACTAACTACCTTTCAAACTAACTAACTCACAAACTAACTAACTAACTAACTGACTAAATAACTAACTAACTGACAAATTAACTAATTAACAAGCTAACTAAATAACCGAATAACTATCTTCCTATATACCTATTAACAAACTAACTAACTAACTAACTAACAAAGTACTTTCCTACATACCCAATAACTTACTAGCTAACTACCTTCCCACAAACTAACTAACTAACTATTTAACTAACTAAATGACTAACTAGCTAACTAACTAACTAACTACTAGTAACTAAATAACTAACTAGTTAACTAACTAAATAACTAACTAACTAACTACTAGATAACTAACTAACTTACTAACTAAAAAACTAACTAACTAACTAACTACTAGCTAGCTGACAAAATAACTAACTAACTAATTACTAGATAACTAACATAATAACTAACTAATTTACTAACTCAATATCTTCTTAAATACCTATCTAACTAACTAACTAACTACCTTCCTACAAACCCGCCAACTAACTAACTAACTAAATAAATAACTATCATGCTGACTACTAGCTAACTAACTAACTAACTAAATAACTGACTGATGACGTAACTAACTAACTAACTAATTAACTAACTAACTAACTAATTAACTAACTATCTAACTAACTAACTAACTACCTTGATACATATATATTGATTAACTAACGAACCCACTAACTAACTAACTACTAGCTAACTAACTAAGTAACTAACTAAATAACTAACTGATTAACTAACTAACTAACTAACTAATTAACTAACTTTCTAAGTAACTAACTAACTAACTAATTAACTAACTATCTAAGTAACTAACTAACAACCTTCTTGCATACTAACTAACTAACTAACTACCTTCTTACATACATATTGACTAACTAACTAACTAACTAACTAATTAACTAACTAACTAACTAACTAACTAACTAACTAACTAACTTATTAACTAACTAACTCACTAACTAACTATTAGCTAACTGAATAAATAACTAACTAACTAACGAACTAACTAACTAACTAACTAACTAACTAACTAACAACTAGATAACTAACTAAATAACTAACTAACTAACTAACTAACTAACTTACTAACTGCCTTCCTACATACCCACTAACTTAGTAACTAACTAAATAACTACTAGCTATTTAACTAACTAACTAACTAACTAAATAACTAACTAATTAACTAACTAACTAACTAACTAATTAACTAACTAACTAACAAATTAACTAACTAACTAGCTCCCTTCGTATATACCCACTAACTAACTAACTTACTAACTAACTAATTAATTAACTAATTAACTAACTAACTACTAGTTAACTAATTAACTAACTAACTAAATAACTAACTAATTAACTAACTAACTAACTATTAAACTACTAGCTAACTAACTAACTAACTTTCTAACTAACTACCTTCATACATACCTATTATCTAACTAACTAACTACCTTTCTAACTAACTCACTAACTAACTAACTAACTAACTAACTAACTAATAAACTACTAGCTAACTAACTAACTAACTTTCTAACAAACTACCTTCATACATACCTATTAACTAACTAACTAACTAACTACCTTCCTAACTAACTAACTAACTAAATAATTAAATAACCGACAAATTAACTAATTAACGAACTAACTAAATAACCGAATAACTATATTCCTAGATACCAATTAACTAACTAACTAACTAACTACTTTCCTACATACCCACTAACTTACTAACTACCTACCTTCGCACTAACTAACTAACTAACTAACTAACTATCTAACTAAATAACTAACTAGCTAACTAACTAACTACTAGTAACTAAATAACTACTAAATAACTAACTAGTTAACTAACTAAATAACTAACTAACTAACTACTAGATAACTAACTAACTAACTAACTAAATAACTAACTGACTAACTAACTACTAGCTAGCTGATAAAATAACTAACTAACTAATGAAAAGATAACTAACATAATAACTAACTAATTTACTAACTAACTATCTTCTTAAGTACCTATTAACTAACTAACTAACTAACTAACTACCTTCCTACATACCCGCCAACTAACTAACTAACTAACTTAATAAATAACTATCCTGCTAACTACTAGCTAGCTAACTAACTAACTAACTAACTAACTAACTAAATAACTGACTGATGACCTAACTAACTAACTAACTACTAGATAACTAACTAACTAACTGACTAACTAACTTACTAACTAATTAACTAACAAACTAACTAATTAGCTAACTATCAATGTAACTAACTAACTACCTTGATACATATATATTGATTAACAAACGAACTACGAGCTAACTAACTAAGTAACTAACTAAATAACAAACTGATTAACTAACTAACTAACTAATTAACTACCTGTCTAACTAACTAACTAACTAACAACCTTCTTATATACTAACTAACTAAATAACTAACTAACTAACTACTAGCTAATTAACTAACTAACAAACTAACTAACTACCATCTTACATACATATTGACTAACTAACTATCTAAGTACCTACTTACACACATATTGATTAACTAACTAACTAACTAACTAACTATAACTAATTAACTAGCTAACTAACTAACTAACTAACTAATTAACTAAGTTACTAACAAACTACTAGCTAACTGAATAAATAACTAACTAACTAACTAACTAACTAACTAACAAACTACTAGATAACTAACTAAATAACAAACTAATTAACTAACAAACTATCTTCCTACGTACATATTAACTAACTAACAAACCAACTTACTAACTAACTTACTAACTACCTTCCTACATACCCGCTAACAAAGTCACTTACTAATTAAATTAATAACTAACTAAATAACTACTAGCTATTTAACTAACAAACTAACTAACTAAATAACTGACCAATTAACTAACTAACTAACTAATTAACTAACTAACTAGCTACCTTCGTACATACCCACTAACTAACTAGCTTACTAACTAACTAATTAACTAACTAATTAATTAACTAATTAACTAACGAACTACTAGTTAACTAACTAACTAACTAACTAACTAACTAATTAACTAATTAACTAACTAACTAACTAACTACTAGCTAACTAACTAACTAGTTAACTATCTAACTTACTAACTAACTACCTTTATACATACCTATTAACTAACTAACCAACTACCTTTCTAACTAAATAACTAAAAAACTAACTGACTAACAAAATAACTAAACAACTAACTAATTAACAAACTAACTAACTAACTAAATAACTATCTTCCTACATGTCTATTAATTATCTAATTAACTAACAAACTAACTAACAAACACACAAACTACCTTCCCACATACCCACTAACTAACTAACTAACTACCCTCCCACTAACCAACTAACTAACTGTCTAACTAACTAAATAACTAACTAGCTAACTAACTAACTACTAGATAACAAACAAACTAACTAACTAAATAACTAATTAGTTAACTGACTAAATAACTAACTAACTAACTACTATATAACTAACTACTAACTAATTAACTAACTATCTAACTAACTAACTAACTACCTTGATACATATATATTGATTAACTAACTAACCACATGCCAACTAACTAAGTAACTAACTAAGTAACTAACAGATTAACTAACTAACTAATTAATTAACAAACTATCTAACTAACTAACTAACTAACAACCTTCTTGCATACTAACTAACTAACTAACTAAGTAACTACTAGCTAATTAATTAACTAACTAAGTAACTACCTTCTTACATACATATTGACTAACTAACTAACTAACTAACTAACTAACTAACTAACTAACTAACTTACTAACTAACTAACTAACAATTAGCTAACTCAATAAATAACTAACAAACTAACTAACTAACTACTAGATAACTAACTAAATAACTAACTAATTAACTAAATAACTATCTTCCTACATACATATTAACTAAATAACTTACTAACTTACTAACTGCCTTCCTATATACCCACTAACTTAATAACTAACTAAATAACTACTAGCTATTTAACTAACTAACTAACTAAATAAATAAATAACTAACTAATTAACTAACTAACTAACTAACTAACTAACTAACTAACAAATTAACTAACTAACTAGCTACCTTCGTACATACCCACTAACTAACTAATTAACTAACTAATTAATTAACTAATTAACTAACTAACTACTAGTTAACTAACTAACTAACTAACTAAATAACTAACTAATTAACTAACTAACTAACTAATAAACTACTAGCTAACTAACTAACTGACTTTCTAACAAACTACCTTCATACATACCTATTAACTAACTAACTAACTACCTTTCTAACTAACTAACTCACTAACTAACTAACTAACTAACTAACTAACTAACTAACTAACTAACTGACAAATTAACTAATTAACAAACTAACTATATAACCGAATAACTATCTTCCTAGATACCTATTAACTAACTACCTAACTAACTAACTACTTTCCTACATACGCACTAACTTACTAACTAACTACCTTCCCACTAACTAACTAACTAACTATCTAACTAACTAAATAACTAACTAGCTAACTAAGTAACTACTGGTAATTAAACAACTAACTAGTTAACTAACAAAATAACTAACTAACTAACTAACTACTACACAACTAACTAACTTACTGACTAAATAACTAACTATCTAACTAACTACTAGCTAGCTGACAAAATAACTAACTAACTAATTACTAGATAACTAACATAATAACTAACTAATTTACTAACTCAATATCTTCTTAAATAACAACTAACTAACTAACTAACTAACTACCTTCCTACATACCCGCCAATTAACTAACTAACTAAATAAATAAATATCCTGCTGACTACTAGCTAACTAACTAACTAACTAAATAACTAACTGATGACGTAACTAACTAACTGACTAACTAACTGACTAACTAACTAAGTAACTAACTAATTGACTAACTAATTAATTAACTAACTATCTAACTAACTAACTAACTACTACCTTCCCACTAACTAATAGGTATTTAGTTAGGTAATAAACTAACTACCTTCCCACTAACTAACTAACTATCTAACTAACTAAATAAATAACTAACTAGTTAACTAACTAAATAACTAACTATCTAACTACTAGATAACTAACTAACTAACTAACTAAATAACTAACTAATTACTAGCTAGCTGATACAATAAGTAACTAACTAATTACTAGACAACTAACATAATAACTAACTAATTTACTAACTAACTATCTTCTTAAATACCTATTAACTAACTAACTAACTAACTAACTACCTTCCTGCATACCCGCCAACTAACTTACTAACTAACTTAATAAATAACTATCCTGCTAACAACTAGCAAGCTAGCTAACTAACTAACTAACTAAATAACTAACTGATGACCTAACTAACTAACTAAATACTAGATAACTAACTAACTAACTGACTAACTAACTAACTAACTAATTAACTAATTATCAATCTAACTAACTAACTACCTTGATACATATATATTGATTAAGTAACTAACTACTAGCTAACTAACTAAGTAACTAACTAAATAACTAACTGATTAACTAACTAACTAACTAATTAACTACCTTTCTAACTAACTAACTAACTAACTAACTTCTTACATACTAACTAACTAACTACTAGCTAATTAACTAACTAACTGACTAACTAACTACCTTCTTACATACATATTGACTAACTAACTAACTAACTAACTAATTAACTAACTAACTAACTAACTAACTTACTAATTAACTGACTAACTAACAAACTACTAGCTAACTGAATAAATAACTAACTAACTAACTAACTTACTAACTACCTTCCTACATACCTACTAACAAAGTCGCTTACTAATTAAATTAATAACTAACTAAATAACTACTAGTTATTTAACTAACGAACTAACTAACTAAATAACTAACCAATTAACTAACTAACTAACCAAATAACTAACCAATTAACTAACTAACTAACTAATTAACTAACTAACTAGCTACCTTCGTACATACCCACTAACTAACTAACTAACTAACTAAATAACTACGTAGTTAGTTAGTAAGTTAGTTCGGTAGTTAATTATATAATTAGTCAGTTAATTAGTTAGTTAGTTACTTAATTAGTTAGTTACTTAATTAGTTAGTTAGTTACTTAATTAGTTAGTTATTTAATAGGAAGGTAGTTAGTTAGTTAATTAGTTAGTTATTTGATAGGAAGGTGGTTAGTTAGGTAGCTAGTTAGTGTGTTAGCTAGTAGTTACTTAGTTAGTTAGTTAGTTAATAGGTTCTGAGGAAGTTAGTTAGTTAGTTAGTGAGTTAGTTAATAGGTATGTAGGAAGATAGTTAGTTACTTAGTTAGTGAGTTAGTTAATAGGTATGTAAGAAGATAGTTAGTTACTTAGTTAGCCAGTAGTTAGTTAGTTAGTTAACTAGTTAGTTAGTTAGTTAGTTAGTTAGTTAGTTAGTTAGGTAGTGCGTGTATACGAAGGTAGTTATTTAATTAGTAATGTAGTTAGTTAGGTAGTTAATAGGTATGTATGAAGGAAGGTAGTTAGTAAGTTAGTTAATTTTTTAATTAGCTTGTTAGCTAGTAGTTAGTAAGTTAGTTAGTTAGTTAGTTAGTTAGTTGGTTATTTAATTAATTAGTGGGTATGTAGGAAGGCAGTTTGTTAGTTAATACGTTAGTTAGTTAGTTAGCTAGTCAGTTTGTTAGCTAGTAGTTACTTACTCAGTTAGTTAGTTAATATGTATATAGGAAGTTACTTAGTTAGTTACTTAATGAGTTAGTTAATTGGTTAGGTAGTTAGTTAGTCAGTTATTTAATACGCACGTATAAAGGTAGTTAGTAAGTTAGTTCGGTGGTTAATTATGTAATTAGTTAGTTAGCTAGAAGTTAGTCAGTTAGTTAATTAGTTAGTTACTTAATTAGTTAGTTGGTTTCTTAATTAGTTAGTTATTTAATAGGAAAGTAGTTAGTTAGTTAATTAGTTAGTTAGTTAGTTAGCTACTGAGTGTGTTAGATAGTAGTTACTTAGTTAGTTAGTTAGTTAATAGGTTTGTTGGAAGGAAGTTAGTTAGTTAGTTAGTGAGTAAGTTAATAGGTATGTAGGAAGATAGTTAGTTACTTAGTTAGTAATATAGTTAGTTAGTTAGTTAGTATGTTCGTTAGTTAGTGGGTATGTTGGAAGGCGGCTAGTTAGGTTGGTTAGTATGTTAATCAATTTGTTACTTGAGTTAGTTATTTAGTTAGTTAGTTAGTTAGTTAGCCAGTAGTTAGTTAGTTAGTTAACTAGTTAGTTATTTAGTTAGTTAGTTAGTTAGTTGGCCAGTAGTTAGTTAGTTACTTAACTTGTTATTTATTTAGTTAGTTAGATAGTTATTTAGTTAGTTAGTTAGTTAACTAACTAACTAAATGACTGACTAATAACTAAATAACTAACTAAACTAACTAACTAACTACTAGCTAACTAACTAATTGACTAACTAATTTACTAACTATCTAACTAACTAACTAACTAACTAACTAACTACCTTCTTACATACATATTTACTAACTAACTAACTAACGAACTAACTAACTAACTAACCAACTAACTAACTAGTAGTTAGCAAGTAGTTAGCAAGTAGTTAGCAAGTAGTTAGTTAATTAGTTAGCTAGTAGTTAGCTAGTTAGTTAATTAGATAGTTAGTTAATTAGTTAGTTAGTAAGTTAGTTAGTTAATCAGGTAGTTATTTAGTTAGTTACTTAGTTAGTTAGCTAGTAGTTAGTTAGTTAGTTAATCAATATGTATGTATGAAGGTAGTTAGTTAGTTAGTTAGATAGTTAGTTAATTAGTTAGTTAGTTAGGTCATCAGTTAGTTAGTTCGTTATCTAGTAGTTAGTTAGTTAGTTAGGTCATCAGTTGGTCATTTAGTTAGTTAGTTAGTTAGTTAGTTAGTTAGCTAGCTAGCTAGTAGTTAGTTGGTTAGTTATTTATTTAGTTAGTTAGTTAGTAAGTTGGTGGGTATGTAGGAAGGTAGGTAGTTAGTTAGTTAGTTAGTTAATAGGTATTTAAGAAGATAGTTAGTTAGTAAATCAGTTAGTTATTATGTTTGTTATCTAGTAATTAGTTAGTCAGTTATTTTGTCAACTAGCTAGTAGTTAGTTAGTTAGTTAGTTAGTTAGTTAGTTAGTTAGTTAGTTAGTTAGTTATCTAGTAGTTAGTTAGTTAGTTATGTAGTTAGTTATTTAGTTAGTTAGTTTGTTAGTCGTCTAGAAGTTAGTTAGTTAGTTAGCTAGTTAGTTATTTAGTTTGTTAGATAGTTAGTTAGGTAGTGGGAAGGTAGTTAGTTAGTTAGTTAGTGGGTATGTAGGAAGGTAGTTAGTTAGTTAGTTAGTTAATTAGTTAGTTAATAGGTATGTAGGAAGATAGTTATTTAGTTAGCTAGTTTGTTAATTAGTTAATTTGTTAGTTTGTTAGTTATAGTTAGTCAGTTAGTTAGTTAGGTAGTAGTTAGTTAGTGAGTTAGTTAATTAGTTTGTTAGTTAA
Organism: Luzula sylvatica; assembly: GCA_946800325.1. Taxonomy (NCBI): domain Eukaryota; kingdom Viridiplantae; phylum Streptophyta; class Magnoliopsida; order Poales; family Juncaceae; genus Luzula; species Luzula sylvatica. The sequence goes on along the minus strand of OX326960.1, from coordinate 12,885,369 downwards.
TTAGTTAATTAATTATTTAGTTAATTAGTTAGTTAGTAAGTTAGTTTGTAAGTGGGTATGTACGAAGGTAACTAGTTAGTTAGTTAATTTTTTAATTAGTTAGTTAATTAGTTTGTAAGTTAGTTAAGTAGTTAATTATTTATTTAGTTAGTTAGTTAAATAGCTAGTAGTCATTTCGTTAGTTATTTATTTATTTATTTAGTAGGTTACTTAGTTAGTGGGTATGTTGGAAGGTAGTTAGTTAGTTAGTTAGTTAGTTATTTAGTTAGTTAGTTAGTTAGTTAGTTAATATGTATGTAGGAAGATAGTTAGTTAGTTAATTAGTTAGTTATTTAGTTAGTTATCTAGTAGTTAGTTAGTTATTTATTCAGTTAGCTAGTAGTTAGTTAGTTAGTAAGTTAGTTAGTTAATTAGTTAGTTAATTAGTTAGTTAGTTAGTTAGTTAATTAGTCAATATGTATGTAAGAAGGTAGTTAGTTAGTAAGTTATTTAGCTAGTAGTTAGTTAGTTAGTTAGTATGTAAGAAGGTCGTTAGTTAGTTAGTTAGTTAGATAGTTAGTTAATTAGTAGGTTAGTTAGTTAGTTAGTTAGTTAGTTAATCAGTTAGTTATTTAGTTAGTTACTTAGTTAGTTAGCTTGTAGTTAGTTAGTTAGTTAGTTAGTTGATCTATATGTATGTATCAAGGTAGTTAGTTAGTTAATTAGTTAGTTAGTGAATTAGTTAGTTAGTTAGTTAGTTATCTAGTAGTTAGTTACGTAGTTAGGTCATCAGTTAGTTATTTAGTTAGTTAGTTAGTTAGTTAGTTAATTAGTAGTTAGCTGGTTAGTTATTTATTTAGTTAGTTAGTTAGTTAGTTGGTGGGTATGTGGGAATGTAGTTAGTTAGTTAGTTATTTAGTCAATTGGTATTTAAAAAGATAGTTAGTTAGTAAATAAGTTAGTTATTATGTTAGTTATCTAGTAATTAGTTAGTTAGTTATTTTGTCAGCTAGCTAGTAGATTAGTTAGTTATTTAGTTAGTTAGTTAGTTAGTTATCTAGTAGTTAGTTAGTTTGTTATTTAGTTAGTTAATTAGTTAGTTATTTAGTTAGTTAGTTTGTTAGTTATCTAGTGGTTAGTTAGTTAACTAGTTAGTTATTTTGGTAGTTAGATAGTTAGTTAGTTAGTTAGTTGGTATGTAGGAAGGTAGGTAGGTAGTTAGTTAATTAGTTAGTTAATAGGTATGTAGGAAGATAGTTATTTAGTTATTTAGTTAATTTGTTAATTAGTTAATTAGTTAGTCACTTAGTTATTTAGTTAGTTAGTTAGTTAGTTAGTTAGTTAGTTAGTTAGTTAGAAAGGTAGTTAGTTAGTTAGTTAATAGGTATGTAGGAAGATAGTTATTTATTTAGTTAGTTAGTTAGATAGCTAGCCAGTAGTTAGCTGGTTAGTTATTCATTTAGTTAGTTAGTTAGCTAGTTGGTGGGTATGTGGGAATGTAGTTAGTAAGTTAGTTAGTTAGTTAATATGTATTTAAGAAGATAGTTAGTTAGTAAATCAGTTAGTTATTATGTTAGTTATCTATTAATTAGTTAGTTAGATATTTTGTCAGCTAGCTAGTAGTTAGTTAGTTATTTAGTTAGTGAACCAGTAAGTTATTTAGTTAGTTAGTTTATTAGTTATCTAGTAGTTAGTTAGCTAGCTTGCTACTTATTTAGTTAGATAGATAGTTAGTTAGTTAGTTAGTTAGCGGTAAGGTAGTTAGTTAGTTAGTTAGTTAGTTAGGTCGTTAATAGGTATGTAGGAAGATAGTTATTTAATTATTTAGTTAGTTTGTTAATTAGTTAATTTGTTAGTTAGTTAGTTAGTTAGTTAATAGGTATGTATGAAGGTAGTTAGTTAGTAAGTTAGTTAGTTAACTAGTTAGTTAGTTACCTAGTAATTTGTTAGTTAGTTAGTTCATTGGTCAGTTGGTTATTTAGTTAGTTAGTTAGTTAGTTAGTTATTTAACTAGTAGTTAGTTACATAATTAGTTAATTAATTAGTTAGTTAATTAGTTAGTTAGTAAGTTAGTTAGTTAGTGGGTATGTACGAAGGTAGCTAGTTAGTTAATTAGTTAGTTTGTTAGTTAATTAGTTACCTATTTAGTTAGTTAGTTAGTTAGTTAAATAGCTAGTAGTTACGTAGTTAGTTATTTATTTATTTGGTTACTTAGTTAGTGGGTATGTAGGAAGGTAGTTAGTAAGTTAGTTAGTTAGTTAGTTAGTTAATATGTATGTAGGAAGAAAATTGGTTAGGTAATTAGTTAGTTATTTAGTTAGTTATCTTGTAGTTACTTAGTTAGTTAGTTATTTAGTTAGTTATTCAGTTAGCTAGTGGGTAGTCAGTTAGTTAGTTAGTTAGTAAGTTAGTTAGGTAGTTAGTTAGTTAGTTAATTAGTAGTTAGATGGTTAGTTAGTGAATATGTACGCAAGAAGGTAGTTAGTTAGTTAGTTAGCTAGTTAATTAGCTAGTTAATTAGCTAGTAGTTAGTTAGCTAGTTAGTTAATTAGTATGTAAGATGGTTGTTAGTTAGTTAGTTCGATAGTTAGCTAATTAGTAAGTTAGTTAGTTGGTTGGTTAATCAGTTAGTTATTTAGTTGGACACTTAGTTAGTTAGCTAGTAGTTAGTTACTTTGTGAGTTAGTTAGTTAATTAATATGTATGTATCAAGGTAGTTAGTTAGTTAGTTAAATAGTTAGTTAATTAGTTAGTTAGTTAATTAGTTAGTTAGTTAGTTAGTTAGTTAGTTAGTTAGTTAGTTATCTAGTAGTTAGTTAGTTAGGTCATCAATTAGTTATTTAGTTTGTTAGTTTGTTTGTTAGCTAGTAGTTATCTGGTTAGTTATTTATTTAGTTAGTTAGTTAGTTAGTTAGTGGGTATGTAGGAAGGCAGTTAGTTAGTTAGTTAGTTAGTTAGTAAATTAGTTAGTTATTATGTTAGTTATGTAGTAGTTAGTTAGTTAGTTATTTTGTCAGTTAGCTAGTAGTTAGTTAGTTAGTCAGTTAGTTAGTTATTTAGTTAACTATTTATTTATTTAGTTAGTTAGTTTGTTAGTTATCTAGTAGTTAGTTAGTTAGCTAGTTAGTTATTTAGTTAGTTAGATAGTTAGCTAGTTAGTTAGTGGGAAGGTAGTTTGTTAGTTAGTTCGTGCGTATGTAGGAAGGGAGTTAGTTAGTTAGTTAGTTAGTTAGTTATTTAGTTAGTTAGTTAATGCGTGTATGTACGAAGATAATTGTTTAGTTATTTAGTTAGTATGTTAATTAGTTAATTAGTTAGTTAGTTAGTTATTTTGTTATTTAGTTAGTTAGTTAGTTAGTTTGTTAGTTAGTTAGTTAGAAAGGTAGTTAGTTTGTTTGTTAATAGGTATGTAAGAAGGTAGTTAGTTAGTAAGTTAGTAAGTTAGCTAGTAGTTTGTTAGTTAGTTAGTTGGTTAATTAGTTACTTATTTGGTTAGTTAGTTAGTTAGTTAATTAGTTCATTAATTAGTTAGTTAATTAGTTAGTTAGTTAGTTAGTTAGTTAGTTAGTGGGTATGTACGAAGGTAGCTAGTTTGTTAGTTAATTTGCTAATTAGTTAGTTAGTTAGTTAGTTAATTAGGTAATTATTTAGTTAGTTGGTTAGTTAAATAACTAGTAGTTATTTAGTTAGTTATTTATTTATTTAGTTAGTTAGTTAGTTAATTAGTGGGTATGTAGGAAGATAGTTAGTTAGTTAATTAGTTAGTCATTTAGTTAGTTATCTAGTAGTTAATTAGTTAATTAGTTAGTTCGTGAATTAGTTAGTTAGTCAGTCAATCAGTTAGTTAGTTAGTTATCTAGTAGTTAGTTAGTTAGTTACTTAGGTCATCAGTTCGTTATTTAGTTAGTTAGCTAGTAGTTAGCTGGTTAGTTATTAATTTAGTTAGTTAGTTAGTTTGTTGATGGGTATGTAGTTAGTTAGTTAATAGGAATTTAAGAAGATAGTAAGTTAGTAAATTAGTTAGTTATTATGTTATATATCTATTAATTAGTTAGTTAGTTATTTTGTCAGCTAGCTAATAGTTAGTTAGTAAGTTAGTTATTTAGTTAGTTAGTTAGTTAGTTATCTAGTAGTTAGTTAGTTAGTTAGTTAGTTAGTTAGTTAACTAGTTAGTTATTTAGTTAGTTAGTTATCTAGTAGTTAGTTAGTTATCTAGTAGTTAGTTAGTTAGCTAGTTAGTTAATTAGTTAGATAGATAGTTAGTTAGTTAGTTAGCGGTAAGGTTGTTAGTTAGTTAGTTAGTAGGTATGTAGGAAGGTAGTTAGTTAGTTAGTTAGTTAGTTAGTTAATATGTATGTAGGATGATAGTTATTTAGTTAGTTTGTTCATTAGTTAATTTGTTGGTTAGTAGGTATGTAAGAAGATAGTTATTTAGTTAGTAGGTATGTAGGAAGGTAGTGAGTTAGTTACTTAGTTAGTTTGCGGTAAACTAACTACTAAATAACTAACTAACTAACTAACTAACTAACTAACTAACTAACTAACTAACTAACTAACTAATTACTAGATAACTAACTATTTAACTAACTAACTATCTTCCTACAAACATATTAACTAACTAACTAACTAACTAACTAACTTACTAACTACCATCCAACATACCCACTAACTAAGTAACTAACTAAATAAATAAATAACTAACTAAATAACTACTAGCTATTCAACTTACTAACTAACCAAATAAATAACTAACTAATTAACTAACTAACTAACTAACTAGTTAACGAACTAACTAACAAATTAACTGACTAATTAACTAACTAATTAATTAACTAATTAACTAACTAACTACTAGTTAACTTACTAACTAACTAACAAACTAAATAACTAACTAATTAACTAACTAACTAATTAACAAACTACTACCTAACTAACTAACTAGTTAAGTAACTAACTTACTAACTAACTACATTCATACATACCTATTAACTAACTAACTAACTACCTTTCTAACTAACAAACAAACAAACTAACTACCTAACTAGATAACTAAATAACTAAGTGACTAACTAATTATCAAATTAACAAATTAACTAAATAACTATCTTCCTACATACCTATTAACTAACTAACTAACTACCTACCTACCTACCTTCCTACAAACCCACTTACTTACTAACTAACTAACTAACTATCTAACTACCAAAATAACTAACTAGCCACTAGATAACTAACAAACTAACTATCTAAGTAACTAACTAGTTAACTAACTAAATAACTAACTAACTAACTACTAGATAACTAACTAACTAACTAACTAACTGATGAACGGGTTTTCGTCGTGTTTTAATATCGTTGTGTTAAAAACCCCGAACAATCAACAAAATTTGTAATCTAAGTTTGTACAGTGGCAAATGTATAGATTCGTTCCACGGGGAGCAATTGCGTCAAAATTTGGATCAAAAATGGATGAGAAATAACGAAGAAAATTCACAGAAGATAGTCCGTTACAACGGAAGAAAGTTCCGTTACAACGCACTTGAGTGAATTTTCTGGCGCTAGTGTGAGATGAACGTCCGTTACAACGGATGAAACTTCGTTATAACGCACTAAACTAGTCCGTTATAACGAACAGTGGTTGCGTTGCAACGGATTGGTTAATCCGTTACAACGGACCTCAATTTCCGTTACAACGCACTAGTATTGAACTATTTGAGTGGAAACCCTGGTGAGTCCGTTACAACGGAGTTAAGTTGCGTTACAACGGAGTACCAACAGACTGAAAGTCAGGTACAAACCGTTTAGTCCGTTGTAACGCAGTTCAAGTTCCGTTATAACGGAAGTATTTCTGGAATTCTGGTTTGAGTTTTGATTTGAGATTTGAATTAAAGGTTTGATTTGAGATTGAATTAAGTGAGATTAAACTGAGTTTTAAGGCAGAAATTGAGAGCAAAAGCTTAAGTAAAAGAACAAGTTTAGAACAAAGATTCAATTCAAACGAGGAATTCTCTTTAACACAACTAAATCCACAAACAACAAGAACTACAAGAATTAGAAAGAGTACACCTAAAGATGAAGCAAGTAGCTCGATGTGTCTTCCTTTGTCTTCTATGCCTTCGCACCGAATGGTCAATTCTCCGAGTCGTGGTCGTTCGTTTGGTTGGTACCGAAAAGAAGAGACACTCGAGTCGTGGATTCCTCAAGAAAGATCACCAAAAGGAGAAGCTCCTAGTCATGGTTAATGCCTTCTTCAAGCTCCAAAAGAGGGTTCTTCCGAGTCTCGGTTTGAACTCAACTTCACAACGCCAAAGAGAGAAATATCCCGAGTCACGGTTAACTCTTGAATCACCGAAAAGGAAGGAGATCCTTGGTCACGGTTAATTCTTGAGAGAGGATGATTCGCCGAAAAAGGAAGGAAATCCTTGGTCACGATTAATCTCCTTGGCAAATTACTTGGTTCTTGTAGGGTTCTTGAAGTTCTTGAAGGATCTTGGAGTGTTTTAGAGAGAGAGCGAGAGAGAGAGATGGGGCAGAAAAAAGGGTGAAAAGAACGTCCCCAACACGTGGCCCTTGTGGTCATATTTATAGCACTCATGGAGTCTTCTTATTGGCCACGAGTTGGTGGAGAGGATTGGGGGTAAGGAAGTAATTCCCACCAAAGGTAGGTGGGCAGGATAAGGGCTAAGGGTTGAGTGGTTTTCGTGTAAACTTTTGTGTAAGTTTTCATCATGATAATTGTTTGCCTCCCGTCTCATTCATGTACCGAATATATCGATGTAATATATCGTTTTTACTCCTCTTGACGTGTTGGAGACAACTACACTCTCCAAATTCCCAGAAATTCCTTCTAATTCCTGTGATTAAGCAGTAAAACACACTTAGTGAAGAAATATTCATGTTATCTCAAACATGATTAATAAAGTATATAGAATTGTTCTTCACAAGGGTTAAAACCCCCAAATTAAGCATTAATTTTGTGCCTTATTTGCCTCACATCACTAACTAACTAAATATCTAACTAACTACTAGCTAGCTGACAAAATAACTAACTAATTACTACATAACTAACATAATAACTAACTAATTTACTAACTAACTATCTTCATAAACACCTATTAATTTACTAACTACCTTCCTACAAACCCACCAACTAACTAGCAAACAAACTAACTAAATCACTAACTAGCTAACTACTAGCTAACTAACTAACTAACTAAATAAATAACTAACTGATGACCTGACTAACTAACTAACTACAAGATAACTAACTAACTAACTGACTAACTAACTAACCAATTAACTAGCTAACGAATTAACTAACTATCTAACTAACTAACTAACTACCTTGATACATACATATTTACTAACTAACTAACTACTAGCGAACTAACTAACTAACTACTAGCTAACTAACTAACTAACTAACTAAATAACTAACTGATTAACTAACTAACTAACTAACTAATTAACTAACTAACTAACTAACTAACTAACTACTAGATAATTAACTAACTAACTAACTACCTTCTCACATACATATTGACTAACTAACTAATTAATTAACTAACTAACTAACTAACTAACTTACTAACTAACTACTAGATAACTAACTAAATAACTAACTAATTAACAAACTATCTATCTTCCTACATACGTATTAACTAACTAATTAACAAACTATCTATCTTCCTACATACATATTAACTAACTAACTAACTTACCAACAACCTTCCTACATACCCACTAACTAAGTTACAAACTAAATAAATAAATAACTATCTAAATAACTACTAGCTATTTAACTAACTAACCAAATAAATAAATAACTAACTAATTAACTAACTAACTAACTAACTAACTAACTGATTAGCTAAGTAACTAACAACTTAACTAACTAACAAGCTACCTTCGTACATACCCACTAACTAACTAACTTACTAACTAACTAATTAACTAATTAACTAACTAATTAACTAACTAACTACTAGTTAACTAACTAACTAACTAACTAACTAAATAACTAACTAGTTAACTAATTAACTAACAAACCACAAGCTAACTAACTAACTAGTTAACGATCTAACTTACTAACTAACTACCTTCATACATACCTATTAACTAACTAACTAACTAACTACCTTTCTAACTAACTAACTAACTAATTAACTAACTAACTAAATAACTAAATAACTAACTAACTAACTAACTAACTAATTAACAAACCAACTAACTAACTAAATAACCATCTTCCTACATACATATTGACTATATAATTATCTGACTAACTACCTTCCCACTAACTAACTAACTAACTTACTAACTAACTAAATAACTAACTAACTAGCTAACTAACTAACTACTAGAGAACTAACAACCTTACTAATTAAATAACTAACTAACTAACTAACTAACTAGCTAACTACTAGATAACTAACTAACTAACTAACTTACTTACTAACTAACTAACTAACTACTAGATAACTGACTAACTAACTAGCTAACTTACTACCTTCCTACATACATGTTAACTAACCAACTAACTAACTAACTAACTAACTAACTATTAGCTAGCTAACTAACTAACTAACTAGTGAACTGACTAACTAACTAACTAACTAACTACTAGCTAACTGACTAACTAACTGACTAAATAACGAACTAATTAAATAACTAACTAACTATCTTCATACATACCTATAAACTAACTAAATAGCTAACTACATAACTAACTAATTAACTACATACCTTCCTACAAACTCACTGACTGACTAACAAACTAACTTACTAACTAACTAATTAACTAGTATCTAACTGACTAACTAATCAACTAACTAACTAGCTAACTAATTGTCTTCCTACATACCTATTAACTAGTATCTATCGAACTAACTAACTAACTTACTGTCTTCGTATATACCTATTAACTAACTAACTAGCTAATTGACTAACTAACCGACTAACTAACTACCATCCTACCTACCGACTAACTAACTAATAACTAACTACCTAATTAACTAACTCTCAAACTAACTAACTACCTAACTAGTTAATTAGTTAGTTAGTGAGTTAGTGAGTTAGCTAGTGAGTTAGTTAGTAGCTAATATGTATGTAAAAACGTAGTTAGTTAGTTATTTAGATACTTAGTTAATTAATTAGTTAGTTAGTAAGTGAGTCAGTTATCTAGTAGTTAGTTAGTTAGTCAGTTAGTTAATCAGTTAGTCATTTATTTAGTTAGGTAGTTAGCTAGTAGTTAGTTAGTTAGTTAGTTAGTTATTTAGTTAGTTAGTGGTTATGTAAGAAGGTATGTAGTTAGTTAGTGAGTTAGTTAGTTAATTAGTTAGTTAGTTAATAGGTATGTAAAAAGATAGTTTGTTAGTTAATTAGTTAATTAATTAGTTAGTTATTTAGTTAGTTATCTAGTAGTTAGTTAGTTAGTTAGTTGGTTAGTTAGTTAGTTAGTTAGTTAGTTCGTTAGTTAGTTAGTTAGTAAATATGTATGTAAGAAGGTAGTTAGTTAGTTACTTAGTCAGTTAGATAGTTAGTAAATTAGTTAGTCAATTAGTTAGTTAGCGAGTAGTTAGTTAGTTAGTTTAGCTAGTTATTTAGTTAGTTAGTTAGTTATTTAGTTAGTTAGTAAACTAACTAACTAACAAAATAACTAACTAAATAACTAACTAGTTAACGAACTAACTAACTACTGGCTAACTAACTAACTAACTAACTAAATAACTAGTTAACTAACTAACAAACTACTGGCTAACTAACTAACTAACTAACTAACTCAAGTAACAAATTGATTAACTTACTACATACTCACTAACTAACGAACATACTAACTAACTAACTAGCCGCCTTCCTACATACCCACTAACTAACGAACATACTAACTAACTAACTAACTAACTATATTACAAACTAAGTAACAAACTATCTTCCTACATACCTATTAACTAACTCACAAACTAACTAACTACCTTCTTGCATACCCACGAACTAACTAGCTAACTAAATAAATTACTAGCTAACTACTCGCTAACTAACTAACTAACTAAATAACTAACTAGTTACCAAACTAACAAACTAACTAACCAACTACTTGATAACAAACAAAGTAACTAACGAACTAACTATTTAACTAACTAACTAACTAACTAACTAACTAACTAACTTCTAGCTAACAGAAAAAATAACTTACTAACTAACTAACTAACTAAAACTAACTTCTAGCTAACAGAAAAAATAACTAACTAACTAACTAACTAACTAACTAACTAACTTACTTACTTACTAACTAACTAACTAACTACTAGATAACTGACTAACTAACTAGCTAACTAACTACCTTCCTACATACCTATTAACTAACTAACAAACTAACAAACTAACTACTAGCTAGCTAACTAACTAACTAACTAGTCAACTAACTAACTAACTAACTACTAGCTAACTAACTAACTAACTGACTAAATAACGAACTAATTAACTAACTAACTAACTATCTTTATACATACCTATAAACTAACTAAATAGCTAACTACCGAACTAACTAATTAACTAACTACCTTCCTACAAACTCACTAACTGACTAACTAACTTACTAACTAACTAATTAACTAGTATCTAACTAACTAACTAATTGACTAACTAACTAGCTAACTAATTGTCTTCCTACATACCTATTAACTAGTATCTATCTAACTAACTAACTAACTTATTGTCTTCATATATACCTATTAACTAACTAACTAACTAATTGACTAACTAACCGACTAACTAACTACCATCCTACATACCGACTAACTAACTAATAACTAACTCTCAAACTAACTAACTACCTAACTAGTTAATTAGTTAGTTAGTGAGTTAGTGAGTTAGCTAGTTAGTTAGTTAGTAGCTAATATGTATGTAAAAACGTAGTTAGTTATTTAGTTAGATAGTTAGTTAATTAATTAGTTAGTTAATAAGTGAGTTAGTTATATAGTAGTTAGTTAGTTAGTTAGTTAATCAGTTAGTTTTTTATTGAGTTAGTTAGTTATCTAGTAGTTAGTTATTTATTTAGTTTGTTATATAGTTATTTATTTAATATGTAAGTAACCTATTAACTAACTAATTAACTACCTTCCTACATAACCACAAACTAATTAAGTAACTAACTAACTAATTAACTAACTAACTTACTAACTAACTACTAGCTACCTAACTAATTAACTAATTAACAAACTAACTAACTTACTAACTAACTATCTTCATATATACATATTAACTATATAATTAATTAACTACCTAACTAATTAACTAACTACCTTCATACAAACGCACTAACTAACTAACTAACTAACTTACTAACTAACTAAATAACTAACTAGTTAACTCACAAAGTAACTAATTAACAAACTAACTAACTTACTACTAGCTAACTAACAAATTGACCAATTAACTAACTAACTAACTAACTAGTTACCTTCTTACATACCTAAACTAACTAACTAACTAACTTACTAACTTACTATCTAACTTACTAACTAACTAAATAACTAAATAACTAACTAACGAACCAACTAACTGACTAACTAACTGACTACTAGCTAACTGACTAAATAACTAACTAAGTAACTAGCTAACTAACTAACTACTAGATAACAAACTAGCTAACTAACTAATTAACTAACTAACTATCTTCCTACATACATATTAACTAACTAACTAACTAACTAACTAACTAACTACTAGTTAACTGAATAAATAACTAACTAACTAACTAACTAACTAACTAACTAACTAACTAACTACTAGATAACTAACTAAATAACTAACTAACTAACTATCTTCTTACATACATATTAACAAACTAACTAACTAACTAACTTACTAACTACCTTTATACATACCCATTAACTAAGTAACTAACTAAATAAATAAATAACTCAGTAAATAACTACTAGCTATTTAACTAACTAACTAACAACGAAATTAACTAACTAACTGGCTACCTTCGTACCTACCCACTAACTAACTAACTTAGTAACTTACTAATTAACTAACTGATTAACTAACTAATTAAGTAACTAATTAACAAACTAACCACTAGTTAACTAACTAATTAAACTAACTAAATAACTAACTAACAAACCACCTTCCAACATACCCACTAACTAAGTAACTAACTAACTATCTTCCGACATACCTATTAACTAACAAACTAACTTACTAACTAACTAACTTCCTACATACCCACTAACTAACTAACTAACTAACTAACTAACTAACTAACTAAATAACTAACTAGTTAACTAAGTAACTACTATGTAACAAACTAGCTAACTTACTAAATAACTAACTAGTTACCTAACAAACAACTAGCTACCAAACTAACTAACTAACTAGTTAACTAACAAACTAGCTCACTAACTAACTAACTAACTAACTACTAGATAACTGTCTAAATAACTCTAATTAACTAACTAACTATCTTCCTACATACCTATTAACAAACTGACTAACCAAATGACTAACTAACTAACTAACTAAATAAATAACTAACTTACTAACTAACTAACTAACTAACTAACTACTTGCTAACTAACTAACTAACGAACTAACAAACTCAATAACTAACTAACCAACTAACTATCTAACTACCTAACTCATTAACTAAGTATCTAAATAACTAACTACCATCTTACATACATATTAGCTAACTAATTAACTAACTAACTTATGAAGTAACTGATTAACTAGTATATGTCTATCTAACTAACTGACTAACAGTCTTCCTACATACCTTTTAACTAACTAACTAACTAACTAACTAACTAACTAACTAACTAGCTAATTGACTAACTAACCAACTAACTAACTACCATCCTACATACCGACTAACTAACTAACTAACTAAATAACTAACTAACAATCAAAATACTAGATAACTAACTAACTAACTAATTGATTAACTAACTATCGAACTAAATAACTACCTTCTTACATAGATTTTAACTAACTAAGTAACTAACTAACTAACTAACTAACTAACTGACTTACTAACCAACTAGCTAACTAACCAACTATCTAACTAACTAATTAACTAACTAACCAACAATCTAGCCGGCTTCCTACAACCTAACTAACTAAGTAACTAACCGACTAACTAATTAACTAACTAGCTAAATAACTAAGTAACTCACTAACTTCTAGCTAGCCAACTAACTAACGAACTAACTAACTAACTACATACCTTCCTACAAACCCATTAACTAACCCATTAACTAACTATATATCTAACTAACTAACTTACTAACTAACTACCTTCTTGCATACATATTAACTAACTAACAAACTAAATAACTAACTATCTGACTAACTAACTAACTACTAGATTACTAACTAACTAACTAAATAACTAACTAACTACTAGATAACTAATTAACTAACTCACTATCTTCCTACATACATATTAACTAACTAACTAACAACCTACCTTGCTAATTAACCACTAACTAACTAAATAACTAAATAACTAACGACTAACTAACTAACTAACTAACTAACTAACTACCTTATTAACTAACTGATTAACTAACTAACTAACTAACTAACTACTGGCTGACTAACTGACTAAATAGCTAACTGATTAACTAACTAACTGACTAACTAACTAACTACAAGATAAAAAGCGAACTAACTAACTAATTAACTAACTATCTAACTAACTACTTACCTACCTTTTTACATACATATTAACTAACTAATTAACTAACGAACTAACTGATAAACTGACTAACTAACTAATTAACTAACTAACTAACTTACTACTAGCTAACTAACTAATTAACTAATTAATTAACTAACTAACTAACTAACTAGCTAGCTAGCTACCTTCCTACATACCCACTAACTAACGTACATAGTAACTAAGTAACTAACTAACTAACTACTTTCCAACAAACCCACTGACTAACTGACTAACGAACTAACTAACTAACTAAGTACTACCTAACTAATTAACTAACTTGTTAAGTAACTAAGTAACTAACAAGCTACCTTTCCTACATACCCATTAGCTAACTAACTAACTAACTAAATAACTGACTAACTACTAGCTAACTAACTAACTAACTAACTAACTAACTAGCTACTTGCTAACTAACTAACTAGGTAGTTAACTAAGTAACTAAGTACCTAACTAAGTACTAAATAACTTACTCACTAACTAACTAACTAAGTAACTAATTAACTAAGTAACTAGCTTACTTACCAACTGATTAACTAACTAACTAACTAACAACCAGCTAGCTAGCCAACTAACTAACTAACTAACTAAATAACTAACAACTATCCTACATATCTATTAGCTAACTAACTAACTAACTAACTAACTAACTAATTGACTAACGATCTAACTAACTAACTACTAGGTAACTAACGAACTAACTAACTAAATAACGAACTAATTACCTAACTAACTAACTAACTACCTTCCTGCATTACCTATAAACTAACTAAATAGCTAACTACCTAACTAACTAATTAACTAACTACCTTCCCACAAACTCACTAACTAACTAACTAACTAACTAATTAACTAGTATCTAACTAAGTAACTAAATAACTAACTAACTAACTAACCAACTAATTAACTAGTATCTAACAAACTAACTAAATAACTAATAAATTGAATAGCTAACTACTAGATGAGTAACTAAATAACTAACTTATTAACTAGCTAACTGTCTTCCAACATACCTATTAACTAACTAACTAATTAACTAACTAACTACCTTTCTACATAACCACTAACTAACTTACTAACTAACTAACTAACTAAATAATTAACAATTAACTGACTAACTACTAGCTATCTAACTAACTAACTAACAAAATAACTAACTGATTAATTAACTAACTAACTACTAGATAACTAACTAAGTAACTAATTAAATAACTATCTAACTAACTAACTAACTAAATGTTTTACATACATATTATCTAACTAACTGACTAACTGATTAACTAACTAACTAACTAATTAACTAACTAACTAATTACATAACTAACAACTAGCTAACTAACTAACTAACTAACTAACTAACTACTAACTACCTTCTTACATACCCACTAACTAACTAACTAACTAACTAATTTACTAACTAACTAACTAACTACTAGATAACTAAGTAACTAACTAGTTAACTAAGTAACTAAGTAACTAACTGGCTGCCTTTCCTACATACCCACTAACTTACTAACTAACTTATAACTAATTAATGAAATAAATAATTAACTAACTAACTAATTAACTACCTACCTTCCTTTCTACGTACCTACTAACAAACTATCAAACTAACTAACTACTAACTAACTAACTAACTATCTAACTAATTAACTAACTAACTAAATAGCTAACTATATAACTAACTATATAACTAAACAACTACTAGATAACTAACTAACTAACTAACTAACTAACTAAATAACTAACAAGTAACTAACTAACTACTAGATAACTAACTAAATAGCTAACTACTTAACTAACTATCTTCCTACATACGTATTAAATAACTAATTAACTAACTATCGAACTAACTAACTATTGGCTAACTAACTAACTAAATAACTGACTAACTAACAAACTAACATACGAACTACCTAAATAATTAACTATCTAATTAATTAACAAACTGATTACCTTCTTACATACATTTGAACTAACTAACTAACTAATTAACTGATTAACTGACTAACTAACTAACTAACTAAATAACTAACAAACTACTAGGTAATAAACTAATTGACTAACTAGCTACTTTTCTACATACCCACCAACTAACGAACGTACTAACTAACTAACTAACTAATTAACTAATTAATTAACTAATTTACTAACTAACTACTAGCTAGCTAATTAACTAACTAACTAAATAAATAACAAACTAACTAATTAACTAACTAACTAACTAACTAACTAATAAACTACTAGCTAATTAACTAAATGACTAATTATCAAACTAACTTAATAACTACCTTCATACATACCTTTTAACTAACAAAAAAACTAACTACCTGACTAACTAGTTAACTAACTACCTTCGTACAAACCCACTAACTAACTGACTAACTAACAAACTAACTTACTAACTAACTAACTAACTAACTAACTAACCAACTATCTAACTAACTAATTAACTAACTAACTAACTATCTAGCTTGCTTCCTACATCCTAACTAACTAAGTAACTAACTAACAAACTAACTAGCCAACCAACTAGCTAACTAACTAAGTAACTCACTAACTACTAGCTAGCTAACTAACTAACTAACGAACTAACTAACTAACTACCTTCCTACATACCCATTAATTAACTAATGAACTAACTAATTAACTAACTAACTTACTAACTACCTTCTTACATACATATTAACAAAGTAACTAACTAACTTTTTAACTAACTAACTAACTACTAGATTACTAACTAACTAACTAAATAACTAACTAACTACTAGATAACTAATTGTATAACTAACTAATTAACTAACTAACTATCTTCCTACCGAGAGGTGTGGCGTTCGATTCCCGGCGGGGACACTGGATTATAGATTAAATGTTAAATGAGTGAATAGAGTGTGTGGCCTACGGGTTTGTAATAAAAAAAAAAGAAAAAAAAGAGGAGATTGTGTTTGGAAGGGGGACTTTGAGCCCTCTCCGAATTTACTCAAAAAAAAAAAAAAAAAAACTATCTTCCTACATACATATTAACTAACTAACTAACAACCTACCTTCCTACATAACCACTAACTAACTAAATAGATAAATAACTAACTAACTAACGACTAGCTAACTAACTAACTAACTAACTACCAAATTAACTAACTGAGTAACTAATTAACTGACTAACTAACTAACTACTCGCTACCTGACTGACTAAATAACTAACTAACTAACTAACTAACTAACTACAAGATAACTAACTAACTAATTAACTAACTATCTAACTGACTAACTACCTACCTTTTTACATACATATTAACTAACTAACTAACGAACTAACTGATAAACCAACTAACTCAATATTAACTAACTAACTAACTTACTACTACCTAACTAACTAACTAATTAACTAATTAACTACCTAACTAACTAACTAACTAACTAACTAACTATCCTACATACCCACTAACTAACGTACATACTAACTAAGTAACTAACTAACTGACTACTTTCCAACAAACCCACTGACTAACTAACTAACGAACTAACTAACTAACTAACTAACTAACTAACTAACTAACTAACTGACTAACTAACTAACTAACAAACTAACTAACTAACTTACTAGCTACCTTTCCTGCATACCCATTAACTAACTAACTAACTAACTAAATAACTAACTAACTAACTAACTAATAGCTAGCTCACTAACTAACTAACTAACAACTAGCTAACTAACTAACTAGCTAGTTAACTAAGTAACTAAGTAACGAACGAAGTACTAAATAACTTACTATCTAATTAACTAACTAACTAACTAACTAACTACCAGCTAACTAACTAACTAACTAACTAACTAAATAACTAAATAACTAACTACCTTCCTACATACATATTAACTAACTAACTAACTAACTACTAGCTAGCTAACTAACTAGCCAACTAACTAACAAATTAACTAACGGTCTAACTAACTAACTACTAGGTAACTAACAAACTAACTAACTAACTAAATAACGAACTAATTACCTAACTAACTACCTAACTACCTTCATACATACCTATAAACTAACTAAATAGCTAACTACCTAACTAACTAATTAACTAACTAGTTTGTTAGTTTGTTAGTTAATTAGTTAGTTAGTTAGTTAGCTAGTTAGTGAGTTAGTTAATTGACTAGTAGTTAGTTAGTTACTTAACTAGTTGATAGTTAGATAATTAGCTAATTAATTAGTTGGTCAATTAGTTAATTAGTAAGTCAGTTTGTTAGTGGGTATGTACGAAGGTAGCTAGTTAGTTAGTTAGTTAGTCAGTTAGTTAATTAGATAGTTATTTATTTAGTTAGTTAGTTAGTTAAATAGCTAGTAGTTATTTAGTTAGTTGTTTATTTATTTATTTAGTTAGTTAGTTAATATGTATGTAGGAAGATAATTAGTTAGTTAATTAGTTAGTTATTTAGTTAATTAGTTAGTTATTTATTTAGTTAGCTAGTTGTTAGTTAGTTATTTAGTTAGTTAGTTAGTAAGTTAGTTAGTTAGTTAGTTACTTAATTAGTTAGTTAGTTGGTTAGTTAGTCAATATGTATGTACGAAGGTAGTTAGTTAGTTAGTTAGTTAGTCAATTAGCTAGTAGTTAGTTAGTTAGTTAGTATGTAAGAAGGTTGTTAGTTAGGTAGTCAGTTAGATAGTCAGGTAATTAGTAAGTTAGTTAGTTAGTTAGTCAATCAGTTAGTTATTTAGTTAGTTACTTAGTTAGTTAGCTTGTAGTTAGTTAGTTAGTGAGTTACTTAGTTAATCAATATGTATGTATCAAGGTAGTCAGTTAGTTAGTTAGATTGTTAGTTAGATAGTTAGTTAATTAGTTAGTTAATTAGTTAGTCAGTTAGTTAGTTAGTCAGTTATCTAGTAGTTAGTTAATTAGTGAGGTCATCAATTAGTTATTTAGTTAGTTAGTTAGTTAGTTAGTTAGTTAGCTAGTAGTTAGCCGGTTAGTCATTTTTTTAGTTAGTTAGTTAGTTAGCTAGTAGTTAGCCGGTTAGTCATTTTTTTAGTTAGTTAGTTAGTTAGTTGGTGGGTATGTTGGAAGGTAGTTAGTTAGTTAATAAGTAGTTAGTTAGTTAGTTAGTTAGTTAATAGGTATGTATGAAGGTAGTTAGTAAGTTAGTTTGCTAATTAATTATTTTGTTAGTTAGCTAGTAGTTAATTAGTTAGTTAGTTAGTTAGTTAGTTAGTTAATTAGTTAGTTATTTATGTAGTTAGTTAGTTAATTACTTAGCTAGAAGTTAGTTAGTAATTTAGTTAATTAATTAGTTAGTTAATTAGTTAGTTAGTTAGTTAGTTAGTATGTTCGTTGGTTAGTGGGTATGTAGAAAGGTATGTACTTAGTTAGCTAGTTAGTTAATTAGTTAATTACCTTGTAGTTAGTTAGTTAGTCAGTTAAATAGTTAGTTAGTTGGTTAATATATATATAAGAAGGTAGTTAGTTAATTAATTAGATAGTTAGTTAATTTGTTAGATTGTTAGTTCGTTAGTTACTTAGTCATTTTGTTAGTTAGTTAGTTACTTAGCTAGCTAATAGTTAGTTAGTTAGTCCGATAGTTGGTTAATTAGTTATTTAATATGTATGTAGGAAGAAATTTAGTTAATTAGTTAGCTATTTAGTTAGTTATATATTTGTTAGTTAGATAGTTAGTTAGATAGTTAATTAGTTAGTTAGGTAGTTTGTTATCTAGTAGTTGTTTAGTTATATAGTTAGTTAATTAGTTAGTTATTTAGTTAGTTAGGTAACTAGTTAGTTAGTTAGTTAGCTAGCTAGTAGTTAGTTAGTTATTAGTTTGTTAATAGGTACGTAGGAAGGAAGGTATGTAGTTAATTAGTTAGTTAGTTAGTTAGTTAATTAATTATTAGTTAGTTTGTTAGTTTGTGGGTATGTAGGAAAGGTAGCAAGTTAGTTAACTAGTTAGTAAGTTAGTTAGTTATCTTGTAGTTAGTTAGTTAGTTTGTAAATTAGTTAGTTAGTTAGTTAGTTAGTTAGTTAGTTAGTGATTTTGTCGGAAGGTAGTTAGTTAATTAGTTAGTTAGGTAGTTAGCTATTTCGTTAGTTTATAGGTATGTATGAAGGTAGTTAGTTAGTTAGTTAGGTAATTAGTTCGTTATTTAGTTAGTTTGTTAGTTAGTTAGTAGTTAGTTAGTTATATCGTTAGTTAATTTGTTAGTTAGTTAGCTAGTTAGTTAGCTAGCTAGTACTTAGTTGGTAGTTAGTTTGTTTGTAGGTACGTAGGAAGGAAGTAGGTAGTTAATTAGTTAGTTAGTTGATTATTTATTTAATTAATTGGTTATAAGTTAGTTAGTCTGTCAGTGGGTAAATAGGAAAGGTAGCCAGTTAGTTACTTAGTTACTTAGTTAACTAGTTAGTTAGTTAGTTAGTTATCTACTAGTTAGTTAGTTAGTGATAAGAGGAAAATAAAGCACCTTTTTGATATCTAATTTGGGGATTTTAGCCCTTTTGAATCACAACTTTATATATATAATTGTTCATATTTAAGATTGCAAGAATATTTCTTCACTAAGTGTGTTTTATTGATAATTTCAGGTTTTTGGGCGAAAGTTTTTGACATAGCTAGTAGTTAGTTAGTTAATTAGTTAGTTACTTAGTTAGATAGCGGTTATGTAAGAAGGTATGTAGTTAGTTAGTCAGTTGGTTAGTTAGTTAATTAGTTAATAGGTATGTAGAAAGATTGTTTGTTAGTTAATTTGATAGTTATTTAGTTAGTTATCTAGTAGTTAGTTAGTTGGTTAGTTAGTTAGCTCGTTAATTAGTTCGTTAGTTAATTGGTTAGTTAGTTTGTTAGTAAATATGTATGTAAGAAGGTAGTTAGTTTGTTAGATAGTTAGTTAATTAGTTAGTTAATTAGTTAGTTAGCTAGTAGTTAGTTAGTTAGTTAACTAGTTATTTATTTAGTTAGTCAGTTAATTAGTTAGTTATCTAGTAGTAAGTTAGTTAGTTAGTTAGCTAGTAGTTAGCTGGTTAGTTATTTATTTATTTAGTTTGTTAGTTAGTTGGTTGGTATGTAGGAAGGTAGGTAGTTAGTTAGTTAGTTAGTTTGTTAATAGGTATTTAAGACAATAGTTAGTTAGCAAATTAGTTAATTATTATGCTAGTTATCTAGTTATTAGCTTGTTAGTTATTTTGTTAGCTAGCTTGTAGTTAGTTAGTTAGTTAGTTATTTAGTTAGTTTGTTTGTTAGTTATCAAGTAGTTAGTTAGTTAGTTATCTAGTAGTTAGTTAGTTAGCTAGTTAGTTATTTAGTTAGTTAGATAGTTAGTTAGTTAGTTAGTGGGAAGGTAGGTAGTTAGTTAGTTAGTTAGTGGATATGTAGGGCGTTAGTTAATTAGTTAGATTGTTAGTTAATATGTATGTACGAAGATAGTTATTTAGTTAGTTTTTTAATTAGTTAATTAGTTAGTTAGTAAGTTATTTAGTTATTTAGTTAGTTAGTTAGTTTGTTAGTTAGTTAGAAAGATAATTAGTTAGTTAGTTAGTTAATGGGTATGTATAAAGGTAGGTAGTTAGTAAGTTAGCCAACTAGCTAGTTGCTTAGCTTGTAGTTAGTTAGTTAGTTAGTTAATTAGTTAGTTGTTTAGTTAGTTAGTTAGTTTACTAGTAGTTAGTTAGTTAATGAGTTAATTAATTAGTTAGTTAATTAGTTAGTTATTAAGTTAGTTAGTTAGTGGGTATGTACGAAGGTAGCTAGTTAGTTAGTTAATTTGTTAGTTAGTTAGTTAATTAGTTAGCTAGTTAGTTAATTAGTTAGCTAGTTAGTTAATTAGTTAGTTTGTTATTTATTTATTTGGTTAGTTACTTAGTTAGTGGGTATGTAGGAAGGTAGTTAGTAAGTTAGTTAGTTAGTTAGTTAGTTAATATGTTTGTAAGAAGATAGTTAGTTAATTAGTTAGTTATTTAGTTAGTTATCTAGTAGCTAGTTAGTTAGTTAGTTAGTTAGTTAGTTAGTTAGTTAGTTAGTTATTTTTTCTGTTACCTAGAAATTAGTTAGTTAGTTACTTTTTTTGTTAGCTAGAAGTTAGTTAGTTAGTTAGTTAGTTAGTTAGTTTGTTATCAATTAGTTGGTTAGTTAGTTAGTTAGTCAGGTAACTTGTTAGTTATTTAGTTAGTTAGTTAGTTAGCGAGTAGTTAGCTAGTAATTTATTTAGTTAGCTAGTTAGTTGGTGGGTATGCAAAAAGGTAGTTAGTTAGTTAATAAGTATATAGGAAGATAGTTAGTTAGTTAATTAGTTAGTTATTTAGATAGATATCTAGTAGTTAGTTACTTAGTTTGTAAGTTATTTGTTAGTTAGTTATTTAGTTAATTAGCCAGTAGTTAGTTGGTTAGTTAGTTATTTAGTTAGTTAGTTAACTAGTTAGTTATTTAGTAAGTTAGTTAGTTAATAAGTACGTAGGAAGATAGTTAGTTAGTAAATTAGTTGGTTATTTAGTTAGTTATCTGGTAGTTAGTTGGTTAGCTAGTAAGTTATTTAGTTATTTAGTTATTTATCTAGTAGTTTGTTAATTCGTTAGTTAGTTAGTTAGTTAGTTAGTTAGTTAGTTAGTTAGTTAGTTAATTAGTTAGTTAATTAATATGTATGTAACAAGGTAGTTAGTTAGTTAGTTAGTTAGTTAGTTTGATAGTTAGTTAATTAGTTAGTTAGTTATTAGTTAGTTAGTCGGTATGTAGGATGGTAGTTAGTTAGTTGGTTCGTTAATCAATTAGTTAGTTAGTTAGTTAGTAAATAGGTAGATCGGAAGATAGTTAGTTAGTTAGTTAGTTAGTTAGATAGATACTAGTTAATAGGTATGTAGGAAGACAATTAGTTAGTTAGTTAGTTAGTTAATTAATTACTTAGTTAAGTACTAGTTAATTAGTTAGTTAGTTAGTTAGTTTGTTAGTTAGTTAGTTAGTTAGTGACTTTGTAGGAAGGTAGTTAGTTAATTAGTTAGTTAGGTAGTTAACTATTTAGTTAGTTTATATGTATGTATGAAGGTAGTTAGTTAGTTTGTTTGTTAATTAGTTCGTTATTTAGTCAGTTAGTTAGTTAGTTAGCTAGCTGTTAGTTAGATAGTTAGTTAGTTAGTTATCTAGTAGTTAGTTAGTTAGTTAGTTGGCTGGTCAGTTAGTTAGTTAGCTAGCTAGCGAGTAGTTAGTTAGTTAGTTAGTCAGTTAGTTAGTTAATAGGTGTGTAGGAAGTTAGTTAGCTTGTTAGTTAATTTGTTAGCTAGTAGTTAGTTAGTTAGATAATTAGATAGTTAGATAATTAGTTAGTTAGTTAGTTAGTTAATTAGTAAGTAAGTTAGTTAGTTAGTTAATCAGTTAGTTATTTAGTTAGTTACTTAGTTAGTTAGCTAGTAGTTAGTTAGTTAGTGAGTTAGTTAGTTAATCAATATGTATGTATCAAGGTAGTTAGTTAGTTAGTTAGTTAGTTAGATAGTTAGTTAATTAGTTAGTTAGTTAATTAGTTAGTTAGTTAGGTCATCAGTTAGTTAGTTCGTTATCTAGTAGTTAGTTAGTTAGTTAAGGCATTAATTGGTTATTTACTTAGTTAGTTAGTTAGTTAATTAGCTAGTAGTTAGATGGTTAGTTATTTATTTAGTTCGTTAGTTAGTTAGTTGGTGGGTATGTAGGAAGGTAGGTAGTTAGTTAGTTAGTTAGTTAGTTAATAGGTATTTAAGAAGATAGTTAGTTAGTAAATCAGTTAGTTATTATGTTAGTTATTTATTAATTAGTTAGGTAGTTATTTTGTCAACTAGCTAGTAGTTAGTTAGTTAGTTATTTAGTTAGTTAGTTAGTTAGTTATCTAGTAGTTAGTTAGTTAGTTATGTAGTTAGTTAGTTTGTTATCTAGAAGTTAGTAAGTTAGCTAGTTAGTTATTTAGTTAGTTAGATAGTTAGTTAGTTAGTGGGAAGGTAGTTAGTTAGTTAGTTAGTAGGTATGTAGTAAGGTAGTTAGTTAGTTAGTTAGTTAGTTAATAGGTATGTAGGAAGATAGTTATTTATTTAGTTAGTTTGTTAATTAGTTAATTTGTTAGTTTGTTAGTTATAGTTAGTAAGTTGGTTAGTTAACTAGTTAGTTTGTTAGCTAGTAGCTTGATAGTTAGTTAGTTAATTAGTTAGTTAGTTCATTAGTTAACTAGTAGTTAGTTAGATAATTAGTTAATTAATTATTTAGTGAATTAGTTAGTTAGTAAGTTAGTTAGTAAGTGGGTATGTACGAAGGTAACTAGTTAGTTAGTTAATTTTATAAATTAGTTTGTTAATTAGTTAGTAAGTTAGTTAAGTAGTTAGTTATTTATTTAGTTAGTTAGTTAAATAGCTAGTAGTTATTTAGTTAGTAATTAACTAGCTACCTTCGTACATACCCAACAACTAACTAACTAATTAGCTAACGAATTAATTAACTAATTAAGTAACCAACTACTAGTTAACTAACTAATTAACTAACTAAATAACTAACTAATTGACTAACTAACTAACTAACAAACTACTAGCTAACTAACTAACTAACTTCCTAACTAACTTCCTTCATACATACCTAGTAACTAACTGACTAACTAACTAACTAACTAACTAACTAAATAACCAGCTACCTAATAAATTAACTAATTAACAAGCTAACTAAATAACCGAATAACTATCCTCCTACATACCTATTAACTAACTAACTAACTAACTAGCTACTTTCCTACATACCCACTAACTAACTAACTAACTAACTTACTAACTAACTGACTTACTAACTATCTAACTAACTAAATAACTAACTAGCTAACTAACTAACTACTTGTAACTAAATAACTAACTAGTTAACTAACTAAATAACTAACTAACTAACTACTAGATAACTTACTAACTAACTAACTAAATAACTAACTAACTAACTAACTACTAGCTAGATGACAAAATAACTAACTAACTAATTACTAGATAACTTACATAATAACTAACTAATTTACTATCTATCTTCTTAAATACCTATTAACTAACTAACTAACTAACTAACTACCTTCCTACACGCCCTCCAACTAACTAACTAACTAACTAAATTAATATCTAACCTGCTAAATACTAGCTAGCTAACTAACTAACTAACTAACTAACTAACTAACTATATAATTAACTGATGACCTAACTAACTAACTAACTGCTAGATAACTAACTAACTAACTGACTAACTAACTAACTAATTAACTAACTAACTAATTAACTACCTATCTAACTAACTAACTAACTACCTTGATACATACATATTGATTAACTAACTAACTCACTAACTAACTAACTACTAGCTAACTAACTTACTAACTAACTAAATAACTAACTGATTAACTGACTAACTAACAACCTTCTTACATACAAACTATCTAATTAACTAACTAACTAACAACCTTCTTACATACTAACTAACTAACTAACTAACTAACAACTAGCTAATTAACTAACTATCTAACTAACTACCTACCTTCTTACATACATATTGACTAACTAACTAACTATCTAATTAACTAACTAACTAACTAACTACCTAACTTACTTACTAACTAACTACTAACTAACTAACTACTAGCTGACTGAATAACTAACTAAGTAACTACAAGATAACTAACTAAATAATTAACTAATTAACTAACTAACTAACTATCTTCCTACATACATATTAACTAACTTACTAACTAACTAACTAACTAACTAACTAACTTACTAACTACCTTCCTACAGACCCACTAACTAAGTAACTAACTAAAATAATAAATAACTAACTAAATAACTACTTGCTATTTACCTCACTAACTAACTAAATAAATAACTAACTCATTAACTAACTAACTAACTAACTAACTAATTTACTAATTAACTACCAAATTAACTAACTAGCTACCTTCGTACATACCCACTAACTAACTAACTACCTAACTAACTAATTAACTAACTAATTAATTAACTAATTAACTAACTAACTACTAGTTAACTAACTAACTAACTAACTAACTAACTAAATAACTAACTAAC
This sequence comes from Luzula sylvatica, assembly GCA_946800325.1. NCBI lineage: Eukaryota > Viridiplantae > Streptophyta > Magnoliopsida > Poales > Juncaceae > Luzula > Luzula sylvatica. Next base: position 12,859,631 of record OX326960.1, on the reverse strand, counting down.
TAACTAACTAACTTACTACAACAAAACTAACAAACTAACTAACTAAATAACAAACTAACTAACTAATGAACTTACTACTAGATAACAAACAAACTAACTAACTAACTAAATAACTACCTAATTAACAAATTAACAAACTAACTACCTTCCTACATACCTATTAACTAACTAACTAACTACCTTCCTACATACCCATTAACTAACTTCCTACATACCCACTAATTAACTAACTAACTAAATAACTACCTAGCTAGCTAACTAACTAACTAAATAACTAATTGGTTAACTAACTAAATAACTGACTACTAGTTAACTAACTAACTAACTAACTACGAGCTAGCTGACAAAATGACTAACTCACTAACTAATTACTAGATAACTAACATAATAACTAACTAATTTACTAACTAACTATCTTCTTAAATACATATTAACTAACTAACTGACTAACTAATTAACGAACTACCTTCCTACATACCCAACAACTAACTAACTAACTAAATAAATATATAACTAACCAACTAACTACAAGCTAACTAACTAACTAACTAATAACTAGCTGATTACCTAACTAACCAACTAACTACTAGATAACTGACTAACTAACTGACTGATTAATTAACTAACTAATTAAATAACTGACTATCTAACTAATTAACTATCTAACTACCTTCATACACACATATTGATTAACTAGCTAACTCACTAACTAACTACTAGCTAACTAACTAAGTAACTAACTAAACAACTAACTGATTAACTAACTAACTAACTAATTAACTAATTAACTATCTAACTAACTAACTTACTAACTACCTTCTCACGTAATATTAACTAACTAACTAACTAACTAATTTATTAACTGACAAAATAACTAACAAACTAACTACTAGCTAAGTTGCTATCTAATTAACTAACTAACAAACTAACAAATAACTAGCTACCTTCCTACATACCCACTTACTAACTAAATAACTAACTAACTAACTAACTAAGCAACTAAGTAACTATCTTCCTACATACCTATTAACTATCTAACTAACTAACAAAGTAACTAACTAACTAACTAACTAACTAACTAACTAACAAACTTCGTACATACCAATTGACTATCTAACTAAGTACCTACTAGCTAACAAATTGACTAGCTAACTAACTAAATAACTAATTAACTACCTTCCTACAAAACCTCAAATTAATTATGTAACTAACTAACTAATTGACTAACTAACTTACTAACTAACTACTAGCTACCTAACTAATTAACTAATTGACTAACAAACTAAGTTACTAACTAACCATCTTCGTATATACATATTAACTAACTAATTAATTAACTACCTAACTATTTAACTTACTACCTTCGTACAAACGCACTAACTAACTGACAAACATACAAACTAACTAACTAAATAACTAACTAGTTAACTCACAAACTAACTAATTAACAAACTAACTAACTTACTACTAGCTGACTAACTAATTGACCAATTAACTAACTAACTAACTAACTAGCTACCTTCTTACATACCCAAACTAACTAACTAACTAACTTACTAACTTACTATCTAATTTACTATCTAACTAAATAACTAAATAACTAACTAACTAACTAACGATATAACTAACTAACTAACTAACTAACTAATTACTAGCTAACTGACTAAATAACTAACTAAGTAACTAGCTAACTAACTAACTACTAGATAACTACCTAGCTAACTAACTAATTAACTAACTAACTATCTTCCTACATACATATTAACTAACTAACTAACTAACTAACTAACTAACTAACTTACTACTAGCTAACTGAATAACTAACTAACTAACTCACTAACTGACTAACTACTAGATAACTAACAAAATAACTAACTAATTAACTAACTAACTATCTTCTTACATACATATTAACTAACTAGCAAACTGACTAACTTACTAAATAAATAAATAACTCGGTAAATAACTACTAGCTATTTAACTAACAAACTAACTATAAATAACTAGCTAACTAATTAACTAACTGACTAACTAATTAACTAACTAACTACGAAATTAACTAACTAACTAACTAGCTACCTTCGCACATACCTACTAACTAACAAACAAACTTAGTAACTAAATAATTAACTAACTAATTAACTAACTAATTAACTAACTAACCACTAGTTAACTAACTATCTAAACTAACTAAATAACTAACTAACAAACTACCTTCCAACATACCCACTAACTAAGTAACTAACTAACTATCTTCCGACATACCTATTAACTAACAAACTAACTAACCTCCTACATACCCACTAACTAACTAACTAACTAGTTAACTAAGTAACTACTACGTAACAAACTAATTAACTAACAAAATAACTAACTAGTTACCTAACAAACTACTAGCTACCAAACTAACTAACAAGTTAACTAACAAACTAGCTCACTAACTGACTAAGTAACGAACTACTAGATAATTGTCTAAATAACTCTAATTAACCAACTAACTATCTTCCTACATACCTATTAACAAACTAACTAACCAAATAACTAACTAACTAACTAACTAAATAAATAAATAACTGACTTACTAACTCACTAACTAACTAACTAACTAACTACTTGCTAACTAACTAACTAACGAACTAACTAACTCAATAACTAACCGACCAACTAACTATCTAACTACCTAACTCATTAACTAACTAACTAGATAACTAACAAACTAACTAACTAAATAACTAATTAGTTAACTAACTAAATAACTAACTAACTAACTAACTAACTACTAGATAACTACTTGACTAACTAACTAAATACCTAACTAACTACTAGCTAGCTGACAAAATAACTAACTAATATCTGGATAACTAACATAATAACTAACTAATTTACTAACTAACTATCTTCTTAAAAACCTATTAACTAACTAACTAAATAAATAACGAACATGCTAACTACTAGCTAAGTAACTAACTAACTAACAAACTATATTACTAACTGATGACCTAACTAACTAACTAACTACTAGATAACTGACTGACTAACTAACAAACTAACTAATTAACCAACTAACCAATTAACTAACTATCTAACTAACTAACTAACTTACTACCTTGATACATACATATTGATTAACTCACTAACTCACTAACTAACTAACTACTAGCTGACTAACTCAGTAACAAACTAAATAACTAACTAATTAACTAACAAACTAACTAATTAACTAACTATCTAACTAACTAACTAACTAACTAACAACCTTCTTACATACCAACTAACTAACTAACTAACTAACTAACTACTAGCTAATTAACTAACTAACTAACCAACTAACTAACTACCTTCTTACATACATATTGACTAACTAACTAACTAACTAACTAACTAACTAACTGACTAACTAACTAACAACTAGCTAACTGAATAAATAACAAACCAACTAACTGACTAACTACCAGATAACTAACTAAATAACTAACTAATTAACTAACTAACTATCTTCCTACATTCAAATTAACTAACTAACTAACTAACTAACTAGCTACCTTCCTACCTACCCACTAATTAAGTAACCAACTAAATAAATAAATAAATAACTAAATAAATACTAGCTATTTACCTAACTAAATAACTAATTAACTAAAAAATTAACTAACTAACTAGCTACCTTCGTACATACCCAACAACTAACTAACCAATTAACTAACGAATTAATTAACTAATTAAGTAACCAACTACTAGTTAACTAACTAATTAACTAACTAAATAACTAACTAATTGACTACCTAACTAACTAACAAACTACTAGCTAACTAACTAACCAACTTCCTAACAAACTTCCTTCATACATACCTAGTAACTAACTGACTAACTAACTAACTAGCTACTTTCCAACACACCCACTAACTAACTAACTAACTAACTTACTAACTAACTGACTTACTAACTATCTAACTAACTAAATAACTAACTAGCTAACTAACTAACTACTTGTATCTAAATAACTAACTAGTTAACAAACTAAATAACTAACTAACTAACTACTAGATAACTTACTAACTAACTAACAAACTACTAGCTAGATGACAAAATAACTAACTAACTAATTACTAGATAACTTACATAATAACTAACTAATTTACTATCTATCTTCTTAAATACCTATTAACTAACTAACTAACTAACTAACTACCTTCCTACACGCCCTCCAACTAACTAACTAACTAACTAAATTAATATCTAACCTGCTAAATACTAGCTAGCTAACTAACTAACTAACTAACTAACTAACTATATAATTAACTGATGACCTAACTAACTAACTAACTGCTAGATAACTAACTAACTAACTGACTAACTAACTAACTAATTAACTAACTAACTAATTAACTACCTATCTAACTAACTAACTAACTACCTTGATACATACATATTGATTAACTAACTAACTCACTAACTAACTAACTACTAGCTAACTAACTTACTAACTAACTAAATAACTAACTGATTAACTTACTAACTAACTAATTAACTAACTATCTAATTAACTAACTAACTAACAACCTTCTTACATACTAACTAACTAACTAACTAACTAACAACTAGCTAATTAACTAACTATCTAACTAACTAACTACCTTCTTACATACATATTGACTAACTAACTAACTATCTAATTAACTAACTAACTAACTAGCTAACTAACTAACTAACTAACTTACTTACTAACTAACTACTAACTAAATAACTACTAGCTGACTGAATAACCAACTAACTAACTTACTAACTGACTAACTACAAGATAACTAACTAAATAATTAACTAATTAACTAACTAACTAACTATCTTCCTACATACATATTAACTAACTTACTAACTAACTAACTAACTAACTAACTAACTTACTAACTACCTTCCTACAGACCCACTAACTAAGTAACTAACTAAAATAATAAATAACTAACTAAATAACTACTTGCTATTTACCTCACTAACTAACTAAATAAATAACTAACTAATTAACTAACTAACTAACTAACTAACTAATTTACTAATTAACTAACAAATTAACTAACTAGCTACCTTCGTACATACCCACTAACTAACTAACTACCTAACTAACTAATTAACTAACTATTGAATTAACTAATTAACTAACTAACTACTAGTTAACTAACTAACTAACTAACTAACTAACTAACTAAATAACTAACTAACTAACTAACTTACTACAACAGAACTAACAAACTAACTAACTAAATAACTAACTAACTAACTAATGAACTTACTACTAGATAACAAACTAACTAACTAACTAACTAAATAACTACCTAATTAACAAATTAACAAACTAACTACCTTCCTACATACCTATTAACTAACTAACTAACTACCTTCCTACATACCCATTAACTAACTTCCTACATACCCACTAATTAACTATCTAACTAAATAACTACCTAGCAAGCTAACTAACTAACTAAATAACTAATTGGTTAACTAACTAAATAACTGACTACTAGTTAACTAACTGACTAACTAACTACGAGCTTGCTGACAAAATGACTAACTCACTAAGTAATTACTAGATAACTAACATAATAACTAACTAATTTACTAACTAACTATCTTCTTAAATACATATTAACTAACTAACTGACTAACTAATTAACGAACTACCTTCCTACATACCCAACAACTAACTAACTAACTAAATAAATATATAACTAACCAACTAACTACAAGCTAACTAACTAACTAACTAACTAACTAACTAACTAACTAACTAACTAACTAACTAAATAACTAGCTGATTACCTAACTAACCAACTAACTACTAGATAACTAACTAACTAACTAACTGATTAATTAACTAACTAATTAAATAACTAACTATCTAACTAATTAACTATCTAATTACCTTCATACACACATATTGATTGACTAGCTAACTCACTAACTGACTACTAGCTAACTAACTAAGTAACTAACTAAACAACTAACTGATTAATTAACTAACTAACTAACTAATTAACTATCTAACTAACTAACATACTAACTACCTTCTCACGTAATATTAACTAACTAACTAACTAACTAATTTATTAACTGACAAACTAACTAACTAACTAACTACTAGCTAAGTTGCTAACTAATTAACTAACTAACAAACTAACAAATAACTAGCTACCTTCCTACATACCCACTTACTAACGAACATACTAACTAAATAACTAACTAACTAACTAACTAAGTAACTAAGTAACTATCTAACTAACTAACAAAGTAACTAACTAACTAACTGACTAACTAACTAACAAACTTCGTACATACCAATTGACTATCTAACTAAGTACCTACTAGCTAACAAATTGACTAGCTAACTAACTAAATAACTAATTAACTACCTTCCTACAAAACAACAAATTAATTAATTAACTAACTAACTAATTGACTAACTAACTTACTAACTAACTACTAGCTACCTAACTAATTAACTAATTGACTAACAAACTAAGTTACTAACTAACCATCTTCATATATACATATTAACTAACTAATTAATTAACTACCTAACTAATTAACTTACTACCTTCGTACAAACGCACTAACTAACTAACAAACATACAAACTAACTAACTAAATAACTAACTAGTTAACTCACAAACTAACTAATTAACGAACTAACTAACTTACTACTAGATGACTAACTAATTGACCAATTAACTAACTAACTAACTAACTAACTAGCTACCTTCTTACATACCCAAACTAACTAACTAACTAACTTACTAACTTACTATCTAATTTACTATCTAACTAAATAACTAACTAACTAACTAACGAACTAACTAACTAACTAACTAACTAACTAACTAATTACTAGCTAACTGACTAAATAACTAACTAAGTAACTAGCTAACTAACTAACTACTAGATAACTAACTAGCTAACTAACTAATTAACTAACTAATTATCTTCCTACATACATATTAACTAACTAACTAACGAACTAACTAACTAACTTACTACTAGCTAACTGAATAACTAACTAACTAACTAACTAACTGACTAACTACTAGATAACTAACAAAATAACTAACTAATTAACTAACTAACTATCTTCTTACATACATATTAACTAACTAACTAATTGACTAACTTACTAACTACCTTTATACATACCCACAAACTAAGTAACTAACTAAATAAATAAATAACTCGGTAAATAACTACTAGCTATTTAACTAACAAACTAACTATAAATAACTAGCTAACTAATTAACTAACTGACTAACTAATTAACTAACTAACTACGAAATTAACTAACTAACTAACTAGCTACCTTCGTACATACCTACTAACTAACAAACTTAGTAACTAACTAATTAACTAACTAATTAACTAACTAATTAACTAACTAACCACTAGTTAACTAACTATCTAAACTAACTAAGTAACTAACTAACTATCTTCCGACATACCTATTAACTAACAAACTAACTAACCTCCTACATACCCACTAACTAACTAACTAACTAACTAACTAAATAACTAACTAGTTAACTAAGTAACTACTACGTAACAAACTAATTAACTAACTAAATAACTAACTAGTTACCAAACAAACTACTAGCTACCAAACTAACTAACAAGTTAACTAACAAACTAGCTCACTAACTGACTAACTAACGAACTACTAGATAACTGTCTAAATACCTCTAATAAACCAACTAACTATCTTCCTACATACCTATTAACAAACTAACTAACCAAATAACTAACTAACTAACTAACTAAATAAATAAATAACTAACTTACTAACACACTAACTAACTAACTAACTAACTAACTAACTAACTAACTAACTACTTGCTAAGTAACTAAATAACGAACTAACTAACTCAATAACTAACCGACCAACTAACTATCTAACTTCCTAACTCATTAACTAACTATCTAAATAACTAACTACCTTCTTACATACATATTAACTAACTAATTAACTAACTAACTTATTAAGTAACTGATTAACTAGTATCTGTCTATCTAACTAGCTGACTAACAGTCTTCATACATACTTATTAACTAACTAACTAACTACCTAACTAACTAGCTAATTGACTAACTAACCAAGTAACTAACTACCATCTAACTAACTTACTAACTAAGTAACTAACTAATTAACTAACTAACAATCAAAATACTTGATAACTAACTAACTAACTAATTGATTAACTAACTATCGAACTAAATAACTACCTTCTTACATAGATTTTAACTAACTGACTAACTAACTAACTTACTTACCAACTAACTAACCAACTATCTAACTAACTAATTGACTAACTAACTAACTATCTAGCCAGCTTCCTACAACCTAACTAACTTAGTAACTAACCAACTAACTAATTAACTAACTAGCTAACTAACTAAGTAACTCACTAACTTCTAGCTAGCTAACTAACTAACGAACTAACTAACTAACTACATACCTTCCTAAAAACCCATTAACTAACCCATTAGCGAAATATATATATAACTAACTAACTTACTAACTACCTTCTTGCATACATATTAACTAACTAACTAACAAAATAACTAACTATCTAACTAACTTACTAACTACTAGATTACTAAGTAACTAACTAACTAACTACTAGACAACTAATTAAATAACTAACTAATTAACTAACTAACTATCTTCCTACATATATATTAACGAACTAACTAACAACCTACCTTGCTACGTAACCACTAACTAACTAAATAAATAAATAAATAAATAACTAACGACTAACTAACTAACTAACTAACTACCTTATTAACTAACTGATTAACTAACTAACTAACTAACTAACTACTAGCTGACTAACTGACTAAATAGCTAACTGATTAACTAACTAACTGACTAACTAACTAACTACAAGATAACAAACAAACTAACTAACTAATTAACTAACTATCTAACTAACTACTTGCCTACATTTTTACATACATATTATCTAACTAATTAACTAACGAACTAACTGATAAACTGACTAACTAATTAATTAACTAACTAACTAACTTACTACTAGCTAACTAACTAATTAACTAATTAACTAACTAACTAACTAACTAACTAACTAGCTAGCTACCTTCCTACCATACCCACTAACCAACGTACATACTAACTAAGTAACTAACTAACTAACTAACCACTTTCCAACAAACCCACTGACTAACAGACTAACGAACTAACTAACTAACTAACTACTACCTAACTAACTAACTAACTAACTTGTTAAGTAACTAAGTAACTAACAAGCTACCTTTCCTACATACCCATTAGCTAACTAACTAACTGACAAAATAACTAACTAACTACTAGCTAACTAACTGACTAACTAACTAACAAACTTGCTACTAGCTAACTAACTAACTAGGTAGTTAACTAAGTAACTAAGTAACTAACTAAATACTAAATAACTTACTTCCAAACTAAGTAACTAACTAACTAATTAACTAAGTAACTAACTTACTTACTAACTGATTAACTAACTAACTAACAACCAGCTAGCTAACAAACTAACTAACTAACTAACTAACCAAATAACTTACAATCATCCTGCATATCTATTAACTAACTAACTAACTAACTAACTACTATCTAGCTAACTAACTAACTCACTAACTAGCTAACTAACTAACTAATTAACTAACGATATAACTAACTAACTACTAGGTTACTAACTAACTTACTAACTAACAAAATAACGAACTAATTACCTAACAAACTAACTAACTACCTTCATGCATACCTATAAACTAACTAAATAGCTAACTACCTAACTAACTAATTAACTAACTACCTTCCTACAAACTAACTAACTAACTAACTAACTAACTAACTAATTAACTAGTATCTAACTAACTAACTAAATAACTAATTAAATAACTAAATAACTAATAATTTAAATAGGTAACTACTAGATGAGTAACTAGATAACTAACTAATTAACTAGCTAACTATCTTCCTACATACCTATTAACTAACTAACTAATTAACTAACTAACTACCTTTCTACATAACCACTAACTAACTAACTAACTAACAAATTAACTGACTAACTACAAGCCATCTAACTAACTATATAACTAAATAACTAACTGATTGACTAACTAACTAACTACTAGATAACTAACTATGTGACTAACTAAATAACTAACTAATTAAATAACTATCTAACTAACTAACTAACTACCTGCTTTACATACATATTATCTAACTAACTAACTAACTAACTGATTAACTAACTAACTAACTAATGAACTAAGTAACTAATTAACTAACTAACAACTAGCTAGTTAACTAACTAACTAACTAACTACTAACTACCTTATTACATACCCACTAACTAACTAGCTAACCGACTAACTAACTAACTAACTAACTAAGTAACTAACTAATTAACTAATTTACAAACTAACTAACTAACTACTAGATGACTAACTAACTAACTAACTAGTTAACTAAGTGACTAAGTAACTATCTGGCTACCTTTCCTACATACCCACTAACTAGATAACTAACTTATAACTAATTAATTAAATAAATAATCAACTAACTAACTAATTAACTACCTACCATCCTTCCTACGTACCTACTAACAAACTAACTAACTAAGTAACTACTAAGTAACTAACTAACTAACTAACTAACTAACTAACTAACTAACTAACTAACTAACCAAATAACTAACTATATAACTAACTATATAACTTACTATATAACTAAACAACTAATAGATAACTAACTAACTAACTAACTAACTAACTAACTACTAGATAACTAACTAAATAGCTAACTAATGAACTAACTATCTTCCTACATACGTATTAAATAACTAATTAACTAACTATCGAACTAACTAACTATTAGCTAACTAACTGACTAACTAACTAACTAAATAACTGACTAACTAACTAACTAACAAATGAACTAACTAAATAATTAACTATCTAATTAATTAACTAACTAACTGCCTTCTTACATACATTTTAACTAACTAACTAACTAACTAACTGATTAACTGACTAACTAACTAACTAACTAAATAACTAACAAACTACTACGTAATTAACTAATTAACTAACTAACTAACTAGCTACTTTTCAACATACCTACCAACTAACGAACGTACTAACTAACTAACTACTAGCAAATTAATTAACTAATTTACTAACTAACTACTAGCTACCTAATTAACTAACTAACTATATAAATAAGAAACTAACTAATTAACTCACTAACTAACTAACTAACTAATTAACTACTAGCTAACTAACTTAATAACTAATTAACAAACTAACTTACTAACTACCTTCATACATACCTTTTAACTAACAAAAAAACTAACTACCTAACTAACTAGTTAACTAACTACCTTCGTACAAACCCACTAACTAACTGACTAACTAACTAACTAACTTACTAACTAACTAACTAACTAACTAACTAACTAACCAACTATCTGACTAACTAATTAATTAACTAACTAAATATCTAGGTAGCATCCTACATCCTAACTAACTAAGTACCTAACTAACTAACTAACTAGCTAACTAACTAGCTAACTAACTAAGTAACTGACTAACTACTAGCTCGCAAACTAACTAACAAACTAACTAACTAACTACCTTCCTACATACCCATTAATTAAGTATTAACTAACTAACTAATTAACTAACTATATATCTAACTAACTAACTTACTAACTACCTTCTTACATACATATTAACAAAGTAACTAACTAACTTATTAACTAAGTAACTAACTACTAGATTACTAACTAACTAACTAAATAACTAACTAACTACTAGATAACTAATTAAATAACTAAGTAATTAACTAACTAACTATCTTCCTACATACATATTAACTAACTAACTAACAACCTACCTTCCTACGTAACCACTAACTAACTAAATAGATAAATAACTAACTAACTAACTAACTAACTAACTACCAAATTAACTAACTGATTAACTAACTAACTAACTAACTAACTACTCGCTGACTAACTGACTAAATAACTAACTGATTGACTGACTAACTAACTAACTAACTAACTACAAGATAACTAACTAACTAACTAATTAAGTAACTATCTAACTAACTAACTACCTACCTTTTTACATACATATTAACTAACTAACTAACGAACTAACTGATAAACTGACTAACTCACTATTGACTAACTAACTAACTTACTACTAGCTAACTAAATAATTAACTAATTAACTACCTAACTATCTAACTAACTAACTATCTAACTATCCCACATACCCACTAACTAACGTACATACTAACTAAGTAACTAACTAACTGACTACTTTCCAACAAACCCACTGACTAACTAACTAACGAACTAACTAACTAACTAACTAACTTACTAACTACTACCTAACTAACTAACTAGTTAACTAAGTAACTAAGTAACTTACTAGCTACCTTCCGTACATACCCATTAATTAACTAACTAACTAACTAACTAAGTTACTAACAAACAAACTAACTAACTAACTAGTTAACTAAGTAACTAGCTGGCTACCTTTCCTACATACCCACTAACTAACTAACTAATTTATAACTAATTAATTAAGTAAATAATTAACTAACTAACTAATTAACTAACTAACTAACTAACTAACTAACTAACTAACTAACTAACTAACTAAATAACTAACTATATAACTAACTATAAAACCAAACAACTACTAGATAACTAACTAACTAACTAACTTACTACCTAACTAAATAACTGACTAAGTAACTAACTAACTACTAGATAACTAACCAAATAGCTAACTACTTAACTAACTATCTTCCTACATACGTATTAAATATCTAATTAACTAACTATCGAACTAACTAACTATTAGCTAACTGACTAACTAACTAACTAACTAACTTAATAACTGACTAACTAACAAACTAACAAACGAACTACCTAAATAATTAACTATCTAATTAATTAACTTACTAACAACCTTCTTACATACATTTTAACTAACTAACTGACTGACTAACTGATTAACTGACCAACTAACTAACTAACTAAATAACTAACAAACTACTAGGTAATTAACTAATTGACTAACTAACTAACTAGCTACTTTTCCACATACCCACCAACTAACGAACGTACTAACTAACTAACTAACTAATTAATTAACTAATTTACTAACTAACTACTAGCTAGCTAATTAACTAACTAACTAAATAAATAACAAACTCACTAATTAACTAACTAACTAATTAACTACTAGCTAACTAACTTTATAACTAATTAACAAACTAACTTACTAACTACCATCATACATACCTTTTAACTAACAAAAAAACTAACTACCTAACTAACTAGTTAACTAACGACCTTCGTACAAACCCACTAACTAACTGACTAATTAACTAACTAACTTACTAACTAACTAACTACCTAACCAACCAACTATCTAACTAACTAATTAACTAACTAACTAACTACTAGCTAGCTTCCTACATCCCAACTAACTAAGTAACTAACTAACTAACTAACTAGCATACTAACTAGCTAACTAACTAACGAACTAACTAACTAACTACCTTCCTACATACCCATTAATTAACTAATTAACTAACTAATTAACTAACTATATATCTAACTAACTAACTTACTAACTACCTTCTTACATACATATTAACAAAGTAACTAACTAACTTATTAACTAACTAACTAACTACTAGATCACTAACTAACTAACTAACTAAATAACTAACTAACTACTAGGTAACTAATTAAATAACAAACTAATTAACTAACTAACTATCTTCCTACATACATATTAACTAACTAACTAACTAACAACCTACCGTCCTACGTAACCACTAACTAACTAAATAGATAACTAACTAACTAACTAACGACTAGCTAACTAACTAACTAACTAACTACCAAATTAACTAATTGATTAACTAACTAACTAACAAACTAACTAACTACTCGCTGACTGACTGACTAAATAACTAACTGATTAACTAACTAACTTACTAACTAACTACAAGATAACTAACTAACTAACTAATTAACTAACTATCTAACTATCTAACTACCTACCTTTTTACATACATATTAACTAACTAACTAACTAACCAAATAACTAACTATCTAACTAACTAGTAGCTAGCTCACTAACTAACTAACTAACTACTAGCTAACTAACTAACTAGCTAGTTAACTAAGTAACTAAGTAACTAACTAAGTACTAAATAACTTACTAACTAATTAACTAACTAACCAACTAACTACCAGCTAACTAACTAACAAACTAACTAACTAACTAACTAACTAAATAACTAACTACCTTCCTACATACCTATTAACTAACTAAATAACTAACTACTAGCTAGCTAACTAACTAACTAACTAACTAACAAATTAACTAACGATCTAACTAACTAACTAACTAACTATCTAAATAACGAACTAATTACCTAACTAACTAACTAACTACCTTCATACATACCTATAAACTAAGTAAATAGCTAACTACCTAACTAACTAATTAACTAACTACCTTCCTACAAACTCACTAACTAATTAACTAACTAACTAACTAATTAACTAGTATCTAACTAACTAAATGACTAACTAACTAACTAAATAACTAAATAACTAACAAACTGACTAACTAACTACTAGATGACTATCCAAATAACTAACTAATTAACTAGCTAACTATCTTCCTATATACCTATTAACTAACTAACTAATTAACTAACTAATTAACTAACTAACTAACTAATTAACTAACTAACTAACTACCTTTCTCCATAACCACTAACTAACTAACTAACTAACTAACTAAATGACTAATTAACAGACCAACTACTAGCTAAGTAACTAACTAACTAACTAAATAACTAAATACTTAACTAACTAACTAACTCACTACCAGATAACTGACTAATTAAATAACTATCTAACTAACAAACTACCTTTTCTACATACATATTAACTAACTAACTAAATAACTAACTGATTAACTAACTAACTATCTAATGAACTAACTAACTAACTAACAAACTAACTAACTAAATACTAACTACCTTCTTAAAAAAACGAGTAAATGGAGAAGGCTCGGTGGTCCTCCATCCATTGGTGCCAATGGGACTCGAAAACTAACTAGTTAACTAAGTAACTAACTTGCTACCTTTCCTACATACCCACAAACTAACAAACTAACTAATAATTAATTAATTAACTAACTAACTAATTAACTACATACCTTCCTTCCTACGTACCTATTAACAAACTACTAACTAACTAACTACTAGCTAGCTAACTAACTAACTAACTAGCAAACAAACTGACTAAATAACTAACTAATTAACTAACTATATGACTAAACAATTACTAGATAACAAACTACCTAAGTAACCAACTAACTAAATAACTATATAACTAACTAACTGACTAACTACTATATAACTAACTAAATAGCTAACTAATTAACTAATTTTCTTCCAACATACATATTAAATAACTAATTAACCAACTATCGGACTAAGTAATTAACTACTAGGTAACTAACTAATTAACTAAATAACTAACTAAATAGCTACCTTTCTACATACCCACTAACTAAAGAACATACTAACTAACTAACTAACTAATTAACTAACTAACTAATTAATTAACTAAATTACTAACTAACTACTAGCTAACTAATTAACTAACTACCTAAATAAATAACTAACTAATTAACTAACTAACTAACTAACTAACTAATTAACTACTAGCTAACTAACAAAATAACTAATTAGCAAACTAACTTACTAACTACCTTCATACATACCTATTAACTAACTAACTAACTAACTACCTAACTAACCAAGTAATTAACTACCTTCGTACAAACCCACTAACTAACTGACTAACTAACTAACTAATTAGTTAACAAACTAACTAAGTACTAGATAACTAACTAACTAACTAACTCACTAAATAACTAACTAGTTAACTAACTAACTAACTAACTAACTAACTAACTACTAGATAACTAACTAACTAACTAACTAGCTAACTAACTAACTAACTATCTAACTAACTAACTGACTAACTAATTAACTAACTAAATAACTAACTAAATAACTAACTGACTACGAGCTAACTGACTAAATTACATCTTTTGGCAGCAAAAATAATAAAAGATAATAAAACTATATTATTTGGCAGCGAGAAACTGCAAATGTCAGTAAAACTCCATCTTTTGACCACAAAAATTACAAACGACACCGAAACTACATCTTTCGGCATCGAGTAGTTTTAAAAGGCACTAAATGTACAACTTTTGGCAGGGAATAATAATAAATGGCACTAAACCGCACTTGAAATGCACCTTTTAGCAGCAGAGAACAATAATAAATGATGCTAAAACTACATCTTTTGGCCGCGAATAAATATAAATGACACTAAAACAAAAAAATTTGGTAGCAAAAATTGATGAAGTACACTAAAAATATATCTTTCGGCAGCTAGAAGTTGCTAGTGGCACTAATGCTCCATCTTGACCAAAAAATGTAAACGGCACTAAAACTACATCTTTTGGTTGCAAATAACCATAAATGGCAATAAAGCTACATATTTTTTGGCAGCGAAAAATAATAAAAGACACTAAAACTATCTTTATTGGCAGCGAGAAATGGCAAATAGCCGGAAAACTAGTTAACTGACTAACTACTAGCTGACTGACTAACTAATTAACTAAATAACTAACTAGTTAACAAACAAAGTACTAGCTAACTAACTAACTAACTAACTAACTATCTAACTAGCTAGCTAACTAACTAACTAATTAACTAACGATCTAACTAACTAACTACTAGGTAACTAACAAACTAACTAACTAAAAAACGAACTAATTACCTAACAAACTAACTAACCAACTACCTCCTTACATATATATAAACTAACTAACTAACTAACTAATTAACTAACTAACTAACTAACTAATTAACTAACTACTAACAAACTAACTAACCAACTAACTAACTAACTACTAACTAACTAACTAACTAACTAACTAACTAACTAACTAACTAACTAACTACCTTCCTACATACCCACTAACTAACTAACTAACTAACTATCTAACTAACGAAATAACTAACTAGCTAACTAACTAACTACTAGATAACTAACAAACTAACTAACTAAATAACTAAATAGTTAACTAAATAACTAACTAACTAACTACTAACTAACTAACTGACTAACTACTAGCTAGCTAACAAAATAACTAACTAACTAATTACTAGACAACTAACATTAAAACTAACTAATTTTCTAACTAACTATCTTCTTAAATACCTATTAACTAACTAACTAACTAACTACCAGCTTCCTACATACCCACCAACTAACTAACTGACTAACTAAAAAAATGACAAACCAGCTAACTACAAGCTAACTAACTAACTAACTAACTTACTATATAAATAACTAATTGATGACCTTACTAACTTACTAACTACTAGATAACTAACTAACTAACTAACTGACTAACTGACTAACTAACTAATTAACTAACTAATTAACTAACTATCTAACTAACTAACTAACTACCTTGATACATACATATTGATTAACTAACTCACTAACTAACTACCTAACTAAAGCTAACTAACTAAGTAAATAACTAAATAACTAACTGATTGACTAACTGACTAACTAACTTACTAATTAACTAACTATCTAACTAACTAACTAACAAACAACCTTCTTACATACTAACTAACTAACTAACTAACTAACTAACTAACTACTAGCTAATTAACTAACTAACTAACTAACTAACTACCTTCGTACATACATATTGACTAACTAACCAACTAACTAACTAATTAACTAACTAACTGACTAACTAACTAACTTGCTAACTAACTAACTAAATAACTAACTAACAACTAGCTAACTAAATAAATACCTGACTAACAAACTAACTAACTAACTACTAGATAACTAACTAATTAACTAACTAATTATCTTCCTACATACATATTAACTAACTAACTAAATAAATAAATAAACAACTAACTAAATAATTACTAGCTATTAAACTAACTAACTAACTAAATTAATAACTATCTAATTAACTAACTGACTAACTAACTAACTAACTAGCTTCCTTCGTTCATACTCACTAACTAACTAACTTACTAATTAACTAATTAACCAACTAATTATCTAACTAACTACTAGTTAAGTAACTAAGTACCTAACTACCTAACTAACTAACTAACTAATTAACTAACAAACTAACAAACTACTAGCTAACCAACTAACTAGTTAACTAACTAACTTACTAACTAACTACCTTCGTACATACCAATTAACTAACTAACAAACTAACTAGCAAATTAACTAATTAACAAACTAACTAAATAACTATCTTCCTACATACATATTAACTAACTAACTAACTAACTAACTAACTACCTTCCTACATACCCATTAACTAACTAACTAACTACCTTACCGCTAACTAACTAACTAACTATCTATCTAACTAAATACCTAACTAGCTAACTAACTAACTACTAGATAACTAACAAACTAACTAACTAAATAACTAACTAGTTAACTAACTAACTAACTAACTAACTAACTAACTACTAGATAACTAACTAACTAACTAACTAAATAACTAACTAACTAACTAACTACTAGCTAGCTGACAAAATAACTAACTAACTAATTAATAGATATATAACATAATGACTAACTAATTTACTAACTAACTATCTTCTTAAATACCTATTAACTAACTAACTAACTAACTACATACCCACATACCCTCCAACTAACTAACTAACTAACTAAATAAATAACTAACCAGCTAACTACTAGCAAACTAACTAATTAACTAACTAACTACCTAAATAACTAACTAATGACCTAACTAACTAACTAACTACTAGATAACTAACTAATTGACTGACTTACTAACTAACTAACTAATTCACTAACTAACTAATTAACTAACTAACTAATTAACTAACTAACTACTAGATAACTAACTAAATAACAAACTAATTAACTAACTAACTATCTTCCTACATACCCACTAACCAAGTAAATAACTAAATAACTAAATAAGTACTAGTTATTTTACTAACTAAATAATTAACTAACTAATTAACTAACAAACTTACTAATTAACCAATTAACTAACAAATTAACTAACTAACTAGCTACCTTCGTACATACCCACTAACTTACTAATTAATAGATAACAAATTAACTAACTACTGGCTAACTGACAAAAATAACTAACTAACTAATTAATAGATAACAAACATCATAACTAACTAATTTACTAACTAACTATCTTCTTAAATACCAATTAACTAAATAACTAACTAACTAACTGCATTCCCACATACCCACCAACTAACTAACTAAATAAATAAATAACTAACCAACGAACTACTAGCTAACTAACTAATTAACTAACTAAATAACTAACTGATGACCTAACTAGATAACTAACTAACTAACTAATTCGCAAACTAACTAATTAACTAACTATCTAACTAACTAACTAACTACCTTGATACATACATATTGATCAACTAACTAACTAAATAACCAACTACTAGCTAACTAACTAAATAACTAACCGATTAACTAACTAACTAGCTTACTAACTAACTAATTAACTAACTATCTAACTAACTGACTAACTAACAACCTTCTTACATACTAACTAACTAACTAACTTACTACTAGCTAATTAACTAACTAACTAACTACCTAATTAACTAACTAACTTACTAACTAACTAACTACTAGCTAACTGAATAAGTAACTAACTAACTACTAGATAACTAACTAATTAACTAACTAACTATCTTCCTACATACATATTAATTAACTAACTAACTAACTAACTAACTAACTAACTAACTTACTAACTACCTTCCTAGATACCCACTAACTAAGTAACCTACTAAATAAATAAATAACTAACTAACTAAATAACTACTAGCTATTTAACTAACTGACTAAATAAATATCTAACTACTTAACTAACTTACTAACTAATTAACTAACTAATTAAAAAATTAACTAACTAACTAGTTACCTTCGTACATACCCACTTACTAACTAACTTACTAACTAACTAATTAACTAATTATCTAACTAACTAATGAACTAACTCACTAACTCACTACTACCTAACTAAAAAACTTACTAATTATAACTAACAAACTAACAAATTAACTAATTAAAAAACTAACTAACTAAATAACTATCTTCCTACATACCTATTAACTAACTAACTAACTAACTAACTAACTAACTAACTACCTTCCTACATACCTACTAACTAACTAACTAACTACCTTCCCACTAACTAACTAACTATCTAACTAAATAACTAACTAGCTAACTAACTAACTTCTAGATGACTAACAAACTAACTAACTAAATAACTAACTACATAACTAACTAACTAACTACTAGATAACTAACAAACTAACTAAATAACTAACTAACTACTAGCTAGTTGACAAAATAACTAACCAACTAATTACTATATAACTAACATAATAACTAACTGATTTACTATCTAACTATCTTCTTAAATACCTATTAACTAACTAACTAACTAACTACCTACCTTCCTACATACCCACCAACTAACTAAATAAATAACTAACCAGCTAACTACAAGCTAACTAACTAACTATCTAACTAACTAAATAACCAACGGATGACCTAACTAACTAACTAACTACTAGATAACGAACTAACTAACTGATGACCTAACTAACTAACTAATTAACTAACTATCTAACTAACTAATTAACTACCTTGATACATACATATTGATTAATTAACTAACTGACTACTAGCTAATTAACTAAGTAACTAACAAAATAACTACCTGATTAACAAACTAACTAACTAACTAACTAATTAACTAGCTATCTAATTAACTAACTAACTACTAACTAACTAATTAACTAACTAGCTAACAAACTTCCCACATACCTATTAACTAACTAACTGACTAACTAACAAACTAACTACTCGCTAGCTAGCTAACTAACTAACTAACCAGCCAACTAACTAACGCACTAACTACTAGCTAACTAACTAACTAACTAACTAACAGTTAGCTAACTAACTAACTAACTGACTAAATAACGAACTAATTAACAAACTAACTAACTAACTACCTTCGTACATACATATAAACTAACTAAATAGCTAACTACCTAACTAACTAATTAACTAACTACCTTCCGAAAAAGACACTAACTAACTAACTAACTAACTAACTAACTAATTAACTAGTATCTAACTAAGTAACTAATTAACTAACTAACTAACTAACTAACTAATTGTCTTCCTACATACCTATTAACTAGTATCTATCTAACTATATAACTAACTAACCGTCTTCCTATCTACCGATTAACTAACTAATTAACTAAGTAATTAACTAACTAACAAATTAACTATCTGGCAAACTAACTAACAACCTTTTTACATACATATTAACTAACTGACTAACTAACTAACTGATTAACTCACTAACTAACTAATTAACTAACTAACGAACTTACTACTAGCTAACTAACTAATTAACAAATTAACTAACTAACTAACTAACTAGCTACCTTCCTACACACCCACTTACTAACGAACATACTAACTAATTAACTAGCTAACTTACACACCCACTACCTTCCTACATACCCACTAACTATCTACCTTCCCACATACCCACTAACTAACTAACTAATTAACAAACTGTCTAATTAACTAACTAACTAACTAACAAGCTACTATCTTACTAACTAACTAACTAGTTATCTAAGTAACAGAGTAACTTACTAGCTACCTTTCCTACATACCCACTAACTAACTAACTAACTAACTTACTAACTAACTTACTAACTACAAGCTAACTAACAAACTAACTTGCCAACTAACTAACTACCTTCCTACATACCTATTAACTAACTAACTAACTAACTAACTAACTAACTAACTAACTACTAGCTAGCTAGGTAACTAGCTAACTAACTAACTAGCCAACCAACTTACTAAGTAACTACTAGCTAACTGATTAACTAACTAACTAACTACTTGCTAACTAACTAACTGAGTAAATAACGAACTAATTAACTAACTAACTAACTACCTACCTTCATACATACCTATAAACTAACTAATTAGCTAACTACCTGACTAACTAATTAACTAACTACCTTCCTACATACCGACTAACTAACCAACTAACTAACTACCATCCTACATACCGACAAACTAACTGATAACTAACTAACTAATTAACTAACTAATAAACTAACTAACTAACTAACTATCTGCCTTGTAACATACATAACTAACTAACTAACTAACTAACTAACCAACTAATTAATTAACTAACTAACAAACTAACTAACTAACTAATTAACTAACTACTAGATAAATAACTAAATGACTAACTAACTGACTAACTAACTAACTAAATACTCGAAAACTAACTAATTAACTAACTACTAGATAAATAACTAAATAACTAACTAACTGACTAACTATGTAACTAACTACTAGATATCTACCAAAATAACTAACTAATTAACTAACTAACTATCTTCCTACATACTTATTAACTAACTAACTAACTAACTACCTTCCTGCATACCCACTAACTAACTACCTAACTTAAGAAATTACTAGCTAACTACTAGCTAACTGACTAACTAACAAAATAACTAACTAGTTGACTAACTAACTAACTAACTAACCAACTAGTTGATAACTAACTAACTATATAACTAACTTACTCACTATTTAACTAACTAACTAACTAACTTACTAACTATTTAACTACCTAACAAACTAACTAACCAACTACTTGATAACTAACTAACTAACTAACTAACTTACTTACTTACTTACTATTTAACTAACTAACTAACTACCTTCTTACATACATATTGACTAACTAACTAACTAACTAACTAACTAACTAACTAAATTTCTAACTAACTAACTACTAGCTAACTGAATAACTAACTAACTAACTAACTAACTAACTAACTACTAGATAACTAACAAAATAACTAACTATTTAACTAACTAACTATCTTCCTACATATATATTAACTAACTAACTAACTAACTAACTTACTAACTACCATCCAACATACCCACTAACTAAGTAACTAACTAAATAAATAAATAACTAACTAAATAACTACTAGCTATTCAACTTACTAACTAACAAAATAAATAACTAACTAATTAACTAACTAACTAACTAGTTAACGAACTAACTAACAAACTAACTAACTAACTAACTAACTAACTAAATAACTAAATAACTAACTAACCAACTAACTAACTAATTAACAAACCAACTAACTAACTAAATAACCATCTTCCTACATACATATTAACTATATAATTAACTAACTAACTACCTTCCCACTAACTAACTAACTAACTTACTAACTAACTGAATAACTAACTAACTAGCTAACTAACTAACTACTAGAGAACTAAAAAACTTACTAATTAAATAACTAACTAGTTAACAAACTAACCAACTCACTCACTAACAAACTACTAGATAACTAACTAACTAACTAACTAACTTACTCACTAACTAACTAACTAACTACTAGATAACTGACTAACTAACTAGCTAACTAACTACCTTCCTACATACATATTAACTAACTAACTAACTAACTAACTAACCAACTACTTGATAACTAACTAACTATATAACTAACTTACTTACTATTTAACTAACTAACTAACTAACTTACTGACTATTTAACTACCTAACAAACTAACTAACCAACTACTTGATAACTAACTAACTAACTAACTTACTTACTTACTATTTAACTAACTAATTAACTAACTAACTAACTACCTTCTTACCTACATATTGACTAACTAACTAACTAACTAACTAACTAACTAACTAACTAACTAACTGACTACTAGCTAACTGAATAAATAACTAACTAACTAACTAACTAACTACGAGATAACTAACAAAATAAGTAACTATTTAACTAACTAATTATCTTCCTACATACATATTAACTAACTAACTAACTAACTAACTAACTTACTAACTACCATCCAACATACCCACTCACTAAGTAACTAACTAAATAAATAAATAACTAACTAAATAACTACTAGCTATTCAACTTACTAACTAACAAAATAAATAACTAACTAATTAACTAACTAACTAACTAGTTAACGAACTAACTAACAAATTAACTAACAAATTAACTAACTAATTAATTAACTAACTAACTAAGTAACTACTAGTTAACTTACTAACTAACTAACTAACTAAATAACTAACTAATTAACTAACTAACTAATTAACTAACTAACTTACTAACTAACTACCTTCATACATACCTATTAACTAACTAACTAACTAACAACCTTTCTAACTAGCAAACTAACAAACAAACTAACTACCTAACTAAATAACTAAATAACTAAGTGACTAACTAATTAACTAATTAACAAATTAACTAAATAACTAAATAACTATATTCCTACATACATAATAACTAACTAACTTACCTACCTTCCTACATACCCACTAACTAACTAACTAACTAACTAACTAACTAACTATCTAACTACTAAAATAACTAACTAACCACTAGATAACTAACAAACTAACTAACTAAATAACTAACTAGTTAACTAACTAAATAACTAACTAACTAACTACTAGATAATGAACTAACTAACAAACTAAACATCTAACTAACTGCTAGCTTGCTGACAAAATAACTAACTAATTACTAGATAACTAACATAATAACGAACTAATTTACTAACTAACTATCTTCTTAAATACCTATTAATTTACTAATTAACTAACTGACTACCTTCCTACATACCCACCAACTATCTAACAAACTAACTAACTAAATCACTAACTAGCTAACTACTAGCTAACTAACTAACTAACTAAACAAATAACTAACTGATGACCTAACTAACTAACTAACTACAAGATAACTAACTAATTAACCGACTAACTAACTAACTAACTAATTAACTAACTAACTAATTAACTAACTATTTAACTAACTGACTAACTACCTTGATACATACATATTGACTAACTAACTAACTACTAGCTAAGTAACTAACTAACTACCAGCTAACTAACTAACTAACTAACTAACTAAATAACTAACTGATTAACTAATTAACGAACTAACTAACTAATTAACTAACTATCTAACTAACTAACTAACTAACTAACTAACTAACTAACCACTAGATAATTAACTAACTAACTAACTAACTAACTAACTAACTAACTAACTAACTAACTTACTAACTAACTACTAGATAACTAACTAAATAACTAACTAATTAACAAACTATCTATCTTCCTACATACATATTAACTAACTAACTAACTTACCAACAACCTTCCTACATACCCACTAACTAAGTTACAAACTAAATAAATAAATAACTATCTAAATAACTACTAGCCATTTAAGTAACTAGCTAAATAAATAAATAACAAACTAATTAACTAACTAACTGACTAACTAACTAACTGATTAACTAAGTAGCTAACAAATTAACTAACTAACTAGCTACCTTCGTACATACCCACTAACTAACTAACTTACTGACTAACTAATTAACTAACTAATTAATTAACTAATTAACTAACTAATTAATTAACTAATTAACTAACTAACTACTAGTTAACTAGCTAACTAACTAACTAACTAAATAACTAACTAGTTAACTAACTAACTAACAAACCACAAGCTAACTAACAAACTAGTTAACTATCTAACTTACTAACTAACTACCTTCATACATACCTATTAACTAACTAACTAACTAACTACCTTTCTAACAAACTAACTAACAAACAAACTAACTGACTAACTAACTAAATAACTAAATAACTAACTAACCAACTAACTAACTAATTAACAAACCAACTAACTAACTAAATAACCATCTTCCTACATACATATTAACTATATAATTAACTAACTAACTACCTTCCCACTAACTAACTAGCTAACTTACTAACTAACTGAATAACTAATTAACTAGCTAACTAACTAACTATTACAGAACTAAAAAACTTACTAATTAAATAACTAACTAGTTAACAAACTAACCAACTGACTAACTAACTAACTACTAGATAACTAACTAACTAACTAACTTACTTACTTACTAACTAACTAACTACTAGATAACTGACTAACTAACTAGCTTAACTAACTACCTTCCTACATACATATTAACTAACTAACTAACTAACTAACTAACTTACAAACTAACTATTAGCTAGCTAACTAACTAACTAACTAGTCAACTAACTAACTAACTAACTAACTAACTACTAGCTAACTAACTAACCAACTGACTAAATAATGAACTAATTAACTAACTAACTAACTATCTTCATACATACCTATAAACTAACTAAATAGCTAACGACATAACTAACTAATTAACTAACTACCTTCCTACAAACTCACTAACTGACTAACTAACTTACTAACTAACTATTTAACTAGTATCTAACTAACTAACTAATTAACTAACTAACTAGCTAACTAATTGTCTTCCTACATACCTATTAACTAGTATCTATCTAACTAACTAACTAACCTACTGTCTTCCTATATACCTATTAACTAACTAACTAACTAATTGACTAACTAACCGACTAACTAACTACCATCCTACGTACCAACTAACTAACTAATAACTAACTAACTAATTAACTAACTCTCAAACTAACTAACTACCTAACTAATTAATTAGTGAGTTAGTTAGTTAGTTAGTAGCTAATATGTATGTAAAAACGTAGTTAGTTAGTTAGTTAGATAGTTTGTTAATTAATTAGTTAGTTAATAAGTGAGTTAGTTATCTGGTAGTTAGTTAGTTAGTTAGTTAGTTAATCAGTTAGTTATTTATTTAGTTAGTTAGTTTACTAGTAGTTAGTTAGTTAGTTAGTCAGTTAGTTAATTAGTTAGTTAGCGGTTATGTAAGAAGGTATGTAGTTAGTTAATCAGTTAGTTAGTTAATTAGTTAGTTAGTTAGTTAATAAGTATCTAGAAAGATAGTTTGTTAGTTAATTAGTTAATTAATTAGTTAGTTATTTAGTTAGTTATCTAGTAGTTAGTTAGTTAGTTAGTTGGTTAGTTAGTTAGTTCGTTAGTTAGTTAGTTAGTAAATATGTATGTAAGAAGTTAGTTCGTTAGTAGTAAATATGTATGTAAGAAGGTAGTTAGTTCGTTCGTTAGTTAGTTAGATAGTTAGTAAATTAGTTAGTCAATTAGTTAGTTAGCTAGTAGTTAGTTAGTTAGTTTAGCTAGTTAGTTAGTTGTTTAGTTAGTTAGTTAACTAACTAACTAACAAAATAACTAACTAACTAACTAAATAACTAACTAGTTAACGAACTAACTAACTACTGGCTAACTAACTAACTAACTAAATAACTAAATAACTAACTAGTTAACTAACTAACAAACAATTGGCTAACTAACTAACTAACAAACTAACTAAATAACTAACTCAAGTAACAAATTGATTAACTTACTAACCAACCTAACAAGCCGCCTTCCTACATATCCACTAACAAACGAACATACAAACTAATTAACTAACTATATTACAAACTAAGTAACTAACTATCTTCCTACATACATATTAACTAACTCACAAACAAACTAACTGCCTTCTTGCATACCCACCACTTGATAACTTACTAGCTAACTACTCGCTAACTAACTAACTAACTAAATAACTAACTAGTTACCTAACTAACTAACTAACTAACCAACTACTTGATAACAAACAAAGTAACTAACTAACTAACTAACTAACTAACTAACTAACTCACTAACTTCTAGCTAACAGAAAAAATAACTTACTAACTAACTAACTAACTAACTGACTTACTAACTAACTTCTAGCTAACAGAAAAAATAACTAACTAACTAACTTACTTACTTATTAACTAACTAACTAACTAACTTCTAGATAACTGACTAACTACTAGCTAACTTACTAACTAACTACCAGCTAACTAACTAACTAACTAAATAACTAACTGATTAACTAACTAACTAAATAACTAACTAAATAACTAACTATCTAACTAACTAACTAACTAACTAACTACTAGATAATTAACAAACTAACTAACTAACTAACTACCTTCCCACATACATATTGACTAACTAACTAATTAACTAACTAACTAACTAACTTACTAACTAACTACTAGATAACTAACTAAATAACTAACTAATTAACAAACTATCTATATTCCTACATACATATTAACTAACTAAGTAACTTACCAACAACCTTCCTACATACCCACTAACTAAGTTACAAACTAAATAAATAAATAACTATCTAAATAACTACTAGCTATTTAACTAACTAGCTAAATAAATAAATAAATAACTAATTAACTAACTAACTAACTAACTAACTAACTGATTAACTAAGTAGCTAACAAATTAACTTACTAACTTGCTACCTTCGTACATATCCAATAACTAACTCACGTACTAACTAACTAACTAATTAACTAACTAATTAATTAACTAATTAACTAACTAATTAATTAACAAATTAACTAACTAACTACTAGTTAACTAACTAACTAACTAACGAACTAAATAACTAACTAGTTAACTGACTAACTTACAAACCACAAGCTAACTAACTAACTGACTAGTTAACTATCTAACTTACTAACTAATTACCTTCATACATACCTATTAACTAACTAACTAACTAACTACCTTTCTTACTAACTAACTAACTAACTAACTAACTAACTAAATAACTAAAAAACTAACTAACTAACTAACTAACTAATTAACAAACCAACTAACTAACTAAATAACCATCTTCCTACATACATATTAACTATATAATTAACTAACTAACTACCTTCCCACTAACTAACTAACTAACTTACTAACTACCTCAATAACTAACTAACTAGCTAACTAACAAACTACTAGAGAACTAACAAACATACTAATTAAATAACTAACTAGTTAACTAACTAACTAACTAACTAACTAACTAACTACTAGATTACTAACTAACTAACTAACTTACTTACTAACTAACTAACTAACTAACTAACTACCTTCCTACATACATATTAACTAACTAACTAACTAACTAACTCACAAACTAACTATTAGCTAGCTAACTAACTAACTAACTAGTCAACTAACTAACTGACTAACTAACTACTAGCTAACTAACTAACCAACTGACCAAATAACGAACTAATTAACTAACTAACTAACTATCTTCATACATACCTATAAACTAACTAAATAGCAAACTACCTAACTAACTAATTAACTAACTACCTTCCTACAAACTCACTAACTGACTAACTAACTTACTAACTAACTATTTAACTAGTATCTAACTAACTAACTAATTAACTAACTAACTAGCTAAGTAATTGTCTTCCTACATACCTATTAACTAGTATCTATCTAACTAAATAACTAACTTACTGTCTTCCTATATACCAATTAACTAACTAACTAACTAACAGACTAACTAACTACCATCCTACATACCGACTAACTAACTAATAACTAACTAACTAATTAACTAACTCTCAAACTAACTAACTACCTAACTAGTTAATTAGTTACTTAGTGAGTTAGTGAGTTAGTCAGTTAGTTAGTAGCTAATATGTATGTAAAAAAGTAGTTAGTTAGTTAGTTAGATAGTTGGTTAGTTAGTTAGTTAGTTCGTTAGTTAGTTAGTTAGTAAATATGTATGTAAGAAGTTAGTTCGTTAGTTAGTAAATATGTATGTAAGAAGGTAGTTAGTTCGTTAGTTAGTTAGTTAGATACTTAGTAAATTAGTTAGTCAATTAGTTAGTTAGCTAGTAGTTTGTTAGTTAGTTTAGCTAGTTATTTAGTTAGTTAGTTAGTTATTTAGTTAGTTAGTTAACTAACTAACTAACAAAATAACTCACTAACTAACTAAATAACTAACTAGTTAACGAACTAACTAACTACTGGCTAACTAACTAACTAACTAACTAAATAACTAACTAGTTAACAAACAAACAAACAACAGGCTAACTATCTAACTAACTAACTAACTAAATAACTAACTCAAGTAACAAATTGATTAACTTACTAACCGACCTAACTAGCCGCCTTCCTGCATATCCACTAACTAACTACCTTCCCACTAACTAACTAACTAACTATCTAACTCACTAAATAACTAACTAGCTAACTAACTAACTATTAGATAACTAAAAAACTAACTAACTAAATAACTAATTAGTTAACTAACTAAATGACTAACTAACTAACTACTAGATAACTAACTAACTAATTAACTAATTAACAAACTAACTAGCTAAATAACTATCTTGCTACATGCCTATTAACTAACTAATTTACTAACAAACTATCTTTTTAAATACCCATTAACTAACTAATTTACTAACAAACTATCTTTTTAAATACCTATTAACTAACTAACTACCTTCCTACATACCCGCAAACTAAATAACTAACTAACTATCCTAACTACTAGCTAGCTAACTAACTAACTGAATAACTAACTGATGACATAACTAACAAACTAACTACTAGATAACTAATTAACTGACTAACTAACAAACTAACTAATTAACTAACAAACTAACTAATTAACTAACTATCAATCTAACTAACTAACTACCTTGATACATATATATTGATTAACTAACTAACTACTAGCTAAGTAACTAAGTAACTAACTAAATAACTAACTGATTGACTATCTAACTAACTAATTAACTAACTATCTAACTAACTAACTAACTAACAACCTTCTTGCATACTAACTAACTAACTAACTAACTAACTAACTAACTAACTACTAGCTATTTAACTAACGAACTAACTAACTAAATAACTAACCAATTGACTAACTAACTAACTAATTAACTAACTAACTAATTAACTAACTAACTAGCTACCTTCGTACATACCCACTAACTAACTAACTACTAGTTAACTAACTAACTAACTAACTAAATAACTAACTAATTAACTAATGAACTCACAAACAAACTACTAGCTAATTAACTAACTAGTTAACTATCTAACTTACTAACTAACTACCTTCACACATACCTATTAACTAACTAACTAACTACCTTTCTAACTAACTAACTAAAAAACTAACTAACTAACTAAATAACTAAATAACTAAGAAACTAACTAATTAACTAATTAACAAACTAACTAACTAACTAAATAAATATCTTCCTACATGCCTATTAATTATCTAATTAACTAACTAACAAACTAACTACCTTCCCATATACCCACTAACTAACTAACTAACTACCCTCCCACTAACTAACTAACTAACTATCTAACTAACTAAATAACTAACTAGCTAACTAACTAACTACTAGATAACTAACAAACTAACTAACTAAATAACAAATTAGTTAACTAACTAAATAACTAACTAACTAACTTCAAGATAACTAACTAATTATTTAACTAATTAACAAACTAACTAGCTAAATAACTATCTTCCTACATGCCTATTAACTATCTAATTAACTAACAAACTAACTAACTAACAAAATAACAACATTCCTACATACCCACTAACTGACTAACTAACTACCTTCCCACTAACTAACTAACTAACTATCTAACTCACTAAATAACTAACTAGCTGACTA
The DNA here is from genome assembly GCA_946800325.1 of Luzula sylvatica. Classification (NCBI taxonomy): domain Eukaryota; kingdom Viridiplantae; phylum Streptophyta; class Magnoliopsida; order Poales; family Juncaceae; genus Luzula; species Luzula sylvatica. Next base: position 12,827,780 of record OX326960.1, on the reverse strand, counting down.
ACTAACTACTAGATAACTAACAAACAAACTAACTAAATAACTAATTAGTTAACTATCTAAATAACTAACTAACTAACTACAAGATAACTATCTAACTAATTGACTAGTTAACAAACTAACTAGCTAAATAACTATCTTGCTACATGCCTATTAACTAACTAATTTACTAACAAACTATCTTTTTACATACCTATTAACTAACTAACTAACTAACTTACTAACTAACTAACTAACTAACTAACTACCTTCATACATACCCGCCAACTAACAAACTAACAAACTAAATAAATAACTAACCTGCTAACTACTTGCTAACCAACTAACTAACTAAATAAATAAATAACTAACTGATGACCTGACTAACTAATTAACTACTAGATGACTAACTAACTAACTGACTGACTAACTAACTAACTAATTGACTAACTACTAACTAATTAACTAACTATCTGACTAACTAACTAACTAACTAAATAACTAACCCACTAACTAACCCACTAACTAACTAACTACTAGCTAACTAACTAAGCAACTAACTAAATAACTAACTGATTACCTAACTAACTTACTAATTAACTAACTATCTAACTAACTAACTGACTAACTAACAACCTTCTTGCATACTAACTAACTAACTAACTAACTACCTTCATACATACCTATTAACTAACTAACTAACTACCTTTCTAACTAACTCACTAACTAACTAACTAACTAACTAAATAACTAACTAACTGACAAATTAACTAATTAACGAACTAACTAAATAACCGAATTACTATCTTCCTACATACCAATTAACTAACTAACAAACTAACTAACTACTTACCTACATACCCACTAACTTACTAACTAACTACCTTCCCACTAACTAACTAACTAACTATCTTACTAACTAAATAACTAACTAGCTAACTAACTAACTACTAGTAACTGAATAACTAACAAGTTAACTAACTAAATAACTAACTAACTAACAACTAGATAACTAACTAACTAACTAACTAAATATGCAACTGACTAACTAACTACTATCTAGCTGATAAAATGACTAGTAACTAATTACTTGATAACTAACATAATAACTAACTAATTTACTAACTAACTATCTTCTTAAATAACTATTAACTAACTAACTAACTACCTTCCTACATACCCACAAACTAACAAACTAACTAACTTAATAAATAACTATCCTGCTAACTAACTAACTTACTAATTAACTAACTAACTAACTAACTAACTAACTAACTAACTTAGTAACTAACTAACTAACTTACTAATTAACTAACTAACTAACTAACTTACTAACTACCTTCCTACATACCCACTAACAAAGGCACTTAATAATTAAATTAATAACTAACTAATAACTACTAGCTATTTAACTAACGAACTAACTAACTAAATAACTAACCAATTAACTAACTAACTAACTAATTAATTAATTACCTAGCTACCTTCGTACATACCCACTAACCAACTAACTTACTAACTAACTAATTAACTAACTAATTAATTAACTAATTAACTAACTAACTATTAGTTAACTAACTAATTAACTAACTAACTAAATAACTAAATAATTAACTAATTAACTAACTAACAAACTACAAGCTAACTAACTAACTAGTTAGCTATCTAACTTACTAACTAACTACCTTCATACATACCTATTAACTAACAAACTAACTAAATAACTAAATAACTAACTAATTAACTAATTAACAAACTAACTAACAAACTAAATAACTATCTTCCTACATGCCTATTAATTATCTAATTAACTAACAAACTAACTAACTACCTTCGCACACACCCACTAACTAACTAACTAACTATCTAACTAACTAAATAACTAACTAGCTGACTAACTAACTACTAGATAACTAACAAACTAACTAACTAAATAACTAATTAGTTAACTAACTAAATAACTAACTAACTAACTACTTGATAACTAACTAACTAATTAACTAATTAACAAAATAACTAGCTAAATAACTATCTTGCTACATGCCTATTAACTATCTAATCGACTAACAAACTAACTAACTAACAAAATAACTACCTTCCTACATACCCACTAACTAACTAACTAACTACATTCCCACTAACTAACTAACTAACTATCTAACTCACTAAATAACTAACTAGCTAACTAACTAACTACTAGATAACTAACAAACTAACTAACTAAATAAGTAATTAGTTAACTAACTAAATAACTAACTTACTAACTACTAGATAACTAACTAACTAATTAACTAACAAACTATCTTTTTAAATACCTATTAACTAACTAACTAACTAACTTACTAACTAACTACCTTCATACATACCCGCCAACTAACAAACTAACTAAATAAATAAATAACTAACCTGCTAACTACTAGCTAACCAACTAACTAACTAACAAAATAAATAACTAACTGGATGACCTAACTAACTAACTAACTACTAGATAACTAACTAACTAACTAACTGACTAACTAACTAACTAATTAACAAACTACTAACTAATTAACTAACTATCTAACTAATTAACTAACTACCTTGATACATATATATTGATTAACTAACTAACCCACTAACTAACTAACTACTAGCTAACTAACTAAGTAACTAACTAAATAACTAACTGATTAACTACCTAACTAACTAATTAACTAATTATCTAACTAACTAACTAACGACCTTCTTGCATACTAACTAACTAACTAACTAACTAACTACTAGCTAATTAACTAACTAACTAAGTAACTACCTCCTTACATACATATTCACTAACCAACTAACTAACTAATTAACTAACTAACTAACTTACTAACTAACTAACTAACTAACTAACTATTAGCTAACTGAATAAATAACTAACTAACTAACTAACTAACTACAAGATAACTAACTAAATAACTAACTAAATAACTAAATAACTGTCTTCCTACATACATATTAACTAAATTACTAACTAACTTACTAACTTCATTCCTACATACCCACTAACTTAATAACTAACTAAATAACTACTAGCAATTTAACTAACTAACTAACTAAATAAATAACTAACTAATTAACTAACTAACGAACTAACTAATTAACTAACTAACTAATTAACTACTAACTTACTAACTAACTACCTTCATACATACCTATTAACTAACTAACTAACTAACTACGTTTCTAACTAACTAACTAAAAAACTAACTAACTAACTAAATAACTAAATAACTAACTAACAAACTAATTAACTAATTAACAAACTAACTAAGTAACTAAATAACTATCTTCCTACATGTCTATTAATTATCTAATTAACTAACTAACTAACTAACTGACAAACAAACTAACTCCCTTCCCACGTACCCACTAAGTAACTAACTAATTACCCTCCCACTAGCTAACTAACTAACTATCTAACTAACTAAATAACTAACTACTAGATAACTAACAAACTAACTAACTAAATAACTAATTAGTTAACTAACTAAATAACTAACTAACTAACTACTAGATAACTAACTACTAACTAATTAACTAACTATCTAACTAACTAACTAACTACCTTGATACATATATATTGATTAACTAACTAACCCACTAACTAACTAAGTACTATCTAACTAACTAAATAACTAACTAGCTAACTAACTAACTACTAGTAACTGAATAACTAACTAGTTAACTAACTAAATAACTAACGAACTAACTACTAGATAACTAACTAACTAATTAACTAAATAACTAGACAACTAACATAATAACTAACTAATTTACCAACTAACAATCTTCTTAAATACCTATTAACGTACTAACTAACTAACTAACTACCTTCCTACATACCCGCCAACGAACTAACTAACTAACTTAATAAATAACTATCCTGCTAACTACTAGCTAGCTAGCTAACTAACTAACTAACTAACTAAATAACTAACTGATGACCTAACTAACTAACTACTAGATAACTAACTGACTGCCTGACTAACTAAATAACTAACTAATTAACTAACTAACTAACTAATTAACTAACTACCAATCTAACTAACTAACTACCTTAATACATATATATTGATTAACTAACTAAGTACTAGTTAACTAACTAAGTAACTAACTAAATAACTAACTGATTAATTAACTAACTAACTAATGAACTACCTTTCTAACTAACTAACAACCTTCTTACATACTAACTAACTAACTAACTAACTAACTAACTACTAGCTAATTAACTAACTAACTGACTAACTAACTACCTTCTTACATACATATTGACTAACTAACTAACTAACTAACTAACTAATTAACTAACTAACTAACTAACTAACTTACTAATTAACTAACTAACTAACAAACTACTAGTTAACTGAATAAATAACTAACTAACAAACAAACTAACTAACTAACTAACTAACTAACTAACTACTAGATAACTAACTAAATAACTAACCAATTAACTAACAAACTATCTTCCTACGTACATATTAACTAACTAACAAACTAACTAACTTACTAACTACCTTCCTACATACCCACTAACAAAGTCGCTTACTAATTAAATTAATAACTAACTAAATAACTACTAGATATTCAACTAACGAACTAACTAACTGAATAGCTAACCAATTTACAAACAAACTAACTAATTAACTAACTAACTAGCTACCTTCGTACATACCCACTAACTAACTAAATAACTAACTAAATAACTAACTAGTTATTTAGTTAGTTAGTTAGTTAGTTAGTTAGTGCGTGCATACGAAGGTAGTTAGTTAATTAGTAATGTAGTTAGTTAGTTAGTTAGTTAATAGGTATGTATGAAGGAAGTTATTTCGTAAGTTAGTTAGTTAATTTTTTTAAATAGCTTGTTAACCAGTAGTTAGTTAGTTAGTTAGTTAGTTAATTAGTTAGTTAGTTACTTAATTAGTTAGTGGGTATGTAGGAAGGTAGTTAATTAATAAGTTAGTTAGTTGGTTAGCAAGTCAGTTTGTTAGCTGGTAGTTAGTTACTTAGTTAGTTAGTTAATAGGTATATAGGAAATTAGTTAGTTAGTTAAAAAATGAGTTAGTTAATTGCTTAGGTAGTTAGTTAGTTACTTATTTAATAGGCATGTATAAAGGTAGTTAGTTAGTAAGTTAGATAGTTAACTAGTTAGTTAGTTAGCTAGTAGGTAGTTACTTAATTAGATAGTTACTTAATTAGTTAGTTAGTTACTTAATTAGTTAGTTATTTAATAGGAAGGTAGTTAGTTAGTTAATTAGTTTGTTATTTGATAGGAATGTAGTTAGTTAGTTACCTAGTCAGTGTGTTAGCTAGTAGTTACTTAGTTAGTTAGTTAGTTAATAGGTTCGTAGGAAGTTAGTTAGTTAGTTAGTTAGTTAGTTAGTTAGTTAGTTAATAAGTATGTAGAAAGACAGTTAGTCACTTAGTTAGTGAGTTAGTTAATAGGTATGTAGGAAGATAGTAAGTTACTTAGTTAGCCAGTAGTTAGTTAGTTAGTTAACTAGTTAGTTATTTAGTTAGTTAGTTAGTTAGTTAGGTAGTTAGTTAGTTAGTTAGTTAGTTAACTAATTAACTAACTGACTACTAGCTAATTAACTAAGTAACTAACAAAATAACTACCTGATTAACGAACTAACTAACTAACTAACTATTTAACTAGCTATCTAATTAACTAACTAACTAACTACTGGCTATCTAATTAACTAACTAGCTAACAAACTTCCCACATACCTATTAACTAACTAACTGACTAACTAACAAACTAACTACTCGCTAGCTAGCTAACTAACTAACTAACCAGCCAACTAACTAACGCACTAACTACTAGCTAACTAACTAACTAACTAACTAACAGCTAGCTAACTAACTAACTAACTGACTAAATAACGAACTAATTAACAAACTAACTAACTAACTACCTTCGTACATACATATAAACTAACTAAATAGCTAACTACCTAACTCACTAATTAACTAACTACCTTCCGAAAAAGACACTAACTAACTAACTAACTAACTAACTAACTAACTAACTAACTAACTAATTAACTACTATCTAACTAAGTAACTAATTAACTAACTAACTAACTAACTAACTAATTGTCTTCCTACATACCTATTAACTAGTATCTATCTAACTATATAACTAACTAACCGTCTTCCTATCTACCTATTAACTAACTAAGTAACTAAGTAATTAACTAACTAACAAATTAACTATCTGGCAAACTAACTAACTACCTTTTTACATACATATTAACTAACTAACTAACTAACTAACTGATTAACTCACTAACTAACTAATTAACTAACTAACGAACTTACTACTAGCTAACTAACTAATTAACAAATTAACTAACTAACTAACTAACTAGCTACCTTCCTACACACCCACTTACTAACGAACATACTAACTAATTAACTAGCTAACTTACACACCCACTACCTTCCTACATACCCACTAACTTTCTACCTTCCTACATACCCACTAACTAACTAACTAATTAACAAACTGTCTATTTAACTAACTAACTAACTAACAAGCTACTATCTTACTAACTAACTAACTAGTTAACTAAGTAACAGAGTAACTTACTAGCTACCTTTCCTACATACCCACTAACTAACTAACTAACTAACTTACTAACTAACTTACTAACTACAAGCTAACTAACAAACTAACTTGCCAACTAACTAACTACCTTCCTACATACCTATTAACTAACTAACTAACTAACTAACTAACTAACTAACTACTAGCTAGCTAGGTAACTAGCAAACTAACTAACTAGCCAACCAACTTACTAAGTAACTACTAGCTAACTGATTAACTAACTAACTAACTACTTGCTAACTAACTAACTGAGTAAATAACGAACTAATTAACTAACTAACTAACTACCTACCTTCATACATACCTATAAACTAACTAATTAGCTAACTACCTGACTAACTAATTAACTAACTACCTTCCTACATACCGACTAACTCACGAACTAACTAACTACCATCCTACATACCGACAAACTAACTGATAACTAACTTACTAATTAACTAACTACCAAACTAACTAACTAACTAACTATCTGCCTTGTAACATACATATTAACTAACTAACCAACTAATTAATTAAGTACCTAACAAACTAACTAACTAACTAATTAACTAACTACTAGATAAATAACTAAATGACTAACTAACTGACTAACTAACTAACTAAATACTAGAAAACTAACTAATTAACTAACTACTAGATAAATAACTAAATAACTAACTAACTGACTAACTATGTAACTAACTACTAGATATCTAACAAAATAACTAACTAATTAACTAACTAACTATCTTCCTACATACTTATTAACTAACTAACTAACTAACTACCTTCCTGCATACCCACTAACTAACTACCTAACTTAAGAAATTACTAGCTAACTACTAGCTAACTGACTAACTAACAAAATAACTAACTAGTTGACTAACTAACTAACTAACTAACCAACTAGTTGATAACTAACTAACTATATAACTAACTTACTCACTATTTAACTAACTAACTAACTAACTTACTAACTATTTAACTACCTAACAAACTAACTAACCAACTACTTGATAACTAACTAACTAACTAACTTACTTACTTCCTATTTAACTAACTAACTAACTAACTACCTTCTTACATACATATTGACTAACAAACTAACTAACTAACTAACTAAATTTCTAACTAACTAACTACTAGCTAACTGAATAACTAACTACCAGATAACTAACAAAATAACTAACTATTTAACTAACTAACTATCTTCCTACATACATATTAACTAACTAACTAACTAACTAACTTACTAACTACCATCCAACATACCCACTAACTAAGTAACTAACTAAATAAATAAATAACTAACTAAATAACTACTAGCTATTCAACTTACTAACTAACAAAATAAATAACTAACTAATTAACTAACTAGCTAACTAGTTAACGAACTAACTAACAAACAAACTAACTAACTAACTAACTAACTAAATAACTAAATAACTAACTAACCAACTAACTAACTAATTAACAAACCAACTAACTAACTAAATAACCATCTTCCTACATACATATTAACTATATAATTAACTAACTAACTACCTTCCCACTAACTTACTAACTAACTAGCTAACTAACTAATTACAAGAGAATTAAAAAACTTACTAATTAAATAACTAACTAGTTAACAAACTAACCAACTTACTCACTAACAAACTACTAGATAACTAACTAACTAACTAACTTACTCACTAACTAACTAACTAAGTACTAGATAACTGACTAACTAACTAGCTAACTAACTACCTTCCTACATACATATTAACTAACTAACTAACTAACTAACTAACCAACTACTTGATAACTAACTAACTATATAACTAACTTACTCACTATTTAACTAACTAACTAACTAACTTACTAACTATTTAACTACCTAACAAACTAACTAACCAACTAATTGATAACTAACTAACTAACTAACTTACTTACTTACTATTTAACTAACTAACTAACTAACTAACTAACTACCTTCTTACCTACATATTGACTAACTAACTAACTAACTAACTAACTAACTTTCTAACTAACTAACTAACAAACTAACTGACTACTAGCTAACTGAATAAATAACTAACTAACTAACTAACTAACTACTAGATAACTAACAAAATAACTAACTATTGAACTAACTAATTATCTTCCTACATACATATTAACTAACTAACTAACTAACTAACTAACTAACTTACTAACTACCATCCAACATACCCACTCACTAAGTAACTAACTAAATAAATAAATAACTAACTAAATAACTACTAGCTATTCAACTTACTAACTAACAAAATAAATAACTAACTAATTAACTAACTAACTAACTAGTTAACGAACTAACTAACAAATTAACTAACAAATTAACTAACTAATTAATTAACTAATTAACTAAGTAACTACTAGTTAACTTACTAACTAACTAACTAACTAAATAACTAACTAATTAACTAACTAACTAATTAACTAACTAACTTACTAACTAACTACCTTCATACATACCTATTAACTAACTAACTAACTACCTTTCTAACTAGCAAACTAACAAACAAACTAACTACCTAACTAAATAACTAAATAACTAAGTGACTAACTAATTAACTAATTAACAAATTAACTAAATAACTAAATAACTATATTTCTACATACATAATAACTAATTAACTTACATACCTTCGTACATACCCACTAACTAACTAACTAACTAACTAACTATCTAACTACTAAAATAACTAACTAACCACTAGATAACTAACAAACTAACTAACTAAATAACTAACTAGTTAACTAACTAAATAACTAACTAACTAACTACTAGATAATGAACTAACTAACAAACTAAACTTCTAACTAACTGCTAGCTAGCTGACAAAATAACTAACTAATTACTAGATAACTAACATAATAACGAACTAATTTACTAACTAACTATCTTCTTAAATACCTATTAATTTACTAATTAACTAACTAACTACCTTCCTACATACCCACCAACTATCTAACAAACTAACTAACTAAATCACTAACTAGCTAACTACTAGCTAACTAACTAACTAACTAAACAAATAACTAACTGATGACCTAACTAACTAACTAACTACAAGATAACTAACTAATTAACTGACTAACTAACTAACTAACTAATTAACTAACTAACTATTTAACTAACTGACTAACTACCTTGATACATACATATTGACTAACTAACTAACTACTAGCTAACTAACTAACTAACTACCAGCTAACTAACTAACTAACTAACTAACTAAATAACTAACTGATTAACTAACTAACGAACTAACTAACTAATTAACTAACTATCTAACTAACTAACTAACTAACTAACTAACCACTAGATAATTAACTAACTAACTAACTAACTAACTAACTAACTTACTAACTAACTACTACATAACTAACTAAATAACTAACTAATTAACAAACTATCTATCTTCCTACATACATATTAACTAACTAACTAACTTACCAACAACCTTCCTACATATCCACTAACTAAGTTACAAACTAAATAAATAAATAACTATCTAAATAACTACTAGCCATTTAAGTAACTAGCTAAATAAATAAATAACTAACTAATTAACTAACTAACTAACTAACTAACTAACTGATTAACTAAGTAGCTAACAAATTAACTAACTAACTAGGTACCTTCGTACATACCCACTAACTAACTAACTTACTGACTAACTAATTAACTAACTAATTAACTAACTAATTAATTAACTAATTAACTAACTAACTACTAGTTAACTAGCTAACTAACTAACTAACAAACCACAAGCTAACTAACTAACTAGTTAACTATCTAACTTACTAACTAACTACCTTCATACATACCTATTAACTAACTAACTAACTAACTACCTTTCTAACAAACTAACTAACAAACAAACTAACTAACTAACTAACTAAATAACTAAATAACTAACTAACCAACTAACTAACTAATTAACAAACATACTAACTAACTAAATAACCATCTTCCTACATACATATTAACTATATAATTAACTAACTAACTACCTTCCCACTAACTAACTAGCTAACTTACTAACTAACTGAATAACTAACTAACTAGCTAACTAACTAACTATTAGAGAACTAAAAAACTTACTAATTAAATAACTAACTATTTAACAAACTAACCAACTGACTAACTAACTAATTACTAGATAACTAACTAACTAACTAACTTACTTACTAACTAACTAACTAACTACTAGATAACTGACTAACTAATTAGCTTAACTAACTACCTTCCTACATACATATTAACTAACTAACTAACTAACTAACTAACTTACAAACTAACTATTAGCTAGCTAACTAACTAACTGACTAGTCAACTAACTAACTAACTAACTAACTAACTACCAGCTAATTAACTAACCAACTGACTAAATAATGAACTAATTAACTAACTAACTAACTATCTTCATACATACCTATAAACTAACTAAATAGCTAACGACATAACTAACTAATTAACTAACTACCTTCCTACAAACTCACTAACTGACTAACTAACTTACTAACTAACTATTTAACTAGTATCTAACTAACTAACTAATTAACTAACTAACTAGCTAACTAATTGTCTTCCTACATACCTATTAACTAGTATCTATCTAACTAACTAACTAACTTACTGTCTTCCTATATGCCTATTAACTAACTAATTGACTAACTAACCGACTAACTAACTACCATCCTACGTACCAACTAACTAACTAATAACTAACTAACTAATTAACTAACTCTCAAACTAACTAACTACCTAACTAATTAATTAGTGAGTTAGTTAGTTAGTTAGTAGCTAATATGTATGTAAAAACGTAGTTAGTTAGTTAGTTAGATAGTTTGTTAATTAATTAGTTAGTTAATAAGTGAGTTAGTTATCTTGTAGTTAGTTAGTTAGTTAGTTAGTTAATCATTTAGTTATTTATTTAGTTAGTTAGTTTGCTAGTAGTTAGTTAGTTAGTTAGTCAGTTAGTTAATTAGTTAGTTAGCGGTTATGTAAGAAGGTATGTAGTTAGTTAATCAGTTAGTTAGTTAATTAGTTAGTTAGTTAGTTAATAAGTATGTAGAAAGATAGTTTGTTAGTTAATTAGTTAATTAATTAGTTAGTTATTTAGTTAGTTATCTAGTAGTTAGTTAGTTAGTTAGTTGGTTAGTTAGTTAGTTCGTTAGTTAGTTAGTTAGTAAATATGTATGTAAGAAGTTAGTTCGTTAGTTAGTAAATATGTATGTAAGAAGGTAGTTAGTTCGTTCGTTAGTTAGTTAGATAGTTAGTAAATTAGTTAGTCAATTAGTTAGTTAGCTAGTAGTTAGTTAGTTAGTTTAGCTAGTTAGTTAGTTGTTTAGTTAGTTAGTTAACTAACTAACTAACAAAATAACTAACTAACTAACTAAATAACTAACTAGTTAACGAACTAACTAACTACTGGCTAACTAACTAACTAACTAACTAACTAAATAACTAACTAGTTAACTAACTAACAAACAATTGGCTAACTAACTAACTAACTAACTAACTAAATAACTAACTCAAGTAACAAATTGATTAATTTACTAACCAACCTAACAAGCCGCCTTCCTACATATCCACTAACTAACGAACATACAAACTAATTAACTAACTATATTACAAACTAAGTAACTAACTATCTTCCTACATACCTATTAACTAACTCACAAACAAACTAACTGCCTTCTTGCATACCCACCAACTACCTAGCTAACTAAATAAATTACTAGCTAACTACTCGCTAACTAACTAACTAACTAAATAACTAACTAGTTACCTAACTAACTAACTAACTAACCAACTACTAGATAACAAACAAAGTAACTAACTAACTAACTAACTAACTAACTAACTAACTAACTCACTAACTTCTAGCTAACAGAAAAAATAACTTACTAACTAACTAACTAACTAACTGACTTACTAACTAACTTCTAGCTAACAGAAAAAATAACTAACTAACTAACTAACTAACTAACTAACTAACTTATTAACTAACTAACTAACTTCTAGATAACTGACTAACTACTAGCTAACTTACTTACTAACTACCAGCTAACTAACTAACTAACTAAATAACTAACTGATTAACTAACTAACTAAATAACTAACTAATTAACTAACTATCTAACTAACTAACTAACTAACTAACTACTAGATAATTAACAAACTAACTAACTAACTAACTACCTTCCAACATACATATTGACTAACTAACTAATTAACTAACTAACTAACTAACTTACTAACTTACTACTAGATAACTAACTAAATAACTAACTAATTAACAAACTATCTATATTCCTACATACATATTAACTAACTAACTAACTTACCAACAACCTTCCTACATACCCACTAACTAAGTTACAAACTAAATAAATAAATAACTATCTAAATAACTACTAGCTATTTAACTAACTAGCTAAATAAATAAATAAATAACTAATTAACTAACTAACTAACTAACTAACTAACTAACTGATTAACAAAGTAGCTAACAAATTAACTTACTAACTTGCTACCTTCGTACATATCCAATAACTAACTCACGTACTAACTAACTAACTAATTAACTAAATAATTAATTAACAAATTAACTAACTAATTAATTAACTAATTAACTAACTAACTACTAGTTAACTAACTAACTAACTAACGAACTAACTAACTAACTAGTTAACTATCTAACTTACTAACTAACTACCTTCATACATACCTATTAACTAACTAACTAACTAACTACCTTTCTTACTAACTAACTAACTAACTAACTAACTAACTAAATAACTAAATAACTAACTAACTAACTAACTAACTAATTAACAAACCAACTAACTAACTAAATAACCATCTTCCTACATACATATTAACTATATAATTAACTAACTAACTACCTTCCCACTAACTAACTAACTAACTTACTAACTACCTAAATAACTAACTAACTAGCTAGCTAACTAAATAACTAACTAACTAATTAACTAACTAACTAACTATCTTCATACATACCTATAAATTAACTAAATAGCAAACTACCTAGCTAACTAATTAACTAACTACCTTCCTACAAACTCACTAACTGACTAACTAACTTACTAACTAACTATTTAACTAGTATCTAACTAACTAACTAATTAACTAACTAACTAGCTAAGTAATTGTCTTCCTACATACCTATTAACTAGTATCTATCTAACTAAATAACTAACTTACTGTCTTCCTATATACCAATTAACTAACTAACTAACTAACAGACTAACTAACTACCATCCTACATACCGACTAACTAACTAATAACTAACTAACTAATTAACTAACTCTCAAACTAACTAACTACCTAACTAGTTAATTAGTTACTTAGTGAGTTAGTGAGTTAGTCAGTTAGTTAGTAGCTAATATGTATGTAAAAAAGTAGTTAGTTAGTTAGTTAGATAGTTAGTTAATTAATTAGTTAGTTAATAAGTGAGTTAGTTATCTAGTAGTTAGTTAGTTAGTTAGTTAATCAGTTAGTTATTTATTTAGTTAGTTAGTTTGCTAGTAGTTAGTTAGTCAGTTAGTTAGTTAATTAACTAACTAAGTAGTTAGTTAATAAGTATGTAGAAAGATAGTTTGTTAGTTAATTAGTTAATTAATTAGTTAGTTATTTAGTTAGTTATCTAGTAGTTAGTTAGTTAGTTAGTTGGTTAGTTAGTTAGTTAGTTCGTTAGTTAGTTAGTTAGTAAATATGTATGTAAGAAGGTAGTTAGTTCGTTAGTTAGTTAGTTAGATAGTTAGTAAATTAGTTAGTCAATTAGTTAGTCAATTAGTTAGTTAGCTAGTAGTTAGTTAGTTAGTTTAGCTAGTTATTTAGTTAGTTAGTTAGTTATTTAGTTAGTTAGTTAACTAACTAACTAACAAAATAACTAACTAACTAACTAAATAACTAACTAGTTAACGAACTACCTAACTACTGGCTAACTAACTAACTAACTAACTAAATAACTAACTAGTTAACAAACAAACAAACAACTGGCTAACTATCTAACTAACTAACTAACTAAATAACTAACTCAAGTAACAAATTGATTAACTTACTAACCAACCTAACTAGCCGCCTTCCTACATATCCACTAACTAACTACCTTCCCACTAACTAACTAACTAACTATCTAACTCACTAAATAACTAACTAGCTAACTAACTAACTATTAGATAACTAAAAAACTAACTAACTAAATAACTAATTAGTTAACTAACTAAATGACTAACTAACTAACTACTAGATAACTAACTAATTAATTAACTAATTAACAAACTAACTAGCTAAATAACTATCTTGCTACATGCCTATTAACTAACTAATTTACTAACAAACTATCTTTTTGAATACCTATTAACTAACTAATTTACTAACAAACTATCTTTTTAAATACCTATTAACTAACTAACTACCTTCCTACATACCCGCAAACTAACTAACTAACTAACTATCCTAACTACTAGCTAGCTAACTAACTAACTGAATAACTAACTGATGACCTAACTAACAAACTAACTACTAGATAACTAATTAACTGACTAACTAACAAACTAACTAATTAACTAACAAACTAACTAATTAACTAACTATCAATCTAACTAACTAACTACCTTGATACATATATATTGATTAACTAACTAACTACTAGCTAAGTAACTAAGTAACTAACTAAATAACTAACTGATTGACTATCTAACTAACTAATTAACTAACTATCTAACTAACTAACTAACTAACAACCTTCTTGCATACTAACTAACTAACTAACTAACTAACTACTAGCTATTTAACTAACGAACTAACTAACTAAATAACTAACCAATTGACTAACTAACTAACTAATTAACTAACTAACTAATTAACTAACTAACTAGCTACCTTCGTACATACCCACTAACTAACTAACTACTAGTTAACTAACTAACTAACTAACTAAATAACTAACTAATTAACTAATGAACTCACAAACAAACTACTAGCTAATTAACTAACTAGTTAACTATCTAACTTACTAACTAACTACCTTCACACATACCTATTAACTAACTAACTAACTACCTTTCTAACTAACTAACTAAAAAACTAACTAACTAACTAAATAACTAAATAACTAAGTAACTAACTAATTAACTAATTAACAAACTAACTAACTAACTAAATAAATATCTTCCTACATGCCTATTAATTATCTAATTAACTAACTAACAAACTAACTACCTTCCCACATACCCACTAACTAACTAACTAACTACCCTCCCACAAACTAACTAACTAACTATCTAACTAACTAAATAACTAACTAGCTAACTAACTAACTACTAGATAACTAACAAACTAACTAACTAAATAACAAATTAGTTAACTAACTAAATAACTAACTAACTAACTACTAGATAACTAACTAACTATTTAACTAATTAACAAACTAACTAGCTAAATAACTATCTTCCTACATGCCTATTAACTATCTAATTAACTAACAAACTAACTAACTAACAAAATAACAACATTCCTACATACCCACTAACTGACTAACTAACTACCTTCCCACTAACAACATTCCTACATACCCACTAGCTGACTAACTAACTGCTAGATAACTAACAAACAAACTAACTAAATAACTAATTAGTTAACTATCTAAATAACTAACTAACTAACTAACTACTAGATAACTGACTAACTAACTAACTAACTAACTAACTACTAGCTAGCAGACAAAATAACTAACTAACTAATTACTAGATAACTAACATGATAACTAACTAATTTACTAACAAACTATCTTTTTAAATACCTATTAACTAACTAACTAACTAACTAACTACCTTCATACATACCCGCCAACTAACAAACTAACTAACTAAATAAATAACTAACCTGCTAACTACTAGCTAACCAACTAACTAACTAACTAACTAAATAACTAACTGATGACCTAACTAACTAACAAACTAACTAACAAACTAACTAACTACCTTCCCACATACCCACTAACTAACTAACTAACTACCCTCCCACTAACTAACTAACTAACTATCTAACTAACTAAATTACTAACTACCTAACTAACTAACTACTAGATAACTAACAAACTAACCAACTAAATAACTAATTAGTAAACTAACTAAATAACAAACTAACAAACTACTAGATAACTAACTAACTAATTAACTAATTAACAAACTAACTAGCTAAATAACTATCTTGCTACATGCCTATTAACAATCTAATTAACTAACAAACAAAATAACTACCTTCCCACATACCCACTAACTAACTAACTAACTACCTTCCCATTAACTTACTAAATAACTAACTAACTAACTACAAGATAACTAGCTAACTAATTAACTAGTTAACAAACTAACTACCTAAATAACTATCTTGCTACATGCCTATTAACTAACTAATTTACCAACAAACTATCTTTTTACATACATATTAACTAACTAACTAACTAACTTACTAACTAACTAACTAACTAACTACCTTCATACATACCCGCCAACTAACAAACTAACTAACTAAATAAATAACTAACCTGCTAACTACTTGCTAACCAACTAACTAACTAACTAAATAAATAACTAACTGATGACCTAACTAACTAATTAACTACTAGATGACTAACTAACTAACTGACTGACTAACTAACTAACTAATTGACTAACTACTAACTAATTAACTAACTATCTGACTAACTAACTAACTAACTAAATAACTAACCCACTAACTAACTAACTACTAGCTAACTAACTAAGCAACTAACTAAATAACTAACTGATTACCTAACTAACTTACTAATTAACTAACTATCTAACTAACTAACTGACTAAATAACAACCTTCTTGCATACTAACTAACTAACTAACTACCTTCATACATACCTATTAACTAACTAACTAACTACCTTTCTAACTAACTCACTAACTAACTAACTAACTAACAAAATAACTAACTAACTGACAAATTAACTAATTAACGAACTAACTAAATAACCGAATTACTATCTTCCTACATACCAATTAACTAACTAACTAACTAACTAACTACTTACCTACATACCCACTAACTTACTAACTAACTACCTTCCCACTAACTAACTAACTAACTATCTAACTAACTAAATAACTAACTAGCTAACTAACTAACTACTAGTAACTGAATAACTAACAAGTTAACTAACTAAATAACTAACTAACTAACTACTAGATAACTAACTAACTAACTAAATATGCAACTGACTAACTAACTACTAGCTAGCTGATAAAATGACTAGTAACTAATTACTTGATAACTAACATAATAACTAACTAATTTACTAACTAACTATCTTCTTAAATAACTATTAACTAACTAACTAACTACCTTCCTACATACCCACAAACTAACTAACTAACTAACTTAATAAATAACTATCCTGCTAACTACTAGCGAGCTAACTAACTAACTAACTAACTAAATAACTAACTGATGACCTAACTAACTAACTAACTACTAGATAACTAACTAATTGACTAACTAACAAACTAACTAATTAACAAACAAACTAACTAATTAACTAACTATCAATCTAACTAACTAACTACCTTGATACATATATATTGATTAACTAACTAACTGCTAGCTAACTAACTAAGTAACTAACTAAATAACTAACTGGTTTACTAACTAACTAACTAATTAACAACCTTTCTAACGAACTAACTAACTAACAACCTTCTTACGTACTAACTAACTAACTAACTAACTGACTAACTAGCTACTAGCTAATTAACTAACTAACTTAACTAACTACCTTCTTACATACATATTGACTAACTAACTAACTAACTACCTTCTTACATACATATTGACTAACTAACGAACTAACTAACTAATTAACTAACTAACTAACTAACTAACAAACTAACTTACTAATTAACTAACTAACTAACTTACTAACTAACTAACTTAGTAACTAACTAACTAACTTACTAATTAACTAACAAACTAACTACTAGATAACTAACTAAATAACTAACTAATTACTAACTAACTATCTTCCTACGTACATATTAACTAACTAACTAACTAACTAACTTACTAACTACCTTCCTACATACCCACTAACAAAGTCACTTAATAATTAAATTAATAACTAACTAATAACTACTAGCTATTTAACTAACGAACTAACTAACTAAATAACTAACCAATTAACTAACTAACTAACTAATTAATTAATTACCTAGCTACCTTCGTACATACCCACTAACCAACTAACTTACTAACTAACTAATTAACTAACTAATTAATTAACTAATTAACTAACTAACTATTAGTTAACTAACTAATTAACTAACTAACTAAATAACTAACTAATTAACTAATTAACTAACTAACAAACTACTAGCTAACTAACTAACTAGTTAGCTATCTAACTTACTAACTAACTACCTTCATACATACCTATTAACTAACAAACTAACTAAATAACTAAATAACTAACTAATTAACTAATGAACAAACTAACTAACAGACTAAATAATTATCTTCCTTCATGCCTATTAATTATCTAATTAACTAACAAACTAACTAACTACCTTCGCACACACCCACTAACTAACTAACTAACTACCCTCCCACTAACTAACTAACTAACTATCTAACTAACTAAATAACTAACTAGCTAACTAACTAACTACTAGATAACTAACAAACTAACTAACTAAATAACTAATTAGTTAACTAACTAAATAACTAACTAACTAACTACTTGATAACTAACTAACTAATTAACTAATTGACAAACTAACTAGCTAAATAACTATCTAATCGACTAACAAACTAACTAACTAACAAAATAACTACCTTCCTACATACCCACTAACTAACTAACTAACTACCTTCCCACTAACCAACTAACTAACTATCTAACTCACTAAATAACTAACTAGCTAACTAACTAACTACTAGATAACTAACAAACTAACTAACTAAATAAGTAATTAGTTAACTAACTAAATAACTAACTAACTAACTACTAGATAACTAACTAACTAACTAACAAAATAAATAAATAACTGATGACCTAACTAACTAACTAACTACTAGATAACTAACTAACTAACTAACTGACTAACTAACTAACTAATTAACAAACTACTAACTAATTAACTAACTATCTAACTAATTAACTAACTACCTTGATACATATATATTGATTAACTAACTAACCCACTAACTAACTAACTACTAGCTAACTAACTAAGTAACTAACTAAATAACTAACTGATTAACTACCTAACTAACTAATTAACTAATTATCTAACTAACTAACTAACGACCTTCTTGCATACTAACTAACTAACTAACTAACTAACTAATTAATTAACTAATTAAATGACTAATTAACTAACTAACTACTAGTAAACTAACTAACTAACTAACTAACTAAATAACTAACTAATTAACTAACTACCTTCGTACATACATATTAACTAACTAACTAACTACCTTTCTAACTTACTAACAAAATAACTAACTAACTAACTAACTAATTAACAAATTAACAAACTAACTAACTAAATAACTATCTTCCTACCATCCTACATACCCACTAACTAACTAACTAACTACATACCTATTAACTAACTAATTAACTAACTTACTAACTGCCATCCTACATACCCACTAACTAACTAACTACCTACCTTCCCACTAACTAACTAACTAACTAACTAAATAACTAACTAGCTAACTGACTAACTACTAGATAACTAACAAACTAACTAACTAAATAACTAACTAGTTAACTAACTAAATAACTAACTAACTAACTACTAGATAACTGCCTAAATAACTAACTAAATAACTAACTAACTACTAGCTAGCTGACAAAATAACTAACTAATTACTAGATAACTAACATAATAACTAACTAATTTACTAACTAACTATCTTCTTAAATACCTATTAACTAACTAACTAACTACCTACCTTCCAACACACCCACCATCTAACTAACTAACTAACTAAATAAAAAACGAACATGCTAACAAACTAACTAACAAACTAACTAAATTACTAACTGATGACCTAACTAACTAACTAACTACTAAATAACTGACTGACTAACTAACAAACTAACTAATTAACCAACTAACCAATTAACTAACTATCTAACTAACTAACTAATTACCTTGATACATACATATTGATTAACTAACTAACTCAATAACTAACAACCTACTAGCTGACTAACTAAGTGACAAACTAAATATCTAACTAACTACTAGCTGACTAACTAAGTGACAAACTAAATAACTAACTGATTAACTAACTAACTAACTAATTAACTAACTATCTAACTAACTAACTAACTAACAACCTTCTTACATACCAACTAACAAACTAACTAACTAACAACAAGCTAATTAACTAACTAACTAACCAACTAACTAACTACCGTCTTACATACATATTGACTAACTAACTAACTAACTAACTAACTAACATACTAACTAACTAACTAACTAACTAACTAACTACTAGCTGACTGAATAAATAACTAACTAACTAACTGACTAACTACAAGATAACTAACTAAATAACTAACTAACTAATTAACTAACTAACTATCTTCCTACATTCAAATTAACTAACTAACTAACTAACTGACTAACTTACTAACTACCTTCCTACCTACCCACTAACTAAGTAACTAACTAAATAAATAAATAACTAAATAAATACTAGCTATTTACCTAACTAACTAACTAAATAACTAACTAATTAACTAACTAACTAATTAACTAATTAACTAACTAACTAGCTACCTTCGTACATACCCAACAATTAACTAACTAATTAACTAACGAATTAATTAACTAATTAAGTAACCAACTACTAGTTAACTGACTAATTAACTAACTAAATAACTAACTAATTGACTAACTAACTAACTAACAAACTACTAGCTAGCTAACTAACTAACTTACTAACTAACTTCCTTCATACATACCTATTAACTAACTGCCTAACTAACTAACTAACTAACTAAATAACTAAATAACCAACTACCTAATAAATTAACTAATTAACAAGCTAACTAAATAACCGAATAAATATCCTCCTACATACCTATTAACTAACTAACTAACTAACATACTAGCCACTTTCCTACATACCCACTAACTAACTAACTAACTAACTTACTAACTAACTAACTAACTAAATAACTAACTAGCTGACTAACTAACTACTAGTAACTAAATAACTAACTAGTTAACTAACTAAATAACTAACTAACTAACTACTAGATAACTTACTAACTAACTAACTAAATAACAAACAAACTAACTAACTACTAGCTAGCTGACAAAATAACTAACTAACTAATTACTAGATAACTTACATAATAACTGACTAATTTACTATCTATCTTCTTAAATACCTATTAACTAACTAACTAACTAACTAACTACCTTCCTACACGCCCTCCAACTAACTAACTAACTAACTAAATTAATATCTAACCTGCTAAATACTAGCAAGCTAACTAACTAACTAACTAACTATATAATTAACTGATGACCTAACTAACTAATTAACTAACTAACTAACTAACTAACTTACTAACTAACTAACTAATTTACTAACTAACTCATTAACTATCTATCTAACTAACTAACTAACTACCTTGATACATACATATTGTTTAACTAACTAACTCACTAACTAACTAACTACTAGCTAACAAACTTAGTAACTAACTAAATAACTAACTGATTAACTAACTAACTAACTAATTAACTAACTATCTAATTAACTAACTATCTAACAACCTTCTTACATACTAACTAACTAACAACCTTCTTACATACTAACTAACTAACTAACAACAAGCTAATTAACTAACTAACTAACTAACTAACTACTTTCTTACATACATATTGACTAACTAACTAACTAACTAATTAACTAACTAACTAACTAACTAACTTACTTACTTACTAACTAACTACTAACTAACTAACTACTAGCTAACTGAATAACTAACTAACTAACTTACTAACTGACTAACTACTAGATAACTAACTAAATAATTAACTAATTAACTAACTAACTATCTTCCTACATACATATTAACTAACTAACTAACTAACTAACTAACTAACTAACCTACTAACTGCCTTCCTACATACCCACTAACTAAGTAACTAACTAAAATAATAAATAACTAACTAAATAACTACTAGCTATTTACCTCACTAACTAACTAAATAAATAAATAACTAATTAACTAACTAACGAACTAACTAACTAACTAATTTACTAATTAACTAACAAATTAACTAACTAGCTACCTTCGTACATACCCATTAACTAACTAACAACCTAACTAACTAATTAACTAACAAATTAATTAACTAATTTAATATCTAACTATTAGTTAACTAACTAACTAACTAACTAACTAACTAAATAACTAACTAACTAATTAACTAACAAACTAGCTAGCAAACTACTAACTAACTAACTAACTACTACATAACTAACTAACTAAATAACTAAATAACTAATTAGTTAACTAACCGAATAACTAACTTACTAACTACTAGATAACTAACTAACTAACTAACTAACTAACTACTAGTTAGCTGACAAAATAACTAACAAACTAATTACTAGATAACTAACATAATAACTAACTAATTTACTAATTAATTATCTTCTTAAATACCTATTAACTAACTAACTAACTAACTAACTAACTACCTTCCTACATACCCTCCAACTAACTAACTATCTAAATTAATAAATAACTAACCTGCTAACTACTAGCTAACTAACTAACTAACTAACTAACAAACTAACTAAATAACTAACTCATGACCTAACTAACTACTAGATATCTAACTAACTACCTGACTGACTGACTAGCTAACTAATTAACTAACTAACTAATTAACTAACTATCTAACTAACTAACTAACTACCTTGATACAAACATATTGATTAACTAACTAACTCACTAACTAACTAACAACTAGCTAACTGTCTAAGTGACTAACTAAATAACTGACTGATTAACTAACTAACTAACTAATTAACTAACAATCTAACTAACTAACTAACTAACAACCTTCTTACATACTAACTAACTTACTAACAAACTAACTACTAGCTAATTAACTAACTAACTAACTAACTAACTAACTAACTAACTACCTTCTTACATATATATTGACTAACTAACTAACTAACTAATTAACTAACTAACCAACTAACTAACTAACTAACTACCTTACTAACAAACTAACTAACTACTAGCTAACTGAATAACTAACTAACTAACTAACTAACTAACTAACTAACTCACTAACTAACTAACTAACTAACTAACTAACTAACTAACTAACTAACTAATTAACTAACTAACTAACTAACTAACTAACTAACTAACTAATTAACTAACCAATTAACAAACTAACTGGGTACCTTCGTACATACCCACTAACTAACTAACTTACTAACTAACTAATGAACGAACTAATTAAAAAACTAAATAACTAACTAACTACTTGTTAACTAACTAAATATTAACTAACTAACTAACTAACTAACTACTAGCAAACTAACTAAGTAACTTACTAACTACCTTCATACATACCTATTAACTAACTACCTTTCAGATGAACAAACTAACTAAATAACTAACTAAATAACTAAATAACTAACTAACTAATAAATTAACTAATTAACAAACTAACTAAATAACCGAATAACTATCTACCTACATACCTATTAACTAACTAACTAAAACTAACTAACTACTTTCCTACATACCCACTAACTAACTAACAAAGTACATACCCACTAACTAACTAACTAACTAACTATCTTACTAACAAAATAACTAACTAGCTAACTAACTAACTACTAGTAAGTAACAAACTAACTAACTAAATAACTAACTAACTACTAGATAACTAACTAACTAACTAACTAACTAACTAACTACTAGATAACTAACTAACTAACTAACTTAATAACTAACTAACTACTAGCTAAATGACAAAATAACTAACTAACTAATTACTAGATAACTAACATAATAACTAACTAATTTACTAACTAACTACCTACCTACCTACCTTCCTACATACCCACCAACTAACTAACTAACTTACCAAATAAATAACTAACCAGCTAACTACTAGATAACTAACTAACTAACTAACTAACTAAGTAAATAACTAACTGATGACCTAACTAACTAACAAACTAACTACTAGATAACTAACTAACTAATGAACTAACTAACTAATTAACTAACTATCTAACTAACTAACTAACTACCTTGATACATACGTATTGATTAACTAACTAACTCACTAACTTACTAACTACTAGCCAACTAACTAAGTAACTAACTAAACATCTAACGGATTAACTAACTAACTAATTAACTAACTAATTAACTAACTATTTAACTAACTAACTAACTAACAACCTTCTTACATACTAACTAACTAACTAACTAACTAACTACTGGTCAATTGACTAACTAACTAACAAAATAACTAACTACCTTCTTACATACATATTGACTAACTAACTAACTAATTAACTAACTAACTAACTAACTAACTAACTAACTAACTAACTTACTAACTAACTAACTAACTAACTTACTAATTAACTAACGAACTAACAAACTACTAGCTAATTGAATAAATAACTAACTAACTAACAAACTAACAAACTAACTACTAGATAACTAACTAAATAACTAACTAATTACTAACTAACTATCTTCCTACGTACATATTAACTAACTAACTAACTAACTAACTTACTAACTACCTTCCTACATACCCACTAACAAAGTCACTTACTAATTAAATTAATAACTAACAAAATAACTACTAGCTATTTAACTAACGAACTAACTAACAAAATAACTAACCAATTAACTAACTAACTAACTAATTAGCTAACTAACTGTACATACCCAATAACTAACTAACTTACTAACTAACTAATTAACTTACTAATTAATTAACTAATTAACTAACTAACTACTAGTTAACTAACTAACTAACTAACTAAATAACTAATTAATTAACTAATGAACTAACTAACAAACTACTAGCTAACTAACTAACTAGTTAACTATCTAACTTACTAACTAACTACCTTCATACATACCTATTAACTAACTAACTAACTACCTAATTTCTAACTAACTGACTAACTAACTAAATAATTATCTTCCAACATGCCTATTAATTATCTAATTAACTAACAAACTAACTAACAAACAAACTAACTACCTTCCCACATACCCACTAACTAACTAACTAACTACCCTCCCACTAACTAACTAACTAACTATCTAACTCACTAAATAACTAACTAGCTGACTAACTAACTACTAGATAACTAACAAACTAGCCAACTAGAGTTAGCCTAGTTGGTCACACCTCTTGGCTAGGGAGCGAGAGGTGTGGGGTTCGATTCCCGACGGGGACACTGGATTATAAATTAAATGTTAAATGAGTGAATAGAGTGTGTGGCCTATGGGTTTGTAATAAAAAATAAATAAAAAATAAAAAAAGGAGATTGTGTTTGGAAGGGGGACTTTGAGCCCTCTCCAAATTTACTCAAAAAAAAAAAAAAAATAACTAACAAACTAACTAACTAAATAACTAATTAGTTAACGAACTAAATAACTAACTAACTAACTACTAGATAACTAACTAACTAACTAACTACTAGCTAGCTGACAAAATAACTAACTAACTAATTACTAGATAACTAACATAATAACTAACTAATTTACTAACAAACTATCTTTTTAAATACCGATTAACTAACTAACTAACTAACTAACTACCTTCATACATACCCGCCAACTAACAAACTAACTAACTAAATAAATGACTAACCTGCTAACTACTAGTTAACCAACTAACTAACTAACTAACTAACTAAATAACTAATTGATGACCTAACTAACTAACTAACTACTAGATAACTAACTAACTAACTAACTGTCTAACTAACTAACTAATTAACTAACTACTAACTAATTAACTAACTATCTAACTAACTAACGAACTACCTTGATACATATATATTGATTAACTAACTAGCCCACTAACTAACTAACTACTAGCTAACTAACTAAGTAACTAACTAAATAACAAACTGATTAACTAACTAACTAACTAATTAACTAACTATCTAACTCACTAACTAACTAACAACCTTCTTGCATACTAATTAACTAACTAACTAACAAACTAACTAACTGACTACTAGATAACTAACTAACTAACTAACTGAAAAACTAACTGACTGACTAAGTACTAGATAACTAACTAACTAACTAACTAAATAACTAACTGACTGACTAACTACTAGATAACTAACTAAATAACTAACTAATTAACTAAATAACTATCTTCCTACATACATATTAACTAACTAACTAACTATCTAACTTACTAACTGCCTTCCTACATACCCACTAACTTAGTAACTAACTAAATAACTACTAGCTATTTAACTAACTAACTAACAAAATAAATAACTAACTAACTAATTAACTAACTAACTAACTAACTAATTAACTAACTAACTAACAAATTAACTCACTAACTAGCTACCTTCGTACATACCCATTAACTGACTAACTTACTAACTAACTAATTAATTAACTAGTTAACTAACTAACTACTAGTTAACTAACTAACAAACTATCTAAATAACTAACTAATTAACTAACTAACTAATAAACTACTAGCTAACTAACTAACTAACTAACTAACTTTCTAACTAACTACCTTCATACATACCTATTAACTAACTAACTAACTACCTTTCTAACTTACTCACTAACTAACTAACTAAATATATAACTAACTGACAAATTAACTAATTAACAAACTAACAAACTAACCGAATAACTATCTTCCGAGATACCAATTAACTAACTAACTAACTACCTACTTTCCTACATACCTACTAACTTACTAACTCACTACCTTCCCACTAACTAACTAACTAACTATCTAATTAACTAAATAACTAACTAGCTAACTAACTAACTAACTACTAGTAACTAAATAACTAACTAGTTAACTAACTAAATAACTAACTAACTAACTACTAGATAACTAACTAACTAACTAACTAACTAACTAACTAACTAACTAACTACTAGCTAGCTGACAAAATAACTAACTAACTAATTACTAGATAATTAAAATAATAACTAACTAATTTACTAACAAACTATCTTTTTAAATACCTATTATCTAAATAACTAACTAACAAACTACCTTCATAAATACCCGCCAACTACTAGCTAAATAAATAACTAACTGATGACCTAACTAACTAACTAACTACTAGATAACTAACTAACTAACTGACTAACTAACTAACGAACTAATTAACTAACTAGTTAATTAACAAACTATCTAACTAACTAACTAACTAACTACCTTGATACATACATATTGATTAACTTACTAACTCACTGACTAACTAACTACTAACCAACTAACTAAGTAACTAACTAAATAACTAACTGATTAACTAACTAACAAATCAACTAACTATCTAACTAACTAACTAACTAACATCCTTCTTACATACTAACTAACTAACTAACTAACTACTAGCTAATTAATAACTGACTAACTAACTAACTAACTAACTAACTAACTACCTTCTTACATAAATATTGACTAACTAACTAACTAATTAACTAATTAACTAACTAACTAACTAACTAACTTACTAACTAACTAACTAACTAACTAACTATTAGCTAACTGAATAAATAAATAATTAACTAACTAACTAACTACTAGATAACTAACTAAATAACCAACTAATAAACAACCTAACTATCTTCCTACATACATATTAACTAACTAACTAACTAACTAACTAAATTACTTACTAACTACCTTCATACAGACCAACTGACAAAGTAACTAACTAAATAAATAAATAACTCACTAAATAACTACTAGGTATTTAACTAACTAATTAACTAACTAATTAACTGATGACCTAACTAACAAACTAACTACTAGATAATTAACTAATTAACTGACTAACTAATTAACTAACTATCCAACTAACTAACTAACTACCTTGATACATATATATTGATTCACTAACTAACTCACTAACTAACTAACTACTGGCTAACTAACTAAGTAACAAACTTAATAACTAACTCTTTAACTAACTAACAAACTAATTAACTAACTATCTAACTAACTAACTAACTAACAACCTTCTTATATACTAACTAACTAAGTAACTAACTAACTACTTGCTAATTAACTAACTAACTAACTAACTGACTACCTTCTTACATAAATATTGACTAACTAACTAACAAACTAACTAATTGAATAACTAACTAACTAACTTACTATCTAACTAACTAACTAACTAACTACTAGCTAACTGAATAAATAACTAACTTACTAACTAACTAACTAGCCAACTACTAGATAACTAACTAAATAACTAACTAATTAACTACTAGATAACAAACTAAAAAACTAACTAATTAACTAACTAACTAACTAACTAAATAACTAACTAACTAACTAACTAACTACTAAATAACTACTAGGTATTTAACTAACTAATTAACTGATGACCTAACTAACAAACTAACTACTAGATAATTAACTAATTAACTGACTAACAAATTAACTAACTATCTAACTAACTAACTAACTACCTTGATACATATATATTGATTCACTAACTAACTCACTAACTAACTAACTACTAGCTAACTAACTAAGTAACAAACTTAATAACTAACTCTTTAACTAACTAACAAACTAATTAACTAACTATCTAACTAACTAACTAACTAACGACCTTCTTATATACTAACTAACTAAGTAACTAACTAACTACTTGCTAATTAACTAACTAACTAACTAACTGACTACCTTCTTACATAAATATTGACTAACTAACTAACAAACTAACTAATTGAATAACTAACTAACTAACTTACTATCTAACTAACTAACTAACTAACTACTAGCTAACTGAATAAATAACTAACGTACTAACTAACAAACTAGCTAACTACTAGATAACTAACTAAATAACTAACTAATTAACTACTAGATAACTAACTAAAAAACAAACTAATTAACTAACTAACTATCTTCCCACTTACATATTTGCTAATTAACTAACTAACTAACTTACTAACTTACTAACTACCTTCCTACATACCCACTAACTAAGTAACAAAATAAATAAATAAATAACTAACTAAATAACAGCTAGCTATTTAACTAACTAACTAACTAAATACATAACTAACTAATTAACTAACTAACTGACTAACTAACTAACTAACTAACTAACAAATTAACTAACTAACTAGCTACCTTCGTACATACGCACTAACTAACTGACTTACTGACTAACTAATTAACTAACTAATTAATTAACTAATTAACTAACTAACTACTAGTTAACTAGCTCACAAACTTACTAAATAACTAACTAACTAATTAACTAACTAACTAACTAACTAACTACTAGCTAACTGACTAACTAGTTAACTATCTAACTTACTAACTAACAACTTTCATACATACCTATTAAATAACTAACTTACTATCTTTCTAACTAACTAACTAACTAACAAACTATCTAACTAAATAACTAAATAACTAAATAACTAACTAACTAACTAATTAACTAAATAACAAACTAACTAACTAACTAAATAACTATCTTCAAACATAACTATTAACTAACTAATTAACTAACTAACAAACTAACAAACTAACTACCTTCCTACATACCCACTAACTAACTAACTAACTACCTTCCCACTAACTGACTAATAACTAATTTTCTAACTGCCTGAATAACTAACTAGCTAACTCACTAACAACTAGATAACTAACAAACTAACTAACTAAATAACTAACTAGTTAACTAACTAATTAACTAGCTAACTAACTACCTTTCTAACTAACTAACTCACTAACTAACTAACTAACTAACTAACTAACTAACTAACTAACTAACTAAATAACTAACTAACTGACAAATTAACTAATTAACGAACTAACTAAATATCAGAATAACTTTCTTCCTAGATACCTATTAACTTACTAACTAACTAACTAACTAAGTACTTTCCTACATACCAACTAACTTACTAACTAACTACCTTCCCACAAACTAACTAACTAACTATCTAACTAACTAAATAACTAACTAGCTAACTAACTAACTACTAGTAACTAAATAACTAACTAGTTAACTAACTAAATAACTAACTAACTACTAGATAATTAACTAACTTACTTACTAAAAAACTAACTAACTAACTAACTACTAGCTAGCTGACAAAATGACTAACTAACTAATTACTAGATCACTAACATAATAACTAACTAATTTACTAACTCAATATTTTCTTAAATACCTATTAACTAACTAACTAACTGCCTTCCTACATACCCGCCAACTAACTAACTAACTAAATAAATAACTATCCTGCTGACTACTAGCTGACTAACTAACTAACTAAATAACTAACTGATGACGTAACTAACTGACTGACTAACTAACTGACTAACTAACTAACTAACTAATTAACTCACTAACTAACTAACTAAAAAACTAACTTACTAACTAACTAACTAACTAACTTACTAATTAACTAACGAACTAACAAACTACTAGCTAATTGAATAAATAACTAACTAACTAACAAACTAACAAACTAACTACTAGATAACTAACTAAATAACTAACTAATTACTAACTAACTATCTTCCTACGTACATATTAACTAACTAACTAACTAACTAACTACCTTCCTACATACCCACTAACAAAGTCACTTACTAATTAAATTAATAACTAACAAAATAACTACTAGCTATTTAACTAACGAACTAACTAACAAAATAACTAACCAATTAACTAACTAACTAACTAATTAGCTAACTAACTAGCTACCTTCGTACATACCCAATAACTAACTAACTTACTAACTAACTAATTAACTTACTAATTAATTAACTAATTAACTAACTAACTACTAGTTAACTAACTAACTAACTAACTAAATAACTAACTAATTAACTAATGAACTAACTAACAAACTACTAGCTAACTAACTAACTAGTTAACTATCTAACTTACTAACTAACTACCTTCATACATACCTATTAACTAACTAACTAACTACCTAATTTCTAACTAACTGACTAACTAACTAAATAATTATCTTCCAACATGCCTATTAATTATCTAATTAACTAACAAACGAACTAACAAACAAACTAACTACCTTCCCACATACCCACTAACTAACTAACTAACTACCCTCCCACTAACTAACTAACTAACTATCTAACTCACTAAATAACTAACTAGCTGACTAACTAACTACTAGATAACTAACAAACTAACTAACTAAATAACTAATTAGTTAACTAACTAAATAACTAACTAACTAACTACTAGATAACTAACTAACTAACTAACTACTAGCTAGCTGACAAAATAACTAACTAACTAATTACTAGATAACTAACATAACAACTAACTAATTTACTAACAAACTATCTTTTTAAATACCGATTAACTAACTAACTAACTAACTAACTACCTTCATACATACCCGCCAACTAACAAACTAACTAACTAAATAAATGACTAACCTGCTAACTACTAGCTAACCAACTAACTAACTAACTAACTAACTAAATAACTAATTGATGACCTAACTAACTAACTAACTACTAGATAACTAACTAACTAACTAACTGTCTAACTAACTAACTAATTAACTAACTACTAACTAATTAACTAACTATCTAACTAACTAACGAACTACCTTGATACATATATATTGATTAACTAACTAACCCACTAACTAACTAACTACTAGCTAACTAACTAAGTAACTAACTAAATAACTAACTGATTAACTAACTAACTAACTAATTAACTAACTATCTAACTCACTAACTAACTAACAACCTTCTTGCAAACTAATTAACTAACTAACTAACTAACTAACTATCTAACTCACTAACTAACTAACAACCTTCTTGCAAACTAATTAACTAACTAACTAACTAACTAACTAACTAACTAACTGACTACTAGATAACTAACTAACTAACTAACTGAAAAACTAACTACTAGATAACTAACTAACTAACTAACTAAATAACTAACTGACTGACTAACTACTAGATAACTAACTAAATAACTAACTAATTAACTAAATAACTATCTTCCTACATACATATTAACTAACTAACTAACTATCTAACTTACTAACTGCCTTCCTACATACCCACTAACTTAGTAACTAACTAAATAACTACTAGCTATTTAACTAACTAACTCACAAAATAAATAACTAACTAATTTACTAACTAACTAACTAACTAATTAACTAACTAACTAACAAATTAACTCACTAACTAGCTACCTTCGTACATACCCATTAACTGACTAACTTACTAACTAACTAATTAATTAACTAATTAACTAACTAACTACTACTTAACTAACTAACAAACTAACTAAATAACTAACTAATTAACTAACTTACTAATAAACTACTAGCTAACTAACTAACTACCTTCATACATACCTATTAACTAACTAATTAACTACCTTTCTAACTTACTCACTAACTAACTAACTAAATATATAACTAACTGACAAATTAACTAATTAACAAACTAACAAACTAACCGAATAACTATCTTCCGAGATACCAATTAACTAACTAACTAACTAACTACCTACTTTCCTACATACCTACTAACTTACTAACTCACTACCTTCCCACTAACTAACTAACTAACTATCTAATTAACTAAATAACTAACTAGCTAACTAACTAACTAACTACTAGTAACTAAATAACTAACTAGTTAACTAACTAAATAACTAACTAACTAACTACTAGATAACTAACTAACTAACTAACTAACTAACTAACTAACTAACTAACTACTAGCTAGCTGACAAAATAACTAACTAACTAATTACTAGATAATTAAAATAATAACTTACTAATTTACTAACAAACTATCTTTTTAAATACCTATTATCTAAATAACTAACTAACAAACTACCTTCATAAATACCCGCCAACTACTAGCTAAATAAATAACTAACTGATGACCTAACTAACTAACTAACTAACTACTAGATAACTAACTAACTAACTGACTAACTAACTAACGAACTAATTAACTAACTAGTTAATTAACAAACTATCTAACTAACTAACTAACTAACTACCTTGATACATACATATTGATTAACTTACTAACTCACTGACTAACTAACTACTAACCAACTAACTAAGTAACTAACTAAATAACTAACTGATTAACTAACTAACAAATCAACTAACTATCTAACTAACTAACTAACTAACATCCTTCTTACATACTAACTAACTAACTAACTAACTACTAGCTAATTAATAACTGACTAACTAACTAACTAACTAACTAACTAACTAACTACCTTCTTACATAAATATTGACTAACTAACTAACACATTAACTAATTAACTAACTAACTAACTAACTAACTTACTAACTAACTAACTAACTAACTATTAGCAAACTGAATAAATAAATAACTAACTAACTAACTAACTAACTACTAGATAACTAACTAAATAACCAACTAATAAACAACCTAACTATCTTCCTACATACATATTAACTAACTAACTAACTAACTAACTAACTAAATAACTTACTAACTACCTTCATACAGACCAACTAACAAAGTAACTAACTAAATAAATAAATAACTCACTAATTAACTACTAGGTATTTAACTAACTAATTAACTAACTAATTAACTGATGACCTAACTAACAAACTAACTACTAGATAATTAACTAATTAACTGACTAACTAATTAACTAACTATCTAACTAACTAACTAACTACCTTGATACATATATATTGATTCACTAACTAACTCACTAACTAACTAACTACTAGCTAACTAACTAAGTAACAAACTTAATAACTAACTCTTTAACTAACTAACAAACTAATTAACTAACTATCTAACTAACTAACTAACTAACAACCTTCTTATATACTAACTAACTAAGTAACTAACTAACTACTTGCTAATTAACTAACTAACTAACTAACTAACTGACTACCTTCTTACATAAATATTGACTAACTAACTAACAAACTAACTAATTGAATAACTAACTAACTAACTTACTATCTAACTAACTAACTAACTAACTACTAGCTAACTGAATAAATAACTAACTTACTAACTAACTAACTAGCTAACTACTAGATAACTAACTAAATAACTAACTAATTAACTACTAGATAACTAACTAAAAAACTAACTAATTAACTAACTAACTAACTAACTAACTAACTAACTAACTAACTACTAAATAACTACTAGGTATTTAACTAACTAATTAACTGATGACCTAACTAACAAACTAACTACTAGATAATTAACTAATTAACTGACTAACAAATTAACTAACTATCTAACTAACTAACTAACTACCTTGATACATATATATTGATTCACTAATTAACTCACTAACTAACTATCTACTAGCTAACTAACTAAGTAACAAACTTAATAACTAACTCTTTAACTAACTAACTAACTAATTAACTAACTATCTAACTAACTAACTAACTAACAACCTTCTTATATACTAACTAACTAAGTAACTAACTAACTACTTGCTTATTAACTAACTAACTAACTAACTGACTACCTTCTTACATAAATATTGACTAACTAACTAACAAACTATCTAATTGAATAACTAACTAACTAACTTACTATCTAACTAACTAACTAACTAACTACTAGCTAAGTGAATAAATAACTAACTTACTAACTAACAAACTAGCTAACTACTAGATAACTAACTAAATAACTAACTAATTAACTACTAGATAACTAACTAAAAAACAAACTAACTAACTAACTAACTATCTTCCCACTTACATATTAGCTAATTAACTAACTAACTAACTGACTAACTTACTAACTACCTTCCTACATACCCACTAACTAAGTAACAAAATAAATAAATAAATAACTAACTAAATAACAGCAAGCTATTTAACTAACTAACTAACTAAATACATAACTAACTAATTAACTAACTAACTGACTAACTAACTAACTAACTAACTAACAAATTAACTAACTAACTAGCTACCTTCGTACATACGCACTAACTAACTGACTTACTGACTAACTAATTAACTAACTAATTAATTAACTAATTAACTAACTAACTACTAGTTAACTAGCTCACAAACTTACTAAATAACTAACTAACTAATTAACTAACTAACTAACTAACTACTAGCTAACTGACTAACTAGTTAACTATCTAACTTACTAACTAACAACTTTCATACATACCTATTAAATAACTAACTTACTATCTTTCTAACTAACTAACTAACAAACTATCTAACTAAATAACTAAATAACTAAATAACTAACTAACTAACTAATTAACTAAATAACAAACTAACTAACTAACTAAATAACTATCTTCAAACATAACTATTAAGTAACTAATTAACTAACTAACAAACTAACTAACTAACTACCTTCCTACATACCCACTAACTAACTAACTAACTACCTTCCCACTAACTGACTAATAACTAATTATCTAACTGACTGAATAACTAACTAGCTAACTCACTAACAACTAGATAACTAACAAACTAACTAACTAAATAACTAACTAGTTAACTAACTAATTAACTAGCTAACTAACTACCTTTCTAACTAACTAACTCACTAACTAACTAACTAACTAACTAACTAACTAACTAACTAACTAACTAAATAACTAACTAACAGACAAATTAACTAATTAACAAACTAACTAAATATCCGAATAACTCACTAACTAACTAACTAACTAAGTACTTTCCTACATACCAACTAACTTACTAACTAACTACCTTCCCACAAACTAACTAACTAACTATCTAACTAACTAAATAACTAACTAGCTAACTAACTAACTACTAGTAACTAAATAACTAACTAGTTAACTAACTAAATAACTAACTAACTACTAGATAATTAACTAACTTACTTACTAAAAAACTAACTAACTAACTAACTACTAGCTAGCTGACAAAATGACTAACTAACTAATTACTAGATCACTAACAGAATAACTAACTAATTTACTAACTCAATATTTTCTTAAATACCTATTAACTAACTAACTAACTACCTTCCTACATACCCGCCAACTAACTAACTAACTAAATAAATAACTATCATGCTGACTACTAGCTGACTAACTAACTAACTAAATAACTAACTGATGACGTAACTAACTGACTGACTGACTAACTGACTAACTAACTAACTAACTAATTAACTCACTAACTAACTAATTAACTAACTATCTAACTAACTAACTAACTACCTTGATACATATATATTGATTAACTAGCAAACCCACTAACTAACTAACTACTAGCTAACTAACTAAGTAACTAACTAGATAACTAACTGATTAACTAACTAACTAACTAATTAACTAATTGTCTGACTAACTAACTAACTAACAACCTTCTTGCATACTAACTAACTAACTAACTAACTAACTAATTAACTAACTAACTAACTAACTAGCTAACTAACTAACTAACTAACTACTAGCTAACTGAATAAATAACTAACTTACTAACTAACTAACTAGCTAACTACTAGATAACTAACTAAATAACTAACTAATTAACTACTAGATAACTAACTAATTAACTAACTAACTATCTTCCCACTTACATATTAGCTAATTAACTAACTAACTAACTGACTAACTTACTAACTACCTTCCTACATACCCACTAACTAAGTAACAAAATAAATAAATAAATAACTAACTAAATAACTACTAGCTATTTAACTAACTAACTAACTAACTAAATACATAACTAACTAATTAACTAACTAACTGACTAACTAACTAACTAACTAACTAACTAACAAATTAACTAACTAACTAGCTACCTTCGTACATACGCACTAACTAACTGACTTACTGACTAACTAATTGATGTGAGGCAAATAAGGCACAAATTTGATGCTTAATTTAGGGATTTTAGACCTTGTGAAGAGCAATTCTATATACTTTATTAATCATATTTGAGATAACATGAATATTTCTTCACTAAGTGTGTTTTATTGCTTAATCACAGGAATTAGAAGGAATATCTGGGAATTTGGAGAGTGTAGTTGTCTGCAACACGTCAAGAGGAGTGAAAACAATATATTACACCGATATGTTCGGTTAATGAATGAGACGGGAGGCAAATAATTATCATGATAAAAACTTACACAAAAGTCTACACGAAAACCACTCAATCCTTATCCCTTATCCTGCCCACCTACCTTTGGTGGGAATTACCTCCTTACCCCCAATCCTCCCCACCAACTCGTGGCCGATAAGAAGACTCCATGAGTGCTATAAATATGACCACAAGGGCCACGAGTTTGGCACGTTCTTTTTAACCATTTTTCTGCCCCATCTCTCTCTCTCGCTCTCTCTCTAAACACTCCAAGATCCTTCAAGAACTTCAAGAACCCTACAAGAACCAAGTGATTTGCCAAGGAGATTAACCGTGACCAAGGAATTCCTTACTTTTTCGGCGAATCATCCTCTCTCAAGACTCGACCGTGACCAAGGATCTCCTTCCTTTTTCGGTGATTCAAGAGTTAACCGTGACTCGGGATATTTCTCTCTTTGGCGTTGTGAAGTTGTGTTCAAACCGAGACTCGGAAGAACCCTCTTTTGGAGCTTGAAGAAGGCATTAACCATGACTAGGAGCTTCTCCTTTTGGTGATCATTCTTGAGGAATCCACGACTCGAGTGTCTCTTCTTTTCGGTACCAACCAAACGAACGACCACGACTCGGAGAATTGACCATTCGGTGCAAAGGCATAGAAGACAAAGGAAGACACATCGAGCTACTTGCTTCATCTTTAGGTGTACTCTTTCTAATTCTTGTAGTTCTTGTTGTTTATGGATTTAGTTGTGTTAAAGAGAATTCCTTGTTTGAATTGAATCTTTGTTCTAAACTTGTTCTTTTACTTGATCTTTTGCTCTTAATTTCTGCCTTAAACTTAGTTAAATCTCCCTTAATTCAATCTCAATCAACCCTCAAATTCAATCCTCAATTCAAATTACAATTTCGAAAACCAGAACTAGTTCCGTTGTAACGGAACCTAAATTGCGTTGTAACGGACCATTCGGTTTGTACCTGATTTTCAGTCTGTTGGTACTCCGTTGTAACGCACTTTACTTCCGTTGTAACGGACCAGCAAGGAAAAGCATTCAATATCACTCATACTATAGCGTTGTAACGGATATACAAGTACGTTGTAACGGATCAACCAGTCCGTTATAACGCTACTCATATCCGTTAGAACGGACTATCTCATTCCGTTACAACGGACTATTCTCCGTTGTAACGGACGTTCATTTCAATCTCACGTTAGACATAATCCTAATGTCCGTTGTAACGGAACTTAATTCCGTTGTAACGGACTATCTTCTGTGAATTTTCTTCGTTATTTCTCATCCATTTTGATCCAAATTTTGACGCAATTGCTCCCCGTGGAACGAATCTATACATTTGCCACTGTACAAACTTAGATTACAAATTTTGTTGATTGTTCGGGGTTTTACCACAACGACATATTAAACACGCCAAAAACCCGCTCATCAAATGGCGCCGCTGCCGGGGAGCGGTGTTTAAGTCAATATTTTAGATCGAAACTTGAGATTTAAATTCATAAATTTGTTTACTCACTTCTTTGTTTCTTTTGTAACAATCTAGGTGAAGGAAGAAAGCTTTATGCACAACACAAGATCGCGAAAAGGCGAATTACTTCCATTTGTCAAGGAAATCGAAAGAAGGAACAAGAGCTCTAAGAAGAGCAAGGAACCGACACAAGAAGATCAAGACGAACCTCAACTTCAAACTCAAACTTTTTCTTCTCTCTCTACTCATTTAAATTCAAATATGGGTGATGAAACAAGAGCTCCAAGGCCAAAAACCTTGAGAGAATTAGTAGCACCTAGAAATGTGGAGGATAATTATAATTTTATTAGACCCAATATTCCGAATTTCAAAGCGGATCCGAGCATTATAGGCTCATTGCCTATTTTTCATGGGAAAGCCACGGAAAACCCTCATAAACACTTAAAAGATTTCAAGATTCAACTAAACATATATTCGAATTATGAAGCTTTTAGTGACATTCTTCTTCTTCTTTTTCCTTACTCATTAGGTGAGGGACCCAAGGATTGGTTCTACATGCTTAGAGGCCCTCTCGCATTCAACGAAGTAGCAAACCTCTTCAAGGAGAGGTACTTTTCGGCCTCTCGATTGGCGGCTATAAGGCGAGAACTTTTGGCAATAACGCAAAAACCGAACGAAACATTCCACGAATACTACGATCGATTCATGCGTTTGAAGGAAGAATGCCCAAGCCACAATGTCGAGGTCCAATTCCTCTACGAACAATTCATTAACGGGTTAGGATATTCGGAGAACCAATTCCTCAACGCATCCGCGGGGGGGAGTATCGCGAACAAAGATCTCGAAGAGATTAAGAAGCTACTCGAAGTGATGGCAACCAATTCTCAATCAAGAAGGAACGTCGAATACCGAGTTAATGCGTGTAGCGATCTCAATGTCGACATGCTTAACGACAAGCTCGAGATCATCATGAAAGCTTTGGGCAAGGAGGACACAAAAAAATGTGGAGTTTGCCTCGCAAATACCCACCACACCGATGAGTGCCCGAGTGTGATCGAAGATGCAAATGCCGTTTACAAGAAATTCGACGCTTCGAACTCGTATAATCCCAACCTTCGCAATCACCCGAACTTCTCATGGTCAAACACGAACAACGCTCAACCCGATCCGTATCGACAACCATTTACAAAGCCGGCCACATACCAACACCCGAACGCTTCACAATCGATACCGAAACCGGTACAAGGACAAGAGTTCGATATGAAGACGATGATGGACGGTATAACCTCTATAATCAAACAAGAGATTGGGGGGGTCAATAAAAACATGGAAACGATGAAGCAAGAATTAAAGCAAGAATTTAAGAGCGAAATTGCGAACACGAATCGCCATGTGGGGAACTTGGAAACTCAAATCAATCAAATTGCCACTCGAGTAAACGTAATCGAATCCCAAGGTACATCTCGACTCCAATCTCAATCTTTGGCTCCTTCCGAGCAAAGGCATGTGAATGCAATATCGCTCCAAATCGGTAAAGAAGTGGGCGAAAGTTCGAAGAGTAAGGAGGTACAAGAAGAAAAGGAGCTCGAGGTACCGGTACCGAAGAAGAGTCCAACTCAAGCCGCGGCGTTACCAACTCAAGAACTAGAAACCGAATCGACTCAAGTCAAGCCACCTTTCCCGAGTCGTCTTCCAAAGCCAATCGAATCGAATAACGACGTGCTTGCCATCTTAAAGAAAGTGGAGGTAAACATTCCTCTACTCGAAGCAATCAAAGAAGTGCCTCGTTTGGCAAAATACCTCAAGGCATTGTGCACGAATAAAAGAAAGACAAAGGGAGATGAGTTGATTAGTGTGGGGGAGAGTGTTTCGGCGATTTTGAGACTTCCCCAAAAGCACAAAGATCCGGGGATGTTCGCTATCCCTTGCAAAATTGGGCAACACGAGTTACCCAAATGCATGCTCGATTTGGGCGCATCCATCAATGTAATGCCCTTCTCGGTTTTCAAAACACTAGATCTCGGTGAATGGACTTTACTTCCCCGCGGAATTCTACGTATTGGACATGAATGAGGGGAGTAGCGATACACCCCGATTCTCCTTGGACGACCATTTTTGAAGACGGCACGTACAAAAATCGATGTACACGCGGGAGAGCTCACGATGGAGTTCGATGATGAGGTAATCAAATTCAATATTTTTGACAAACAAAAGGAACCCATTGTAGGTACACTCAACTTAAGCGCTATGGACGTGGTCGACGATTGTGTACAAGAGGTCATGGATAGATCATTCGAAGAATTTGAAGAATATGGCAATCCTACACTTGAGATCGAGCCGGATTTGGAAGAAGAACAAGGAATGGATCAAGCACTCTTTCTAAGGGACCTCGAAATCCCGATGCAAAGAGCTCCACCTTCAATCGAACAAGCTCCAAGGCTAGAATTGAAAAAATTACCTATTGGACTAAAGTATGCTTTTCTCGATGAAGCAGAAATTTTGCCGGTGATAATCGCCTCGAATCTAGCAAAGGAACAAGAAGAAAAACTCATTGAAATGCTAAAAAGGAATAAGAAGGCTTTCGGGTGGACACTCTCCGACATTCCGGGCATCTCCCCCTCCATGTGCACACACCGAATCCTTCTCGAGGACGGAGCAAAACCATCGCGAGAACCACAAAGGCGGCTCAATCCGCCAATGATGGAAGTTGTAAAGAAAGAGGTGATCAAGCTACTCGACGCCGGAATAATCTACCCCATCGCCGATTCAAAATGGGTCTCGCCCATACATGTAGTGCCGAAGAAAACAGGCATGAGGATAGTTGAGAACGATGAAGGCGATCAAGTGCCGACTCGAGTTCAAAACGGGTGGCGAGTTTGCATTGATTACCGAAGGCTCAATAAGGCGACGAAAAAAGACCACTTCCCGCTTCCATTCATCAATCAAATGATAGAAAGACTCGCGGGAAATCCATTCTATTGCTTCCTCGATGGATTTTCGGGCTATTTCCAAATACCGGTCGCACCCGAAGATCAAGAGAAGACCACATTCACGTGCCCGTTTGGTACCTTCGCGTACCGACGCATGCCCTTCGGCTTATGCAACGCTCCCGGCACATTTCAAAGGTGTATGCTCTCTATTTTCTCCGATTATATTTCCAAATTCATTGAAGTTTTTATGGATGATTTCTCGGTATTTGGGGACTCATTCGACTCGTGTCTAGATCACTTGTCCCAAATACTCGAGAAGTGCATTGAATCTAACCTTGTCTTAAATTTTGAGAAATGCCACTTCATGGTGAGCAATGGAATTGTATTAGGTCATTTGATCTCGGAGAAAGGAATGGAAGTCGACAAGGCGAAAATCGACGTAATCAAGACACTTCCGTATCCAAAGACGGTAAAAGACGTGCGATCTTTTCTCGGCCATGCCGGTTTTTATCGGCGATTCATTCAAGATTTTTCGAAGATCTCTCAACCAATGTGCCATCTCCTTCAAAAAGACGTAAAATTCGAGTTCAATAAGAAATGTGAGAATGCATTCGACATGCTCAAGGAGAAGCTTTGCTCGGCACCAATCATCAAGCCTCCAAATTGGGAGCTCCCATTCGAGATCATGTGCGATGCAAGCGATTCAAGTGTGGGTGCGGTTCTCGGCCAAAGAGTAGGTAAGGATCCTCACGTCATTGCATACGCCTCGAAGACACTCGACAATGCGCAACGAAATTACACCACAACCGAAAAGGAGCTTCTAGCAATCGTGTTCGCCTTGGAAAAGTTTCGATCGTACCTCTTGGGTACCAAGGTAATAGTATTCTCGGATCACGGGGCTTTAAAGCATTTAATGAAAAAGAAGGAGTGTAAGCCGAGATTACTTCGTTGGATCTTATTGCTCCAAGAGTTCGATCTCGAGATAAAGGACAAAAAGGGGTGCGAAAATCTTGTGGCGGATCATCTAAGCCGGCTCCCGTGGGAAGAAGAAGATAGTGTACCGATTCGCGACGAGTTTCCCGAAGAGCACATCCTCGCAACCCGAATCGACACACCTTGGTACGCCGATTTGGTGAACTACATTGTCACGAAGAAATTTCCTCCGAATCTCTCACAAACTCGAAGAAATAAGATGAAAAGTGACGCCCGATATTACGTATGGGAAGACCCGATCCTTTTTCGAGTTTGCTCCGATCAAGTCATCCGAAAATGCGTTCACCAACATGAGGTACATTCTATCTTATCCTTTTGTCATACTTTACAATGCGGAGGACATTTTGGCATAACTCGTACCACTCACAAGGTACTAGAATGTGGATTTTATTGGTCAACTCTTCACAAAGACGCTTCAAGCTTTGTGAAAAGTTGTGAAAAATGCCAAAGGACGGGAAATTTGAGCCAAAGAAATCAAATGCCCCTCAATAAAATTGTACCATGCGAACGATTCGATGCATGGGGCATTGATTTCATGGGGCCTTTTCCCTCGTCCTTTGGATACACTTACGTTTTGCTTGCCGTAGATTATGTGACAAAATGGATAGAAGCGGTGCCAACAAGGAGCGCGGATTCGAAAATGGTGGGCGAATTTCTCAAGAAGAATATCTTCCAAAGGTCCGGGGTGCCAAGGGTCTTGATAAGCGATCGAGGGATGCATTTTTGCAACAAGAGCCTTCAAGCCTTGCTCGAGAAGTACCATGTGA
Source organism: Luzula sylvatica (assembly GCA_946800325.1). Lineage (NCBI taxonomy): Eukaryota > Viridiplantae > Streptophyta > Magnoliopsida > Poales > Juncaceae > Luzula > Luzula sylvatica. The sequence goes on along the minus strand of OX326960.1, from coordinate 12,783,545 downwards.
ATCACCGAACTTCCACCGCATACCACCCACAAACAAATGGACAAGCCGAAGTTTCGAATCGAGAAATCAAGTCTATCCTCGAGAAAGTGGTAAATCCATCGCAAAAGGATTGGAGTGTTCGACTAGGCGACGCACTTTGGGCGTATCGTACCGCCTTCAAAACTCCAATCGGTATGACCCCTTTCAAATTGGTATATGGGAAAGCATGCCATTTGCCGGTAGAAATCGAACACAAAGCCTTTTGGGCCATTAAACAACTCTCCCTTGATTACCCAAAAGACGCGTTGGTTCGAAAATTCCAATTGCTCGAGCTAGAGGAGCTTCGACAAAATGCATACGACAATTCCAATTTATGCAAGGCAAAGGCAAAGGCTTTTCATGATAGATTGATAAAAAAGAAGGAGTTTTGTGTTGGAGAAAGAGTGCTACTTTTCAATTCCCGTCTCAAGCTTTTTCCCGGGAAATTGAAATCTCGATGGATTGGACCGTTCACCGTGACAAGTGTTAACCCATATGGGGTACTCGAAATACGAAGCGATGAAACGAGTAAAGTCTTCAAGGTGAATGGCCATCGACTCAAACACTTCTTCACCGATTTCGACAAAAGTTGGATGGACGAGCAACGATTCGAACGTGTTAATCAACAATGATGAGCTCGACCAAGTCGAGCTCAAGACGTTAAACAAGAGCGCTAGCGAGGGAGGCACGCCCACGCATCAAAGGTTGTATCTCTCTATTTGAAAGAAATATGGCTTAAGAATTAACTTGGAAGAATTTATATGTATAGGCAAATCTGCAGTCAGAACTGAGTTCGTTCGAACGGACTCTTTTGTGCGTTCGGAACGAACTAATTCGTGATAGTCAGAGCTGCTGAGTCCATTAGAACGGACTGCAGAACGGACTGTGGAACGGACTGCAGAACGGACTGCAGAACGGACTGCAGAACGGACTGAGTTCGTTCGGAACGAACTGAGTCAGTTCGGAACGGACTCAGCAGTCTGTTTCCTATATATATGAAATTCTGATTTCGTTTTAGGTTAAGCCTTTTTCCAGAAAAATTAGGTTTAGCCGCCGTCGTTTTTCCTCTTTCTTCCACAGAAACTCTAGATTAGATCTAGTGAGATTGAGAGGGAGATTGGAGCAAAGATCTTGAGAGATTCAATCGTGACGTCGACTAGAACGGCGTTGGCGATTTCCGATCGGTCGAAATCGAGGTGGACACGAGTAGAGGGATTGCACGAGCGATTCTTGGAGAAGGTTCACAAATTTGGAGAAGAAGTCAACACGTACTAACTTGTACGAGGTAATTTTCTCCAACTCTTCCTTTTTCGTTGGTTTTAGGGCGTGATCCAAGGGTAGAATTAGGTTACGCACGTGAACTAATTTCCGCTGCACACTATGATAATCGTGTGCGTAACCCTACAGTGGTATCAGAGCAATCGCTCGTTAAAACCATCGAAAATCGATGTTTTAGTTCGAATTTAGGAAATTTTAGAATTTTTGGGCTACAATTGCAAAATTACACAAAATTGAGCAAAATTGATGATTGAAAGACCTTTAGTGAATCAAATATTGGATATTTGCATGTTATTAAAGTGTTAAACAGATTGGATCTGTTGAAAATTTGATTTTCGGGCAAAACGGCGCATAAATCAGGTTTTTGACGAAACTGGCAGTATCGAGTCCGTTCCAACGAACTTGGAGTTCGTTCTGGACGAACTGGTCGGGTTTTCGAACTGGACGAACTGGAACGGACTTGGAGTTCGTTCGGAACGGACTTAGCTTAAAAATTTGAAATTTTTGTGTCGTTTGTGCGTTCGAACGAACCTAGGGTTGCGTTCGAACGAACAAGGTTCTGGACAGCCAAATTTTGGTTTCTTTCTGTCAAAAATGCCCAATAATTTAAAAAAATTTCAATTTATAAATTCGATACGGTATAGCATATAGCCTAAAACGGGGATGATTGTTTGTGTTGCTTGTAATATGTGTTGTGTGGGGGCCGGTGAGCTTTCCAAATTGTATTTTATTTAATTATGTGGGGACCGGTGAGTCTTCCAAAGTTGTAATAAAATAAAATAAGTTTAGTTTTGAAGAAGGACCTTCAAGGCAAGACGACACGACACGAAGATTGGATCTTCACTTGAAGCAAGGAATCATTTTGGGTTTTAGGGTTGGGAATTTTAGGGTTTTATGATTGCTCATAAAACTAAAAGGCCTATATGCTATACCATAATTTTATTTGTTATTGTGAATGAATAAATAAATGATTTTAATAAAAAGTAAAATCCTCCCACGTAATTATCAAGTCTTATTTCTCCCTAAGTGGAAACTTCTAGACTAGTGTTTGTTTATCTGTGTTGCATGGCCATAGTCTGGCACAGATTTACACGTGCGTAGCAAGGAAGGCATGCATTGATTTGGAGTTGACGTGTTGCATGGCCATAGTCTGGCATGTCAATTCGCTGATTGAATGATACTCCACTTGTGGTTTGGACTTGACCAATTCGCTAGCTAGGCTAGGATTTGGGGCAAGGAGTGAGGTACACACACTCTGGTTTTGAGTTGGACTCAATACCGGACCTCACGAATAAAGCAAGAATCGTCTTGGAGATGATTGGACACCGTCCTACCTGACGTGACGTATTTTCTGAGTGGTTGGCCATAGTCACCTTAGAAATACGTTAAATAGGGATCTTGTCCATTATGAGATTTAAGGTATCAAATCTCCGTTTCAATAGTGGGGGCTATTTGAAATGATAAAATAATGGGTATTTCAAGTTATTTAAAAATGAATTTTAATATATGAAAGACCACGTTATTAATTACATTATTTTTCAAAAATTGTAGAATTCATGGCTTTACCAAGTAATAACCGCTTTAGTTTGCGTTCCATTTTGGAAAAGGAACGAATGAACGGAAAGAACTTTCTCGACTGGCAGAGGAATCTGGGATTCGTTCTGAAACAGGAAGGAAAGGCACATGTCTTGGAGACGCCTATCCCTCCTGTGCCAGGGGATAAAGCAACTGAGGATGATGTATTCGAACATACGACCATCTTGGACGATTCGAATGATGTGACATGCCTCATGTTGGCTACTATGACTCCTGAATATCAAATCCAGTTTGAGAAACAAGATGCATACGAGATTATGAAACAGCTCAGGGAGATGTTTCAGGTTCAAGCAAGGGTGGAGAAGTATCAAGCTCTTGGCAATGCGACGCAATGCAAGATGCAAGATGGTACGCCCGTTAGCTCGCACCTTCTCAAGATGAAAGGATATTTCGATCATCTTGAGAGGCTTGGCATGAAATTCGAGATGGAGTTACAAACTGATTTGATCATGTTGTCACTGCCTCCGAGTTTTGATTCGTTCATTTCGCATTTCCACATGTCAGACATGAAAAGGACCATTCCCCAGCTTTTCGGAATGCTCAGAACATTCGAAAATGACATGAAACCGCGGTACATGAAGTCTAGGACTTCGGAAGTATTGGTGGTTGAAGGGAAGAGTCCAAGCAATGGGAACAAAAACAAGAAGGCAAAGGGCAACAAGGTTGCGCCTAAGCCTATGAGCAAGGATGACAAGAAGTGTTTCCACTGCCTCAAGGAGGGGCATTGGAAGCGTGATTGCGAGATCTTCCTGAGGGAGAGCAAGCAAAAGACCGCTTCCTTGGACACATCGGCATCAGGTATTTCAGTTATCGAATCTCATTTCTTTACTTCACCATCATCAGTGTTGGACACTGGATGTGGGACTGATATTTGTAATAATATGCAGGGCCTAAGAAGTAGAAGATCTTTGATTCGTGGCAATGTTAATTTACGCGTCGGGAATGGAGCTCGAGTAGCCACATTAGCCGAAGGGACGTATGATTTAACTTTTCCAAATGGACTTATTCGTTTTGAATAATTGTTGTTATGTACCTACTTTGAGTGGGAGTATTATTTCTATTTCGAGACTTGTTGCGAATGGATATGAATTAGTTATTAGTACTAATGATTGTTTTATTTGCAAGAATGACATTTTCTTTAGTAATATTCTAGTTGAAAATGGTCTATATGTCTTGGATTTAGAAAATAACGACAATAATCAATCCATTTATAACATGAATACTAAACGTTTAAATACTCAAACTAATGAAACATATTCATGGCATTGTCGTCTCGGACACATAAACGAGAAACGCATTGCTAGACTCCAAAAGGATGGAGTGCTAGATTCTTTTGACTTAGAGTCAATAGAAAATTGCGAATCTTGTTTGATGGGTAAGAAGACAAAGACACCTTTCTCCAAGAAAGGAGAAAGATCGAAAGATGTGTTGGCTCTCATACATTCCGATGTATGTGGACTGATGAGTGTCGAGGCTACAAATGGGTATCGCTACTTCGTGACTTTTACTGACGATTATAGTAGATATGGATATCTATACTTAATGCGTCACAAAATTGAAACTTTTGAGAAATTCAAAGAGTTTCAACACGAAGTAGAACTTCAACTGGGCAAGAAAGTAAAAGCCATTCGATCGGATCGAGGTGGTGAATACTTGAGCTATGAGTTTGAGGACTATCTTCGACATTGTGGTATAGTATCACAATGGACTCCACCCGATACACCCCAATGGAATGGAGTGTCCGAGAGGAGAAATCAGACCTTATTAGACATGGTTCTCTCGAAGATGAGTCGAACGGATTTGCCAAAGTCATTTTGAGGTTTAGCGCCTCAAACAATTGCTCATTACTGAATAGAGTTCCGTCCAAATCATTTGAAAAGACACCATATGAATTATGGCATGGCATGGTGCCATTATTGTCTTATCTTAAGATTTGGGGCTGCGAGACATACGTCAAAGGAAAATTGACGCCAAACTCAAGCAAGATCCAACAAGTGTTTATTTGTGGGGTATCCTGAGGATACTACTTTTACTTGCCTAACGAAAACAAGGTTTTCGTGGCTCGACGAGGATACTTCTTAGAGAAGGAATTCCTAGATCATCAAGCCAGTGGGAGTAAAAATTGATCTCGAAGAAATTCGAGAACCACGTAGTGAACAAGTTGATATGGAACAAAATTCTTAGTTACCATTGGATGGTAAACAAGTGGTTATGTCTTCACGCTCCATTGGGGAGCTATTGTTTGGAAAAGATCCAAACAGAAGACGGTGGCTGATTCTACAACTGAAGCGGAATACATCGCGGCTTCGGAAGCTGTAAAGGAGGCTGTCTGGCTACGACAGTTCATGATGGAACTTGACGTTATGCCAAGCATCTCGGGTCCCACGGATGTGTATTGTGACAATAACGGAGCAATAGCATAATCCAAGGAACCGCGAGCGCATCACAGGTCCAAGCATATACTCCGGCGTTACCACTTGATTCGTTAGATTACGAAGAGATGTGACGTGAAAATAATAAAGATACCTACTGATAATAACGTGGCCGATCCATTTACGAGCACTATCACGTGCCAAGCATCAGCAGCATGCTAGGGCGATAGGATTGGGATATCTATCGTAGTGTTAGATTGGGTGTTTTATTTATGTTTCTCATTGCATAAGGGGATTCGATCAGCCTAGTGCAAGTGGGAGAACATTTATTATGCCCTAGGCCTGTTATTTGGATTGTATTTGTTTGAGAAACAGATATCTATATTACTATTCATAATATGACCTAAACCTTCATATTTCAAAAATTTTAAATAACAAGAAAGTGTGTGAGAGGTTATTCGATTATAATAATCGGATAGACCTTGAATTTTATTCTAGTTTAGTGCATCGAGTCAGTTGAGAATAATATGTTGCATGGCCATAGTCTGGCATATTGATTCGTCAATTGAATGATAGTAAAATCACTAAACGGAATGAATATAATTCTAAAACGTCCCTGGTGTATAAAGTTGTTAATAGGTTTGAACCAGGTAGTCCATTCACTGAATGGAGACTTTTACATACACTGGCATATTCGTAGATGAGATGATCAGGTTTTACTGATCTGGGACGGTAGCGTCGATTCTAGAATATGGATATACGCGGCGTCGTATATTGGACTGACCACTATATGAGTTTGTAACATGGTCAGAGTCATTGGAGACGAACTCATATCCAGATAGAGCGTTTTAGTTCTTCATACTTGAGTGGTCTCATGGATACCTAGTATGTGAAAAGGCAATGCTTTGATATAATTGACCCTACGCGTAAATGTGTAGCAGTGATTACTATTGGGTATTGTTTTTAGCATAGGCAAAGGATAGATGGAGATATCTCTCGGGCCACTCGATTGAATTGAGATTGATGAAATGCTTGGCCAAGCTCGATGGAACTCATGGAGTTCGCATTGTAATTATCAATCTAATTCTTATCGGGAAAGAGTATATCTGATCAAAAAGAATAGAGGATGACTTGAAGTCTTAGGCTTCACCGTGACTCTTTTGATCGGAAGATATCGCGAACAAGAGGACTAGTAACACTTATCTGAGTTAGGTATGAAGATGTACTGCATCTTCATAAAGGTGTTCTCCACCTTTTTCGTGCTAATTCTGGGTAGGTATTAACGGCAGTCTAGTGCTCGCAATACCTTGTGGAATGCTGCCATGTCCACTGCCAGTCTTAGACGAACCTACAAGGTCACACCAAGATTTCGTAATATATCGGATTATCAAGATATTGCTCACCCATACGTTTGTTGGACAAACAAAATGGAATCACGTGAGATTAGATCTCACGACATATGTTGGACATATTGCCAAGTTGATTAAGTCTTAATCCAAGAGGGAGTTTGAAAGAAATATGGCTTAAGAATTAACTTGGAAGAATTTATATGTATAGGCAAATCTGCAGTCAGAACTGAGTTCGTTCGAACGGACTCTTTTGTGCGTTCGGAACGAACTAATTCGTGATAGTCAGAGCTGCTGAGTCCATTAGAACGGACTGCAGAACGGACTGTGGAACGGACTGCAGAACGGACTGCAGAACGGACTGAGTTCGTTCGGAACGAACTGAGTCAGTTCGGAACGGACTCAGCAGTCTGTTTCCTATATATATGAAATTCTGATTTCGTTTTAGGTTAAGCCTTTTTCCAGAAAAATTAGGTTTAGCCGCCGTCGTTTTTCCTCTTTCTTCCACAGAAACTCTAGATTAGATCTAGTGAGATTGAGAGGGAGATTGGAGCAAAGATCTTGAGAGATTCAATCGTGACGTCGACTAGAACGGCGTTGGCGATTTCCGATCGGTCGAAATCGAGGTGGACACGAGTAGAGGGATTGCACGAGCGATTCTTGGAGAAGGTTCACAAATTTGGAGAAGAAGTCAACACGTACTAACTTGTACAAGGTAATTTTCTCCAACTCTTCCTTTTTCGTTGGTTTTAGGGCGTGATCCAGGGTAGAATTAGGTTACGCACGTGAACTAATTTCCGCTGCACACTATGATAATCGTTGCAACGGACTTACCCAGAATTTTCAAAATAAGCTACGGAGAGTTCTCCGTTATAACGCAGTTAGTACGTTGCAACGGACCTCAATGTCCGTTGTAACGGACTTTACACTGCGTTGTAACGGAATAGTTTCTGGCAAGTTTTCTCTATTAATTGAAATTTTCGAACATTTAACATTATTTTTGAACCTGAACATCAAGAATAAATAAGTCAAGCAATAAATGCATAGAAAGATTTTTCTCCACTTCATTCAATTAAAATTGTTGGTTTTTAAACGAATTTTCACCGAACCACCATTTCTACTCTCAAAATTCTAATTTTACATAATATTTGAAGAATTGAGGTTGACATCTTTAAGAGATTCTTTCGGGGATTCAAGCCCTAATCAATATTTTCACAAATTAATGAGTTTTCGACAATTTGATCGATCCTCGATTTACATGACACACCATTTTCAATAAATAAACCCATTTTGAACTTGGAATTTCTAAAAAGTTTTGTTTGAACCAATTTAGTAAGTTTTGCTTAAATCTAAAATTTGACAATTTGCACTTAAAGGATCCGACCGTTCATGGGGATTCGAAATTACACTAACGGGAACCAATTTGCGCTCAAAGTTTGATTCGATGAGCTCATGCACCTTGATTAAGTAATGAGTGGTGTGAGTCATGACCACTTGTTGGCTAAAGGGGTGCATGAGTCGTAGTAAACCAAAGTAGCCGGTTCTTGGTGTGAGTCATGATCAAGAGTCGATGCGAAAAAGTTTTCTACAATCTCGGATTAAAGCGCTTTCGATTGTCGAGTCCGTGCGATTGATTAAGTAATGAGTGGTGTGAGTCATGACCACTTGTTGGCTAAAGATTGCACGGATCCATGGGGTTCTACTAAGTAATGAGTGGTGTGAGTCATGACCACTTGTTATCCCAAAGGACACACATGGGGACCATCGAAAGCAATAACGAATAAAAGAAAAGAAATAAAAAGAATAAAAGAAAAGAAGAAAAATAAAAAGAATAAAAAGGAAAGAAAAAAGAGTTCAAAATTCGAGCGCAAATTGGGAAAATTTAGTAGAAATCGAAGATGAACCAAGTACTAACGTACCGAACGGTTTAAAAGTGACAATTTACACTTAAGAAACGATTTCTGCAAAACGGAAAAATTGGTTTTCATTAATACTTTTTCATGAAGATCCTTGTGAATTGTGGAGTGAAAAGAATTGAATGATGGTGTTTAATCATCTTTTTCGGTTGAGATCATTTGCTCTAGTAAACTCTTCGAATTTGTGCAATTTATTGAAATAGATTCTATATTTGATCGACCTATATCTCTCTAAATATTAGTAATCATTATGAAATAAGAGTAAACCAATTTGCCTTGTGAAATTAGTTTTCGAACCAACAATATAATTTCAACAAAATCTTATGCAATTCTCTCTTATGCTTGACTTTTATATTCCAATTGATCGAGGACGATCAAGGATCTAAGTGTGGGGGTATTTGATGTGAGGCAAATAAGGCACAAATTTGATGCTTAATTTAGGGATTTTAGCCCTTGTGAAGAGCAATTCTATATATTTTATTAATCATATTTGAGATAACATGAATATTTCTTCACTAAGTGTGTTTTATTGCTTAATCACAGGAATTAGAAGGAATTTCTGGGAATTTGGAGAGTGTAGTTGTCTCCAACACGTCAAGAGGAGTGAAAACGATATATTACACCGATATGTTCGGTTAATGAATGAGACGAGAGGCAAATAATTATCATGATAAAAACTTACACAAAAGTCTACACGAAAACCACTCAATCCTTATCCCTTATCCTGCCCACCTACCTTTGGTGGGAATTACCTCCTTACCCCCAATCCTCCCCACCAACTCGTGGCCGATAAGAAGACTCCATGAGTGCTATAAATATGACCACAAGGGCCACGAGTTTGGCACGTTCTTTTTAACCTTTTTTCTGCCCCATCTCTCTCTCTCGCTCTCTCTCTAAACACTCCAAGATCCTTCAAGAACTTCAAGAACCCTACAAGAACCAAGTGATTTGCCAAGGAGATTAACCGTGACCAAGGAATTCCTTCCTTTTTCGGCGAATCATCCTCTCTCAAGACTCGACCGTGACCAAGGATCTCCTTCCTTTTTCGGTGATTCAAGAGTTAACCGTGACTCGGGATATTTCTCTCTTTGGCGTTGTGAAGTTGTGTTCAAACCGAGACTCGGAAGAACCCTCTTTTGGAGCTTGAAGAAGGCATTAACCATGACTAGGAGCTTCTCCTTTTGGTGATCTTTCTTGAGGAATCCACGACTCGAGTGTCTCTTCTTTTCGGTACCAACCAAACGAACGACCACGACTCGGAGAATTGACCATTCGGTGCAAAGGCATAGAAGACAAAGGAAGACACATCGAGCTACTTGCTTCATCTTTAGGTGTACTCTTTCTAATTCTTGTAGTTCTTGTTGTTTATGGATTTAGTTGTGTTAAAGAGAATTCCTTGTTTGAATTGAATCTTTGTTCTAAACTTGTTCTTTTACTTGATCTTTTGCTCTTAATTTCTGCCTTAAACTTAGTTAAATCTCCCTTAATTCAATCTCAATCAACCCTCAAATTCAATCCTCAATTCAAATTACAATTTCGAAAACCAGAACTAGTTCCGTTGTAACGGAACCTAAATTGCGTTGTAACGGACCATTCGGTTTGTACCTGATTTTCAGTCTGTTGGTACTCCGTTGTAACGCACTTTACTTCCGTTGTAACGGACCAGCAAGGAAAAGCATTCAATATCACTCATACTAGAGCGTTGTAACGGATATACAAGTACGTTGTAACGGATCAACCAGTCCGTTATAACGCTACTCATATCCGTTAGAACGGACTATCTCATTCCGTTACAACGGACTATTCTCTGTTGTAACGGACGTTCATTTCAATCTCACGTTAGACATAATCCTAATGTCCGTTGTAACGGAACTTAATTCCGTTGTAACGGACTATCTTCTGTGAATTTTCTTCGTTATTTCTCATCCATTTTGATCCAAATTTTGACGCAATTGCTCCCCGTGGAACGAATCTATACATTTGCCACTGTACAAACTTAGATTACAAATTTTGTTGATTGTTCGGGGTTTTACCACAACGACATATTAAACACGCCAAAAACCCGCTCATCAAATGGCGCCGCTGCCGGGGAGCGGTGTTTAAGTCAATATTTTAGATCGAAACTTGAGATTTAAATTCATAAATTTGTTTACTCACTTCTTTGTTTCTTTTGTAACAATCTAGGTGAAGGAAGAAAGCTTTATGCACAACACAAGATCGCGAAAAGGCGAATTACTTCCATTTGTCAAGGAAATCGAAAGAAGGAACAAGAGCTCTAAGAAGAGCAAGGAACCGACACAAGAAGATTAAGACGAACCTCAACTTCAAACTCAAACTTTTTCTTCTCTCTCTACTCATTTAAATTCAAATATGGGTGATGAAACAAGAGCTCCAAGGCCAAAAACCTTGAGAGAATTAGTAGCACCAAGAAATGTGGAGGATAATTATAATTTTATTAGGCCCAATATTCCGAATTTCAAAGCGGATCCGAGCATTATAGGCTCATTGCCTATTTTTCATGGGAAAGCCACGGAAAACCCTCATAAACACTTAAAAGATTTCAAGATTCAACTAAACATATATTCGAATTATGAAGCTTTTAGTGACATTCTTCTTCTTCTTTTTCCTTACTCATTAGGTGAGGGACCCAAGGATTGGTTCTACACGCTTAGAGGCCCTCTCGCATTCAACGAAGTAGCAAACCTCTTCAAGGAGAGGTACTTTTCGGCCTCTCGATTGGCGGCTATAAGGCGAGAACTTTTGGCAATAACGCAAAAACCGAACGAAACATTCCACGAATACTACGATCGATTCATGCGTTTGAAGGAAGAATGCCCAAGCCACAATGTCGAGGTCCAATTCCTCTATGAACAATTCATTAACGGGTTAGGATATTCGGAGAACCAATTCCTCAACGCATCCGCGGGGGGGAGTATCGCGAACAAAGATCTCGAAGAGATTAAGAAGCTACTCGAAGTGATGGCAACCAATTCTCAATCAAGAAGGAACGTCGAATACCGAGTTAATGCGTGTAGCAATCTCAATGTCGACATGCTTAACGACAAGCTCGAGATCATCATGAAAGCTTTGGGCAAGGAGGACACAAAAAAATGTGGAGTTTGCCTCGCAAATACCCACCACACCGATGACTAACTAAATAACTAACTAATTAACTAACAAACTATCTTCCTACGTACATATTAACTAACTAACAAACAAACTAACTAACTAACTTACTAACTACCTTCCTACATACCCACTAACAAAGTCACTTACTAATTAAATTAATAACTAACTAAATAACTACTAGCTATTTAACTAACGAACTAAATAACTAAATAACTAACCAATTAACTAACTAACTAACTAATTAACTAACTAACTAGCTACCTTCGTACATACCCACTAACTAACTAATTAACTAACTAACTAATTAACTAATTAACTAATTAACTAATTACTTGACTAACTACTAGTTAACTAACTAACTAACTTACTAAATAACTAACTAATTAACTAATTAACTAACAAACAAACTACTAGCTAACTTACTAACTAGTTAACTATCTAACTTACTAACTAACTACCTTCATACATACCTATTAACTAACTAACAAACTACCTTTCTGACTAACTAACTAAAAAACTAACTAAAAAACTATCTAACTAAATAACTAACTAACTAACTAATTAACTAATTAACAAACTAACTAACTAACTAGCTACTAGCTAACTAACTAACTACTAGCTAACTAAATAACTTACTAGATAACTAACTAACTACTAGTAACTAAATAACTAACTAGTTAACTAACTAAATAACTCACTAACTAACTACTAGATAACTTACTAACTAACTGACTAAATAAATAACTAACTGACTAACTACAAGCTAGCACACAAAATAACTAACTAACTAATTACTAGATAACTTACATAATAACTAACTAATTTACTATTTATCTTCTTAATTACCTATTAACTAACTAACTAACTAACTACCTTCCTACATGCCCTCCAACTAACTAAATTAATATCTAACCTGCTAAATACTAGCTAGCTAACTAACTAACTAACTATATAACTAACTGATGACCTAAGAACTAACTAACTACTAGATAACTAACTAACTAACTGACTAACTAACTAACTAATTAACTAACTAACTAATTAACTATCTATCTATCGAACTAAGTAACTAACTACCTTGGTACATGCATATTGATTAACTAACTAACTCACTAATTAACTAACTACTAGCTAACTAACTTAGTAACTAGCTAAATAAATAACTGATTAACTAACTAACAAATTAACTAACTATGTAATTAACTAACTAACTGACAACCTTCTTACAAACTAACTAACTAACTAACTAACTAACTAACTAACAACTAGTTAATTAACTAACTAACTAACTAACTAACTACCTTCTTACATACATATTGACTAACTAACTAACTAACTAATTAACTAACTAACTAACTAACTAACTAACTTACTTACTAACTAACTACTAACTAACTAACTACTAGCTAACTGAATAACTAACTAACTAACTGACTAACTAACTAACTACAAGATAACTAACTAAATAATTAACTAACTAACTAACTATCTTCCTACATACATATTAACTAACTAACTAACTAACTAACTAACTAACTTACTAACTGCCTTCCTACATACCCACTAACTAAGTAACGAACTAAAATAATTAATAACTAACTAAATAACTACTAGCTATTTACCTCACTAAATAACTTACAAACTAACTAACTAACTAACTAACTTACTAACTAACTACCCAACTAACTAATTAACTAATTAACTAACAAATTAACTAACTAGCTACCTTCGTACATACCCACTAACTAACTAACTTACTAACTAACTAATTAACTAACTAATTAATTAACTAAGTAACTAACTAACTACTAGTTAACTAACTAACTAACTAACGAAATAACTAACTAATTAACTAACTAACTAGCTAGCGAACTACTAACTAACTACTAGATAACTAACAAACTAACAAACTACTAACTAATTAGTTAACTAACTACTAGATAACTAACTAACTAACTAACTAACTAACTAACTACTAGCTAGCTGACAAAATAACTAACTAACTAATTACTAGATAACTAACATAATAACTAACTAATTTACTAACTAATTATCTTCTTAAATACCTATTAACTAACTAACTAACTAACTAACTAACTAACTACCTTCCTACATACCCTCCAACTAACTAACTAACTAAATAAATAACCTGCTAACTACTAGCTAACTAAGTAACTAACTAACTAACTAACTAACTAACTAACTAAATAACTAACTCACGACCTAACTAACTACTAGATAACTAACTAACTAACTGACTGACTAACTAACTAACTAATTAACTAACTAACTAATTAAGTAACTATCAAACAAACTAACTAACCACCTTGATACATACATATTGATTAACTAACTAACTCACTAACTAACTAACTACTAGCTAACTATCTAAGTGACTAACTAAATAACTGACTGATTAACTAACTAACTAACTAATTAACTAACTATCTAACTAACTAACTAACTAACAACCTTCTTACATACTAACTAACAAACTAACTAACTAACTACTAGCTAATTAACTAACTAACTAACTAACTACTTTCTTACATACATATTGACTTACTAACTTACTAACTAACTAATTAGCTAACTAACTAACTTCGAAATTACCGACGGTTTTATTAGCGACGGCCCGTCGGTGATGTTCAAATTTTTCCGTCGCCTCGTCGCTAAACTTCGAAACCGTCGCTAATAGTCTGCGACGGCCCGTCGGTGATGCTAGCCCCGTCGCTAATACCCTTCCTACGGCCCGTCGGTGAAAGAATCCCCGTCGCAGAAAGGTTACGCTACATTTTCAAAAAAACCGCCAAATTTTCAAAAATTCTCCGTCGGCCCGTCGTTACGTGAAACCCTCGCTAATGCTCTTCTCCTACGGCCCGTCGCTAATGGAGCCGTCGTTAATACCCTTCCGACGGCCCGTCGGTGATGTTGTATACACCTTCTTATATACCCCGCTGGCCTCCTCCTCTCTATCTTAACCCTAAACCTAAATTCGCCTCATCTCCTCTTCGCCTCCGACGTACCTCTTCCCCTCTTCCCCTCTTCGCTCCGACGCCCCTCTTCGCTCCGATGCCCCTCTTCGCCTCCGACGCCCCTCTTCCCCTCTTCACAGCCCCTCCCCTCTTCGCTCCGACTCCCCTCTTCCCCTCTGACGTATATAATTTTATCTCATTGTTTTATTATTTCGAGCTTTAGGGTTTCTAAATTTTTTAGAGTTTTAAGTACTCTTAGGGTTTTTAAATCATGTTACTTTTACAAAAAATCGAGTTAATTTTTTTAAATCATGTTCTTTCTCTGTTATTTTACATCCTGTTCTTTTTTAGTTTAAATAAAAATTATTTTGTTTTTTAGGTTATTTTTGTTTGTGTTAATTTCTTTTTTTTAAACTAAGTTTTTCTAGTATAGAATTATTTAATTTCTGTTGTTTAATTCTTTTTTTTAAACTATTTTTTTTAAGTGTATGTAATTCTTTTTTAATTCTTTTTTAAACTGTTTTTTTTAAGTTTATGTAATTTTGTTTTAATTTATGTATTAATTATGTTTGTTATATAATTATTTATGTGTAGGTTACTTATTTAATTTAGAAATATTATATTTTGTTTGAATTATTTTAAACTGTTTTATATTTTGAATTCATGTATATTTGAAATATTTTAAACTGTTTTTTTTTAAGTGTATGCAATTCTTATTTAATTCTGTTTTAAACTATTTTATATTTTAAAATATTCATTCTATATTTTATTTGAAATATTTTGAATTTATGTGTAGAAAAATCGCAAGCTGGAGGAAGATATGAAGAGCAAGAGGGATGAGGATTTGCGCGTTTCAATGTTAGAGGATTTCAGGAGACGTCGACGCCACCATCGGGATTAAGATTTTATTTAGTACGATTGAAGACGATTACTGGTACCGGTGCGATTGCTGCTACTAGGGTTTAGATCTTTGGAGCTTGGATTGAAGACGAAGATTCAATGGGATGTTCTGGAGCAGGGACAGGGACGATTCTTACTGGTACGGCTTGAATTGTTCTTAATTCTTGTTAATTCTTAATTCTTTTTTATATAATTAGATTTATGCCCCTGAAATTAACTAATATATTTAATTAATTTTATGTGCAGTTTTGATGGTTTGAGTTGTATCGTTGCGTATATGTCATGCCGGAGCAGGAGCAGGAGCTGGAGCAGGAGATGGATGTGGAGCAAGAGCTGGAGCAGCAGATGGATGTGGAGCAGGAGCAGGAGCAGGAGCTGGAGCTGGAGCAGGAGCTGGAGCAGGAGATTGTAGTGGAGCCGGGACCGGAATTGATGGATTGAGATGGTTTATGTGCAGGAGATGAATTTAAGGCTAATATGGACTGGTACGGGTCCGATTAGTGGTACAATTTGGATAGTAAATGGGACGGCTTGGATTACTTGTTGGAATACCGGTACTCTCCGATTAACGGCGTTGAATTTGTATATTTGTGAGATAATGTGTTTATTGTGATTATGTGTTTATTGTGAGATTATGTGTTTATGTTTATTTGTGGAATACCGGTACTCTCCGATTATGTGTTTATATGTTTATGTTTATTTGTAAATTAATTCAGTAGATATGTTAATTATTAATTGATTTGTTAAATATTAATAATGATTAATGTACCTTGTTAATTAATAATTACATAATAACTGAATAAATTAAGTAATATATTATTTAATTAATATACTCATTACCGACGGGCCGTCGGAAATAACTTAACGTATGAAATATATCATTTAAATAATACAATTAGCGTTGGGCCGTCGGAGATGTCTTCGGTGACGGGCCGTCGGTGAAAGTAGAATCAGCGACGGGCCGTCGGTGAAAGTGCCATCAGCGACACCACTTTCAGCGACGGTTTTTTAGCGACGGTTGGCCGTAGGTAAAGGCTTTAGCGACGGTTTTTGAGACTTTTAGCGACGGTTATGACCGTCGCTGATACCCTGAAATCTTGTAGTGTACCCACTAACTTAGAAACTAACAAAATAAATAACTAACTAACTAAATAAGTACTTGTTATTTAACTAACTAACTAAATAAATAACTAACTAATTAACTGACTAACTAACTACCTTGATACATACATATTGATTAACTAACTAACTAACTAACTAACTACTAGCTAACTAACTAAGTAACTAACTAAATAACTAACTGATTAACTAACAAACTAACTAACTGACTAACTAACTAATTAACTATCTAACTAACTAACTAACTAACAACCTTCTTACATACTAACTAACTAACTAAGTACTAGCTAATTAACTAACTAACTAACTACCTTCTTGCATACATATTGACTAACTAACTAACTAAGTAACTAATTAAATAACTAATTAACTAACTAACTTACTAATTGACTAACTACTAGCTAACTGAATAAATAACTAACTAACTAAATAACTAACTATCTAACTAACTAACTACTAGATAACTAAATAACTAACTAGTTAACTAACTAAATAACTAACTAACTAACTACTAGATAACTAACTAAATAACTAACTAATTAACTAAATAAATATCTTCCTACATACATATTAACTAACTAACTTACTAACTAACTTACCAACTGCCTTCCTACATACCCACTAACTCAGTAACTAACTAAATAACTACTAGCTATTTAACTAACCAACTAACTAACTAAATAACTAACTAATTAACTAACTAACTAATTAACTAACTAACTAACAAATTTACTAACTAACTAGCTACCTTCGTACATACCCACTAACTAATTAATTATCTAATTAACAAACTAACTACTAGTTAACTAACTAACTAACTAACTAAATAACTAACTAATTAACTAACTAACTAACAAATAAACTACTAGCTAACTAACTAACTAACTTTCTAACTAACTACCTTCATACATACCTATTGACTAACTAACTAACTACCTTTCTAACTAACTCACTAACTAACTATCTAACTAACTAAATAACTAACTAACTGACGAATTAACTAATTAACAAACTAACTAAATAACCGAATTACTATCTTCCTAGATACCAATTAACTAACTAACTAACTAACTAACTACTTTCCTACATACCCACTAACTTACAAATTAACTACCTTCCCACTAACAAACTAACTAACTATCTAATTAACTAAATAACTAACTAGCTTACTAACTAACTACTAGTAACTAAATAACTAACTAGTTAACTAACTAAATAACTAACTAACTAACTACTAGATAACTAACTAACTAACTAACTAAATAACTAACTGACAAACTAACTACTAGCTAGCTGATAAAATAACTAACTAACAAATTACTAGATAACTAACATAATAACTAACTAATTTACTAACTAACTATCTTCTTAAATACCTATTAACTAACTAACTAACTAACTAACTTAATAAATAACTATCCTGCTAACTACTAGCTAGCTAACTAACTAACTAACTAAATAACTAACTGATGACCTAACTAACTAACTAACTACTAGATAACTAACTAACTGACTAACTAACAAACTAACTAATTAACTAACAAACTAACTAATTAACTAACAAACTAACTGATGACCTTGATACATATATATTGATTAACTAACTAACTGCTAGCTAACTGACTAAGTGACTAACTAAATAACTAACTGATTAACTAACTAACAAAATAATTAACTACCTTTCTAACTAACTAACTAACTAACAACCTTCTTACATACTAACTAACTAACTAACTAACTAACTAACTACTAGCTAATTAACTAACTAACTAACTAACTACCTTCTTACATACATATTGACTAACTGACTAACTAACTAACTAACTAACTAACTAACTAACTAACTAACTAACTTACTAATTAACTAACTAACTAACTAACTAACTAGCTAACTTACTAACTAACTAAGTAACTTACTAATTAACTAACTAACTAACTAACTTACTAACTACCTTCCTACATACCCACTAACAAAGTCAATTAATAATTAAATTGTTAACTAACTAAATAACTACTAGCTATTTAACTAACGAACTAACTAACTAAATAACTAACCAATTAACTAACTAACTAACTAATTAATTAACTAACTAGCTACTTTCGTACATACCCACTAACTAACTAACTTACTAATTAACTAATTAACTAACTAATTAATCAACTAATTAACTAACTATCTATTAGTCAACTAACTAACTAAATGACTAACTAATTAACTAATTAACTAACTAACAAACTACTAGCTAACTTACTAACTAACTACCGTCATACATACCTATTAACTAACTAACTAACTACATTTCTAACTAACTAACTAACTAAATAACTAAATAACTAACTAACTAATTAACTAATTAACAAACTAACTAACTAACTAAATAACTGTCTTCCTACACGCCTATTAATTATCTAACTGACTAACAAACTAACTAACTACCTTCCCACATACCCACTAACTAACTACCTAACTACCCTCCCACTAACTAACTAACTAACTATCTAACTAACTAAATAACTAACTAGCTAACTAACTAACTACTAGATAACTAACTAACTAACTAACTAAATAACTAATTAGTTAACTAACTAAATAACTAACTAACTAACTACTAGATAACTAACTAACAAATTAACTAATTAACAAACTAACTAGCTAAATAACTATCTTGCTACATGCCTATTAACTATCTAATTAACTAACAAACTAAGTAACTAACAAAATAACTACCTTCCAACATACCCACTAACTAACTAACTAACTACCTTCCCACTAACTAACTAACTAACTATCTAACTCACTAAATAACTAACTAGCCAACTAACTAACTATTAGATAACTAACAAACTAACTAACTAAATAACTAATTAGTTAACTAACTAAATGACTAACGAACTAACTACTAGATAACTAACTAACTAATAAACTAATTAACAAACTAACTAGCTAAATAACTATCTTTCTACATGCCTATTAACTAACTAATTTACTAACAAACTATCTTTTTAAATACCTATTAACTAACTAACTACCTTCCTACATACCCGCAAACTAACAAACTAACTAACTATCCTAACTACTTGCTAGCTAACTAACTAACTAAATAACTAACTGATGACCTAACTAACAAACTAACTACTAGATAACTAATTAACTGACTAACTAACAAACTAACTAATTAACTAACAAACTAACTAATTAACTAACTATCAATCTAACTAACTAACTACCTTGATACATATATATTGATTAACTAACTAACTACTAGTTAACTAACTAAGTAACTAACTAAATAACTAACTGATTGACTAACTAACTAACTAATTAACTAACTATCTAACTAACTCACTAACTAACAACCTTCTTGCATACTAACTAACTAACTAACTAACTAACTAACTACTAGCTATTTAACTAACGAACTAACTAATTAACTAACTAACTAACTAATTAACTAACTAACTAGCTACCTTCGTACATACCCACTAACTAACTAACTACTAGTTAACTAACTAACTAACTAACTAAATAACTAACTAATTAACTAATGAACTCACTAACAAACTACTAGCGAATTAACTAACTAGTTAACTATCTAACTTACTAACTAACTACCTTCACACATACCTATTAACTAACTAACTAACTACATTTCAAACTAACTAACTAAAAAACTAACTAACTAACTAAATAACTAAATAACTAAGTAACTAACTAATTAACTAATTAACAAACTAACTAACTAACTAAATAACTATCTTCCTACATGCCTATTAATTATCTAATTAACTAACTAACTAACTAACTACCTTCCCACATACCCACTAACTAACTAACTAACTACCCTCCCACTAACTAACTAACTAACTATCTAACTAACTAAATAACTAACTAGCTAACTTACTAACTACTGGATAACTAACAAACAAACTAACTAAATAACAAATTAGTTAACTAACTAAATAACTAACTAACTAACTACTAGATAACTAACTAACTAATTAACTAATTAACAAACTAACTAGCTAAATAACTATCTTCCTGCATGCCAATTAACTATCTAATTAACTAACAAACTAACTAACTAACAAAATAACTACATTCCTACATACCCACTAACTGACTAACTAACTACCTTCCCACTAACTAACTAACTAACTGACTAACTAACTACTAGATAACTAACAAACAAACTAACTAAATAACTAATTAGTTAACTATCTAAATAACTAACTAACTAACTAACTAACTACTAGATAACTGACTAACTAACTAACTAACTAACTAACTACTAGCTAGCAGACAAAATAACTAACTAACTAATTACTAGATAACTAACATGATAACTAACTAATTTACTAACAAACTATCTTTTTAAATACCTATTAACTAACTAACTAACTAACTAATTACCTTCATACATACCCGCCAACTAACAAACTAACTAACTAAATAAATAACTAACCTGCTAACTACTAGCTAACCAACTAACTAACTAACTAACTAAATAACTAACTGATGACCTAACGAACTAACAAACTAACTAACAAACTAACTAACTACCTTCCCACGTACCCACTAACTAACTAACTACCCTCCCTCTAACTAACTAACTAACTATCTAACTAACTAAATAACTAACTACCTAACTAACTAACTACTAGATAACTAACAAACTAACTAACTAAATAACTAATTAGTTAACTAACTAAATAACTAACTAACAAACTACTAGATAACTAACTAACTAATTATTTAACTAACTAAATAACTAACTAACAAACTACTAGATAACTAACTAACTAATTAACTAATTAACAAACTAACTAGCTAAATAACTATCTTGCTACATGCCTATTAACTATCTAATTAACTAACAAACTAACTAACAAACAAAATAACTACCTTCCCACATACCCACAAACTAACTAACTAACTACCTTCCCATTAACTAACTAACTAACTATCTAACTCACTAAATAACTGACTAGCTAACTAACTAACTACTAGATAACTAACAAACTAACTAACTAAATAACTAATTAGTTAACTTACTACATAACTAACTAACTAACTACAAGATAACTAACTAACTAATTAACTAATTAACAAACTAACTAGCTAAATAACTATCTTGCTACATGCCTATTAACTAACTAATTTACTAACGAACTATCTTTTTACATACCTGTTAACTAACTAACTAACTAACTTACTAACTAACTAACTAACTACCTTCATACATACCCGCCAACTAACAAACTAACTAACTAAATAAATAACTGACCTGCTAACTACTTGCTAACCAACTAACTAACTAACTAAATAAATAACTAACTGATGACCTAACTAACTAAATAACTACTAGATGACTAACTAACTAACTGACTGACTAACTAACTAACTAATTGACTAACTACTAACTAATTAACTAACTATCTGACTAACTAACTAACTACCTTGATACATATATATTGATTAACTAACTAACCAACTAACTAACTAACTACTAGCTAAGTAACTAAGCAACTAACTAAATAACAAACTGATTACCTAACTAACTTACTAATTAACTAACTATCTAACTAACTAACTAACTAACTAACAACCTTCTTGCATACTAACTAACTAACTAACTACCTTCATACATACCTATTAACTAACTAACTAACTACCTTTCTAACTAACTAACTAACTAACTAACTAAATAACTAACTAACTGACTAATTAACTAATTAACGAACTAACTAAATAACCGAATTACTATCTTCCTACATACCAATTAACTAACTAACTAACTAACTAACTAACTACTTTCATACATACCCACTAACTTACTAACTAACTACCTTCCCACGAACTAACTAACTAACTATCTAACTGACTAAATGACTAACTAGCTAACTAACTAACTACTAGTAACTAAATAACTAACTAGTTAGCTAACTAAATAACTAACTAACTAACTACTAGACAACTAACTAACTTACTAACTAAATAACTAACTAACTAACTAACTACTAGCTAGCTGACAAAATAACTAACTAACTAATTACTAGATAATTAACATAATAACTAACTAATTTACTAACTCAATATCTTCTTAAATACCTATTAACTAACTAACTCACTAACTACCTTCCTACATACCCGACAACTAACTAACTAACTAAATAAATAACTATCCTGCCGACTACAAGCTAACTAACTAACTAACTAACTAAATAACTAACTGATGACGTAACTAACTAACTAACTAACTCACTTTCGAACTAACTAACTAACTAATTCACTAACTAACTAACTAATTAACTAACTATCTAACTAACTAACTAACTACCTGGATACATATATATTGATTAACTAACTAATTCACTAACTAACTAACTACTAGCTAACTAAATAGCTAACTAACTAACTAACTACCTTCTTACATACATATTGACTAACTAACTAACTAACTAACTAACTAACTATTTAACTAACTAACTAACTAACAAACTAACTTATTAACTAACTAACTAACTAACTAACTATTAGCTAACTAAATAACTAACTAACTAACTAACTAACTAACTACTAGATAACTAACTAACTACTAGATAACTAACTAAATAACTAACTAATTAACTAAATAACAATCTTCCTACATACATATTAACTAACTAACTAGCTAACTTACTAACTGCCTTCCTACATACCCACTGACTTAGTAACTAACTAAATAACTACTAGCTAACTAAATAACTACTAGCTAACTTACTAGTTAGTTAGTTATTTAGTTAGTTAGTTAGTGAACTAACTAACTAAATAACTGACCAATAACTAAATAACTAACTAAACTATCTAACTAACTACTAGCTAACTATCTAACTAACTAACTAACTAACTAACTACCTTCTTACATACATATTTACTAACTAACTAACTAACGAACTTACTAACTAACTAACCAACTAACTAACAAACTTACTACTAGATAACTAACTAAATAACTAACTAATTAATTAACTAATTAACTAACAAACTATCTTTCTACATACCTATTAACTAACTAACTAACTAACTAATTAACTATCTAACTGACTAACTAACTACATACCTTCTTACATAACCGCTAACTAACTAAATAACTAACTAACTAACTAACTAACTAACTAACTAACTAACTAACTAACTAACTAACTACTAGCTAACTAACTAACTAAATAAATAACTAACTGATTAACTAACTAACTAATTAACTACTTGATAACTAACTCACTTATTAACTAACTAACTAATTAACTAACTATCTAACTAACTAACAAACTACGTTTTTAAATACATATTAGCTACTAACTAACTGACTAACTCACTAACACACTAACTAACTAATTAACTAGTTAGTTAGTTAGTTAGTTAGTTTGATAGTTAATTAATTAGTTAGTTAGTCGGTATGTAGGATGGTAGTTAGTTAGTTGGTTAGTTAGTCAATTAGTTAGTTAGTTAGTTAATAGGTATATAGGAAGACAGTAAGTTAGTTAGTTAGTTAGATAGATACTAGTCATTAACTAACTAACTACTAGCTAGCTTCCTACATCCTAACTAACTAAGTAACTAAGTAACTAACTAACTAGCAAACTAACTAGCTAACTAACTAAGTAACTCACTAACTACTAGCTAGCTAACTAACTAACGAACTAACTAACTAACTACCTTCCTACATACCCATTAATTAACTATTTAACTAACTAATTAACTAACTATATATCTAACTAACTAACTTACTAACTACCTTCTTACATACATATTAACAAAGTAACAAACTAACTTATTAACTTACTAACTAACTACTAGATCACTAACTAACTAACTAACTAAATAACTAACTAACTCCTAGGTAACTAATTAAATAACAAATTAATTAACTAACTAACTATCTTCCTACAGACATATTAACTAACTAACTAACTAACAACCTACCGTCCTACGTAACCACTAACTAACTAAATAGATAAATAACTAACTAACTAACGACTAGCTAACTAACTAACTAACTAACTACCAAATTAACTAACTGATTAACTAACTAACTAACTAACTAACTAACTACTCGCTGACTGACTGACTAAATAACTAACTGATTAACTAACTAACTAACTAACTAACTAACTAACTACAAGATAACTAACTAACTAACTAATTAACTAACTATCTAACTATCTAACTACCTACTTTTTACATACATTGGTTAATATGTATGTAGGAAGATGGTTATTTAGTTAGTTAGCTGGTTTGTTAATTAGTTAGTTAGTTAGTTAGTTAGTTATTTAGATATTTAGTTAGTTAGTTAGTTAGTTAGTTAGTTCGAAAGGTATGTAGTTAGTTAGTTAGTTAGTTAGTCAATAATTAACTAACTAACTAGCTAACTACTAGCTAACTGAATAAATAACTAACTAACTAACTAACTAACTAACTACTAGATAACTAACTAAACAACTAACTTATTAACTAACTAACAATCTTCCTACATACATGTGAACAAACTAACTAACTAACTAAACTACTAACTACCTTCCTACATACGCACTAACTAAGTAACTAACTAAATAAATAAATAACTAACTAAAGAACTACTAGCTATTTAACTAAGTAACAAACTAACTAAATAAATATCTAACTAATTAACTAACTAACTAACTAACTAACTAACTAACAAACTAACAAACTAACTACCAACCTTCACACATACCCACTAACTACCTAACTTACTAACTAACTAATTAATTAACTAATTAATTAACTACTTAACTAACTAACTACTAGTAAACTAACTAACTAACTAACTAACTAACTAACTAAATAACTAACTAATTAACTAACTACCTTCATACATACATATTAACTAACTAACTAACTACCTTTCTGACTTACTAACAAAATAACTAACTAACTAACTAAGTAATTAACAAATTAACAAACTAACTAACTAGATAACTATCTTCCTACCATCCTACATACCCACTAACTAACTAACTAACTATATACCTATTAACTAACTAATTAACTAACTAACTAACTGCCATCCTACATACCCACTAACTAACTAACTAACTACCTTCCCACTAACTAACTAACTAACTAACTAAATAACTAACTAGCTAACTGACTAACTACTAGATAACTAACAAACTAACTAACTATATAACTAACTAGTTAACTAACTAAATAACTAACTAACTAACTACTAGATAACTGCCTAAATAACTAACTAAATAACTAACTAACTACTAGCTAGCTGACAGAATAACTAACTAATTACTAGATAACTAACATAATAACTAACTAATTTACTAACTAGCTATCTTCTTAAATACCTATTAACTAACTAACTAACTACCTACCTTCCTACATACCCACCATCTAACTAACTAACTAACTAAATAATAAACGAACATGCTAACTAACTAACTAACAAACTTACTAAATTACTAACTGATGACCTAACTAACTAAGTAATTACTAAATAACTGACTGACTAACTAACAAACTAACTAATTAACCAACTAACCAATTAACTAACTATCTAACTAACTAACTAACTAACTACCTTGATACATACATATTAATTAACTAACTAACTCAATAACTAACTAACTACTAGCTGACTAACTAAGTGACAAACTAAATAACTAACTGATTAACTAACTAACTAACTAATTAACTAACTATCTAACTAACTAACTAACTAACAACCTTCTTACATACCAACTAACTAACTAACTAACTAACAACAAGCTAATTAACTAACTAACTAACCAACTACCTAACTACCGTCTTACATACATATTGACTAACTAACTAACTAACTAACTAACTAACTAACTAACTAACTAACTAACATACTAACTAACTAACTAACTAACTAACTAACTACTAGCTGACTGAATAAATAACTAACTAACTGACTGACTAACTACAAGATAACTAACTAAATAACTAACTAATTAACTAACTAACTATCTTCCTACATTCAAATTAACTAACTAACTAACTAACTGACTAACTTACTAACTACCTTCTTACCTACCCACTAACTAAGTAACTAACTAAATAAATAAATAAATAACTAAATAAATACTAGCTATTTACCTAACTAAATAACTAACTAATTAACTAACTAACTAATTAACTAATTAACTAACTGACTAGCTACCTTCGTACATACCCAACAACTACCTAATTAATTAACTAACGAATTAATTAATTAATTAAGTAACCAACTACTAGTTAACTAACTAATTAACTAACTAAATAACTAACTAATTGACTAACTAACTAACTAACAAACTACTAGCTAGCTAACTAACTAACTTACTAACTAACTTCCTTCATGCATACCTATTACCTAACTGCCTAACTAACTTCCTTCATACATACTTATTACCTAACTGCCTAACTAACTAACTAACTAACTAACTAAATAACTAAATAACCAACTACCTAATAAATTAACTAATTAACTAGCTAACTAAATAACCGAATAACTATCCTCCTACATACCTATTAACTAACTAACTAACTAACAAACTAGCAACTTTCCTACATACCCACTAACTAACTAACTAACTAACTTACTAACTAACTAACTTACTAACTATCTAACTAACTAAATAACTAACTAGCTGACTGACTAACTACTAGTAACTAAATAACTAACTAGTTCACTAACTAAATAACTCACTAACTAACTACTAGATAACTTACTAACTAACTAACTAAATAACTAACTAACTAACTAACTACTAGCTAGCTGACAAAATAACTAACTAACTAATTACTAGATAACTTACATAATAACTAACTAATTTACTATCTATCTTCTTAAATACCTACTAACTAACTAACTAACTAACTAACTACCTTCCTACATGCCCTCCAACTAACTAACTAACTAACTAAATTAATATCTAACCTGCTAAATACTAGCTAGCTAGCTAGCTAACTAACTAACTAACTATATAATTAACTGATGACCTAACTAACTAACTAACTAACTAACTAACTAACTAACTTACTAACTAACTAATTAACTAACTAACTAATTAACTATCTATCTAACTAACTAACTAACTACCTTGATACATACATATTGATTAACTAACTAACTCACTAACTAACTGACTACTAGCTAATTAACTTAGTAACTAACTAAATAACTAACTGATTAACTAACTAACTAACTAATTAACTAACTATCTAATTAACTAACTATCTAACAACCTTCTTACATACTAACTAACTAACAACCTTCTTACATACTAACTAACTAACTAACAACTAGCTAATTAACTAACTAACTAACTAATTAACTACCTTCTTACATACATATTGACTAACTAACTAACTAACTAATTAACTAACTAACTAACTAACTAACTAACTACTAACTAACTAACTACTAGCTAACTGAATAACTAACTAATTAACTTACTAACTGACTAGCTACTAGATAACTAACTAAATAATTAACTAATTAACTAACTAACTATCTTCCTACATACATATTAACTAACTAACTAACTAACTAACTAACTAACTAACTTACTAACTGCCTTCCTACATACAGACTAACTAAGTAACTAACTAAAATAATAAATAACTACTAGCTATTTAGGTCACTAACTAACTAAATAAATAACTAACTAATTAACTAACTAACTAACTAACTAACTAACTAATTTACTAATTAACTAACAAATTAACTAACTAGCCACCTTCGTACATACCCACTAACTAACTAACTACCTAACTAACTAATTAACTAACAAATTAAATAACTAATTAACTAACTAACTACTAGTTAACTAACTAACTAACTAACTAAATAACTAACTAACTAATTAACTAACAAACTAGCTAGCAAACTACTAAGTAACTAACTAACTACTACATAACTAACAAACTAAATAACTAAATAACTAATTTGTTAACTAACTGAATAACTAACTTACTAACTACTAGATAACTAACTAACTAACTACTAGTTAGCTGACAAAATAACTAACAAACTAATTACGAGATAACTAACATAATAACTAACTAATTTACTAACTAATTATCTTCTTAAATACATATTAACTAACTAAGTAACTAACTAACTAACTACCTTCCTACATACCCTCCAACTAACTAACTATCTAAATAAATAAATAACTAACCTGCTAACTACTAGCTAACTAACTAACTAACTAACTAACTAACTAAATCAATAACTAATTCATGACCTAACTAACTACTAGATAACTAACTAACTGACTGACTGACTGACTGACTAACTAACTAATTAACTAACTAACTAATTAACTAACTATCTAACTAACTAACTAACTACCTTGATACATACATATTGATTAACTAACTAACTCACTAACTAACTAACAACTAGCTAACTGTCTCAGTGACTAACTAAATAACTGACTGATTAACTAACTAACTACCTATTACCTAACTATCTAACTAACTAACTAACTAACAACCTTCTTACATACTAACTAATTTACTAACAAACTAACAACTAGCTAACTAACTAACTAACTAACTAACTAACTAACTAAATAACTAACTTATTAATTCCTAATAAATTTTCTAATTAACAAACTAACTAAATAACCGAATAACTATCTTCCAACATACCTATAAACTAACTAACTAAAACTAACTAACTACTTTCCTACATACCCACTAACTAACTAACTAACTACCTTCCCACTAACTAACTAACTATATAAATAACTAAATAACTAACTAGCTAACTAACTAACTACTAGTAACTAACAAACTAACTAACTAAATAACTAATTAGTTAACTAACTAAATAACTAACTAACTACTAGATAACTAACTGACTAACTAACTAACAAACTAACTAACTACTAGCTATCTGACAAAATGACTAACTTACTAATTACTAGATAACTAACATAATAACTAACTAATTTACTAACTAACTATCTTCATAAATACCTTTGGACTAACTAACTAACTTACAAACAACCTTCATACATACCTGGCAACTAACTAACTAACTAACTAAATAAATAACTAACCTGCTAACTACTAGCTAACTAACTAACTAACTAACTAACTAACTAATTGATGACCTAACTAACTAACTAACTAATTGATGACCAAACTAACTAACTAACTACAAGATAACTAACTAACTAACTAATTAACTAACTAACTAACTAATTAACTAACTATCTAAGTAACTAACTAACCACCTTGATACATACATATTGGTTAACTAACTAACTCACTAACAAACTAACTACTAGCTGACTAACTAAGTAACAAACTAAATAACTAACTGATTAACTAACTAACTAAATAACTAACTATCTAACTAATTAACTATCTAACAACCTTCTTACATACTTGCTAACTAACTAAGTAACTAACTAACTTCTAGCTAATTAACTAACTAACTTACTAACTAACTAACTAACTAACTACCTTCTTACATATATATTGACTAACTAACTAACTAACTAATTAACTAACTAACTAACTAACTAACTAACTAACTACCTTACTAACAAACTAACTAACTACTAGCTAACTGAATAACTAACTAACTAACTAACTAACTAACTCACTAACTAACTGAATAACTAACTAACTAACTAACTAATTAACTAACTAACTAATTAACTAACTAACTAACTAACTAACTAACCAAGTAACTAATTAACTAACCAATTAACAAACTAACTAGGTACCTTCGTACATACCCACTAACTAACTAACTTACTAACTAACTAATGAACTAACTAATTAAAACACTAAATAACTAACTAACTCCTTGTTAACTAACTAAATAACTAACTAATTATTAACTAACTAACTAACTAACTAACTAACTACTAGCAAACTAACTAACTAACTTACTAACTACCTTCATACATACCTATTAACTAACTACCTTTCAGATGAACAAACTAACTAAATAACTAAATAACTAACTAACTAATAAATTAACTAATTAACAAACTAACTAAATAACTGAATAACTATCTTCCTACATACCTATTAACTAACTAACTAAAACTAACTAACTACTTTCCTACATACCCACTACCTAACTAACAAAGTACATACCCACTAACTAACTAACTAACTAACTATCTAACTAACAAAATAACTAACTGGCTAACTAACTAACTACTAGTAAGTAACAAACTAACTAACTAAATAACTAACTAACTACTAGATAACTAACTAACTAACTAACTAACTAACTAACTAACTAACTAACTAACTAACTACTAGATAACTAACTAACTAACTAACTAACTAACTACTTTCCTACATACCCACTAACTAACTAACAAAGTACATACCCACTAACTAACTAACTAACTAACTATCTAACTAACAAAATAACTAACTAGCTAACTAACTAACTACAAGTAAGTAACAAACTAACTAACTAAATAACTAACTAACTACTAGATAACTAACTAACTAAGTAACTAACTAACTAACTAACTACTAGATAACTAACTAACTAACTAACTAACTTAATAACTAACTAACTAGTAGCTAAATGACAAAATAACTAACTAACTAACTAATTACTAGATAACTAACATAATAACTAACTAATTTACTAACTAACTATATTCTTAAATACCTATTAACTAACTAACTACCTACCTACCTACCTTCCTACATACCCACCAACTAACTAACTAACTTACCAAATAAATAACTAACCAGCTAACTACTAGATAACTAACTAACTAACTAACTAACTAACTAAGTAAATAACTAACTGATGACCTAACTAACTAACTAACTAACTACTAGATAACTAACTAACTAACTAATGAACTAACTAACTAATTAACTAACTATCTAACTAACTAACTAACTACCTTGATACATACGTATTGATTAACTAACTAACTCACTAACTTACTAACTACTAGCCAACTAACTAAGTAACTAACTAAACAACTAACAGATTAACTAACTAACTAATTAACTAACTAATTAACTAACTATTTAACTAACTAACTAACTAACAACCTTCTTACATACTAACTAACTAACTAACTAACTAACTACTGGTCAATTAACTAACTAACTAACTACCTTCTTACATACATATTGACTAACTTACTAACTAATTAACTAACTAACTAACTAACTAACTTACAAACTAACTTACTAACTAACTAACTAACTAACTTACTAATTAACTAACGAACTAACAAACTACTAGCTAACTGAATAAATAACTAACTAACTAACAAACTAACAAACTAACTACTGGATAACTAACTAAATAACTAACTAATTACTAACTAACTATCTTCCTACGTACATATTAACTAACTAACTAACTAACTAACTTACTAACTACCTTCCTACATACCCACTAACAAAGTCACTTACTAATTAAATTAATAACTAACAAAATAACTACTAGCTATTTAACTAACGAACTAACTAACAAAATAACTAACCAATTAACTAACTAACTAACTAATTAACTAACTAACTAGCTACCTTCGTACATACCCAATAACTAACTAACTAGCTACCTTCGTACATACCCAATAACTAACTAACTAACTAATTAACTTACTAATTAATTAACTAATTAACTAACTGACTACTAGTTAACTAACTAACTAACTAACTAAATAACTAATGAACTAACTAACAAACTACTAGCTAACTAACTAACTAACTAGTTAACTATCTGACTTACTAACTAACTACCTTCATACATACCTATTAACTAACTAACTAACTACCTTTCTAACTAACTGACTAACTAACTAAATAATTATCTTCCAACATGCCTATTAATTATCTAATTAAGTAACAAACTAACTAACAAACAAACTTGGTGTGAGGCAAATGGAACACGTTTTACGAATCTTATTTCGGGATTTTAGCCCTTGTGAAGTTATATTCTATGCTTTTATGATACATATTTCAAACATCATGAATATGTCTACACTAATTTGTTGTTTGCCCATTTTCAGGAGATAGAGGAATAATTTTGGAATTTGGTCAGCACCATTGCCTCCGGCATGCCGAAGACAGTCAAAACGATATATCACATCGATATATTCGGTGAAGGATCGAGGCGGGAAAGGCAAAAACAAAAGAAGAAGATCACCAAACTGCTGCAACGCACAGGGCCTGGCCGCAGAGGCAAAATTCACAGCCCACGCAGGCAAAATTCACAGCCCACGCCTAGCCCCAGCTCTCAGCCCATGCACAAGCCCCAACCAGCTAATTTGTTGCCTTCTTTAGATTGATTTGTGGCCTCCTTTAGATTGATTTGTTGCCTTCTTAGTTTATTTGTTGCTCCCCAAAACCTTCCATTTCTCCCTCATCCAGACCCAAAACCTTCCATATCTCCCTTAACCAATCAGAAGACACCATGAAGCCTATAAATAAGACCCTAAGGCCAAGGGCAAACCATCTCTCCTGCCCCCCCTTTTCTCTCCCCTTTGGGGGCAAGCTCTCTACCATCTCTCTCCACAAACTCTTCCAAGAAACAAACAAGATTCAACCAAGAACCGTGAAATTCAAGACCAACTCTTTGGTAGAGGCGTTCTCGCCCTAGGGTTGTACGTGAAGAAATTGGAGTTAAGGCGTTCTTGCTCCATCTCGACACAAGGAAAGGATCGGTCATTCGTGCGGAAGGCGTTCTTCGACGAATTGAAGAGGATCCGCGTGAAAAGAAACGGAGACTCGAGTTGGCGTTCAACCGGATCGACGGGAAGGCGTTCTAGGGCTTGATTAGGTGGTTTCTTTCTTTTATTTCAGTTTTTGGTTGTGATTCTTTTAATAAATTCTTGTGTTGATTAATAAACTTGAGAATTTTAGTTGTTAATTCGATTTTCTTATTTAAATTACTGCCTTGATTGCCCTTGAATCTTGTTTTTAAAACCTTCTAAACTTGTCAATTTTCACGATCTCCTTCCAAATCTGCTAAAAACCAATTCTTTCATTGCGTAGATCTAGATTTCTAGTTTCGGGAACTTTTTGAATCGTTGAATTTCATGAAATATTTGAATTGATATGAATTTTTGAAAACTCTCACTTAAACTGAAAACCTGCTGTTTCCAGAGATTGTTTTTTTAGAGACCTGATTGTAATTCGTTAATAACTTTTTATTCCGTTGTCCAAATTGTTTGAAATTTTAGGATAAGTTTTATAATATTCATACCTCTCTCTAGACAAATTTTCATTAATTTTGGAAACTTAGAAATAATTATTTTAAAGATCTGAAGTTTAATCATATTTTGACTCAATAGCTCCCTGTGGAACGAATCCTTACATACTTAGTCTATACAATCTTTATTATTAACATGTTTCTTGTTTGATTTACGGTGTTTTTATTCAACGATATAACCTAAGTGTTAGCCAAAAACCCGTTATCAAAATGGTGCCGCTGCCGGGGAGCAATGTTTAAGTCGAAATTATAAATCATACTTGCAATCTTGAGTGTTATTGGAAATCGATTTGATATATTTGAACTTGATATTTCACTCATTGTGAGAATTTTTCTTTTTTTTTTGCAAGGTACAAGATGGACAATCAAGAGAGACCTTTAACGCTTCGGGAAGGGATGCAACTAGCGAAGATCGAAAGGGGATATCCCGAATCCATGTCGGACCAAGATTTCATAGAGAAAGAAATTGCTCGATTGGAGCTAGAAGAGCAAGAATTGAGAGAGGAAGAAGACGAACTCCTCTCAATGATTCCACCAAATTCCACCGACGAAGCTTTTCGATACGAATACGACATAATTTCCATAGACGAATCTCGAGGCGAACTCGAATTCGAATGCCAAGACCCATCCTCTCAATCTCAAGACGAAGTTTCCGACGAAGAATTGATCGAAACGATAGAGAAATTGATGTCAACTTTGACATTCATTTATCAACATGAGGAAACCCCGATAGAAATACGAAATTGGATAGAATCTCTTGGAGACGCTAATTCCGAGTGCTCAAGCGAGGACAACGTAGAAATTGAAGGTGGCGAAAGTTCAAGTGTGGGGGGATTCGAAGAAAGCATCGAGACGGTCTTGGAAGAAGAAGAAGAGGAGTCGGTGGACTCAACTCTCCAAATGGTGGTTCAACTCACTCCAAACGACGAAACCAAGCAAGAAGAAAACTCTCCAACTCTCCAAGGTGAATTCTTTCCATTTAGCATCGATTTAAATTCAAATAAGAACTATGATGCCTCTCATGAAAGAATTTCTCCTTGTGTAGATTTATCAAGAAAAACAAATAACATCGAGACACCGACGCCACTTACCACTCCGCTTCGCCAAAGACCTGTATACAAATTGATTCGAAGCAAGATAAGGATGACCTTGGAGCCAATTTTGACATGCGCAAAACGATTAAACCAAGCATTGAGTGCCATATTCTCCAACGTTTCGAAAGGAGCACTCCGAGGCGGTCGAAAAAGAGCGATCCAAGTGAGCTCCTCGTTCAACTTTCAAGGAGGGTAACACCGACATGGTCGAGCTCGAGACCAATAAACGAGAGCGCTAGCGAGGGAGGCAAGCCCACGCATCAAAGGTTGTATCTTTTCATTACCCTATTTTTATTCTCTATTCCATATACTTGAGGACAAGTAAAACCATAAGTATGGGGGGGTAACACAACCTTTGAACCTGCATGTGCCCAAATTAAAACGAAAAATATTGGGAATTTATTTATTTATTATTTTTCCCTTTTTCTGCGAATAAAATAGAAAATTGATGAAACTTAAATCTCGGAGCACGTCTAGTTTTCAACTAAGGACAAAATTGCACAAAAAGATTTTTCTCCACCTCATTTGAAACAAATCGTTGTTTTTCAAACAAAATTTCATTTTAATAAGATTTTTACTCTCAAAATTGAATGTTGCAAAATGTTTTGGAAATTTTGGTCACGAATTTGAAGAAATCTATTGGGATTCCAACCCATACCAATAACTTCGCAATTATCACGAGTTTTTGACAATTTATGGATTCGTGGTTTACGTGACACACTAGTTTTTGAAAATTGAACCCATCTTCGAATTAGAACCCGATTGAAAAGTTTTTGAATGAGTTTTGCTTACACTTAATGAATCAACCGTTCGTGGGGACCCGTTAGTATGTCGATAGTACCCGCCTTCTTCTTGGATCTTGAAAAAAGGCGGGATGTAATTTCGTTGCACTCCGGTGCCGCGGAACTCCTTCTACAAATGCGATCCGAAAAAAAAAAAAAGAAAAAAAAAAGAAAAAAAAAAGAAAGTAAAATAAGAATAAAATAATAAAATAGAAGGAAGGTCAAAATAGAATACCGGGATGTAACCTCATTGCATTTCGGTGTAGTGGGGCGCTCGGTTAAAGACTTCTATGAAATGAAGGAGTGGGTGGGGAATTCGACTGAAAACGGGTATGAACCTTGTACCAATGTATCGAGCGGGTTGAAAAGGGAATTCTTGCAAAACGAAGACTCAAAAACTTTGGAAATCGGGTTTCTTTTGAATTGTGGCGTGAAAAGATTCGAACGGTAGTGTTTAATCACCTTTTCCGGTAGAAATTAATTGCTCATTCTAAACTCTATTGAAATTGTAATTTTTATTCAATTAAGATTTGATTATTTGACCATTATCTTTCTTAAACATTAGCAACTTGATTTTTTACTTTAATCAATAGGTTCATGAAATGCGTTTGAAAATGACGAATACAAATTTAATAGAATCTAGTGCAATTCGTCCTTAGATTGATTATAACTACAAATCTCCAATTGATCGAGGACGATCAAGGGTTTAAGTGTGGGGGTATTTGATGTGAGGCAAATGGAACACGTTTTACGAATCTTATTTAGGGATTTTAGCCCTTGTGAAGTTATATTCTATGCTTTTATGATACATATTTCAAACATCATGAATATTTCTACACTAATTTGTTGTTTGCCCATTTTCAGGAGATAGAGGAATAATTTTGGAATTTGGTCAGCACCATTGCCTCCGGCATGCCGAAGACAGTCAAAACGATATATCACATCGATATATTCGGTGAAGGATCGAGGCGGGAAAGGCAAAAACAAAAGAAGAAGATCACCAAACTGCTGCAACGCACAGGGCCTGGCCGCAGAGGCAAAATTCACAGCCCACGCAGGCAAAATTCACAGCCCACGCCTAGCCCCAGCTCTCAGCCCATGCACAAGCCCCAACCAGCTAATTTGTTGCCTTCTTTAGATTGATTTGTGGCCTCCTTTAGATTGATTTGTTGCCTTCTTAGTTGATTTGTTGCTCCCCAAAACCTTCCATTTCTCCCTCATCCAGCCCCAAAACCTTCCATATCTCCCTCAACCAATCAGAAGACACCATGAAGCCTATAAATAAGACCCTAAGGCCAAGGGCAAACCATCTCTCCTGCCCCCCCCCCCCCCCTTTTCTCTCCCCTTTGGGGGCAAGCTCTCTACCATCTCTCTCCACAAACTCTTCCAAGAAACAAACAAGATTCAACCAAGAACCGTGAAATTCAAGACCAACTCTTTGGTAGAGGCGTTCTCGCCCTAGGGTTGTACGTGAAGAAATTGGAGTTAAGGCGTTCTTGCTCCATCTCGACACAAGGAAAGGATCGGTCATTCGTGCGGAAGGCGTTCTTCGACGAATTGAAGAGGATCCGCGTGAAAAGAAACGGAGACTCGAGTTGGCGTTCAACCGGATCGACGGGAAGGCGTTCTAGGGCTTGATTAGGTGGTTTCTTTCTTTTATTTCAGTTTTTGGTTGTGATTCTTTTAATAAATTCTTGTGTTGATTAATAAACTTGAGAATTTTAGTTGTTAATTCGATTTTCTTATTTAAATTACTGCCTTGATTGCCCTTGAATCTTGTTTTTAAAACCTTCTAAACTTGTCAATTTTCACGATCTCCTTCCAAATCTGCTAAAAACCAATTCTTTCATTGCGTAGATCTAGATTTCTAGTTTCGGGAACTTTTTGAATCGTTGAATTTCATGAAATATTTGAATTGATATGAATTTTTGAAAACTCTCACTTAAACTGAAAACCTGCTGTTTCCAGAGATTGTTTTTTTAGAGACCTGATTGTAATTCGTTAATAACTTTTTATTCCGTTGTCCAAATTGTTTGAAATTTTAGGATAAGTTTTATAATATTCATACCTCTCTCTAGACAAATTTTCATTAATTTTGGAAACTTAGAAATAATTATTTTAAAGATCTGAAGTTTAATCATATTTTGACTCAATAGCTCCCTGTGGAACGAATCCTTACATACTTAGTCTATACAATCTTTATTATTAACATGTTTCTTGTTTGATTTACGGTGTTTTTATTCAACGATATAACCTAAGTGTTAGCCAAAAACCCGTTATCAAAACTAACTACCTTCCCACATACCCACTAACTAACTAACTAACTACCCTCCCACTAACTAACTAACTAACTATCTAACTCACTAAATAACTAACTAGCTGACTAACTAACTACTAGATAACTAACAAACTAACTAACTAAATAACTAATTAGTTAACTAACTAAATAACTAACTAACTAACTACTAGATAACTAACTAACTAACTAACTACTAGCTAGCTGACAAAATAACTAACTAACTAATTACAAGATAACTAACATAATAACTAACTAATTTACTAACAAACTATCTTTTTAAATACCGATTAACTAACTAACTAACTAACTAACTACCTTCATACATACCCGCCAACTAACAAACTAACTAACTAAATAAATGACTAACCTGCTAACTACTAGCTAACCAACTAACTAACTAACTAACTAACTAAATAACTAATTGATGACCTAACTAACTAACTAACTACTAGATAACTAACTAACTAACTAATTGTCTAACTAACTAACTAATTAACTAACTACTAACTAATTAACTAACTATCTAACTAACTAACGAACTACCTTGATACATATATATTGATTAACTAACTAACCCACTAACTAACTAACTACTAGCTAACTAACTAAGTAACTAACTAACTAACTACTAGCTAACTAACTAAGTAACTAACTAAATAACTAACTGATTAACTAACTAACTAACTAATTAACTAACTATCTAACTCACTAACTAACTAACAACCTTCTTGCATACTAATTAACTAACTAACTAACTAACTAACTACTAGATAGCTAACTAACTAACTAACTGAAAAACTAACTGACTGACTAACTACTAGATAACTAACTAACTAACTAACTAAATAACTAACTGACTGACTAACTACTAGATAACTAACTAAATAACTAACTAATTAACTAAATAACTATCTTCCTTCATACATATTAACTAACTAACTAACTATCTAACTTACTAACTGCCTTCCTACATACCCACTAACTTAGTAACTAACTAAATAACTACTAGCTATTTAACTAACTAACTAACAAAATAAATAACTAACTAATTAACTAACTAACTAACGAACTAATTAACTAACTAACTAACAAATTAACTAACTAACTAACTAACTAACTAACTAACTACTAGCTAGCTGACAAAATGACTAACTAACTAATTACTAGATAACTAAAATAATAACTAACTGATGACCTAACTAACTAACTAACTAACTAACTAACGAACGAACTAATTAACTAACTAGTTAATTAACAAACTATCTAACTAACTAACTAACTACCTTGATACGTACATATTGATTAACTTACTAACTCACTAACTAACTAACTACTAACCAACTAACTAAGTAACTAACTAAATAAATAACTGATTAACTAACTAACTAACTTATCAACTAACTATCTAATTAACTAACTAACTAACATCCTTCTTACATACTAACTAACTAACTAACTAACTACTAGCTAATTAATAACTAACTAACTAACTAACTAAGTAACTAACTAACTACCTTCTTACATAAATATTGACTAACTAACTAACTAATTAACTAATTAACTAACTAACTAACTAACTAACTTACTAACTAACTAACTAACTAACTATTAGCTAACTGAATAAATAAATAACTAACTAACTAACCAACTACTAGATAACTAACTAAATAACCAACTAATAAACAACCTAACTATCTTCCTACATACATATGAACTAACTAACTAACTAACTAACTAAATAACTTACTAACTACCTTCCTACAAACCAACTAACAAAGTAACTAACTAAATAAATAAATAACTCACTAAATAACTACTAGGTATTTAACTAACTAATTAACTAAATAAATAACTAACTAATTAACTGATGACCTAACTGACAAACTAACTACTAGATAACTAACTAACTAACTGACTAACAAACTAATTAACTAATTAACTAACTAACTAATTAACTAACTATCTAACTAACTAACTAACTACCTTGATACATATATATTGATTAACTAACTACCTCACTAACTAACTAACTACTAGATAACTAACTAACTAACAAACTTAATAACTAACTCTTTAACTAACTAACAAACTAATTAACTAACTATCTAACTAACTAACTAACTAACAACCTTCTTATATACTAACTAAGTAACTAAGTAACTACTTGCTAATTAACTAACTAACTAACTAACTGACTACCTTCTTACATAAATATTGACTAACTAACTAACAAACTAACTAATTGAATAACTAACTAACTAACTTACTATCTAACTAACTAACTAACTAACTACTAGCTAACTGAATAAATAACTAACTTACTAACTAACTAACTAGCTAACTACTAGATAACTAACTAAATAACTAACTAATTAACTACTAGATAACTAACTAAAAAACTAACTAATTAACTAACTAACTATCTTCCCACTTACATATTAGCTAATTAACTAACTAACTAACTGACTAACTTACTAACTACCTTCCTACATACCCACTAACTAAGTAACAAACTAAATAACTAACTAAATAACTACTAGCTATTTAACTAACAAACTAACTAAATACATAACTAACTAATTAACTAACTAACTGACTAACTAACTAACTAACTAATTAACTAACAAACTAACTAACTAACAAATTAACTAACTAGCTACCTTCGTACATACGCACTAACTAACTGACTTACTGACTAACTAATTAACTAACTAATTAATTAACTAATTAACTAACTAACTACTAGTTAACTAGCTAACAAACTAACTAAATAACTAACTAACTAATTAACTAACTAACTAACTAACTAACTACTAGCTAACTGACTAACTAGTTAACTATCTAACTTACTAACTAACAACCTTCAGACATACCTATTAACTAACTAACTTACTATCTTTCTAACTAACTAACTAACAAACTATCTAACTAAATAACTAAATAACTAAATAACTAACTAACTAACTAATTAACTAAATAACAAACTAACTTAACTAACTAAATAACTATCTTCAAACATAACTATTAACTAACTAATTAACTAACTAACAAACTAACTAACTAACTACCTTCCTACATACCCACTAACTAACTAACTAACTGAATAACTAACTAGAACTACCTTCTTACATACATATTGACTAACTAACTAACTAACTAACTAACTAACTAACTTTCTAACTAACTAACTAACAAACTAACTGACTACTAGCGAACTGAATAAATAACTTACTAACTAACTAACTAACTACTAGATAACTAACAAAATAACTAACTATTTAACTAACTAACTATCTTCCTACATACATATTAACTAACTAACTAACTGACTTACTAACTACCATCCAACATACCCACTAACTAAGTAACTAACTAAATAAATAAATAACTAACTAAATAACTACTAGCTATTGAAAAGTAGCTAGTTAGTTAGTTAGTTAATTAGTTAATTACCTAGTAGTTTGTTAGTTATTTAGTTAGTTAGTTAGTTAGTCAGTTAATCAGTTTGTTAGTTAGTTAGTTAGTTAAAATGTTTGTAAGAAGGTAGTTAGTTAGTTAATTAATTAGATAGTTAATTATTTAGTTAGTTCGTTTGTTAGTTAGTTAGTTAGTCAGTTATTTAGTTAGTTAGTTAGTTACTTAGTTAGCTAATAGTTAGTTAGTTCGATAGTTAGTTAATTAGTTATTTAATACGTATGTAGGAAGATAGTTAGTTAATTAGTTAGCTATTTAGTTAGTTATCTAGTAGTTAGTTAGTTAGTTAGTTAGTTATCTAGTAGTTGTTTAGTTATATAGTTAGTTATATAGTTAGTTATATAGTTAGTTATCTAGTAGTAAGTTAGTTAGTTAGTTGGTTAGTTAGTTAGTTAGTTCGTTAGTTAGTTAGTTAGTAAATATGTATGTAAGAAGGTAGTTAGTTAGTTAGTTAGTTAGTTAGATAGTTAGTAAATTAGTTAGTTAGCTAGTAGTTAGTTAGTTAGTTTAGTTAGTTATTTAGTTATTAGTCAGTTAGATAGTTAGTTAGTTAACTAACTAACTAAATAACTAACGAACTAAATAAATAAATAACTAGTTGACTAACTAACTAACTACTGGCTAACTAACTAACTAACTAACTAAATAACTAACTGGTTAACTAACTAACTAAATACTGGCTAACGAACTAACTAACTAACCAAATAACTAACTCAAGTAACAAATTGATTAACTTATTAACCAACCTAACTAGCCGCCTTCCTACATACCCACTAACTAACGAACATACTAACTGACTAACGGACTATATTACTAACTAAGTAACTAACTATCTTCCTACATACCTATTAAATAACTCACTAACTAACTAACTAACTTCCTTCCTACAAACCTATTAACTAACGAACTAACTAACTAACTACTAGCTAACACACTCAGTAGCTAACTAATTAACTAACTAATTAACTAACTAACTACTTTCCTATTAAATAACTAACTAATTAAGTAACCACCTAACTAATTAAGTAACTAACTAATTATGTAACTAACTAACTTCTAGCTAACTAACTAATTACATCATTAACTACCGAACTAACTTACTAACTACCTTTATACATGCGTATTAAATAACTGACTAACTAACTTCCTAACCAATTAACTAACTCATTAAATAACTAACTAACTAACTTCCTATATACCTATTAACTAACTAACTGAGTAAGTAACTACTAGCTAACAAACTGACTAGCTAACTAACTAACTAACGTATTAACTAACTAACTACCTTCCTACATACCCACTAATTAATTAGGTAACCAACTAACTAATTAATTAACTAACTAACTTACTAACTACTAGCTAACAAGCTAATTAAAAAATTAACTAACTTACTAACTACCTACCTTCATACATACCTATTAAGAAGGTAGTTATCTAGCAGTTAGTTAGTTTGTTTGTTAGTTATTTATTCAGTTATCTAATAGTTAGTTAGTTAGTTAGTTAGTTTGTCAGTAAGTTAGTTAGTTAGTTAGTTAGTTAGTTAATTAGTTAGTTAGTTAGTTAGTCAATATGTATGTAAGAAGGTAGTTACTTAGTTAATTAGTTAATTATCTAGTAGTTAGTTAGTTAGTTAGTTAGTTAGTTAGTATGCAAGAAGGTTGTTAGTTAGTTAGTTAGTTAGTTAGATAGTTAGTTAATTAATTAGTTAGTTAGTTAATCAGGTAGTTATTAAGTTAGTTACTTAGTTAGTTAGCTAGTAGTTAGTTAGTTAGTGGGTTAGTTAGTTAATCAATATATATGTATCAAGGTAGTTAGTTAGTTAGTTAGCTAATTAGTTAATTAGTTAGTAGTTAATTAGTTAATTAGTTAGTTAGTTAGTTAGTCAGTTAGTTAGTTAGTTAGTTATCTAGTAGGTAGTTAGTTAGTTAGGTCATCAGTTAGTTATTTATATAGTTAGTTAGTTAGTTGGTTAGTTAGTAGTTAGCAGGTTAGTTATTTATTTATTTAGTTAGTTTGTTAGTTGGCGGGTATGTATGAAGGTATTTAGT
Source organism: Luzula sylvatica (assembly GCA_946800325.1). Lineage (NCBI taxonomy): Eukaryota > Viridiplantae > Streptophyta > Magnoliopsida > Poales > Juncaceae > Luzula > Luzula sylvatica. Next base: position 12,739,953 of record OX326960.1, on the reverse strand, counting down.
TAGTTAGTTAGTTAGTTATTTAATAGGTATTTAAAAAGATAGTTTGTTAGTAAATTAGTTAGTTAATAGGCATGTAGCAAGATAGTTATTTATCTAGTTAGTTTGTTAATTAGTTAATTAGTTAGTTAGTTATCTAGTAGTTAGTTAGTTAGTCATTTAGTTAGTTAACTAATTAGTTATTTAGTTAGTTAGTTTGTTAGTTATCTAATAGTTAGTTAGTTAGCTAGTTAGTTATTTAGTGAGTTAGATAGTTAGTTAGTTAGTTAGTGGGAAGGTAGTTAGTTAGTTAGTTAGTGGGTATGTAGGAAGGTAGTTATTTTATTAGTTACTTAGTTTGTTAGTTAATTAGATAGTTAATAGGCATGTAGCAAGATAGTTATTTAGGTAGTTAGTTTGTTAATTAGTTAACTTGTTAGTTAGTTATCTAGTAATTAGTTAGTTAGTTATTTAGTTAGTTAACTAATTAGTTATTTAGTTAGTTAGTTAGTTAGTTATCTAGTAGTTAGTTATTTAGTTAGTTAGATAGTTAGTTAGTTAGTTAGTGGGAAGGTAGTTAGGTAGTTAGTTAGTGGGTATGTGGGAAGGTAGTTAGTTTGTTAGTTTGATAGTTAATTAGATAATTAATTGGCATGTAGGAAGATAGTTATTTAGTTAGTTAGTTAGTTTGTTAATTAGTTAATTAGTTAGTTAGTTATTTAGTTATTTAGTTAGTTAGTTAGTTAGAAATGTAGTTAGTTAGTTAGTTAATATGTATGTATGACGGTAGTTAGTTAGTAAGTTAGATAGTTAACTAGTTAGTTAGTTAGCTAGTAGTTTGATAGTTAGTTAATTAGTTAATTAGTTAGTCATTTAGTTAGTTAGTTAACTAATAGATAGTTAGTTAATTAGTTAATTAATTAGTTAGTTAATTAGTTATTTAGTAAGTTAGTTAGTTAGTGGGTATGTACGAAGGTAGCTAGTTAGTTCGTTAATTAGTTAGTTAGTTAGTTAATTGGTTAGTTATTTAGTTAGTTCGTTCGTTAGTTAAATAGCTAGTAGTTATTTAGTTAGTTATTAATTTAATTATTAAGTGACTTTGTTAGTGGGTATGTAGGAGGGTAGTTGGTAAGTTAGTTAGTATGTTAGGTAATTAGTAAGTTACTTAGTTAGTTAGTAAGTTAGCTAGTTAGTTAGTTAGTTAGTTAGTTAGTTAGTTAGTTAGTTAGTTAGTTAGTCAATATGTATGTAAGAAGGTAGTTAGTTAGTTAGTTAGTTAGTCAATATGTATGTAAGAAGGTAGTTAGTTAGTTAGTTAGTTAATTAGCTAGTAGTTAGTTAGTTAGTTAGTTAGTTAGTTAGTTAGTTAGTTAGTATGTAAGAAGGTTGTTAGTTAGTTAGTTAGTTAGAAAGGTAGTTAATTATTTAGTTAGTTAGTTAATCAGTTAGTTATTTAGTTAGTCACTTAGTCAGTTAGCTAGCAGTTAGTTAGTTAATCAATATATATGTATCAAGGTAGTTAGTTAGATTGATAGTTAGTTAATTAGTTAGTTTGTTAGTTAATTAGTTAGTTTGTTAGTTAGTCAGTTAGTTAGTTATCTAGTAGTTAGTTAGTTAGTTAGGTCATCAGTTAGTTATTTAGTTAGTTAGTTAGTTAGTTAGCTAGCTAGTAGTTAGCAGGATAGTTATTTATTAAGTTAGTTAGTTAGTTAGTTTGAGGGTATGTATGAAGGTAGTTAGTTAGTAAGTTAGTTAGTAAATAGGTATTTAAGAAGATAGTTAGTTACTAAATTAGTTAGTTATTATGTTAGTTATCTAGTAATTAGTTAGTTAGTTATTTTATCAGCTAGCTAGTAGTTAGTTTGTCAGTTAGTTATTTAGTTAGTTAGTTAGTTAGTTATCTAGTAGTTAATTAGTTAGTTATTTAGTTAGTTAACTAGTTAGTTATTTAGTTACTAGTAGTTAGTTAGTAAGCTAGTTAGTTATTTAGTTAGTTAGATAGTTAGTTAGTTAGTTAGTGGGAAGGTAGTTAATTAGTAAGTTAGTGGCTATGTAGGAGAGTAGTTAGTTAGTTAGTTAGTTAGTTAATTGGTATCTCGGAAGATAGTAATTCGGTTATTTAGTTAGTTTGTTAATTAGTTAATTCGTCAGTTAGTTAGTTATTTAGTTAGTTGGATAGTTAGTTAGTGAGTTAGTTAGAAAGGTAGTTATTTAGTTAGTTAATAGGTATGTATGAAGGTAGTTAGTTAGAAAGTTAGTTAGTTAGTTAGCAAGTAGTTTATTAGTTAGTTAGTTAGTTAATTAGTTAGTTATTTAGTTAGTTCGTTAGTTAGTTAACTAGTAGTTAGTTTGTTAATTAGATAATTAATTAGTTAGTTAGTAAGTTAGTTAGTTAGTGGGTATGTACGAAGGTAGCTAGTTAGTTAGTTAATTTGTTAGTTAGTTAGTTAATTAGTTAGTTAGTTAATTAGTTAGTTATTTAGTTAGTTAGTTGGTTAGTTAAATAGCTAGTAGTTATTTAGTTAGTTACTGAGTTAGTGGGTATGTAGGAAGGCAGTTAGTAAGTTAGTTAGTAAGTTAGTTAGTTAATATGTATGTAGGAAGATATTTATTTAGTTAATTAGTTAGTTATTTAGTTAGTTATCTAGTAGTTAGTTAGTTAGTTATTTAGTTAGTTAACTAGTTAGTTATTTAGTTATCTAGTAGTTAGTTAGTTAGATAGTTAGTTATTTAGTTAGTTAGTTATTTATTCAGTTAGCTAGTAGTTAGTCAATTAGTAAGTTAGTTAGTTAATTAGTTAGTTAATTAGTTACTTAGTTAGTTTGTTAGTCAATATGTATGTAAGAAGGTAGTTAGTTAGTTAGTTAATTAGCAAGTAGTTAGTTAGTTAGTTAGTATGTAAGAAGGTTGTTAGTTAGTTAGTTAGTTAGATAGTTAATTAGTTAGTTAGTCAGTTAGTTAGTTTGTTAGTTAATCAGTTAGTTATTTAGTTAGTTACTTAGTTAGTTAGCTAGCTAGTAGTTAGTTAGTTAGTTAGTTAGTTAGTTAATCAATATGTATGTATCAAGGTAGTTAGTTAGTTAGTTAGATAGTTAGATAATTAGTTAGTTAGTTAATTAGTTGGTTAGTTAGTTAGTTATCTAGAAGTTAGTTAGTTAGCTAGTTAGTTATTTAGTTAGTTAGATAGTTAGTTAGTTAGTGGGAAGGTAGTTAGTTAGTTAGTTAGTGGGTATGTAGGAAGGTAGTTAGTTAGTCAGTTAGTTAGTTAATAGGTATGTAGGAAGATAGTTATTTAGTTAGTTAGTTAGTTGATTTGTTAGTTTGTTAGTTATAGTTAGTAAGTTAGTTAGTTAGCTAGTAGTTTGGTAGTTAGTTTGTTAATTAGTTTGTTAGTTCCTTAGTCAACTAGTAGTTAGTTAGATAATTAGTTAATAAATTATTTAGTTAATTAGTTAGTTAGTAAGTTAGTTAGTAAGTGGGTACGTACGAATGTAACTAGTTAGTTAGTTAATTTTTTAATTAGTTAGTTAATTAGTTAGTAAGTTAGTTAAGTAGTTAGTTATTTATTTAGTTAGTTAGTTAAATAGGTAGTAGTTATTTAGTTAGTTATTTATTTATTTATTAGGTCACTTAGTTAGTGGGTATGTAGGAAGGTAGTTAGTAAGTAAGTTAATTAGTTAGTTAGTTAGTTAATATGTATGTAGGAAGATATTTAGTTAGTTAATTAGTTAGTTATTTAGTTAGTTATCTAGATATTTAGTTAGTTATCTAGTAGTAAGTTAGATAGTTAGTTAATTTGTAAGTTAGTTAGTTAATTAGTTAGTTAATTGGTTACTTAGTCAGTTAGTTAGTCAATATGTATGTAAGAAGGTAGTTAGTTAGTTAGTTAATTAGCTAGTAGTTAGTTAGTTAGTTTGTTAGTTAGTTAGATAATTAGGTAATTAGTTAGTTAGTCAGTTAGTTAGTTAGTTAGTTAATCAGTTAGTTATTTAGTTAGTTACTTAGTTAGTTAGCTAGTAGTTAGTTAGTTAGTTAATCAATATGTATGTATCAAGGAAGTTAGTTTGTTAGTTAGATAGTTAGTTAATTAGTTAGTTAGTGAATTAGTTAGGTAGTTAGTCAGTTAGTCAGTTAGTCAGTTAGTTAGTCAGTTATCTAGTAGTTAGTTAGTTAGTTATGTCATCAGTTAGTTATTTAGTTAGTTAGTTAGTTAGTTAGTTAGTTAGCTAGTAGTTGGCTGGTTAGTTATTTATTTAGTTAGTTAGTTAGTTAGTTGGTGGGTATGTGGGAATGTAGTTAGTTAGTTAGTTATTCAGTTAATTGGTATTTAAGAAGATAGTTAGTTAGTAAATTAGTTAGTTACTATGTTTGTTATCTATTAATTAGTTAGTCAGTTATTTTGTCTGCTAGCTAGTCGTTAGTTAGTTAGTTATCTAGTAGTTGGTTAGTTAGTTATTTAGTTAGATAACTAGTTAGTTATTTAGTTATCTAGTAGTTAGTTATTTAGATTGTTTGTCATTTAGTTAGATAGATAATTAGTTAGTTAGCGGTAAGGCAGTTAGTTAATTAGTAAGTGGGTATGTAGGAAGGTAGTTAGTTAGTTAGGTAGTTAATAGGTATGTAGGAAGATAGTTATTTAGTTATTTAGTTAGTTTGTTAATTAGTTAATTTGTTAGTTAGTTAGTTAGGTAGTTAGTTAATAGGTATGTATGAAGGTAGTTAATTAGTAAGTTAGTTAGTTAGCTAGTAGTTAGTTAGTTAGTTAGTTAATTAGTTAGTAAGTTAGTTAGTTAGTTAGTCATTTAACTAGTAGTTAGTTAGATAATTAGTTAATTAATTTGTTAGTTAATTAGTTAGTTAGTAAGTTAGTTAGTTAGTGGGTATGTACGAAGGTGGCTAGTTAGTTAGTTAGTTAAATAGCTAGCAGTTATGTAGTTTGTTATTTATTTATTTATTTAGTTAGTTAGTTAGTTAGTTAGTGGGTATGTAGGAAGGTAGTTCGTAAGTTAGTTAGTTAGTTGGTTAGTTAGTTAGTCGGTTGTTAGGTATGTAGGAAGATACTTAGTTAGTTAATTAGTTAGTTATTTAGTTAGTTATCTAGTAGTTAGTTAGTTAGTTAGTTAGTTAGTTAGTTAGTCGGTTGTTAGGTATGTAGGAAGATACTTAGTTAGTTAATTAGTTAGTTATTTAGTTAGTTATCTAGTAGTTAGTTAGTTAGTTAGTTAGTTAGTTAGTTAGTTATTTATTAAGTTAGATAGTAGTTAGTTAGTTAGTTAGTAAGTTAGTTAGTTCGTTAATTAGTTAGTTAGTTGGTTGGTTAGTCATTATGTATGTAAGAAGGTAGTTAGTTAGTTAGTTAGTTAGTTAGTTAGTTAGTTAATTAGCTAGTAGTTAGTATGTAAGAGGGTTGTTAGTTTGTTATCTAGTCAGATAGTTAGTTAATTTGTAAGTTAGTTAGTTAGTTAATCAGTTAGTTATTTAGTTAGTTACTTAGTTAGCTAGCTAGTACTTAGTTAGTTAGTGAGTTAGTTAGTTAATAAATATGTATGTATCAAGGTAGTTAGTTAGTTAGTTAGATAGTTAGTTAATTAGTTAGTTATTTAATTAGTTAGTTAGTTAGTTAGTCAGTCAGTTAGTTAGTTATCTAGTAGTTAGTTAGTTAGTTAGGTCATCAATTAGCTATGTAGTTTGTTAGTTAGATAGTTAGTTAGCTAGTAGTTAGCCGGTTGGTCATTTATTTATTTAGTTAGTTAGTTCGTTGGTGGGTATGTCGGAAGGTAGTAAGTTAGTTAGTTAGTTCATAGGTATTTAAGAAGATAGTTAGTTAGTAAATTAGTTAGTTATTATGTTAGTTATCTAGTAGTTAGTTAGTTAGTTATTTTGTCAGCTAGCTAGTAGTTAGCTAGTTAGTAGTTCGTTAGTTAGTTATTTAGGTAACTATTTAGTTATTTGGTCAGTTAGTTTGTTAGTTATCCAGTAGTTAGTTAGTTAGCTAGTTAGTTATTTATTTAGTTAGATAAATAGTTAGTCAGTTAGTGGGATGGTAGTTTGTTAGTTAGTTAGTGGGTATGTAGGAAGGTAGTTAGTTAGTTAGTTAGTTTATAGGTGTACGTACGAAGATAGTTATTTAGTATGTTTGTAAATTAGGTAATTAGTTAGTTAGTTAGTTATTTAGTTATTTAGTTAGTTAGTTAGTTAGTTAGTTAGTTAGTTAGAAGGGTAGTTAGTTTGTTAGTTAATAGGTATGTATGAAGGTAGTTCGTTAGAAAGTTAGTTAGTTAGTTAGTTAGTTAGTTAGTTAGTTAACTAGTAGTTAGTTTGTTAATTAGATAATTAATTAGTTAGTTAGTAAGTTAGTTAGTTAGTGGGTATGTACGAAGGTAGTTAGTTAGTTAATTTGTTAGTTAGTTAGTTAATTAGTTAGTTAGTTAATTAGTTAGTTATTTAGTTAGTTAGTTGGTTAGTTAAATAGCTAGTAGTTATTTAGTTAGTCACTGAGTTAGTGGGTATGTAGGAAGGCAGTTAGTAAGTTAGTTAGTAAGTTAGTTAGTTAATATGTATGTAGGAAGATATTTATTTAGTTAATTAGTTAGTTATTTAGTTAGTTATCTAGTAGTTAGTTAGTTAGTTATTTAGTTAGTTAACTAGTTAGTTATTTAGTTATCTAGTAGTTAGTTAGTTAGTTAGATAGTTAGTTATTTAGTTAGTTAGTTATTTATTTAGTTAGCTAGTAGTTAGTAAATTAGTAAGTTAGTTAGTTAATTAGTTAGTTAATTAGTTACTTAGTTAGTTAGTTAGTCAATATGTATGTAAGAAGGTAGTTAGTTAGTTAGTTAATTAGCTAGTAGTTAGTTAGTCAGTTAGTATGTAAGAAAATTGTTAGTTAGTTAGTTAGTTAGATAGTTAATTAGTTAGTTGGTCAGTTAGTTAGTTTGTTAGTTAATCAGTTAGTTATTTAGTTAGTTACTTAGTAAGTTAGCTAGTAGTTAGTTAGTTAATCAATATGTATGTATCAAGGTAGTTAGTTAGTTAGTTAGATAGTTAGATAATTAGTTAGTTAGTTAATTAGTTGGTTAGTTAGTTAGTTTGGAAGTTAGTTAGTTATCTAGAAGTTAGTTAGTTAGCTAGTTAGTTAGATAGTTAGTTAGTTAGTGGGAAGGTAGTTAGTTAGTTAGTTAGTGGGTATGTAGGAAGGTAGTTAGTTAGTCAGTTAGTTAGTTAATAGGTATGTAGGAAGATAGTTATTTAGTTAGTTAGTTAGTTAATTAGTTAATTTGTTAGTTTGTTAGTTATAGTTAGTAAGTTAGTTAGTTAACTAGTTAGTTAGTTAGCTAGTAGTTTGTTAGTTAGTTTCTTAATTAGTTAGTTAGTTCATTAGTCAACTAGTAGTTAGTTAGATAATTAGTTAATAAATTATTTAGTTAATTAGTTAGTTAGTAAGTTAGTTAGTAAGTGGGTACGTACGAAGGTAACTAGTTAGTTAGTTAATTTTTTAATTATTTAGTTAATTAGTTAGTAAGTTAGTTAAGTAGTTAGTTACTTATTTAGTTAGTTAGTTAAATAGTTAGTAGTTATTTAGTTAGTTATTTATTTATTTAGTAGGTTACTTAGTTAGGAAGTAGTTAGTTATTTATTTAGTTAGTTAAGTGGGTATGTAGGAAGGTAGTTAGTAAGTAAGTTAGTTAGTTAGTTAGTTAGTTAGTTAATATGTATGTAGGAAGATATTTAGTTAGTTAATTAGTTAGTTATTTAGTTAGTTATCTAGATATTTAGTTAGTTATCTAGTAGTTAGTTAGATAGTTAGTTAATTTGTAAGTTAGTTTGTTAATTAGTTAGTTAATTGGTTACTTAGTCAGTTAGTTAGTCAATATGTATGTAAGAAGGTAGTTAGTTAGTTAGTTAATTAGCTAGTAGTTAGTTAGTTAGTTTGTTAGTTAGTTAGATAATTAGTTAATTAGTTAGTTAGTCAGTTAGTTAGTTAGTTAGTTAATCAGTTAGTTATTTAGTTAGTTACTTAGTTAGTTAGCTAGTAGTTAGTTAGTTAGTTAGTTAATCAATATGTATGTATCAAGGAAGTTAGTTTGTTAGTTAGATAGTTAGTTAATTAGTTAGTTAGTGAATTAGTTAGTTAGTTAGTCAGTTAGTCAGTTAGTTAGTCAGTTATCTAGTAGTTAGTTAGTTAGTTAGGTCATCAGTTAGTTATTTAGTTAGTTAGTTAGTTAGTTAGTTAGCTAGTAGTTGGCTGGTTAGTTATTTATTTAGTTAGTTAGTAAGTTAGTTGGTGGGTATGTGGGAATGTAGTTAGTTAGTTAGTTATTCAGTTAATTGGTATTTAAGAAGATAGTTAGTTAGTAAATTAGTTAGTTACTATGTTTGTTATCTATTAATTAGTTAGTCAGTTATTTTGTCTGCTAGCTAGTCGTTAGTTAGTTAGTTATCTAGTAGTTAGTTAGTTAGTTATTTAGTTAGTTAACTAGTTAGTTATTTAATTATCTAGTAGTTAGTTATTTAGATTGTTTGTCATTTAGTTAGATAGATAATTAGTTAGTTAGCGGTAAGGCAGTTAGTTAATTAGTTAATGGGTATGTAGGAAGGTAGTTAGTTAGTTATGTAGTTAATAGGTATGTAGGAAGATAGTTATTTAGTTTGTTTGTTAATTAGTTAATTTGTTAGTTAGTTAGTTAGTTAATAGGTATGTATGAAGGTAGTTAGTTAGTAAGTTAGTTAGTTAGCTAGTAGTTTGTTAGTTAGTTAGTTAATTAGTTGGTAAGTTAGTTAGTTAGTTAGTTATTTAACTAGTAGTTAGTTAGATAATTAGTTAATTAATTAGTTATTTAATTAGTTAGTTAGTAAGTTAGTTAGTTAGTTAGTGGGTTTGTACGAAGGTAGCTAGTTAGTTAGATAGTTAAATAGCTAGCAGTTATGTAGTTAGTTATTTATTTATTTATTTAGTTAGTTAGTTAGTTAGTGGGTATGCAGGAAGGTAGTTCGTAAGTTAGTTAGTTAGTTGGTTAGTTAGTTAGTTAGTTGTTAGGTATGTAGGAAGACACTTAATTAGTTAATTAGTTAGTTATTTAGTTAGTTATCTAGTACTTAGTTAGTTAGTTAGTTAGTTAGTTAGTTATTTATTTATTCAGTTAGATAGTAGTTAGTTAGTTAGTTAGTTAGTAAGTTAGTTAGTTCGTCAATTAGTTAGTTAGTTGGTTGGTTAGTCATTATGTATGTAAGAAGGTAGTTAGTTAGTTAGTTAGTTAGTTAGTTAGTTAGTTAGTTAATTAATTAGCTAGTAGTTAGTATGTAAGAGGGTTGTTAGTTTGTTATCTAGTCAGATAGTTAGTTAATTTGTAAGTTAGTTAGTTAGTTAATCAGTTAGTTATTTAGTTAGTTACTTAGTTAGCTTGCTAGTAGTTAGTTAGTTAGTGAGTTAGTTAGTTAATAAATATGTATATATCAAGGTAGTTAGTTAGTTAGTTAGATAGTTAGTTAATTAGTTAGTTATTTAATTAGTTAGTTAGTTAGTTAGTCAATCAGTTAGTTAGTTATCTAGTAGTTAGTTAGTTAGTTAGGTCATCAATTAGCTATTTAGTTTGTTAGTTAGATAGTTAGTTAGCTAGTAGTTAGCTGGTTGGTCATTTATTTATTTAGTTAGTTAGTTCGTTGGTGGGTATGTAGGAAGGTAGTAAGTTAGTTAGTTAGTTCATAGGTATTTAAGAAGATAGTTAGTTAGTAAATTAGTTAGTTATTATGTTAGTTATCTAGTAGTTAGTTAGTTAGTTATTTTGTCAGCTAGCTAGTAGTTAGTTAGTTAGTAGTTCGTTAGTTAGTTATTTAGTTAACTATTTAGTTATTTAGTTAGTTAGTTTGTTAGTTATCAAGTAGTTGGTTAGTTGGCTAGTTAGTTATTTATTTAGTTAGATAAATAGTTAGTCAGTTAGTGGGAAGGTAGTTTGTTAGTTAGTTAGTGGGTATGTAGGAAGGTAGTTAGTTAGTTAGTTAATAGGTGTATGTACGAAGATAGTTATTTTGTTTGTTTGTAAATTAGGTAATTTGTTAGTTAGTTAGTTATTTAGTTATTTAGTAAGTTAGCTAGTTTGTTAGTTAGTTAGTTAGTTAGAAAGGTAGTTAGTTTGTTAATTAATAGGTATGTATGAAGGTAGTTCATTAGAAAGTTAGTTAGTTAACTAGTTAGTTAGTTAGTTAGCTAGTAGTTCGTTAGTTAGTTAGTTAGTTAATTAGTTACTTATTTAGTTAGTTAGTTAGTTAGTTAATTGGTTCATTAATTAGTTAATTAATTAGTTAGTTAGTAAGTTAGTTAGTTGGTGGGTATGTCCGAAGGTAGCTAGTTAGTTAGTTAATTTGTTAGTTAATTAGTTAATTTGTTTGTTAGTTAGTTAGTTAATTACTTAGTTAGTTAATTTGTTAGTTAATTAGTTAATTTGTTTGTTAGTTTGTTAGTTATTCAGTTAGCTAGTAGGTAGTTAGTTAGTTAGTTAGTTAGTAAGTTAGTTAGTTAGTTAGTTAGTTTGTTAGTTAATTAGTTAGTTAGTTGGTTAGTAAACTAACTAACTAACTACTAGCTAACTAACTAATTGACTAACTAATTTACTAACTATCTAACTAACTAACTAACTAACTACATTCTTACATACATATTTACTAACTAACTAACTAACGAACTAACTAACTAACCAACCAACCAACTAACTAACTAACTAACTACTTGATAACTAACTAAATAACTAACTAATTAATTAACTAATTAACTAACGAACTATCTTTCTACATACTTATTAACTTACTAACTAACTAACTAATTAACTAACTAACTGACTAACTAACTACATAACTTCTTACATAACCGCTAACTAACTAAATAACTAACTAACTAACTAACTAACTAACTAACTACTAGCTAACTAACTAACTAAATAAATAACTAACTGATTAACTAACTATCTAACTAACTAACTACTAGATAACTAACTCACTTATTAACTATCTAATTAATTAACTAACTATCTAACTAACTAACTATGTTCTTACATACATATTAGCTACTAACTAACTCACTAACTCACTAACTAACTAATTAACTAGTTAGGTAGTTAGTTAGTGTGAGAGTTAGTTAATTAGTTAGTTAGTTATTAGTTAGTTAGTCGGTATGTAGGATGGTAGTTAGTAAGTCGGTTAGTTAGTCAATTAGTTAGTTAGTTAGTTAATAGGTATATAGGAAGACAGTAAGTTAGTTAGTTAGTTAGATAGATACTAGTTAATAGGTATATAGGAAGACAATTAGTTAGCTAGTTAGTTAGTTAATTAGTTAGTTAGTTAGATACTAGTTAAACAGTTAGTTTGTAAGTTAGTTAGTCAGTTAGTGAGTTTGTAGGAAGGTAGTTAGTTAATTAGTTAGTTAGGTCCTTAGCTATTTAGTTAGTTTATAGGTATGTATGAAGATAGTTAGTTAGTTAGTTAATTAGTTTGTTATTTAGTCAGTTGGTTAGTTAGTTAGCTAGTAGTTAGTTAGTTAGTTAGTTAGTTGACTAGTTAGTTAGTTAGTTAGCTAGCTAATAGTTAGTTTGTAAGTTAGTTAGTTAGTTAGTTAGTTAGTTAGTTAATATGTATGTAGGAAGGTAGTTAGTTAGCTAGTTAGTTAGTCAGTTATCTAGTAGTTAGTTAGTTAGTTAGTAAGTAAGTAAGTTAGCTAGTTAGTTATCTAGTAGTTAGTTAGTTAGTTAGTTGGTTAGTTTGTTAACTAGTTAGTTATTTAATTAGTAAGGTTTTTAGTTCTCTAGTAGTTAGTTAGTTAGATAGTTAGTTAGTTATTCGGTTAGTTAGTAAGTTAGTTAGTTAGTTAGTGGGAAGGTAGTTAGTTAGTTAATTATATAGTTAATATGTATGTAGGAAGATGGTTATTTAGTTAGTTAGTTGGGTTGTTAATTAGTTAGTTAGTTGGTTAGTTAGTTATTTAGTTATTTAGTTTGTTAGTTAGTTAGTTAGAAAGGTAGTTAGTTAGTTAGTTAGTTAATAGGTATGTATGAAGGTAGTGATGAGCGGGTTTTTGGCGTGTTTAATATGTCGTTGTGGTAAAACCCCGAACAATCAACAAAATTTGTAATCTAAATTTGTACAGTGGCAAATGTATAGATTCGTTCCACGGAGAGCAATTGCGTCAAAATTTGGATCAAAATGGATGAGAAATAACGAAGAAAATTCACAGAAGATAGTCCGTTACAACGGAATCAAGTTCCGTTACAACGGACATTAGGGTTATGTCTAACGTAGAGATTGATACGAACGTCCGTTACAACGGAGAAAGGTTCATTATAACGGAAAGAGATAGTCCGTTACATCTGACAGAGGTAGCGTTATAACGGATTGGTTGATCTGTTACAACGAACTAGTATGTCCGTTACAACGCACTAGTATGAGTGCTAATGAATGTTCTTCCTCACTAGTCCGTTACAACGGAAGTTAAGTGCGTTATAACGGAGTACCAACAGACTGAAAGTCAGGTACAAACCGAAATTTCCGTTACAACGCAAGTTGGGTTCCGTTATAACGGAACTTGTTCTGGATTTCGAAATTGTAATTTGAATTGAGGATTGAATTTGAGGGTCGATTGAGATTGAATTAAGGGAGATTTAAACTAAGTTCAAGGCAGTAATTAAAAGCAAAAGATCAAGTAAAAACACCAACAAGGATTCAATTCAAGTAAACAAGAAACTAAAGATTCTTTAAACCGAGAATTCTTTACACAATTCCAAGTCAATTAAAGCTACAAGAAATGCAAGAAAGGAAGGAAAACACCTAGAGAGATGAAGAGAGCTCCGAGTCTCGTCTTGAGTGCCTTCCTTGTTGTTCGAGATGCTAGAGAGCTAGTCAACGCGCCCAACAATTTCCTTCCGTACCGATCCACCCGCCAATAGAAGTGAGCTTCGTACCGGTTGGGTGGGCTCGAGATGTGCAAAGGTCGATCGAAAAGAAGCTTCCAACCAATCACGCCGAGAAAGCTCGACTCCTTGCTTGTGAAAGTTCGAATGAAATAAGTTTCACCCTAATTCCACAACTTTTCCTTAGCCGAAGTGTAAACCGATTCGCCGAATGAAGTGAGCTTCTATTCGGTGATCGATCTTAGAAAATTATCGTTCGTAGTTGCAATTCTTGCGTGTTCTTCAAAGTTCTTGGACTTGCTTAAGAGGGAGAGAGAGAGAGAGAGAGAGAGAGAGAGAGAGAGAGAGAGAAAATGGGCGTAAAAGAGCGTAACCAACTCGTGGTCCTTGTTGTCTTATTTATAGCACTCACGGAGTCTTCTTATTGGCCACGAGTTGGTGAAGAGGATTGAGGGTAATGAGGTAATTTTCACCAAAGGTAGGTGGGCTGGATAAGGGCTAAGGGTTGAGTGGTTTTCGTGTAAACTTTTGTGTAAGTTTTCATTATGATAATTGTTTTCCTCCCGTCTCATTAATGTACCGAATATTTCGGTGTAATATATCGTTTTCACTCCTCTTGACGTGTTGGAGACAACTACACTCTCCAAATTCCCAGAAATTGCTTCTAATTCCTGTGATTAAGAAATAAAACACACTTAGTGAAGAAATATTCATGTTATCTCAAATATGATTAATAAAGTATATAGAATTGTTCTTCACAAGGGCTAAAATCCCCTAATTAAGCATTAAATTTGTGTCTTATTTGCCTCACATCAAATACCCCCACACTTAAATACTTGATCGTCCTCGATCAATTAGAGTATAAAAGTCAAACATAAGAGAGAATTGCATAAGATTTTGTTGAAGTTATATTGTTGGTTTGAAAACTAATTTCACAAGGCAAATTGGTTTACTCTCATTTCATAATGATTACTAATATTTAGAGAGATATAGGTCGATCAAATATAGAATCTATTTCAATAAATTGCACAAATTCGAAGAGTTTACTAGAGCAAATGATCTCAACCGAAAAAGATGATTAAACACCATTATTCAATTCTTTTCACTCCACAATTCACAAGGATCTTCATGAAAAAGTATTAATGAAAACCAATTTTTCCGTTTTGCAAAAAAAAATCGTTTCTTAAATGTAAATTGTCACTTTTAAACCGTTCGGTATGTTAGTACTTGGTTCATCTTCGATTTCTACTAAATTTTCCCAATTTGCGCTCGATTTTTGAACTCCTTTTCTTTCCTTTTTATTCTTTTTACTTTTCTTTTTTTTTTTATTCTTTTTATTTCTTTTCTTTTGTTCGTTATTGCTTTCGATGGTCCCCATGTGTGTCCTTTGAAAGAAAATATGACTTAAGAATTAACTTGGAAGAATTTATATAAATAGGCAATTCTGCAGTCAGAATAAGGTTCGTTCGACTAACTATATCAGTGCGTTCGAACGGACTTATTCGTGATAAACAGAAGTGGGTTCGTTCGAACGAACATTTATGTGCGTTCGAACGAACTGGGTTCGTTCGAACGAACTATGTTAAGTTCGTTCGAACTAACATGTTTCCTATATATATAAAGTTCTGATTCCGGAATTTGACCTAAATTTTTCTAGGGTTTTGAGCCGTCGTTTCTCTTCTTCTTCTTCCACAGAATTCAGATTAGATCTGAGAGATTGAGAGGGAGATTCGAGCAAGGATCTTGAGAGATTTAATCGTGACGGCGACTAGAACGGCGTTAGCGATTTCCGATCGGACGAAATCGAGGTGGACACGAGTAGAGGGATTGCACGAGCGATTCTTGGAGAAGGTTCACGGATTTGGAGAAGTAATCGACACGTACTAACTTGTACGAGGTAATTATTTCCAACTCTTCCTTTTTCGTTGGTTTTAGGGCGTGATCCAGGGTAGAATTAGGTTACGCATGCGTGAATAATTCCGCTGCACACTATGATAATCGTGTGCGTAACCCTACAGTGGTATCAGAGCAATCGCTCGTTAAAACCATCGAAAATCGATGATTTAATTCGAATTTAGGAAATTTTAGAATTTTAGGGCTGAATTTCAGAAATTAGAAAAGCTGGCAGAATAGGGTTCGTTCGAACGAACTTGGAGTTGCGTTCGAACGAACTGGTCTGGTCGAATGAACCTAGAGTTCGGTTTGAACGGACTGATCTGTTCGAACGAACTTGGAGTTGCGTTCGAACGGACCTATTTCTGGTTCACAAAAAAAAAAAAAAAAAAAAAAAAAAGAGTAAAAATGTTGAAATTTTTTTTTCTGACGTTTCTCGATCGAACTTGGAGTTGCGATCGTTCGAACAATTTTCTGGACAACCAATTTTTTTTCTGTCAAAAATGCCCAATAATTTTAAAATTTCCAATTTATAAATTCGATACGGTATAGCATATAGCCTAAAACGGGGATGATTGTTTGTGTTGCTTGTAATGTGTGTTGTGTGGGGGCCGGTGAGCTTTCCAAATTGTATTTTATTTAATTATGTGGGGACCGGTGAGTCTTCCAAAGTTGTAATAAAATAAAATAGGTTTAGTTTTGAAGAAGGACCTTCAAGGAAAGACGACACGAAGATTGGATCTTCACATGAAGCAATGAATCATCTTGGGTTTTAGGGTTGGGAATTTTAGGGTTTTATGATTGCTCATAAAACTAAAAGGCCTATATGCTATACCATAATTTTATTTGTTATTGTGAATGAATAAAATAAATGATTTTAATAAAAAGTAAAATCCTCCCACGTAATTATCAAGTCTTATGTCTCCCTAAATGGAACCTTCTAGACTAGTGTTTGTTTATCTGTGTTGCATGGCCATAGTCTGGCACAGATTTACACGTGCGTAGCAAGGAAGGCATGCATTGATTAGGAATTGACGTGTTGCATGGCCATAGTCTGGCATGTCAATTCGCTGATTGAATGATATTCCATTTGTGGTTTGGACTTGACCAATTCACTAGCTAGGCTAGGGTTTGGGGCAAGGAGTGAGGTACACACACTCTGGTTTTGAGTTGGACTCAATACCGGACCTCACGAATAAAGCAAGAATCGTCTTGGAGATGATTGGACACCGTCCTACCCGACGTGATGTAATTTTAAGTGGTTGGCCATAGTCACCTTAGAAATACGTTAAATAGGGATCTTGTCCATTATGAGATTTAAGGTATCAAATCTCCGTTTCAATAGTGGGGGCTATTTGAAATGATAAAATAATGGGTATTTCAAGTTATTTAAAAATGAATTTTAATATATGAAAGACCACGTTATTAATTACATTATTTTTCAAAAATTGTAGAATTCATGGCTTTACCAAGTAATAACCGCTTCAGTTTGCGTTCCATTTTGGAAAGGGAACGAATGAACGGAAAGAATTTTCTCGACTGGCAGAGGAATCTGGGATTCGTTCTGAAACAGGAAGGAAAGGCACATGTCTTGGAGACGCCTATCCCTCCTGTGCCAGGGGATAAAGCAACTGAGGATGAGACATTCGAATATACGACCATGATGGACGATTCGAATGATGTCACATGCCTCATGTTGGCTACTATGACTCCTGAATATCAAATCCAGTTTGAGAAACAGGATGCATACGAGATTATGAAACAGCTCAGGGAGATGTTTCAGGTTCAAGCAAGGGTGGAGAAGTACCAAGCTCTTGGCAATGCGACGCAATGCAAGATGCAAGATGGTACGCCTGTTAGCTCGCACCTTCTCAAGATGAAAGGATATTTCGATCATCTTGAGAGGCTTGGCATAAAATTCGAGGTGGAGTTACAAACTGATTTGATCATGTTGTCGCTACCACCGAGTTTCGATTCGTTCATTTCGCATTTCCACATGTCAGACATGAAAAGGACCATTCCCCAGCTTATCGGAATGCTCAGAACATTCGAAGCTGACATGAAACCACGGTACATGAAGTCTAGGACTTCGGAAGTATTGGTGGTTGAAGGGAAGAGTCCAAACAATGGGAACAAAAACAAGAAGAGGAAGGCAAAGGGTAACAAGGTTGCGCCTAAGCCTGTGGGCAAGAAAGCCAAGGATGACAAGAAGTGTTTCCACTGCCTCAAGGAGGGGCATTGGAAGCGTGATTGCGAGATCTTCCTGAGGGAGAGCAAGCAAAAGACCGCTTCCTTGGACACACCGGCATCAGGTATTTTTGTTATCGAATCTTATTTCTTTACTTCATCATCATGGGTGTTGGACACTGGATGTGGAACTCATATTTGTAATAATATGCAGGGCCTAAGAAGTAGAAGATCATTGATTCGTGGCGAAGTTGATTTACGCGTCGGGAATGGAGCTAGAGTAGCAGCATTAGCCGAAGGGACGTATGATTTAACTTTGCCAAATGGACTTATTTTAGTTTTGGATAATTGTTGTTATGTACCTACTTTGAGTAGGAGTATTATTTCTGTTTCTAGACTTATTGCGGATGGATATGAATTAGTTATTGGTACTAATGATTGTTTTATTTGCAAGAATGGCATTTTCTTTAGTAATGTTCTAGTTGAAAATGGTCTATATGTCTTGGATTTAGATAATAACAACAATAATCAGTCCATTTATAACATAAATACTACTCAAACTAATGAAACATACTCATGGCATTGTCGTCTCGGACACATAAACGAGAAACGCATTGCTAGACTCCAAAAGGATGGAGTGCTAGATTCTTTTGACTTAGAGTCAATAGAAAATTGCGAATCTTGTTTGATGGGTAAGATGACAAAGACACCTTTCTCCAACAAAGGAGAAAGATCGAAAGATGTGTTGGCCCTCATACATTCTGATGTATGTGGACCGATGAGTGTCGAGGCTAGAAATGGGTATCGCTACTTCGTGACTTTTACTGACGATTATAGTAGATATGGATATCTATACTTAATGCGTCATAAAAGTGAAACTTTTGAGAAATTCAAAGAGTTTCAACACGAAGTAGAACTTCAACTGGGCAAGAAAGTAAAAGCCATTCGATCGGATCGAGGTGGTGAATACTTGAGCTATGAGTTTGAGGACTATCTTCGAGATTGTGGTATAGTATCACAATGGACTCCACCCGGTACACCCCAATGGAATGGAGTGTCCGAGAGGAGGAATCGGACCTTGTTGGACATGGTTCGCTCGATGATGAGTCGAACGGATTTGCCAAAGTCATTTTGGGGTTTCGCGCTTCAAACGGCCGCTCATATACTGAATAAAGTTCCGACCAAATCAGTTGACAAGACACCATATGAGATATGGCATGGCAAGGTGCCATCATTGTCTTATCTAAAGATTTGGGGTTGCGAGGCATACGTCAAAAGGTTATTGATGGAAAAACTCGAGCCAAGATCAGACAAGTGTTTATTTGTGGGGTATCCTCAAGAAACCAAAGGATACTACTTTTACTTGCCTAGCGAAAACAAGGTTTTCGTGGCTCGACGAGGACACTTCTTAGAGAAGGAATTCCTAGATCGTCAAGCCAGTGGGAGTAAAATTGATCTCGAAGAAATTCGAGAACCACAAAGTGAACAAGTTGATCTGGAACAAGATTCTGAGTTACCATTGGATGGTGAACCAGAATCTAGTACACAAGCTATACGTAGATCTAGTAGGAATCGTCAAGAACCTGAGAGATATGGATTTCTCATTAGTAATGACGATAATGAGTTGACTCTAGATGACGAGCCAACTTCCTACAAAGGTGCTATGTCTAGCCTGGATTCCTCGAAATGGCATGACGCCATGAAAACCGAGATCCAGTCCATGTATGATAATAAGGTTTGGAATCTTATTGATCTACCTAATGGTGCTAAGACCGTTGGGTGCAAATGGGTTTTCAAGAAGAAAACCGACATGGATGGTAATGTACACACTTTTAAAGCAAGACTGGTGGCGAAAGGTTTCAAGCAAATTCATGGTATAGACTATGATGAAACGTTTTCTCCAGTAGCCATGTTTAAAAGTATTCGCATTCTTCTAGCAATAGCTGCATATCACGATTACGAGATATGGCAGATGGATGTCAAAACCGCTTTCCTTAACGGGAACCTTACCGAGGATGTGTATATGACACAACCCGAGGGTTTTGTCGATCCAAAGAATACGAATAAAGTGTGCAAACTTGTGAGATCCATTTATGGATTAAAGCAAGCATCTCGTGCGTGGAACATACGATTCGATGAGGTCATCGCAAAGTATGGTTTCATTCAAAATATCGAGGAACCTTGTGTATACAAGAAATTCAGTGGGAGTTCGGTCGTATTCCTCATCTTGTACGTGGACGACATCTTACTCATTGGAAATGACATCCCAATGCTTAACCAGGTTAAGGCATATTTGGGTAGTCAATTCGCAATGAAGGACTTAGGAGAAGCCGCCTATATTTTAGGCGTGAAGATCTATAGAGATAGATCGAGGAGACTTCTCGGACTAAGTCAAAGTACATATATTGACAAAGTGATAACTAGGTTTCACATGGAGCAATCCAAGAAAGGATTTCTGCCAATGTCACATGGCATTTCTCTCACAAAGGATCAGTGTCCTTCAACAGACGCTGAACGTGAGCGAATGAGTCGGATCCCATACGCTTCGGCTATAGGATCGATCATGTATGCCATGATATGTACTAGACCAGATGTCGCATATGCGTTGAGTGTGACTTCCCGCTATCAGTCTGATCCCGGGGAAGTTCACTGGTCCGCAGTCAAGAGCATTCTTAAGTATCTCAGGAATACTAAAGATATGTTTCTTGTCTATGGTGGTTCGGAAAGAGATCTGATTATTCAAGGATATACAGATGCTAGTTTCCAAACTTGCCCGGACGATTTCCAATCTCAAAGTGGTTATGTCTTCACGCTTAATGGCGGAGCTGTTGTTTGGAAAAGCTCCAAGCAGAAGACAGTGGCTGATTCTACAACTGAAGCGGAATACATCGCGGCTTCGGAAGCCGCAAAGGAGGCTGTCTGGCTACGACAGTTCGTGATGGAACTTGGCGTTGTGCCAAGCATCTCGGGTCCCATGGATGTATATTGTGACAATAACGGAGCGATAGCACAATCCAAGGAACCGCGAGCGCATCACAGGTCCAAGCATGTACTCCGGCGTTACCACTTGATTCGTGAGATTACGAAGAGAGGTGACGTGAGAATAATGAAGATACCTACTGATGATAACGTGGCCGATCCATTTACGAAGCCACTATCACGTGCCAAGCATGAGCAGCATGCTAGGGCGATAGGATTGGGATATCTATCGCAGTGTTAGATTGGGTGTTTTATTTATGTTTCTTATTGTATAAGGGGATTCGATCTGCCTAGTGCAAGTGGGAGAACATTTATTATGCCCTAGGCGTGTTATTTGGATTGTATTTGTTTATGAGACAGATATTTATATTATTATTCTTCATATGACCTAAACCTTCATATTTCAAAAATTTTAAATAACAAGAAAATGTGTGAGGTTATTCGATTATAATAATCGGATAGACCTTGAATTTTATTCTAGTTTAGTGCATCGAGTCAGTTGAGAATAATATGTTGCATGGCCATAGTCTGGCATATTGATTCGTCAATTGAATGATAGTAAAACCACTAAACGGAATGAATATAATTCTAAAACGTCCCTGGTGTATAAAGTTGTTCATAGGTTTGAACCAGGTAGTCCATTCACTGAATGGAGACTTTTACATACACTGGCATATTCGTAGATGAGATGATCAGGTTTTACTGATTCTGGACGGTAGCGTCGATTCTAGAATATGGATATACGCGGCGTCGTATATTGGACTGACCATTATATGAGTTTGTGACATGGTCAGAGTCATTGGAGACGAACTCATATCCAGATAGTGCGTTTTGGTTCTTCATACTTGAGTGGTCTCATGGATACCTAGTATGTGAAAAGGCAATGCTTTGATATAATTAACCCTACGCGTAACTGTGTAGCCGTGATTACTATTGAGTATTGGTTTTAGCATAGGCAAAGGATGTGAGGTTGCAAGATAGGAATTGTTCCTTTCTAACCTTGAAAAAGGATAGAGGGAGATATCTCTCGGGCCCCTCGATTGAATTGAGATTGATGAAATGCTTGGCCAAGCTCAATGGAACTCAGTAGAGTTCGCATTGTTATTATCAATCTAATTCTTATCGAGAAAGAGTATATCTGATCAAAAAGAAAAGAGGATGACTTGAAGTCTTAGGCTTCACCGTGACTCTTTTGATCGGAAGATATCGCGAACAAGAGGACTAGTAACACTTATCTGAGTTAGGCATGAAGATGTACTGCATCTTCATAAAGGTGTTCTCCACCTTTTTCGTGCTAATTCTGGGTAGGTATTAACGGCAGTCTAGTGCTCGCAATACCTTGTGGATTGCTGCCATATCCACTGCCAGTCTTAGACAAACCTACACGGTCACACCAAGATTTCGTAATATATCGGATTCTCAAGATATTGCTCACCAATACGTTTGTTGGACAAACAAAATGGAATCACGTGAAATTAGATCTCACGACATATGTTGGACATATGGCCAAGTTGATTAAGTCTTAATCCAAGAGGGAGTTTGAAAGAAAATATGACTTAAGAATTAACTTGGAAGAATTTATATAAATAGGCAATTCTGCAGTCAGAATAAGGTTCGTTCGAACTAACTATATCAGTGCGTTCGAACGGACTTATTCGTGATAAACAGAAGTGGGTTCGTTCGAACGAACATTTATGTGCGTTCGAACGAACTGGGTTCGTTCGAACGAACTATGTTAAGTTCGTTCGAACTGACCTGTTTCCTATATATATAAAGTTCTGATTCCGGAATTTGACCTAAATTTTTCTAGGGTTTTGAGCCGTCGTTTCTCTTCTTCTTCTTCCACAGAATTCAGATTAGATCTGAGAGATTGAGAGGGAGATTCGAGCAAGGATCTTGAGAGATTTAATCGTGACGGCGACTAGAACGGCGTTAGCGATTTCCGATCGGACGAAATCGAGGTGGACACGAGTAGAGGGATTGCACGAGCGATTCTTGGAGAAGGTTCACGGATTTGGAGAAGTAATCGACACGTACTAACTTGTACGAGGTAATTATTTCCAACTCTTCCTTTTTCGTTGGTTTTAGGGCGTGATCCAGGGTAGAATTAGGTTACGCATGCGTGAATAATTCCGCTGCACACTATGATAATCGTGTGCGTAACCCTACATCCTTTGGGTAGTATGAGGTAATTGAAGCTTACGCGCCGATGCGTCCTTTGGGTAGTCGAGGGCAAATTGCTTGATCGTCCAAAAGGCCTTGTGCTCTAACTTGACCGGTAAATGGCACGCCTTTCCGTACACGAGTTTGAAAGGAGTTATACCTATTGGTGTTTTGAAAGCGGTACGGTATGCCCAAAGTGCGTCGCCGAGTCGAGTACTCCAATCCTTTCGTGTCGGGTTCACCACCTTCTCCAAAATAGACTTTATTTCGCGATTCGAAACTTCCGCTTGGCCGTTTGTTTGAGGATGATAAGCGGTGGAGGTTCGATGGCTTACATGGTATTTCTCGAGGAGGCTTTGGAGATATCGATTGCAAAAATGGGAGCCTCGATCGCTTATAAGAACTCTTGGTATGCCGAATCGTTGGAAAATATTTTTCTTCAAAAAGTCCACCACCGTTTTCGAATCCGCATGCTTGGTTGGTACCGCCTCCACCCATTTTGTCACGTAATCTACACACAACAAGATGTAAGTATAGCCAAAAGACGATGGAAACGGGCCCATGAAATCAATGCCCCAAACATCGAATGGTTCACACACATAGATTGAATTGAGGGGAATTTGATTTCTACGGCTCAAGTTCCCCGTCTTTTGGCAATTTCCACAACCTTTCACAAAGTTCGCAACGTCTTTATGCAAGGTTGGCCAATAAAATCCACATTCTTGTACCTTGTGTGTGGTACGTGCGATACCGAAATGTCCACCACATTGTAATGTATGACAAAAATAAAGAATAGATTGTACCTCATTTTGGTGGACACATTTTCGAATTACTTGGTCGGTGCAAATTCGAAATAAGATCGGGTCTTCCCAAACGTAGAATTGAGCGTTGCTTTTCATCTTATCGCGTTGTGCCTTGGAGAAGTTCGGGGGAAAAATTCTTCGTGACGATGTAGTTTGCAAGGTCGGCGTACCATGGTGCTTCAACTTGGGCCGCGAGAACGTGTTCTTCGGGGAATTCCTCGCGAATCGGAACAAGATCTTCGATCTCCAATGGAAGCCGACTCAAATGATCCGCCACGAGATTCTCGCATCCCTTTTTGTCCTTGATCTCGAGGTCGAATTCTTGAAGCAAAAGGATCCATCAAAGCAATCTCGGTTTGCACTCCTTCTTCTTCATCAAATGCTTTAGAGCTCCATGGTCCGAGAATACAATCACCTTCGTACCTAAAAGATAAGAGCGAAATTTTTCCAATGCAAACACAATTGCGAGGAGTTCCTTTTCGGTAGTGGTGTAGTTTCGTTGGGCATTGTCGAGAGACCTCGAGGCGTAGGCGATTACGTGGGGGTCTTTTCCTTCTCTTTGGCCACGTACCGCCCCCACACTTGTGTCGCTTGCGTCACACATGATTTCGAATGGTAGCTTCCAATTTGGCGACTTGATGATTGGTGCGGAGCAAAGCTTCTCTTTCAAATCGTCGAAGGATCTCTTGCACTTTTCCCCGAACTCGAATTTTTCGTCTTTCTTCAATAGTTGGCACATTGGTTGGGCGAGTTTGGAGAAATCCTTGATGAATCGACGATAGAACCCCGCGTGGCCAAGAAAGGATCGCACGTCTTTCACCGTCTTTGGATACGGAAGTGTCTTAATTACGTCAATTTTTGCCTTGTCGACTTCCATTCATTTCTCCGAGATTAAATGACCTAAAACAATTCCTTCGCTCACCATGAAGTGGCATTTCTCAAAATTCAAAACAATGTTAGCTTCGATGCACTTTTCGAGAATTTGTGACAAGTGGCTTAGACATGATTCGAATGAGTCACCAAATACCGAAAAGTCATCCATAAAGACTTCTATAAATTTGGAAATATAATCAGAGAAAATAGAAAGCATACACCTTTGGAAAGTACCCGGAGCATTGCATAGCCCGAATGGCATGCGTCGGTACGCGAAAGTACCAAACGAGCACGTGAATGTGGTCTTCTCTTGATCTTCGGGTGCGACTGGTATTTTGAAATAGCCCGAAAATCCATCGAGGAAGCAATAGAACGGATTTCCCGCGAGTCTTTCTATCATTTGATCGATGAATGGAAGCGGGAAGTGGTCCTTTTTCGTCGCCTTATTGAGATTTCGGTAATCGATGCAAACTCGCCACCCGTTTTGAACTCGAGTCGGCACTTGATCGCCTTCATCGTTCTCAACTATCGTCATCCCCGTTTTCTTCGGCACCACATGTATGGGCGAGACCCATTTCGAATCGGCGATGGGGTAGATTATTCCGGCGTCGAGTAGCTTGATCACCTCTTTCTTTACAACTTCCATCATTGGCGGATTGAGCCGCCTTTGTGGTTCTCGCGAGGGCTTAGCATCGTCCTCGAGAAGGATTCGGTGTGTGCACATGGAGGGGGAAATGCCTGGAATGTCGGAGAGTGTCCACCCGAAAGCCTTCTTATTCCTTTTTAGCACTTCAACGAGTTTCTTTTCTTGTTCCTTTGCTAGACTCGAGGCAATTATCACCGGCAAGGTCTCCGCTTCATCCAAAAATAGGTATTTTAGTCCAAAAGGTAATGATTTTAGATCTAACCTTGGAGCTTGTTCGGTGGAGGGTAGAGTTCGCTTCATCGGAATCTCGAAATCTCTTAGAAAGAGTGCTTGATCTATGCTTCGTTCTTCTTCCAACTCCGATTCGATTTCGAATGTAGGATTGTCACATCCTTCAAATTCTTCGAACAAAGGGTTTGAGCTCCATTGAAAGTTTTCGAGAGAGCTATCCATGACTTCTTGTACACAATCGTCGGCCACGTCCATAGCACTTAAGTTGAGTGTACCTACAATGGGTTCCTTTAATTTGTCAAAGATATTGAATTTGATTACCTCATCATCGAACTCCATTGTGAGCTCTCCCGCATGAACATCGATTTTCGTGCGTGCCGTCTTCAAAAATGGCCGTCCAAGGAGAATCGGGGTTGAATCGCTACTCCCCTCATTCATGTCCAACACATAAAAATCCGCGGGGAAGTAAAGTCCATTCACCGTCACGATCACATCTACGACTACCCCCACCGGCTTCGTCGTAGATCTATCGGCCAATTGAATTACTACTTGTGTATCGTCGAGAGGGCCGAGATCTAGTGTTTTGAAAACCGAGAAGGGCATTACATTGATGGATGCGCCTAAATCGAGCATGCATTTGGGTAACTCGTGTTGCCCAATTTTGCAAGGGATAGCGAACATCCCCGGATCTTTGTGCTTTTGGGGAAGTCTCAAAATCGCCGAAACACTCTCCCCCACACTTATCAACTCATCTCCTTTTGTCTTTCTTTTATTCGTGCACAATGCCTTGAGGTATTTTGCCAAACGAGGCACTTCTTTGATTGCTTCGAGTAGAGGAATGTTTACCTCCACTTTCTTTAAGATGGCAAGCACGTCGTTGTTCGATTCGATTAGCTTTGGGAGACGACTTGGGAAAGGTGGCTTGACTTGAGTCGATTCGGTTTCTAGTTCTTGAGTTGGTAATGTAGCGGCTTGAGTCGGACTCTTCTTCGGTACCGGTACCTCGAGTTCCTTTTCTTCTTGTACCTCCTTGCTCTTCGAACTTTCGCCCACCTCTTTACCGCTTCGGAGCGATATTGCGTTCACATGCCTTTGCTCGGAAGGAGCCAAAGATTGAGATTGGAGTCGAGATGTACCTTGGGATTCGATTACGTTTACTTGAGTGGCAATTTGATTGATTTGAGTTTCCAAGTTGCCCACATGGCGATTCGTGTTCGAAACCTCTTGCCTTACACTTGAGATCTCTTGCTTCAATTCTTGCTCAAATTCTTGCTTCATCGTTTCCATGTTTTTATTTACCCCCCCGATTTCTTGCTTGATTATAGAGGTTATACCATCCATCATCGCCTTCATATCGAACTCTTGTCCTTGGACCGGTTTCGGTATCGGTTGTGAAGCGTTCGGGTGTTGGTATGTGGCCGGCTTTGTAAATGGTTGGCGATACAGATCGGGTTGAGCGTTGTTCGTGTTTGACCATGAGAAGTTCGGGTGATTGCGAAGGTTGGGATTGTACGAATTGGAGGGCTCGAACTTCTTGTACGCGACGTTTACATCCCCGATTAAACTCGGGCACTCGTCCGTGTAGTGAGCACTAGCATTACAAACCCCACATTTCTTGGTTTCTTCCTTGCCCAAAGCTTTCATTATGATCTCGAGTTTGTCGTTAAGCACGTTGACATTGAGGTCGGTACATGCGTTAACTCGGTATTCCACGTTCTTCCTTGATTGCGAATTGGTTGACGTGAGCTCTAGCAACTTCTTAATTTCTTCGAGATCCTTGTTGGAGATACTTCCCCCCGCGGATGCGTTGAGGAATTGACTTTCCGAGTAGCCGAGACCGTTAATGAATTGCTCGTAGAGGAATTGCGGTTCCACACTATGGCTTGGGCATTCTTCCTTCAAGCGCATGAAACGATCGTTGTATTCGTGGAATGCTTCGTTCGGTTTTTGCGTTATTGCCAAAAGTTCTCGCCTTATAGCCGCCAATCGAGAGGCCGAATAGTACCTCTCCTTGAAGAGGTTTGCTACTTCGTTGAATGCGAGAGGGCCTCTAAGCGTGTAGAACCAATCCTTGGGTCCTTCACCTAATGAGTAAGGAAAAAGAAGTAGAAGAATGTCACTAAAAGCTTCATAATTCGAATATATGTTTAGTTGAATCTTGAAATCCTTTAAGTGTTTATGAGGATTTTCCGTGGCTTTCCCATGAAAAATAGGCAATGAGCCTATAATGCTCGGATCCGCTTTGAAATTCGGAATACTGGGCCTAATAAAATTATAATTATCCTCCACATTTCTAGGTGCTACTAATTCTCTCAAGGTTTTTGGCCTTGGAGCTCTTGTTTCATCACCCATATTTGAATTTAAATGAGTAGAGAGAAAAGAAAAAGTTTGAGTTTCAAGTTGAGGTGCGTCTTGATCTTCTTGTGTCGGTTCCTTGCTCTTCTTAGAGCTCTTGTTCCTTCTTTCGATTTCCTTGACAAATGGAAGTAATTCTCCTTTTCGTGATCTTGTGTTGTGCATAAAGCTTTCTTCCTTCACCTAGATTGTCACAAAGAAACAAAGAAGTGAGTAAACAAATTTATGAATTTAAATCTCAATTTTAGATCTAAAATATTGACTTAAACACCGCTCCCCGGCAGCGGCGCCATTTGATGAGCGGGTTTTTGGCGTGTTTAATATGTCGTTGTGGTAAAACCCCGAACAATCAACAAAATTTGTAATCTAAATTTGTACAGTGGCAAATGTATAGATTCGTTCCACGGGGAGCAATTGCGTCAAAATTTGGATCAAAATGGATGAGAAATAACGAAGAAAATTCACAGAAGATAGTCCGTTACAACGGAATCAAGTTCCGTTACAACGGACATTAGGGTTATGTCTAACGTAGAGATTGATACGAACGTCCGTTACAACGGAGAAATGTTCGTTATAACGGAAAGAGATAGTCCGTTACAACGGACAGAGGTAGCGTTATAACGGATTGGTTGATCCGTTACAACGAACTAGTATGTCCGTTACAATGCACTAGTATGAGTGCTAATGAATGTTCTTCCTCACTAGTCCGTTACAACGGAAGTTAAGTGCGTTATAACGGAGTACCAACAGACTGAAAGTCAGGTACAAACCGAAATGTCCGTTACAACGCAAGTTGGGTTCCGTTATAACGGAACTTGTTCTGGATTTCGAAATTGTAATTTGAATTGAGGATTGAATTTGAGGGTTGATTGAGATTGAATTAAGGGAGATTTAAACTAAGTTCAAGGAAGTAATTAAAAGCAAAAGATCAAGTAAAAACACCAACAAGGATTCAATTCAAGTAAACAAGAAACTAAAGATTCATTAAACCGAGAATTCTTTACACAATTCCAAGTCAATTAAAGCTACAAAAAATGCAAGAAAGGAAGGAAAACACCTAGAGAGATGAAGAGAGCTCCGAGTCTCGTCTTGAGTGCCTTCCTTGTTGTTCGAGATGCTAGAGAGCTAGTCAACGCGCCCAACAATTTCCTTCCGTACCGATCCACCCGCCAATAGAAGTGAGCTTCGTACCGGTTGGGTGGGCTCGAGATGTGCAAAGGTCGATCGAAAAGAAGCTTCCAACCAATCACGCCGAGAAAGCTCGACTCCTTGCTTGTGAAAGTTCGAATGAAATAAGTTACACCCTAATTCCACAACTTTTCCTTAGCCGAAGTGTAAACCGATTCACCGAATGAAGTGAGCTTCTATTCGGTGATCGATCTTAGAAAATTATCGTTCGTAGTTGCAATTCTTGCGTGTTCTTGAAAGTTCTTGGACTTGCTTAAGAGGGAGAGAGAGAGAGAGAGAGAGAGAGAGAGAGAGAGAGAATGGGCGTAAAAGAGCGTAACCAACTCGTGGTCCTTGTTGTCTTATTTATAGCACTCACGGAGTCTTCTTATTGGCCACGGGTTGGTGAAGAGGATTGAGGGTAATGAGGTAATTTCCACCAAAGGTAGGTGGGCTGGATAAGGGCTAAGGGTTGAGTGGTTTTCATGTAAACTTTTGTGTAAGTTTTCATTATGATAATTGTTTGCCTCCCGTCTCATTAATGTACCGAATATTTCGGTGTAATATATCGTTTTCACTCCTCTTGACGTGTTGGAGAAAACTACTCTCCAAATTCCCAGAAATTCCTTCTAATTCCGGTGATTAAGCAATAAAACACACTTAGTGAAGAAATATTCATGTTATCTCAAATATGATTAATAAAGTATATAGAATTGTTCTTCATAAGGGCTAAAATCCCCAAATTAAGCATTAAATTTGTGTCTTATTTGCCTCACATCAGGTAGTTAGTTAGTAAGTTAGATAGTTAACTAGTTAGTTAGTTAGCTTGTGGTTTGTTAGTTAGTTAGTTAACTAGTTAGTTATTTAGTTAGTAGTTAGTTAGCTAGTTAACTAGTAGTTAATTAGTTAATTAGTTAATTAATTAGTTAGTTATTTAGTTAATTAATTAGTTAGTTAATTAGTTAGTTAGTAAGTTAGTTAGTTAGTGGGTATGTACGAAGGTAGCTACTTAGTTAGTTAATTTGTTAGCTACTTAGTTAATCAGTTAGTTAGTTAGTTAGTTAGTTAGTTAATTAGTTAGTTATTTATTTATTTAGCTAGTTACTTAAATAGCTAGTAGTTATTTAGATAGTTATTTATTTATTTAGTTTGTAACTTAGTTAGTGGGTATGTAGGAAGGTTGTTGGTAAGTTAGTTAGTTAGTTAATATATATGTAGGAAGATAGATAGTTTGTTAATTAGTTAGTTATTTAGTTAGTTATCTAGTTGTTAGTTAGTAAGTTAGTTAGTTAGTTAGTTAGTTAGTTAATTATCTAGTGGTTAGTTAGTTAGTTAGTTAGATAGTTAGTTAATTAGTTAGTTAGTTAGTTAGTTAGTTAATCAGTTAGTTATTTAGTTAGTTAGTTAGTTAGTTAGCTGGTAGTTGGTCAGTTAGTTAGCTAGTAGTTAGTTAGTTAGTCAATATGTATGCATCAAGGTAGTTAGTCAGTTAGTTAAATAGTTAGTTAATTAGTTAGTTAGTTAATTAGTTAGTTAGTTAGTTAGTCAGTTAGTTAGTTGGTTATCTTGTAGTTAGTTAGTTAGTTAGGTCATCAGTTAGATATTTATTTAGTTAGTTAGCTAGTTAGCTAGTAGTTAGCTAGTTAGCTAGTAGTTAGCTAGTTAGTGATTTAGTTAGTTAGTTAGTTAGTTAGTTAGTTGGTGGGTATGTAGGAAGGTAGTTAGTTAGTTAGTTAGTAAATTAATAGGTATTTAAGAAGATAGTTAGTTAGTAAATTAGTAAGTTATTATGTTACTTATCTAGTAATTAGTTAGTTATTTTGTCAGCTGGCTAGTAGTTAGTTAGATGTTTAGTTTGTTAGTTAGTTAGTTATCTTGTAGTTATTTAGTTAGTTATTTAGTTAGTTAACAAGTTAGTTATTTAGTTACTTAGTTTGTTAGTTATCTAGTGGTTAGTTAGTTATTTTGGTAGTTAGTTAGTTAGTTAGTTTGTTTGTTAGTGGGTATGTAGGAAGGTAGGTAGGTAGTTAGTTAGTTAGTTAGTTAGTTAGTTAGTTATTATGTATGTAGGAATATAGTTATTTAGTTATTTAGTTAATTTGTTAATTAGTTAATTAGTTAGTCACTTAGTTATTTAGTTATTTAGTTAGGTAGTTAGTTAGTTAGTTAGTTTGCTAGTTAGAAAGGTAGTTAGTTAGTTAGTTAATAGGTATGTATGAAGGTAGTTAGTTAGTAAGTTAGTTAGGTAGTAGTTAGTTAATTAGTTAGTTAGTTAATTAGTTAGTTATTTAGTTAGTTAGTTAGTTAGTAAGTTAACTAGTAGTTACTTAGTTAATTAGTTAATTAATTAGTTAGTTAATTAGTTAGTTAATTTGTTAGTTAGTTAGTTCGTTAACTAGTTAGTTAGTTAGTTAATTAGTTAGTTATTTATTTTGTTAGTTAGTAAGTTGAATAGCTAGTAGTTATTTAGTTAGTTATTTATTTTTTTAGTTAGTTACTTAGTTAGTGGGTATGTTGGATGGTAGTTAGTAAGTTAGTTAGTTAGTTTGTTTGTTAGTTAATATGTATGTAGGAAGATAGTTAGTTAGTTAAATAGTTAGTTATTTTGTTAGTTATCTAGTAGTTAGTTAGTTAGTTAGTAAGTTATTTATTCAGTTCGCTAGTAGTCAGTTAGTTTGTTAGTTAGTTAGTTAGAAAGTTAGTTAGTTTGTTAGTTAGTTTGTTAGTTCGCTAGTAGTCAGTTAGTTAGTTAGTCAATATGTATGTAAGAAGGTAGTTCTAGTTAGTTATTCAGTTAGTTAGATAATTAGTTATTAGTCAGTTAGTGGGAAGGTAGTTAGTTAGTTAGTTAGTGGGTATGTAGGAAGGTAGTTAGTTAGTTGGTTTGTTAGTTAGTTAATTAGTTAGTTAATAGTTATGTTTGAAGATAGTTATTTAGTTAGTTAGTTTGTTTGTTATTTAGTTAATTAGTTAGTTAGTTAGTTATTTAGTTATTTAGTTATTTAGTTAGATAGTTTGTTAGTTAGTTAGTTAGAAAGATAGTAAGTTAGTTAGTTAATAGGTATGTATGAAGGTTGTTAGTTAGTAAGTTAGATAGTTAACTAGTTAGTCAGTTAGCTAGTAGTTAGTTAGTTAGTTAATTAGTTAGTTAGTTATTTAGTTAGTTTGTGAGCTAGTTAACTAGTAGTTAGTTAGTGAATTAGTTAATTAATTAGTTAGTTAATTAGTTAGTCAGTAAGTCAGTTAGTTAGTGCGTATGTACGAAGGTAGCTAGTTAGTTAGTTAATTTGTTAGTTAGTTAGTTTGTTAGTTAATTAGTTAGTTAGTTAGTTAGTCAGTTAGTTAGTTAATTAGTTAGTTATGTATTTAGTTAGTTAGTTAGTTAAATATCTAGTAGTTATTTAGTTAGTTAGTAGTTGGCGGGTATTTATGATAGTAGTTTGTTAGTTAGTTATTTAGATAATAGGTATTTAAAAAGATAGTTTGTTAGTAAATTAGTTAGTTATTATTTTAGTTATCTAGTAATTAGTTAGTTAGTTATTTTGTCAGCTAGCTAGTAGTTAGTTAGTTAGTTAGTTAATTAGTTAGTTATCTAGTAGTTAGTTAGTTAGTTAGTTATTTAGTTAGTTAACTAGTTAGTTATTTAGTTACTAGTAGTTAGTTAGTTAGTTAGCTAGTTAGTTATTTAGTTAGTTAGATAGTTAGTTAGTTAGTTAGTTAGTTAGTCAGTGGGAAGGTAGTGAGTTAGTAAGTTAGTGGGTATGTAGGAAAGTAGGTAGTTAGTTAGTTAGTTAGTTAATTGGTATCTAGGAAGATAGTTATTCGGTTATTTAGTTAGTTTGTTAATTAGTTAATTTGTCAGTTAGTTATATATTTAGTTAGTTAGTTAGTGAGTAAGTTAGAAAGGTAGTTAGTTAGTTAGTTAATAGGTATGTATGAAGGTAGTTAGTTAGAAAGTTAGTTAGTTAGTTAGCTAGTAGTTTATTAGTTAGTTAGTTAATTAGTAAGTTATTTAGTTAGTTAGTTAGTTAGTTAACTAGTAGTTAGTTAGTTAATTAGTTAATTAATTAGTTAGTTAGTAAGTTAGTCAGTTAATGGGTTTGTACGAAGGTAGCTAGTTAGTGAATTAATTTGTTAGTTAGTTAGTTAATTAGTTAGTTAGTTAGTTAGTTAGTTAATTAGTTAGTTATTTATTTTGTTAGTTAGTTAGTTAAATAGCTAGTATATATTTAGTTAGTTACTAAGTTAGTGGGTATGTAGGAAGGCAGTTAGTAAGTTAGATAGTTAGTTAGTTAGTTAATATGTATGTAGGAAGTTAGTTATTTAGTTAATTAGTTAGTTATTTAGTTAGTTATGTAGTAGTTAGTCAGTCAGTTAGTTATTTAGTTAGTTAGTTAGTTAGTTATCTAGTAGTTAGTCAGTCAGTTAGTTTTTCAGTTAGTTAGTTAGTTAGTTATCTAGTAGTAAGTTAGTTAGTTAGTTAGTTAGTTAGTTAGTTAATTAGTATGCAAGAAGGTTGTTAGTTAGTTAGTGAGTTAGATAGTTAGTTAATTAGTTAGTTAGTTAGTTAGTTAATCAGTTAGTTATTTAGTTAGTTACTTAGTTAGTTAGCTAGTAGTTAGTTAGTTAGTGGGTTAGTTAGTTAATCAATATATATGTATCAAGGTAGTTCGTTAGTTAGTTAGATAGTTAGTTAATTAGTTAGTTGTTAGTTAATTAGTTAGTTAGATAGACAGTTAGTTAGTTAGTTAGTTATCTAGTTAGTTAGTTAGTTAGTTAGGTCATCAATTAGTTATTTAGTTAGTTAGTTAGTTAGTTAGTTGGTTAGCTAGTAGTTAGCAGGTTAGTCATTTATTTAGTTAGTTAGTTTGTTAGTTGGCGGGTATGTATGAAGGTAGTTAGTTAGTTAGTTAGTTAGTTAGTTAATCGGTATTTAAAAAGATAGTTTGTTAGTAAATTAGTTAGTTATTATGTTAGTTATCTAGTAATTAGTTAGTTAGTTATTTTGTCAGCTAGCTAGTAGTTAGTTAGTTAGTTAGTTATCTAGTAGTTAGTTAGTTAGTTATTTAGTTAGTTAACTAATTAGTTATTTAGTTAGTTAGTTTGTTAGTTATCTAGTAGTTAGTTAGTCAGCTAGTCAGTTATTTAGTGAGTTAGATAGTTAGTTAGTTAGTTGGTGGGAGGGTAGTTAGTTAGTTAGTTAGTGGGTATGTGGGAAGGTAGTTAGTTTGGTTGTTAGTTAGTTTGTTAGTTAATTAGATAATTAATAGGCATGTTGGAAGATAATTATTTAGTTAGTTAGTCAGTTAGTTAGAAAGGTAGTTAGTTAGCTAGTTAATTAGTTAGTTAACTAGTTAGTTATTTAGTTAGTTAGTTTGTTAGTTATCTAGTTGTTAGTGAGTTAGCTAGTTAGTTATTCAGTTAGTTAGATAATTAGTTATTAGTCAGTTAGTGGGAAGGTAGGTAGTTAGTTAGTTAGTGGGTATGTAGGAAGGTAGTTAGTTAGTTAGTTTGTTAGTTAGTTAATTAGTTAGTTAATAGTTATGTTTGAAGATAGTTATTTAGTTAGTTAGTTAGTTTGTTATTTAGTTAATTAGTTAGTTAGTTAGTTATTTAGTTATTTAGTTATTTATTTAGATAGTTTGTTAGTTAGTTAGAAAGATAATAAGTTAGTTAGTTAATAGGTATGTATGAAGGTTGTTAGTTAGTAAGTTAGATAGTTAACTAGTTAGTCAGTTAGCTAGTAGTGAGTTAGTTAGTTAGTTAGTTAATTAGTTAGTTAGTTATTTAGTTAGTTTGTGAGCTAGTTAACTAGTAGTTAGTTAGTTAATTAGTTAATTAATTAGTTAGTTAATTAGTTAGTCAGTAAGTCAGTTAGTTAGTGCGTATGTACGAAGGTAGCTAGTTAGTTAGTTAATTTGTTAGTTAGTTAGTTTGTTAGTTAATTAGTTAGTTAGTTAGTTAGTCAGTTAGTTAGTTAGTAAATTAGTTAGTTATGTATTTAGTTAGTTAGTTAGTTAGTTAAATAGCTAGTAGTTATTTAGTTAGTTATTTATTTATTTAGTTTGTTACTTAGTTAGTGGGTATGTAGGAAGCTAGTTAGTAAGTTAGTCAGTTAGTTAGTTAGTTAATTAGCTAATATGTAAGTGGGAAGATAGTTAGTTAGTTAATTTGTTAGTTTTTTAGTTAGTTATCTAGTAGTTAATTAGTTAGTTATTTAGTTAGTTATCTAGTAGTTAGCTAGTTAGTTAGTTAGTAAGTTAGTTATTTAGTCAGTTAGCTAGTAGTTAGTTAGTTAGTTAGTTAGATAGTAAGTTAGTTAGTTAGTTATTCAATTAGTTAGTTTGTTAGTTAGTTAGTCAATATTTATGTAAGAAGGTAGTCAGTTAGTTAGTTAGTTAGTTAATTAGCAAGTAGTTAGTTAGTTACTTAGTTAGTTAGTATATAAGAAGGTTGTTAGTTAGTTAGTTAGTTAGATAGTTAGTTAATTAGTTTGTTAGTTAGTTAAAGAGTTAGTTATTAAGTTTGTTAGTTAGTAAGTTATCTAGTAGTTAGTTAATCAATATATATGTATCAAGGTAGTTAGTTAGTTAGTTAGATAGTTAGTTAATTAGTTAGTCAGTTAATTAGTTAATTAGTTTGTTAGTCAGTTAGTTAGTTAGTTATCTAGCAGTTAGTTTGTCTGTTAGGTCATCAGTTAATTAGTTAGTTATTTATTTAGTTAATTAGTTAGTTAAATACCTAGTAGTTATTTAGTGAGTTATTTATTTATTTAGTTAGTTACTTTGTTAGTTGGTCTGTAGGAAGGTAGTTAGTAAGTTATTTAGTTAGTTAGTTAGTTAGTTAATTAATATGTATGTAGGAAGATAGTTAGGTTGTTTATTAGTTGGTTATTTAGTTAGTTATCTAGTAGTTAGTTAGTTAATTAGTTATTTATTTATTCAGTTAGCTAATAGTTAGTTAGTTAGTTAGTTAGTAAGTTAGTTAGTTAGTTAGTTAGTTAATTAGTTAATTAGTTAGTTAGTTAGTCAATATTTATGTAGTTAGTTAGTTAGTTAGTTAGTTAGTTAGTTAGTCATTAATTAGCTAGTAGTTAGTTAGTTAGTTAGTTAGTATGTAAGAAGGATGTTAGTTAGTTAGTTAGTTAGATAGTTAGTTGATTAGTTAGTTAGTTAATCAGTTAGTTATTTAGTTAGTTACTTAGTTAGTTGGTTAGTAGTTAGTTAGTTAGTGAGTTAGTAAGTTAATCAATATGTATGTATCAAGGTAGTTAGTTAGTTAGTTAGTTAGATAGTTTGTTAATTAACTAGTAAGTTAATTAGTTCGTTAGTTAGTTGGTCAGTTAGTTAGTTAGTTATCTAGTAGTTAGTTAGTTAGTTAGGTCATCAGTTAGTTATTTATTTAGCTAGTAGTTGGCGGGTATTTATGAAGGTAGTTTGTTAGTTAGTTATTTAGATAATAGGTATTTAAAAAGATAGTTTGTTAGTAAATTAGTTAGTTATTATTTTAGTTATCTAGTAGTTAGTTAGTTAGTTATTTTGTCAGCTAGCTAGTAGTTAGTTAGTTAGTTAGTTAGTTAGTTAGTTAGTTAGTTATCTAGTAGTTAGTTAGTTAGTTATTTAGTTAGTTAACTAGTTAGTTATTTAGTTACTAGTAGTTAGTTAGTTAGTTAGCTAGTTAGTAATTTAGTTAGTTAGATAGTTAGTTAGTTAGTTAGTGGGAAGGTAGTGAGTTAGTAAGTTAGTGGGTATGTAGGAAAGTAGGTAGTTAGTTAGTTAGTTAGTTAATTGGTATCTAGGAAGATAGTTATTCGGTTATTTAGTTAGTTTGTTAATTAGTTAATTTGTCAGTTAGTTATATATTTAGTTAGTTAGTTAGTGAGTAAGTTAGAAAGGTAGTTAGTTAGTTAGTTAATAGGTATGTATGAAGGTAGTTAGTTAGAAAGTTAGTTAGTTAGTTAGCTAGTAGTTTATTAGTAAGTTAGTTAATTAGTTAGTTATTTAGTTAGTTAGTTAGTTAGTTCACTAGTAGTTAGTTAGTTAATTAGTTAATTAATTAGTTAGTTAGTAAGTTAGTCAGTTAATGGGTATGTACGAAGGTAGCTAGTTAGTGAGTTAATTTGTTAGTTAGTTAGTTAGTTAGTTAACTAGTTAGTTATTCAGTTAGTTAGTTTGTTAGTTATCTAGTAGTTAGTTAGTTAGCTAGTTAGGTATTTAGTTAGATAGATAGTTAGTTAGTTAGTTAGCGGTAAGTTAGGTAGTTAGTTAGTTAATGGGTATGTAGGAAGGTAGTTAGTTAGTTTGTTAGTTAGTTAGTTAGTTAATATGTATGTAGGAAGATCGTTATTTAGTTAGTTTGCTAATTAGTTAATTTGCTAGTTAGTTAGATAGTTAGTTGATTGGTATGTATGAAGGTAGTTAGTTAGTAAGTTAGTTAGTTAACTAGTTAGTTGGTTAGCTAGTAGTTTGTTAGTTTGTTAGTTAATTAGTTAGTTAGTTAGTTAGGTAGTTAGGTACATAGTTACTTAACTAGTAGTTAGTTAGATAATTAGTTAATTAATTAGTTGGTTAATTAGTTAATTAGTAAGTTAGTTAGTTAGTGGGTATGAACGAAGGAAGCTAGTTAGTTAGTTAGTTTGTCAGTTAGTTAATTAGATAGTTATTAATTTAGTTAGTTAGTTAGTTAAATAGCTAGTAGTTATTTAGTTAGTTGTTTATTTATTTATTTAGTTAGTTAGTTAATATGTATGTAGGAAGATAATTAGTTAGTTAATTAGTTAGTTATCTAGTAGTTAGTTAGTTTGTTTGTTAGTCAGGTATTTATTTAGTTAGCTAGTTGTTAGTTAGTTATTTAGTTAGTTAGTTAGTAAGTTAGTTAGTTAGTTAGTTAGTTAATTAGTTAGTTAGTTGGTTAGTTAGTCAATATGTATGTACGAAGGTAGTTAGTTAGTAAGTTAGTTAATTAGCTAGTAGTTAGTTAGTTAGTATGTAAGAAGGTTGTTAGTTAGTTAGTTAGTTAGATAGTTAGTTAATTAGTAAGTTAGTTAGTCAGTTAGTCAATCAGTTAGTTATTTAGTTAGTTACTTAGTTAGTTAGTTTTTGTTAGGTAGTTAGTGAGTTTGTTAGTTAATCAATATGTATGTATCAAGGTAGTTAGTTAGTTAGTTAGATAGTTAGCTAATTAGTTAGTTAATTAGTTAATTAGTCAGTTAGTCAGTTAGTTAGTTAGTTAGTTATCTAGTAGTTAGTAAATTAGTAAGGTCATCAATTAGTTATTTAGTTAGTAAGTTAGTTAGTTAGTTAGTTAGTTAGTTAGTTTGTAGTTAGCTGGTTAGTCATTTTTTTAGTTAGTCAGTTAATTAGTTGGTGGGTATGTAGGAAGGTAGTTAGTTAGTTAGTTAGTTAGTTAGTTAATATGTATTTAAGAAGATAGTTAGTTAGAAAATTAGTTAGTTATAATGTTAGTTATCTAGTAGTTAGTTAGTTATTTATTTTGTTAGCTAGCTAGTAGTTAGTCAGTTAGTTAGTTAGTAGTTAGTTAGTTAGTTAGTTATTTAGTTAACTATTTAGTTATTTAGTTAGTTAGTTTGTTAGTTATCTAGTAGTTAGTTAGTTAGATAGTTAGTTATTTCGTTAGTTAGATAGTTAGTTATTTCGTTAGTTAGATAGTTAGTTATTTCGTTAGTTATTTCGTTAGTTAGATAGTGGGAATGTAGTTTGTTAGTTAGTTAGTGGGTATGTAGGAAGGTAGTTAGTTAGTTAGTTAGTTAGTTAGTTAGTTAGTTAGTTAGTTAGTTAGTTAGTTAGTAGTTAGTTAGTTAGTTGGTTAGTTAGTTTGTTAGTAGTTTGTTAGTAGTTTGTTATTTAGTTAGTTAGTTAGTTAGTTAATTAGTTAGTTAGTTAGTTAGTTAGTTTATATATATGTAAGGAGGTAGTTGGTTAGTTAGTTTGTTAGGTAATTAGTTAGTTTTTTAGTTAGTTGGTTAGTTAGTTACCTAGTAGTTAGTTAGTTAGATCGTTAGTTAACTAGTTAATTAGTTAGCTAGCTAGTTAGTTAGTTAGTTAGTTAGTTAGCTTGTACTTTGTTTGTTAACTAGTTAGTTATTTAGTTAATTAGTTAGTCAGTCAGCTAGTAGTTAGTTAGTTAACTAGTTTTACGGCTATTTGCCATTTCTCGCTGCCAATAAAGAATGTTTTAGTGTCTTTTATTATTTTTCGCTGCCAAAAAATATGTAGCTTTATTGCCATTTATGGTTATTTGCAACCAAAAGATGTAGTTTTAGTGTCGTTTACATTTTTTGGTCAAGATGGAGCATTAGTGCCACTTGCAGCTTCTAGCTGCCAAAAGATATATTTTTAGTGTACTTCATCAATTTTTGCTACCAAATTTTTTTGTTTTAGTGTCATTTATATTTATTCGCGGCCAAAAGATGTAGTTTTAGCACCATTTATTATTGTTCTCTGCTGCTAAAAGGTGCATTTCAAGTGCGGTTTAGTGCCATTTATTATTATTCCCTGCCAAAAGTTGTAGATTTAGTGCCTTTTATAACTACTCGATGCCAAAAGATGTAGTTTCAGTGTCGTTTGTAATTTTTGTGGTCAAAAGATGGAGTTTTATTGACATTTGCAGTTTCTCGCTGCCAAATAATATAGTTTTATTATCTTTTATTATTTTTGCTGCCAAAAGATGTAATTTAGTCAGTTAGCTCGTAGTCAGTTAGTTATTTAGTTAGTTATTTAGTTAGTTAATTAGTTAGTCAGTTAGTTAGTTAGATAGTTAGTTAGTTAGTTAGCTAGTTAGTTTCTAGTTAGTTATCCAGTAGTTAGTTAGTTAGTTAGTTAGTTAGTTAGTTAGTTAGTTATTTAGTTAGTTAGTTAGTTAGTTAGTTATCTAGTACTTAGTTAGTTTGTTAACTTATTAGTTAGTTAGTTAGTCAGTTAGTTAGTGGGTTTGTACGAAGGTAGTTAATTACATAGTTAGTTAGGTAGTTAGTTAGTTAGTTAGTTAGTTAATAGGTATGTATGAAGGTAGTTAGTAAGTTAGTTTGCTAATTAGTTATTTTGTTAGTTAGCTAGTAGTTAATTAGTTAGTTAGTTAGTTAGTTAGTTAATTAGTTAGTTATTTATTTAGGTAGTTAGTTAATTAGTTAGCTAGTAGTTAGTTAGTAATTTATTTAATTAATTGGTTAGTTAGTTAATTAGTTAGTTAGTTAGTTAGTATGTTCTTTAGTTAGTGGGTATGTAGAAAGGTAGCTATTTAGTTAGTTATTTAGTTAATTAGTTAGTTACCTAGTAGTTAGTTAGTTTGTCGGATAGTTGGTTAATTAGTTATTTAATATGTATGTAGGAAGAAAGTTAGTTAATTAGTTAGCTATTTAGTTAGTTATATAGTAGTTAGTCAGTTAGTTAGTTATATAGTTATTTAGTTAGTTGGTTAGTTAGGTAGTTTGTTATCTAGTAGTTGTTTAGTCATATAGTTAGTTAATTAGTTATTTATTTAGTCAGTTAGTTAGCTAGTTAGTTAGTTAGCTAGCTAGCTAGTAGTTAGTTAGTTAGTAGTTTGTTAATAGGTACGTAGGAAGGAAGGTATGTAGTTAATTAGTTAGTTAGTTAATTAATTAATTATTAGTTAGTTTGTTAGTTTGTGGGTATGTAGGAAAGGTAGCAAGTTAGTTACTTAGTTAACTAGTTACTTTTCGAGTCCCATTGGCACCAATGGATGGAGGACCACCGAGCCTTCTCCCTTGACTCGTTTTTTTAAGAAGGTAGTTAGTACTTAGTTAGTTAGATCGTTAGTTAATTAGTTAGTTAGTTAGTTAGTTAGTTAGCTAGCTAGTAGTTAGTTATTTAGTTAGTTAATAGGTATGTAGGAAGGTAGTTAGTTATTTAGTTAGTTAGTTAGTTAGTTAGTTTGTTAGTTAGTTAACTTGTAGTTAGTTAGTTAGTTATTTAATTAGTTAGTAAGTTATTTAGTACTTAGTTAGTAACTTAGTTACTTAGTTAACTAGCTAGTTAGTTAGTTAGCTAGTAGTTAGTTAGTTAGTTAGTGAGCTAGCTACTAGTTAGTTAGATAGTTAGTTATTTGGTTAGTTAGTTAGTTTGTTAATGGGTATGTAGGAAAGGTAGCTAGTAAGTTACTTAGTTACTTAGTTAACTAGTTAGTTAGTTAGTTAGTTAGTCAGTTAGTTAGTTAGTTCGTTAGTAAGTTAGTCGGTGGGTTCGTTGGAAAGTAGTCAGTTAGTTAGTTACTTAGTTAGTATGTACGTTAGTTAGTAGGTATGTAGGATAGTTAGTTAGTTAGTTAGTTAGTTAGTTAGTTAGGTAGTTAATTAGTTAATTAGTTACTTAGGTAGTAGTAAGTTAGTTAGTTAGTTAATAGTGAGTTAGTCAGTTTATCAGTTAGTTCGTTAGTTAGTTAATATGTATGTAAAAAGGTAGGTAGTTAGATAGTTAGTTAATTAGTTAGTTAGTTAGTTATCTTGTAGTTAATTAGTTAGTTAGTTAGTTAATCAGTTAGTTATTTAGTCAGTCAGTCAGCGAGTAGTTAGTTAGTTTGTTAGTTAGTTAGTTAATCAGTTAGTTAATTTGGTAGTTAGTTAGTTAGTTAGTTAGCTAGTCGTTAGTTAGTTAGTTATTTATTTATCTATTTAGTTATCTAGTAGTTAGTTAGTTAGCTAGTTAGTTATTTCGTTAGTTAGATATTTTGTTAGTTAGTTAGTGGGAATGTAGATTGTTAGTTAGTTAGTGGGTATGTAGGAAGGTAGTTAGTTAGTTAGTTAGTTAGTTAGTTAGTTAGTTAGTTAGTTAGTTAGTTAGTTGGTTAGTTAGTTTGTTAGTAGTTAGTTATTTAGTTAGTTAGTTAGTTAGTTAATTAGTTAGTTAGTTAGTTAGTTAGTTTATATATATGTAAGGAGGTAGTTGGTTAGTTAGTTTGTTAGGTAATTAGTTCGTTTTTTAGTTAGTTGGTTAGTTAGTTACCTAGTAGTTAGTTAGTTAGATCGTTAGTTAATTAGTTAGTTAGTTAGCTAGCTAGTTAGTTAGTTAGTTAGTCAGTTAGCTTGTACTTTGTTTGTTAACTAGTTAGTTATTTAGTTAATTAGTTAGTCAGTCAGCTAGTAGTTAGGTAGTTAACTAGTTTTACGGCTATTTGCCATTTCTCGCTGCCAATAAAGATAGTTTTAGTGTCTTTTATTATTTTTCGCTGCCAAAAAATATGTAGCTTTATTGCCATTTATGGTTATTTGCAACCAAAAGATGTAGTTTTAGTGCCGTTTACATTTTTTGGTCAAGATGGAGCATTAGTGCCACTTGCAGCTTCTAGCTGCCAAAAGATATATTTTTAGTGTACTTCATCAATTTTTGCTACCAAATTTTTTTGTTTTAGTGTCATTTATATTTATTCGCGGCCAAAAGATGTAGTTTTAGCACCATTTATTATTGTTCTCTGCTGCTAAAAGGTGCATTTCAAGTGCGGTTTAGTGCCATTTATTATTATTCCCTGCCAAAAGTTGTAGATTTAGTGCCTTTTATAACTACTCGATGCCAAAAGATGTAGTTTCAGTGTCGTTTGTAATTTTTGTGGTCAAAAGATGGAGTTTTATTGACATTTGCAGTTTCTCGCTGCCAAATAATATAGTTTTATTATCTTTTATTATTTTTGCTGCCAAAAGATGTAATTTAGTCAGTTAGCTCGTAGTCAGTTAGTTATTTAGTTAGTTATTTAGTTAGTTAATTAGTTAGTCAGTTAGTTAGTTAGATAGTTAGTTAGTTAGTTAGCTAGTTAGTTTCTAGTTAGTTATCCAGTAGTTAGTTAGTTAGTTAGTTAGTTAGTTAGTTAGTTAGTTATTTAGTTAGTTAGTTAGTTAGTTAGTTATCTAGTACTTAGTTAGTTTGTTAACTAATTAGTTAGTTAGTTAGTCAGTTAGTTAGTGGGTTTGTACGAAGGTAGTTAATTACATAGTTAGTTAGGTAGTTAGTTAGTTAGTTAGTTAGTTAATAGGTATGTATGAAGGTAGTTAGTAAGTTAGTTTGCTAATTAGTTATTTTGTTAGTTAGCTAGTAGTTAATTAGTTAGTTAGTTAGTTAGTTAGTTAATTAGTTAGTTATTTATTTAGGTAGTTAGTTAATTAGTTAGCTAGTAGTTAGTTAGTAATTTATTTAATTAATTGGTTAGTTAGTTAATTAGTTAGTTAGTTAGTTAGTATGTTCTTTAGTTAGTGGGTATGTAGAAAGGTAGCTATTTAGTTAGTTATTTAGTTAATTAGTTAGTTACCTAGTAGTTAGTTAGTTTGTCGGATAGTTGGTTAATTAGTTATTTAATATGTATGTAGGAAGAAAGTTAGTTAATTAGTTAGCTATTTAGTTAGTTATATAGTAGTTAGTCAGTTAGTTAGTTATATAGTTATTTAGTTAGTTGGTTAGTTAGGTAGTTTGTTATCTAGTAGTTGTTTAGTCATATAGTTAGTTAATTAGTTATTTATTTAGTCAGTTAGTTAGCTAGTTAGTTAGTTAGCTAGCTAGCTAGTAGTTAGTTAGTTAGTAGTTTGTTAATAGGTACGTAGGAAGGAAGGTATGTAGTTAATTAGTTAGTTAGTTAATTAATTAATTATTAGTTAGTTTGTTAGTTTGTGGGTATGTAGGAAAGGTAGCAAGTTAGTTACTTAGTTAACTAGTTACTTTTCGAGTCCCATTGGCACCAATGGATGGAGGACCGCCGAGCCTTCTCCATTGACTCGTTTTTTTAAGAAGGTAGTTAGTACTTAGTTAGTTAGATCGTTAGTTAATTAGTTAGTTAGTTAGTTAGTTAGTTAGCTAGCTAGTAATTAGTTATTTAGTTAGTTAATAGGTATGTAGGAAGGTAGTTAGTTATTTAGTTAGTTAGTTAGTTAGTTAGTTTGTTAGTTAGTTAACTTGTAGTTAGTTAGTTAGTTATTTAATTAGTTAGTAAGTTATTTTGTACTTAGTTAGTAACTTAGTTACTTAGTTAACTAGCTAGTTAGTTAGTTAGCTAGTAGTTAGTTAGTTAGTTAGTGAGCTAGCTACTAGTTAGTTAGATAGTTAGTTATTTGGTTAGTTAGTTAGTTTGTTAATGGGTATGTAGGAAAGGTAGCTAGTAAGTTACTTAGTTACTTAGTTAACTAGTTAGTTAGTTAGTTAGTTAGTCAGTTAGTTAGTTAGTTCGTTAGTAAGTTAGTCGGTGGGTTCGTTGGAAAGTAGTCAGTTAGTTAGTTACTTAGTTAGTATGTACGTTAGTTAGTAGGTATGTAGGATAGTTAGTTAGTTAGTTAGTTAGTTAGTTAGTTAGTTAGGTAGTTAATTAGTTAATTAGTTACTTAGGTAGTAGTAAGTTAGTTAGTTAGTTAATAGTGAGTTAGTCAGTTTATCAGTTAGTTCGTTAGTTAGTTAATATGTATGTAAAAAGGTAGGTAGTTAGATAGTTAGATAGTTAGTTAATTAGTTAGTTAGTTAGTTATCTTGTAGTTAATTAGTTAGTTAGTTAGTTAATCAGTTAGTTATTTAGTCAGTCAGTCAGCGAGTAGTTAGTTAGTTTGTTAGTTAGTTAGTTAATCAGTTAGTTAATTTGGTAGTTAGTTAGTTAGTTAGTTAGCTAGTCGTTAGTTAGTTAGTTATTTATTTATCTATTTAGTTAGTTAGTGGTTACGTAGGACGGTAGGTTGTTAGTTAGTTAGTTAGTTAATATGTATGTAGGAAGATAGTTAGTTAGTTAATTAGTTAGTTATTTAGTTAGTTACCTAGTAGTTAGTTAGTTAGTTATTTAATTAGTTAGTTAGTTATTTAATTAGATAGTTAGTTAGTTAATATGTACGTAGGACGGTAGGTTGTTAGTTAGTTAGTTATTTAATTAGTTACCTAGTAGTTAGTTAGTTATTTAGTTAGTTAGTTAGTTAGTGATCTAGTAGTTAGTTAGTTAGTTAATAAGTTAGTTAGTTACTTTGTTAATATGTATGTAAGAAGGTAGTTAGTAAGTTAGTTAGTTAGATATATAGTTAGTTAATTAGTTAGTTAATTAGTTAATTAATGGGTATGTAGGAAGGTAGTTAGTTAGTTAGTTCGTTAGTTAGTTAGCTAGCTAGTAGTTAGTGAGTTACTTAGTTAGTTAGCTAGTTAGTTTGCTAGTTACTTAGTTAGTAAGTTACTTAGTTAGTTAGGATGTAGGAAGCTAGCTAGTAGTTAGTTAGTTAGTTAATTAGTTAGTTAGATAGTTGGTTAGTTAGTTAGTTGGTTAGTTAGTTAGTAAGTTAGTTAGTTAATTAGTCAGTTAGTTAGTGGGTTTGTACGAAGGTCGTTAGTTAACTAGTTAGTTAGGTAGTTAGTTTTTTTGTTAGGTAAAAGGTATGTATGATG
Source organism: Luzula sylvatica (assembly GCA_946800325.1). Lineage (NCBI taxonomy): Eukaryota > Viridiplantae > Streptophyta > Magnoliopsida > Poales > Juncaceae > Luzula > Luzula sylvatica. Next base: position 12,695,426 of record OX326960.1, on the reverse strand, counting down.
GTAGTTAGTAAGTTAGTTTGTTAATTAGTTATTTAGTTAGTTAGCTAGTAGTTAATTAGTTAGTTAGTTAATTAGTGAGTTTGTTATTTATTTAGTTAGTTAGTTAATTAGCTAGCTAGTAGTTAGTTATTAAATTAGTTAATTAATTAGTTAGTTAGTTAGTTAGTACGTTCGTTAGTTGGTGGGTATGTAGAAAAGTAGCTAGTTAGTTAGTTAGTCAATTAGTTAATTACCTAGTAGTTTGTTAGTTATTTAGTTAGTTAGTTAGTTGGTCAGTTAATCAGTTAGTCAGTTAGTTAGTTAGTTCAAATGTATGTAAGAAGGTAGTTAGTAAGTTAATTAAATAGATAGTTAATTATTTAGGTAGTTCGTTTGTTAGTTTGTTAGTTAGTCAGTTATTTAGTTAGTTAGTTAGTTAGTTAGTCAGTTAGCTAATAGTTAGTTAGTTCGATAGTTAGTTCATTAAATATTTAATACGTATGTAGGAAGATAGTTAGTTAAGTAGTTAGCTATTTAGTTAGTTATCTAGTTGTTAGTTAGTTACTTAGTCAGTTATTTAGTTAGGTAGTAAGTTAGTTAGTTAGTTTGTTATCTAGTAGTTGTTTGGTTATATAGTTAGTTATATAGTTAGTTATTTAGTTAGTTAGTTAGTTAGTTAGTTAGTTAGTTAGTAGTTAGTTACTTTGTTAGTTTGTTAGTAGGTATGTAGGAAGGAAGGTAGGTAGTTAATTAGTTAGTCAGTTAATTATTTATTTAATTAATTAGTTATAAGTTAGTTAGTTTGTTAGTGGGTATGTAGGAAAGGTAGCCAGCTAGTTACTTAGTTAACTAGTGAGTTAGTTAGTTTGTTTGTTAGTAACTTAGTTAGTTAGTTAGTTAGTTAGTTAATGGGTATGTACGAAAGGTAGCTAGTAAGTTACTTAGTTACTTAGTTAACTAGTTAGTTAGTTAGGTAGTAGTTAGTAAGTTAGTTAGTTAGTTAGTTAGTTCGTTAGTTAGTTAGTCAGTGGGTTTGTTGGAAAGTAGTCAGTTAGTTAGTTACTTAGTTAGTATGTACGTTAGTTAGTGGGTATGTGGGATAGTTAGTTAGTTAGTTAGTTAGATAGTTAGGTAGTTAATTAGTTAATTGGTTAGTTAGCTAGTAGTAAGTTAGTTAGTTAGTCAATAGTGAGTTAGTCAGTTTATCAGTTAGTTCGTTAGTTAGTTAGTTAATATGTATGTAAAAAGGTAGGTAGTTAGTTAGTTAGATAGTTAGTTAATTAGTTAGTTAGTTAGTTATCTTGTAGGTAGTTAGTTAGTTAGTTAGTCAGTCAATCAGAAAGTTATTTAGTCAGTTAGTCAGCGAGTAGTTAGTTAGTTAGTAAGTTAGTTAATCAGTTAGTTAATTAGTTAGTTAGTTAGTTAGTTAGTTAGTTAGTTAGTTATTTATCTATTTAGTTAGTTAGTGGTTACGTAGGAAGGTAGGTTGTTAGTTAGTTAGTTAATATGTATGTAGGAAGATAGTTAGTTAGTTAATTAGTTAGTTATTTAATTAGTTATCTAGTAGTTAGTTAGTTATTTAGTTAGTTAGTTAGTAATACAGTAGTTAGTTAGTTAGTTAATAAGTTAGTTAGTTACTTTGTTAATATGTATGTAAGAAGGTAGTTAGTTAGATATATAGTTAGTTAATTAGTTAGTTAGTTAATACTTAATTAATGGGTATGTAGGAAGGTAGTTAGTTAGTTAGTTTGTTAGTTCGTTAGCGAGCTAGTAGTTAGTGAATTACTTAGTTAGTTAGCTAGTTAGTTAGCTAGTTAGTTAGTTAGTTAGGTACTTAGTTAGTTAGGATGTAGGATGCTACCTAGATATTTAGTTAGTTAATTAATTAGTTAGTCAGATAGTTGGTTAGTTAGTTAGTTAGTTAGTTAGTTAGTTAGTTAGTTAGTAAGTTAGTTTGTTAGTTAGTCAGTTAGTTAGTAGGTTTGTACGAAGGTAGTTAGTTAACTAGTTAGTTAGGTAGTTAGTTTTTTTGTTAGTTAAAAGGTATGTATGAAGGTAGTTAGTAAGATAGTTTGTTAATTAGTTATTTAGTTAGTTAGCTAGTAGTTAATTAGTTAGTTAGTTAGTTCGTGAGTTAATTAGTTAGTTTCTTATTTATATAGTTAGTTTGTTAATTAGGTAGCTAGTAGTTAGTTAGTAAATTAGTTAATTAATTAGTTAATTAGTTAGATTGTTAGTTAGTTAGTACGTTCGTTAGTTGGTAGGTATGTTGAAAAGTAGCTAGTTAGTTAGTTAGTTAATTAGTTAATTGCCTAGTAGTTTGTTAGTTATTTAGTTAGTTAGTTAGTTAGTCAGTTAATCAGTTAGTTAGTTAGTTAGTTAGTTAAAATGTATGTAAGAAGGTAGTTAGTTAGTTAATTAATTAGATAGTTAATTATTTAGTTAGTTCGTTTGTTAGTTAGTTAGTTAGTTAGTCAGTTATTTAGTTAGTTAGTTAGTTAGTTAGTTAGCTAATAGTTAGTTAGTTCGATAGTTAGTTAATTAGTTATTTAATACGTATGTAGGAAGATAGTTAGTTAATTAGTTAGCTATTTAGTTAGTTATCTAGTAGTTAGTTAGTTAGTTAGTTAGTTAGTTAGTTATCTAGTAGTTGTTTAGTTATATAGTTAGTTATATAGTTAGTTATATAGTTAGTTATCTCGTAGTAAGTTAGTTAGTTACTTGGTTAGTTAGTTAGTTAGTTCGTTAGTTAGTTAGTTAGTAAATATGTATGTAAGAAGGTAGTTAGTTAGTTAGTTAGTTAGTTAGATAGTTAGTAAATTAGTTAGTTAGCTGGTAGTTAGTTAGTTAGTTTAGTTAGTTATTTAGTTATTAGTCAGTTAGATAGTTAGTTAGTTAACTAACTAACTAAATAACTAACGAACTAAATAAATAAATAACTAGTTGACTAACTAACTAACTACTGGCTAACTAACTAACTAACTAACTAACTAACTAACTAAATACTGGCTAACGAACTAACTAACTAACCAAATAACTAACTCAAGTAACAAATTGATTAACTTATTAACCAACCTAACTAGCCGCCTTCCAACATACCCACTAACTAACGAACATACTAACTAACTAACGGACTATATTACTAACTAAGTAACTAACTATCTTCCTACATACCTTTTAAATAACTCACTAACTAACTAACTAACTTCCTTCCTACAAACCTATTAACTAACTAACTAACTAACTAACTACTAGCTAACACACTCAGTAGCTAACTAATTAACTAACTAATTAACTAACTTACTAATTTCCTATTAAATAACTAACTAATTAAGTAACCACCTAACTAATTAAGTAACTAACTAATTATGTAACTAACTAACTAACTTCTAGCTAACTAACTAATTACATAATTAACTACCGAACTAACTTACTAACTACCTTTATACATGCGTATTAAATAACTGACTAACTATCTTCCTAACCAATTAACTAACTCATTAAATAACTAACTAACTAACTTCCTATATACCTATTAACTAACTAACTGAGTAAGTAACTACTAGCTAACAAACTGACTAGCTAATTAACTAACTAATTAATTAACTAACTAACTTACTAACTACTAGCTAACAAGCTAATTAAAAATTAACTAACTTACTAACTACCTACCTTCATACATACCTATTAAGAAGGTAGTTATCTAGTAGTTAGTTTGTTTGTTTGTTAGTTATTTATTCAGTTATCTAATAGTTAGTTAGTTAGTTAGTTAGTTAGTCAGTAAGTTAGTTAGTTAGTTAGTTAGTTAGTTAATTAATTAGTTAGTTAGTTAGTCAATATGTATGTAAGAAGGTAGTTACTTAGTTAATTAGTTAATTATCTAGTAGTTAGTTAGTTAGTTAGTTAGTTAGTTAGTATGCAAGAAGGTTGTTAGTTGGTTAGTTAGTTAGATAGTTAGTTAATTAATTAGTTAGTTAGTTAATCAGTTAGTTATTAAGTTAGTTACTTAGTTAGTTAGCTAGTAGTTAGTTAGTTAGTGGGTTAGTTAGTTAATCAATATATATGTATCAAGGTAGTTAGTTAGTTAGTTAGCTAATTAGTTAATTAGTTAGTAGTTAATTAGTTAATTAGTTAGTTAGTTAGTTAGTCAGTTAGTTAGTTAGTTAGTTATCTAGTAGGTAGTTAGTTAGTTAGGTCATCAGTTAGTTATTTATATAGTTAGTTAGTTAGTTGGTTAGTTAGTAGTTAGCAGGTTAGTTATTTATTTATTTAGTTAGTTTGTTAGTTGGCGGGTATGTATGAAGGTATTTAGTTAGTTAGTTAGTTAGTTAGTTAGTTAATAGGTATTTAAAAAGATAGTTTGTTAGTAAATTAGTTAGTTAATAGGCATGTAGCAAGATAGTTATTTATCTAGTTTGTTTGTTAATTAGTTAATTAGTTAGTTAGTTATCTAGTAGTTAATTAGTTAGCCATTTAGATCGTTAACTAATTAGTTATTTAGTTAGTTAGTTTGTTAGTTATCTAATAGTTAGTTAGTTAGCTAGTTAGTTATTTAGTGAGTTAGATAGTTAGTTAGTTAGTTAGTTAGTTAGTGGGAAGGTAGGTAGTTAGTTAGTTAGTGGGTATGTAGGAAGGTAGTTATTTTGTTAGTTACTTAGTTTGTTAGTTAATTAGATAGTTAATAGGCATGTAGCAAGATAGTTATTTAGCTAGTTAGTTTGTTAATTAGTTAACTTGTTAGTTAGTTATCTAGTAATTAGTTAGTTAGTTATTTAGTTAGTTAACTAATTAGTTATTTAGTTAGTTAGTTAGTTAGTTATCTAGTAGTTAGTTAGTTAGCTAGTTAGTTATTTAGTTAGTTAGATAGTTGGTTAGTTAGTTAGTGGGAGGGTAGTTAGGTAGTTAGTTAGTGGGTATGTGGGAAGGTAGTTAGTTTGTTAGTTTGATAGTTAATTAGATAATTAATTGGCATGTAGGAAGATAGTTATTTAGTTAGTTTGTTAGTTTGTTAATTAGTTAATTAGTTAGTTAGTTATTTAGTTATTTAGTTAGTTAGTTAGTTAGAAATGTAGTTAGTTAGTTAGTTAATAGGTATGTATGACGGTAGTTAGTTAGTAAGTTTGATAGTTAACTAGTTAGTTAGTTAGCTAGTAGTTTGAAAGTTAGTTAATTAGTTAATTAGTTAGTCATTTAGTTAGTTAGTTAACTAATAGATAGTTAGTTAATTAGTTAATTAATTAGTTAGTTAATTAGTTATTTAGTAAGTTAGTTAGTTAGTGGGTATGTACGAAGGTAGCTAGTTAGTTAGTTAATTAGTTAGTTAGTTAGTTAATTGGTTAGTTATTTAGTTAGTTAGTTCGTTAGTTAAATAGCTAGTAGTTATTTAGTTAGTTATTAATTTAATTATTAATTGACTTTGTTAGTGGGTATGTAGGAGGGTAGTTAGTAAGTTAGTTAGTTAGTTAGTTAATTAGTTAGTTAGTTGGTTAGTAAACAAACTAACTAACTACTAGCTAATTAACTAATTGACTAACTAATTTACTAACTATCTAACTAACTAACTAACTAACTAACTACCTTCTTACATACATATTTACTAACTAACTAACTAACGAACTAACTAACTGGCCAACCAACTAACTAACTAACTAACTAACTACTCGATAACTAACTAAATAACTAACTAATTAATTAACTAATTAACTAACGAACTATCTTTCTACATACCTATTAACTAACTAACTAACTAACTAACTAATTAACTAACTAACTGACTAACTAACTACATATCTTCTTACATAACCACTAACTAACAAAATAACTAACTAACTAACTAACTAACTAACTAACTAACTAACTAACTACTAGCTAACTAACTAACTAAATAAATAACTAACTGATTAACTAACTAACTAACTAACTGACTACTAGATAACAAACTCACTTATTAACTATCTGATTAATTAACTAACTATCTAACTAACTAACTATGTTCTTACATACATATTAGCTACTAACTAACTCACTAACTCACTAACTCACTAACTAACTAATTAACTAGTTAGGTAGTTAGTTAGTGTGAGAGTTAGTTAATTAGTTAGTTAGTTATTAGTTAGTTAGTCGGTATGTAGGATGGTAGTTAGTAAGTCGGTTAGTTAGTAAATTAGTTAGTTAGTTAGTTAATAGGTATATAGGAAGACAGTAAGTTAGTTAGTCAGTTAGATAGATACTAGTTAATAGGTATATAGGAAGACAATTAGTTAGCTAGTTAGTTAGTTAATTTGTTTGTTAGTTAGATACTAGTTAATTAGTTAGTTAGTAAGTTAGTTAGTCAGTTAGTGAGTTTGTAGGAAGGTAGTTAGTTAATTAGATAGTTAGGTAGTTAGCTATTTAGTTAGTTTATAGGTATGTATGAAGATAGTTAGTTAGTTAGTTAATTAGTTCGTTATTTAGTCAGTTAGTTAGTTAAACGGCACTAAAACTACATCTTTTGGTTGCAAATAACCATAAATGGCAATAAAGCTACATATTTTTTGGCAGCGAAAAATAATAAAAGACACTAAAACTTTCTTTATTGGCAGCGAGAAATGGCAAATAGCCGTAAAACTAGTTAACTAACTAACTACTAGCTGACTGACTAACTAATTAACTAAATAACTAACTAGTTAACAAACAAAGTACTAGCTAACTAACTAACTAACTAACTAACTAGCTAGCTAACTAACTAACTAATTAACTAACGATCTAACTAACTAACTACTAGGTAACTAACTAACCAACTAACTAAAAAACTAACTAATTACCTAACAAACTAACTAACCAACTACCTCCTTACATATATATAAACTAACTAACTAACTAACTAACTAATTAACTAACTAACTAACTAACTAAATAACTAACTACTAACAAACTAACTAACCAACTAACTAACTAACTAACTAACTAACTAACTAACTAACTAACTAACTACCTTCCTACATACCCACTAACTAACTAACAAACTACATTCCCACTAACTAACTAACTAACTATCTAACTAACTAAATAACTAACTAGCTAACTAACTAACTACTAGATAACTAACAAACTAACTAACTAAATAACTAAATAGTTAACTAATTAACTAACTAACTAACTAACTAACTAACTAACTAACTAACTAACTACTTGACTAATTAACTAACTAACTAACTAATTGAATAACTAACTAACTAACTTACTATCGAACTAACTAACTAGCTAACTACTAGCTAACTGAATAAATAACTAACTTACTAACTAACTAACTAGCTAACTACTAGATAACTAACTAAATAACTAACTAATTAACTACTAGATAACTAACTAAAAAACTAACTAATTAACTAACTAACTATCTTCCCACTTACATATTAGCTAATTAACTAACTAACTAACAGACTAACTTACTAACTACCTTCCTACATACCCACTAACTAAGTAACAAACTAAATAAATAAATAACTAACTAAATAACTACTAGCTATTTAATTAACTAACTAACTAAATACATAACTAACAAATTAACTAACTAACTGACTAACTAACTAACTAACTAATTAACTAACAAACTAACTAACTAACAAATTAACTAACTAACTAGCTACCTTCGTACATACGCACTAACTAACTGACTTACTGACTAACTAATTAACTAACTAATTAATTAACTAATTAACTAACTAACTACTAGTTAACTAGCTCACAAACTAACTAAATAACTAACTAACTAATGAACTAACTAACTAACTAACTAACTACTAGCTAACTGACTAACTAGTTAACTATCTAACTTACTAACTAACAAGCTTCATACATACCTATTAACTAACTAACTTACTATCTTTATAACTAACTAACAAACTAACTAACTAACTACCTTCCTACATACCCACTAACTAACTAACTAACTACCTTCCCACTAACTGACTAATAACTAATTATCTAACTAACTGAATAACTAACTAGAACTACCTTCTTACATACATATTGACTAACTAACTAACTAACGAACTAACTAACTAACTTTCTAACTAACTAACTAACAAACTAACTGACTACTAGCGAACTGAATAAATAACTTACTAACTAACTAACTAACTATTAGATAACTAACAAAATAACTAACTATTTAACTAACTAACTATCTTCCTACATACATATTAACTAACAAACTAACTAACTTACTAACTACCATCCAACATACCCACTAACTAAGTAACTAACTAAATAAATAAATAACTAACTAAATAACTACTAGCTATTCAACTTACTAACTAACAAAATAAATAACTAACTAATTAACTAACTAACTAACTAGTTAACGAACTAACTAACAAATTAACTAACTAATTAACTAACTAATTAATTAACTAATTAACTAAGTAACTACTAGTTAAATTACTAACTAACTAACTAACTAAATAACTAACTAATTAACTGAGTAACTAATTAACTAACTACTACCTAACTAACTAACTAGTTAACTAACTAACTTACTAACTAACTACCTTCATACATACCAATTAACTAACTAACTAACTACATTTCTAACTAGCAAACTAACTAACTAACTAACTGCCTAACTAAATAACTAAATAACTAAGTGACTAACTAATTAACTAATTAACAAATTAACTAAATAACTAAATAACTATATTCCTACATACATAATAACTAACTAACTAACTAACTAACTACCTACCTACCTTCCTACCTACCCACTAACTAACTAACTAACTAACTAACTACCAAAATAACTAACTAACCACTAGATAACTAACAAACTAAGTAACTAAATAACTAACTAGTTAACTAACTAAATAACTAACTAAATAACTACTAGATAACTAACTAACTAACAAACTAAACATCTAACTAACTACTAGCCAGCTGACAAAATAACTAACTAATTACTTGATAACTAACATAATAACTAACTAATTTACTAACTAACTATGTTCTTAAATACCTATTAATTTACTAACTAACTAACTAACTACCTTCCTACATACCCACCAACTAACTAACTAACTAACTAACTAAATCACTAACTAGCTAACTACTAGCTAACTAGCTAACTAACTAAATAAATAACTAACTGATGACCTAACTAACTAACTAACTACAAGATAACCAACTAACTAACTGACTAACTAACTAACTAACTAATTAACTAACTAACTAATTAACTAACTATTTAACTAACTGACTAACTACCTTGATACATACATATTGACTAACTAACTAACTACTAGCTAACTAACTAACTAACTACTAGCTAACTAACTAACTAGTTAACTAAGTAACTAACTTGCTACCTTTCCTACATACCCACAAACTAACAAACTAACTAATAATTAATTAATTAACTAACTAACTAATTAACTACATACCTTCCTTCCTACATACCTATTAACAAACTACTAACTAACTAACTACTAGCTAGCTAACTAACTAACTAACTAGCTAACTAACTGACTAAATAAATAACTAATTAACTAACTATATGACTAAACAACTACTAGATAACAAACTACCTAACTAACCAACTAACTAAATAACTATATAACTAACTAACTGACTAACTACTATATAACTAACTAAATAGCTAACTAATTAACTAACTTTCTTCCTACATACATATTAAATAACTAATTAACCAACTATCCGACAAACTAACTAACTACTAGGTAACTAACTAATTAACTAAATAACTAACTAAATAGCTACCTTTCTACATACCCACTAACTAAAGAACATACTAACTAACTAACTAACTAATTAACGAACTAACTAATTAATTAACTAAATTACTAACTAACTACTAGCTAACTAATTAACTAACTACCAAAATAAATAACTAACTAATTAACTAACTAACTAACTAACTAACTAATTAACTACTAGCTAACTAACAAAATAACTAATTAGCAAACTAACTTACTAACTACCTTCACACATACCTATTAACTAACTAACTAACTAACTAACTACCTAACTAACTAAGTAATTAACTACCTTCGTACAAACCCACTAACTAACTGACTAACTAACTAACTAAGTACTTGATAACTAACTAACTAACTAACTAACTAAATAACTAACTAGTTAACTAACTAACTAACTAACTAACTAAATAACTAACTAGTTAACTAACTAACTAACTAACTATCTAACTACTAGATAACTAACTAACTAACTAACTAACTAGCTAACTAACTAACTAACTATCTAACTAACTAACTGACTAACTAATTAACTAACTAAATAACTAACTAAATAACTAACTGATTACGAGCTAACTGACTAAATTACATCTTTTGGCAGCAAAAATAATAAAAGATAATAAAACTATATTATTTGGCAGCGAGAAACTGCAAATGTCAATAAAACTCCAACTTTTGACCACAAAAATTACAAACGACACTGAAACTACATCTTTTGGCATCGAGTAGTTATAAAAGGCACTAAATCTACAACTTTTGGTAGGGAATAATAATAAATGGCACTAAACCACACTTGAAATGCACCTTTTAGCAGCAGAGAACAATAATAAATGGTGCTAAAACTACATCTTTTGGCCGCGAATAAATATAAATGACACTAAAACAAAAAAATTTGGTAGCAAAAATTGATGAAGTACTCTAAAAATATATCTTTTGGCAGCTAGAAGCTGCAAGTGGCACTAATGCTCCATCTTGACCAAAAAATGTAAACGGCACTAAAACTACATCTTTTGGTTGCAAATACCCATAAATGGCAATAAAGCTACATATTTTTTGGCAGCGAAAAATAATAAAAGACACTAAAACTATCTTTATTGGCATCGAGAAATGGCAAATAGCCGTAAAACTAGTTAACTACCTAACTACTAGCTGACTGACTAACTAATTAACTAAATAACTAACTAGTTAACAAACAAAGTACAAGCTAACTGACTAACTAACTAACTAACTAGCTAGCTAACTAACTAACTAATTAACTAACGATCTAACTAACTAACTACTAGGTAACTAACTAACCAACTAACTAAAAAACGAACTAATTACCTAACAAACTAACTAACCAACTACCTCCTTACATATATATAAACTAACTAACTAACTAACTAACTAATTAACTAACTAACTAACTAACTAAATAACTAACTACTAACAAACTAACTAACCAACTAACTAACTAACTACTAACTAACTAACTAACTAACTAACTAACTAACTAACTACCTACCTTCCTACATACCCACTAACTAACTAACAAACTACATTCCCACTAACTAACTAACTAACTATCTAACTAACTAAATAACTAACTAACTAATTAACTAACTAACTAACTAATTAACTAACTAACTAACTAACTAAATAACTAACTACTAACAAACTAACTAACCAACTAACTAACTAACTAACTAGCTAACTAACTAACTACTAGATAACTAACAAACTAACTAACTAAATAACTAACCAACTAATTAACTAACTAACTCATTATCTAACTATCTAACTAACTAACTAACTACCTTGATACATACATATTGATTAACTAACTAACTACTAGCTAACTAACTAAGTAACTAACTAAATAACTAACTAATTAACTAACAAACTAACTAACTAACTAACTAACTAATTAACTATCTAACTAACTTACTAACTAACAACCTTCTTACATACTAACTGACTAACTAACTACTAGCTAATTAACTAACTAACTAACTACCTTCTTACATACATATTGACTAACTAACTAACTAAGTAACTAATTAACTAACTAATTAACTAACTAACTTACTAATTGACTAACTACTAGCTAACTAAATAAATAACTAACTAACCAAATAACTAACTATCTAACTAACTAACTACTAGATAACTAAATAACTAACTAGTTAACTAACTAAATAACTAACTAACTAACTAATAGATAACTAACTAAATAACTAACTAATTAACTAAATAAATATCTTCCTACATACATATTAACTAACTAACTTACTAACTAACTTACTAACTGCCTTCCTACATACCCACTAACTCAGTGACTAACTAAATAACTACTAGCTATTTAACTAACCAACTAACTAACTAAATAACTAACTAATTAACTAACTAACTAATTAACTAACTAACTAACAAATTAACTAACTAACTACCTTCGTACATACCCACTAACTAATTAACTTACTAACTAACTAATTAATTATCTAATTAACAAACTAACTACTAGTTAACTAACTAACTAACTAACTGACTAACTAACTAACTAACTTTCTAACGAACTACCTTCATACATACCTATTAACTAACAAACTAACTACCTTTCTAACTAACTAACTAACTAACTAACTAACTAACTAACTAAATAACTAAATAACTAACTAACTAACTAATTACCTAATTTACAAACAAACTAAATAACTATCTTCGTACGTACACCTATAAACTAACTAACTAACTACCTTCCTACATACCCACTAACTAACTAACAAACTACCTTCCCACTAACTGACTAACTATTTATCTAACTAAATAAATAACTAACTAGCTAACTAACTAACTACTGGATAACTAACAAACTAACTAACCAAATAACTAAATAGTTACCTAAATAACTAACTAACGAACTACTAACTAACTAACTACTAGCTAGCTGACAAAATAACTAACTAACTAACTACTAGATAACTAACATAATAACTAACTAATTTACTAACTAACTATCTTCTTAAATACCTATGAACTAACTAACTAACTTACTACCTTCCGACATACCCACCAACGAACTAACTAACTAAATAAATAAATGACCAACCAGCTAACTACTAGCTAACTAACTATCTAACTAACAAACTAAATAGCTAATTGATGACCTAACTAACTAACTAACTACTAGATAACTAACTAACTGACTGACTAACTAACTAACTAACTAATTAAATAACTAACTAATTAGCTAACTATCTAACTAACTAACTAACTACCTTGATACATACATATTTATTAACTAACTAACTCACTAACTAACTAAGTACTAGCTAGCTAACTAAGTAACTAACTAAATAACTAACTGATTAACTAACTAAATAACTTACAAATTAACTAACTATCTAACTAGATAACAAACTAACAACCCTCTTACATATTAACTACTGGCTAATTAACTAACTAACTAACTAACTAACTAACTAACTAACTAACTACCTTCTTACATACATAATGACTAACCAACCAACTAACTAACTAATTAACGAACTAACTAACTTACTAACTAACTAACTAACTAACTAACTACTATTTAACGGAATAAATAACTAACTAACTAACTAACTAACTAACTAACTACTAGAGAACTAACTAAATAACTAACTAATTAACTAACTAAGTATCTTCCTACATACCTAACAACTAACTAACTAACTAACCAACTAACTAACTAACTTACGAACTACCTTCCTACATACCCACTAATTAACTAACTAACTAAATAAATAAATAAATAACAAACTACATAACTGCTAGCTATTTAACTAACTAACTAACTAGCTACCTTCGTACATACCCACTAACTAACTAACTTACTAACTAACTAATTAACTAACAAATTAATTAACTAATTATCTAACTAACTACTAGTTAAATAACTAACTAACTAACTAACTTACTAACTAATTAACTAACTAACTAACAAACTACTAGCTAACTAACTAACTTACTAATTAACTACCTTAATACATACCTATTAACTAACTAACTAACTAACTAACTAACTAACAAATTAACTAATTAACAAACTAACTAAATAACTAAATAACTATCTTCCTACATACCTATTAATTACCTAACTAACTTACTACCTTCCTACATACCCACTTACTAATTAACTAACTGCCTTACCGCTAACTAACTAATTATCTATCTAACTAAATGACAAACAATCTAAATAACTAACTACTAGATAACTAAATAACTAACTAGTTAACTAACTAAATAACTAACTAACTAACTACTAGATAACAAACTAACTAACGACTAGCTAGCAGACAAAATAACTGACTAACTAATTAATGGATAACAAACATAGTAACTAACTAATTTACAAACTAACTATCTTCTTAAATACCAATTAACTGAATAACTAACTAACTAACTACATTCCCACATACCCACCAACTAACTAACTAACTAACTAAATAAATAACTAACCAGCCAACTACTAGCTAACTAACTAACTAAATAACTAACTGATGACATAACTAACTAACTAACTACTAGATAACTGACTAACTAACTGACTAACTGACTAACTGACTAACTAACTAACTAATTCACTAACTAACTAATTAACTAACTATCTAACTAACAAACTAACTTCCTTGATACATACATATTGATTAACTAACTAACTAACTACTAGCTAACTAACTAAGTAACTAACTAAATAACTAACTGATTAACTAACTAACTAACTAACTAACTAACTAACTAACTAACTAATTAACTAATTATCTAACTAACTAACAAACTAACTAACTAACTACTAGCTAATTAACTAACTAACTAACTACCTTCTTACATACATATTGACTAACTAACTGACTAAGTAACCAATTAACTAACTAATTAACTAACTAACTTACAAATTAACTAACTATCTAACTTACTACTAGATAACTAACTAAATATCTAGATAACTAACTAAATAACTAACTAATTAACTAACTAAATATCTTCCTACATACATATTAACTAACTAACTAACTTACTTACTTACTTACTAACTACCTTCCTACATACCCACTAACTAAGTAACCTACTAAATAAATAAATAACTAACTAAATAACTACTACCTATTTAACTAACTAACTAAATAAATAACTAACTACTTAACTAACTTACTAACTAATTAACTAACTAACTAGTTACCTTCGTACGTACCCACTTACTAACTAACTTACCAACTAACTAATTAACTAAATAATTTATTACCTAATTATCTAACTAACTACTAGTTGACTAAGGAACTAACAAACTAATTAACAAACTAACTACCAAACTACTAGCTAACTAACTAACTAGTTAACTAACTAACTTACTAACTATAACTAACAAACTAACAAATTAACTAATTAACTAACTAACTAACTAAATAACTATCTTCCTACATACCTATTAACTAACTAACTGACTAACTAACTACCTTCCTACATACCCACTAACTAACTAACTAACTACTTTCCCACTAACTAACTAACTATCTAACTATCTAAATAACTAACTAGCTAACTAACTAACTTCTAGATAACTAACTAACTTCGAAACTAACTAACTAACCAACTAATTAACTAACTAACTAATTATCTAACTATCTAACTAACTAACTAACTACCTTGATACATACATATTGATTAACTAACTAACTAACTAACTAACTACTAGCTAACTAACTAAGTAATTAACTAAATAACTAACTGATTAACTAACAAACTAACTAACTGACTAACTAACTAATTAACTATCTAACTATCTAACTAACTAACAACCTTCTTACATACTAACTAACTAACTAACTACTAGCTAATTAACTAACTAACTTACTAACTTACTAATTGACTAACTACTAGCAAACTGAATAAATAACTAACTAACTAAATAACTAACTATCTAACTAACTAACTACTAGATAACTAAATAACTAACTAGTTAACTAACTAAATAACTAACTAACTAACTACTAGATAACTAACTAAATAACTAACTAATTAACTAAATAAATATCTTCCTACATACATATTAACTAACTAACTTACTAACTAACTTACTAACTGCCTTCCTACATACCCACTAACTCAGTAACTAACTAAATAACTACTAGCTATTTAACTAACCAACTAACAAACAAAATAACTAACTAATTAACTAACTAACTAACAAATTAACTAACTAACTAGCTACCTTCGTACATACCCACTAACTAACTAACTTACTAACTAACTAATTAATTATCTAATTAACAAACTAACTACTAGTTAACTAACTAACGAACTAACTAAATAACTAACTAATTAACTAACTAACTAACTAATAAACTACTTGCTAACTAACTAACTAACTTTCTAACTAACTACCTTCATACATACCTATTAACTAACTAACTAACTACCTTTCTAACTAACTCACTAACTAACTATCCAACTAACTAAATAACTAACTAACTGACGAATTAACTAATTAACAAACTAACTAAATAACCGAATTACTATCTTCCTAGATACCAATTAACTAACTAACTAACTAACTAACTAACTACTTTCCTACATACCCACTAACTTACTAATTAACTACCTTCCCACTAACTAACTAACTAACTATCTAACTAACTAAATAACTAACTAGCTTACTAACTAACTACTAGTAACTAAATAACTAACTAGTTAACTAACTAAATAACTAACTAATAAACTACTAGATAACTAACTAACTAACTAACTAAATAACTAACTGACAAACTAACTACTAGCTAGCTGATAAAATAACTAACTAACTAATTACTAGATAACTAACATAATAACTAACTAATTTACTAACTAACTATCTTCTTAAATACCTATTAACTGACTAACTAACTAACTAACTACCTTCCTACATACCCTCAAACTGACTAACTAACTAACTTAATAAATAACTATCCTGCTAACTACTAGCTAGCTAACTAACTAACTAACTAACTAAATAACTAACTGATGACCTAACTAACTAACTAACTACTAGATAACTAACTAACTGACTAACTAACAAACTAACTAATTAACTAACAAACTAACTAATTAACTAACTATCAATCTAACTAACTAACTACCTTGATACATATATATTGATTAACTAACTAACTGCTAGCTAACTGACTAAGCGACTAACTAAATAACTAACTGATTAACTAACTAACTAAATAATTAACTACCTTTCTAACTAATTAACTAACTAACAACCTTCTTACATACTAACTAACTAACTAACTAACTAACTAACTAACTAACTACTAGCTAATTAACTAACTAACTAACTAACTACCTTCTTACATACATATTGACTAACTAACTAACTAACTAACTAACTAACTAACTAACTAACTAACTTACTAATTAACTAACTAACTAACTAACTAACTAACTAGCTAACTTACTAACTAACTAAGTAACTTACTAATTACCTAACTAACTAACTAACTTACTAACTACCCTCCTACATACCCACTAACAAAGTCACTTAATAATTAAATTAATAACTAACTAAATAACTACTAGCTATTTAACTAACGAACTAACTAACTAAATAACTAACCAATCAACTAACTAACTAACTAATTAACTAACTAACTAGCTACCTTCGTACATACCCACTAACTAACTAACTTACTAACTAACTAATTAAGTAACTAATTAATTAACTAATTAACTAACTATCTATTAGTTAACTAACTAACTAAATGACTAACTAATTAACTAATTAACTAACTATCAAACTACTAGCTAACTAACTAACTAGTTAACTATCTAACTTACTAACAAACTATCGTCATACATACCTATTAACTAACTAACTAACTACATTTCTAACTAACTAACTAACTAAATAACTAAATAACTAACTAACTAATTAACTAATTAACAAACTAACTAACTAACTAAAAAACTATCTTCCTACATGCCTATTAATTATCTAATTAACTAACAAACTAACTAACTAACTACCTTCCCACATACCCACTGACTAACTACCTAACTACCCTCCCACTAACTAACTAACTAACTATCTAACTAACTAAATAACTAACTAGCTAACTAACTAACTACTAGATAACTAACTAACTAACTAACTAAATAACTAATTAGTTAACTAACTAAATAACTAACTAACTAATTACTAGATAACTAACTAACAAGTTAACTAATTAACAAACTAACTAGCTAAATAACTATGTTGCTACATGCCTATTAACTATCTAATTAACTAACAAACTAAGTAACTAACAAAATAACTACCTTCCTACATACCCACTAACTAACTAACTAACTACCTTCCCACTAACTAACTAACTAACTAACTAACTATCTAACTCACTAAATAACTAACTAGCTAACTAACTAACTATTAGATAACTAACAAACTAACTAACTAAATAACTAATTAGTTAACGATCTAAATGGCTAACTAATTAACTACTAGATAACTAACTAACTAATTCACTAATTAACAAACAAACTAGATAAATAACTATCTTGCTACATGCCTATTAACTAACTAATTTACTAACAAACTATCTTTTTAAATACCTATTAACTAACTAACTAACTAACTAACTAACTAAATACCTTCATACATACCCGCCAACTAACAAACTAACTAAATAAATAAATAACTAACCTGCTAACTACTAACTAACCAACTAACTAACTAACTATATAAATAACTAACTGATGACCTAACTAACTAACTACCTACTAGATAACTAACTAACTAACTAACTGACTAACTAACTAACTAACTAATTAACTAATTAACTACTAACTAATTAACTAATTAGCTAACTAACTAACTAACTACCTTGATACATATATATTGATTAACTAACTAACCCACTAACTAACTAACTACTAGCTAACTAACTAAGTAACTAACTTAATAACTAACTGATTAACTAACTAACTAATTAATTAACTAACTAACTAACTAACAACCTTCTTGCATACTAACTAACTAACTAACTAACTAACTAACTACTAGATAATTAACTAATTAACTAAGTAACTACCTTCTTACATACATATTGACTAACTAACTAACTAACTAATTAACTAACTAACTAACTAACTAACTAACTTACTGACAAACTAACTAACTAACTAACTAACTATTAGATAACTGAATAAATAACTAACTAACTAACTAACTAACTACTAGATAACTACCTTCTTAATAGGTATGTATGAAGGTAGGTAGTTAGTAAGTTAGTTAATTTTTTAATTAGCTTGTTAGCTAGTAGTTAGTAAGTTAGTTAGTTAATTAATTAGTTAGTTGGTTACCTAATTAATTAGTGGGTATGTAGGAAGGTAGTTAGTTAGTTAATACGTTAGTTAGTTAGTTAGCTAGTCAGTTTGTTAACTAGTAGTTACTTACTCAGTTAGTTAGTTAATAGGTATATAGGAAGTTAGTTAGTTAGTTATTTAATGAGTTAGTTAATTGGTTAGGAAGTTAGTTAGTCAGTTATTTAATACGCATGTATAAAGGTAGTTAGTAAGTTAGTTCGGTAGTTAATTATGTAATTAGTTTGTTAGCTAGAAGTTAGTTAGTTAGTTACATAATTAGTTAGTTACTTAATTAGTTAGGTGGTTACTTAATTAGTTAGTTATTTAATAGGAAAGTAGTTAGTTAGTTAATTAGTTAGTTAATTAGTTACTACTGAGTGTGTTAGCTAGTAGTTAGTTAGTTAGTTAGTTAGTTAATAGGTTTGTAGGAAGGAAGTTAGTTAGTTAGTTAGTGAGTTATTTAATAGGTATGTAGGAAGATAGTTAGTCACTTAGTTAGTAATATAGTCCGTTAGTTAGTTAGTATGTTCGTTAGTTAATGGGTATGTTGGAAGGCGGCTAGTTACACTACTACAAAAAATGCAATTAGGGACAAACGCGTTTAGTCCCTAAAACCCCGTCTGGAGTCGCTGTAGATCTTTAGGGACTATATTTAGTCGTTATGACTTTGTCATAACAGGCCCGACGCAGCAAATCAGGGTGACAAAAGTTTGTTTGCATTTAGTCCCTATAAGACACCTTTGTTGGGACAAGATTGATTTCCAATTTTTTCCCCCGTTTTCTGGGGTAGTCCCTGAAGATGAACTTTCAGTGTTGAGTTTTGGTCGTGGAAAATGTTCTTTATGAGACTAAATGTGGTTCCCAATTATGGTTGTTCTGTGACTAGACTTTGTTTCTGAATATTAATTTTATGGTACAAATGTTTGTTTCTGAAGATATAGTATATGTAGCTAAATTTTGTCTTTATTATGTTATTTATGTGACTAGCTGTTGTCTCCAAATATGATATTAATGTGACAAATGTTAATCCGTGAATGTACTTTTTTCTGAATGATATTGGTGTTTGAATGGTTATTTCTAGAACTAAATTTAATTCCTGAATATTGTACTACTGTGACGACTCTTTTAGTCCCTTAAAACAACATATATTATAATATTAATTAATAAAATATGAAAATTAAATTTTGGCCATTTAAATAAAACAAAAATATCTCCAGATACGGATTATTGTTTAATGTTAGCGACACTAACTCGAGTACTACAAAAATAACATACATGTAACGTCTTCATAAAACAAAACAAAAAACAATATTAAATTATCATCTTGCATCATCTTCATCTTCATTAGGATCTTCTTCTCTATTCAAAAGCCCGATTTCGATATTCTTGATGCAAATCTTGAAGTGCACTCGAGTCCATATACATCACAGCTACATAAATAAAAAAAGTAAAATTACCAAAATATCTTTGTAATTCTGCAAAATAAAAATAAGATATATGACATTTCGATGACCACAAAGTAAATTATCTTCACATACCGGCCCTTATTTGCAGAAGAAGCACCCAATTCATATTCTCTGTGCCTATATAATAAAACAATAATATTGTAAAATTTCAAATATTACCCATTAGAAAAATTAAAATGGAACTCATTAATTAATTACCTGTCAAGTTTGTATCCATTTTTTTGCTTCAAAAGCCTTAATTACAAAAATGAAAAAAATAATTATTTAATATGGGAGTTATACATATATTGAAAAACAATTTTATAAAATGAATGGACTAATTTGAAAATGTACCAAAATGGCAAGGCCTATAATTAATGCTTTTGCATTTAATAAAGAAAAGTGTAGAAATATTAAATCGAAAAAGAAAGGATAAATAACCCTATGATGCATTCGGTCTCAGCACTGATTTGCTGCTTCAAGTCTTCAAAACCAACCTTATTTTCTTCCTTCAAATCATCTAGGCTGGAATTTATTTTTCAAAACAAAATGCTTAATTAATATATATATATATATATATATATATATATATATATATATATATATATATATATATATATATATATAGCAAATTTAACATTTGAAAAGAAAGATAAATAAAGGACTAAATAAACAACCTCGAGGCATTGGATACTTGACTGTTTTCCTCTTTTATTTCTTCAGTCTCCACACACATTTCCTTCTTAAGTTCTTCAAGGTCAGAACTGATTTCCTAGTTTAGTAGTCCAAGTTTAGAACCAGATTCCAGATTTTTAACAGCAAGACTGGATTTCGTTTTCTGGTTCACACTTTTCGAGTATAAAGTATAAAATTTACCATTAAGGAGAGCAACCCACCGAAACAGATTTTGTTTCCTTCTTAAGTTCTCCATACTCATTTCCTTAATTTGCCATGAAGGAGATCAAACCGTTGAGGATGCTGCAAGAAACAAATATAAGGTATAAAATTAGAATATAACTAAATTCATATTATTAATTAATGTGAATTCTGACTTAGACACATAAAACTATGAAATGACATTTTTACCCACTTTCAATAACACATAGGAGGAAAAAATCATTCAGTCTTTATTCCTATTTTCGGACGAACAACAAACATAAGCATTATATCAAACACCTTGCAAGCATCTTCGAAATTAAAACAATATAAATATAAAGAAAATAACCTTTTTTATGATTTTGTCGTGAACCAGTTGGCAGACCGAGGCAAATCGGACTGGTACGTGTAAGGATTGTTCTTGTATAGTACCAGTTTCTTTTTCTAAAAAAATTAAGTCCAAAATAATTAACATTGAAAAATGAAGGTTACCTAAGAAATAGAAAAATGATACAAATATTAATAGTTAAGGAGAAAGAAAGAACTTCTGACGCATAATTGAGTGATCCCCAAACGCGCACGCAGAATTGTGTCTGTTTTCACTAACACGAAATTCAGAAGATTCGACGAAATTTCAGGGTTCGTGTTGAAGGAGTTGGCAGCGATCGAGTACAACGGGTTGAGGAGGTTTTTTAGTGCGAGGAGGTTTATCAGTGCTGACGATGCGGAACTTATGTGCCGATCTAACACCAAAGTTATGTGGTCGTTCGGAGAGAAAGAAATATAGCCTCTGAAATTTAAGAAGAAGAAAAAAAGAGTGAAACGTTGCAATGAAAATAGTAAAGAAAACCTCAAATATCTTAATGGCAGTACTAATTGGTTTTAGTTTCGTGAACCTAGAAAAAATATCCTGCGGTATACTTTTTATTTGTAAAATTAATCAGGTCCTACCTTGCAAAATTGATTAAAAATCTGAACTCAATTTGGTTTTTGAAATACATACCTCTAAAAAGATGTGCTTGATCGATCTACAAATTGAAAAAGTTAAATGTAGTAGGGCGTGAAGAAGGCGCAACTTGAGCTATGGTGAGATAATAAGAAGGAACAAATCGAGGTGACATAGTGGTGAAGAAGACTCAAAATTGAATTGAGGTGAAATACATATACCTTCAATTTTTCCGCCTCCTTTCTCTGTAGATTGTACCCCATCGAGGACTCTCTCTCTCTTTTGCCCGCTCTCTCTGAACCCCCACTGTCTCGGACTGATAATGAACAAAAAAAGAAAAGAAAAACTCAGAAAAAGCATTTTTCTCATCCTGACTTTGAAATCGCTTGCAATAGCACCACCACACGAAAATAACTCGTAAAAAAGCACGACAAAAATTTGCTGAAAACATGAATTCTCACCGAATGGCCTTGAAAATAAGCTGCAGTCGCCTTGAATCGGCTTCAACCGCCTACGAATCTGCACGATGTGCTTCTCGACAGTCTTTTTTTGTTTGGGCGAGATGAGAGAAGAGGAATCGACGTTTGTTGCTTTTGTGTGGGAGAGTACCAGGTGAAAGAATGGATAATGAGGTTTTTACGCTAGGGTTTTCTTTTCAAAGGCAATTGAGATTAAAAAAAATATAGTCTAGACATGGTCTACCATGATAATGATCAACCAAGAGACATAACTAACATTAAAATCAAACATTACACAATACACAGTAAGTTTAAATCATACACATGTTTTATTCATGCATATAACTTATTTTCACATAACCAAATGAAATTAAATTGTAGTCATTTTTATTTTTCTGAAAACAAAATTTCGCATTCCCAAATAAAAGTTCCCTCCAATAATTTGCATGTATAAAATGAGATAAATAAAGGCTAAAAATTTCTCAAAATTTTCATTATATATTAGTCAACTTTAAAACAAAAAATTACGAGAAAAAATTTAAATCCTAAAAATTAATATTTGTCAAATTAAGACATACTAGCTCTAATCCCGCGCAATTGCGCAGGTTTGTTTCCGGTGATGAATTTTTTTATTTGTTTTTGTTTGATCTCGTGTACTCGATGGAATTAATATAAAAGGGGTGGCTGAATTTTGTGCATGCAGATGACTTTGATTGTTATTAAGAAATATGCGTACATGCAAAAATTTACGACGCATCATGCATTAGCAGTCACTACATATAAAACATATAAAGGTACGATGTTCCCAACAAAACATAGATGACCATACATATTAAAAAAAAATGCAGACAACATTATCGAACTCTCAACAAAGAAAGAAATTACAATAATACAAAATTTTAGTTGATTCAAGTATTAAAAATGTGTACGACATCATAAAATTTAAAGTAAGGATCACTTCATTTATTCAAGGACCGGCTTCTTTTAACAATCGAAATAATTCTTGCTTCAAAATTATTTTACTTTCTATACATCATTCGATAATTGTGTTTGGTGTTTTTTTGGCATTTCTATTTTGTTATTTGTTGGAGCCCTTTCATATGTCGTCCGAATCGTAAGAGGCCTTGTTGTTGATTTGTTTTGTTTACTTGATTAGTTCGAATGTTTCGATTGCTTTGTTGCTTGGTAAATTGTATATATACAGTTGTAAAAAAAAAAAATCGAAGCGCACAGCTTATGATGATAATGATGATTGGGCGTATAGTTTTAACAGATTCGAGTCATTAGCAAATGAATCGGATTATAACGACGCTGGTGAACAGAATTTCTCAATTTGAGCCTCATGATTAGAATTATCTTTGAGCAATGATCCTGCTCCTATTCATGTTGATATTTAAGAAGGATGTGGTTGATTGTTTCGATAAGCCTCTTAGTTCACGATATCAGATTTTTCGTTATGATTTTAAGAAAACTGAATTTACCCACGTCAGTACCGGCCATCAACCTGATATTGGCCCTCTTAACAACATGTTGGCCCCACATCAGATTGATATGAGTCGTGTTATCCAGGGCAGTGCAAAGGCTCCCTTCCGAGTCAGTCCACTCAATCGTGCCAGTATAATATATCTTCGTACTGTTGTTCGAAATTAATGTACAGAAAACGCGTGAATACCTTGACCTAAAAATTTATTGTCCACCAAATGCAATTTAAATACAATAATTATTTAATAATATTATTAATACTAAATAAGACTAAACTTTTTGGGGACGACCGAATTAGCCTAAAGGAGCGGTACCGTCAGAGAGAAACGCTCCGTGTACGGGTGTACCAGTAAATGAATAGAATCATGTATGAAATCTGGTACTTGTAAACATGCGTGAAATACACAAAAATATCATAACGTTAGAAGTAAAACAAATATCTAGTTATAAAAAAGAAGAAAGAAGGGCATACACAATATTTCAAACATTTGAGAGGGTTATATATGAAATTATTCGGTACTCAAAAATCCAAAACAGTACCATTATGTATTCCGAGAAGGAAACGGGGTAGCAAATCAAGCAATGCCGAGTAGCCTACTGCTGCCAAACCTGTCAGAAGCGGCATCAAACTGTACCTGAAAATATCACATTTGTAAGATCTGGCAAAATCATATATTATATACCCTTTCAAATACAAAAAATACAGTT
This sequence comes from Luzula sylvatica, assembly GCA_946800325.1. Lineage (NCBI taxonomy): Eukaryota > Viridiplantae > Streptophyta > Magnoliopsida > Poales > Juncaceae > Luzula > Luzula sylvatica. The sequence goes on along the minus strand of OX326960.1, from coordinate 12,670,423 downwards.
GTGACATTACGAAATCTGGAAATTGAAAATTGAAAATAATCCTACAAATTCGGAAATATAACCTAATATCAAACATTAAAAAAACAACTAACTTCACCCTAATATAAAGATTAATTACGGTTTATGGATGAAATAGAAAAAAAGAAATGAACTTGCAAATTATTTGGTGAAGCATATGATGACGATCAATGAGGCCATTATTGCTCGCTTCATAAGAAATAACTTCTAATTTGTTCAGTCAATTGAATAAAATTGTAAAATCAAACTAATTACCTACATAATCAGTTTAAGAAAATCAAAATCAAAATTTATATTTCTATGATAATGATTAACTCGGCCTTGATATGCATTTCGTTCATGGATAAGTGTCGTATATCAGAGACTGTAAAAAAACTGTCGTTTCCTTTCCAATCCAATGAAAATACGCAGAGCCCTCGCAATTCTCTCAAGACGAAACATATCATATCTGCCAAAAAGAATAATTGCAATTAGAAAAAAGTTCAATAGATAGATAGATTTGAAGAAAATTTAGCTATTTGCAGTGACCTCGATCTTATAGATAATTTCCTCATCATCGTCATTTCTGTCATCATCTTCTAAGTGCTTTTCTTTTCTGATAATCACCTTTTCAGTTGTCTGATGCAAAAGAAACTAAATTATGTTTGAATTAATAAACAAAGAAAAACAACTAATCGATCACGAAAAAGAACAAATATTGACGTAAAATTCACTGCCAAAGAAAGAAGTAAAGAGGAAGGAGAAGAAGCATACCTCACCGCCATGGAAGAACCAACATGAAGAGAAGGGGGCGGGATTACGCCTGCACAACACCAAAAATTGAACTGAAATCGTCTGTTTCGTCGTCAGCGAGTCCTCTCCCTCTTTCTTGTCGTCCAGTGTTTATCAAATGGAGCTCCAAGCCGGTATCTAAAGCGCCTCCCAATCGTTCCAAAATCGTCCAAAATCGCCTACGGCTTCTGCCGCTCTCCTTGGCTAGGTTTTTCGTCCAAAATCGCCTACGGCTTCTCCAGATCGCCGCTCTCCTTGGCTAGGGATTTTCTTTTGTACATAAGAGGGGTAAGGGCTCGAGTTGGACACGAAATGCTAAAGACTTTTGGTCGAAAGCAAAGGCCATGGACGAAACAGTAGAAAAACCAGAGGTTTTGCCAGACGAAAATCTAGGGTTTGTGTCAGGAATGGGGGAGGAAAGAAGACTGGCCGTTAAACCCTAACGGGTCGAGTGGGTAAAAAGCAAAGAAGAAGGAACAAGAGGTTTAGATCAGTTAAATGGGCCTGTTTTAAGATGATGGGCTTTAGTAAACAAAGGATGGGCTCTAAGGTTATCAAAAGAAAAGCAGCCCTTGGGCTGCTTAGAAAATAAAGCCAGGGATACCTCCAGTATTGAAGAGACTGGAGAGAAGGATGTTAGTTACTGTTTATCTTCCGCTACTTTTATTCAGTAATTTTGGTTATTTACGATAGTTATTTTACATTCAGTATTTAAACAATGTTTGTAATAAATTTTAGGTTGTTGATTGTATTTTGAACTCTTCTGAAACACTCTTCTTTTCCAATCTAGTCTTCTTCTTTCTCGCCCCTTTCTCTCCTCTTGTATCTGTATCAAAATTAATTGAAATTGTTAGGAATTTAATCAATTCCCTGACAGTTTGGAGTCTTTCATCTGAGACGACGAAAGAAGCCACGCAAGCAAAACATCTCACACGAAATCGCCCAAAAACCCTAGGTTTCTCTGGTAGCATCGTGTTGGAAGCAGCAAAATCGCCGGCTAGGGTTTCACGAAGAGCACACCAGGAAAAAAAATGAGAGGAGAGAGAGATGAGAGGGATATATCACGTTGAAACAGAATAAATTGAATGCACCTGGTGTACCGTGAACCAAAGACTTGTTATAATTAACTTTGTCACGGCTCACGTAGACCAGATTTATTCTAATTTGTCGCTAATCCAGCCATTCAATTTTAATCCGACGATTCTGAATTAAATGGGTGACGTGGCTGATTGTCAGAGCAGCTAGACCTGTAAAAATATACTAATTAAAATTGGGCCTGTTCGGCAAGGGTGGAATAGAGTGGAATAGAGGAATAAATGAGTTAATCCACTCTATTCCAGCCGAACAAGAGTGGAATAGCATGGAATAAAAATATGGAAAAGAGGATTATCTCTATTCCATGTTTGAGATGGAATAGCTCTATTCCGCGGATTAGCGAAATATTTAGACCAAATTGCCCTCGTTAATAATAATAATAATAGTATTATTATTATAATAATAATATTAATATTATTATTAATATGATTTGATGTTATTAATATTATTAATATACTAGGGGTATTTTGGTCATTATCAATATCTATTCTCTTAAATCTATTTTCTTATTCCATTAGTTTTGCCGAACGACTTTGGAATAAAATGGTTTAAATTCTATTCCTCTATTCCTCTATTCCACCCCTTGCCGAACGGGCCCAATATGTGTAAATTAATTGTAACAATACAAAAGATGTATTAACTCCTAACATGTTATGCATTCAACATTTTATATTATATTATATTATATTATATTATATTATATTATTTCATTATATTGCACTAAATTACATCGTATTAAATTATATCATATCATCTTATATATATTGTTTTGAAGTGACTATATCAAGTGTAAATATATCATATCATATCATGTCACTAAATAATAATTAATTCATTTTTTCAAAAACCAAAAATAATCCATTTTTAAAAAAAAACAAAAATCAATCCATTATTTTTTAAAAATAGAATAAAATGCATCTTTTTTTTTTGCATGGGACATCTAATTATTTTTTCATTAAATTTAGAATGTAAATATTATCACATATATTCCAATTGATATTCAATGTCATTCAAATAAAGATGACATCATCATATCACATGGACACATATTAAAAAAAATATACTTATGACATTTCAAATTTTTAATTATGAAATTTTTATTTATAGTAAACATAAAATATTGAAATTAGGAAAAAAATGTATTCGTTCAAAAAAATTATTTTCGAAAAATAAATAATAATTAATGCATTTTTTTAGAAACAAAAATAAGCCATTTTTTTAAAAAAAATATTAATCCATTATTTTTGAAGAACAGAGTTAAATACATCTTTTTTTTAATTTTTTTTTTGCACAGGGCATATAAATATTTTTTCATTAAGTTTAGAATTTAAATATTATCACATATATCTCAATTGATATTCAATCTCATTCAAATAAATAAAGATGACATCATCATATCACATGGACACATATTAAAAAAATATACACATGACCTTTCAAATTTTTTATTATGAAATTTTTATTTATAAAAAAATAAAATATTTAAATTAGGAAAAAATTTATTGGTTCAAAAAATTTATTTTCGAAAAATAAATAATAATTAATGCTTTTTTTTTTAAAAAACCAAAAATAATTCATTTTTAAAAAAACAAAAATTAATCCATTATTTAGAAGAAAAAATAGAATTGAATGCATTTTTTTTTGCATGTGACATCTAATTATTTTTTTCATCAAATTTAGAATCTAAATGTTTTCACATATATTTTTTTGCATGCGACATCTAATCCATTATATGATATTGTTTTATTTCGTTTTAATTATACTATATTATATCATATTATATATTTTATGTTATATTATATTATAATATGTTGTATTGTATTGAATTGAGATGTGTTCCGATACGGGTACGGTCCGTTTTTTAAAAAACCAAAACTAATCCATTTTTTTAAAAAACAAAAATTAATCCATTGTTTTTGAAAAATAGAATTAAATGCATTTTCTTTTAATTTTTTCTTTTTTTTGCATGAGACATCTAATTATTTATTCATTAAAGTTATAATATAAATATTATCACATATATTCCAATTGATATTCAATGTCATTCAAATAAAGATGACATCATCATATTTAATTGATATTCCAATTGATATTCAATTGATATTCAATGTCATTCCAATTGATATTCAATGTCATTCAAAAAAAGAATATTTAATTTAGGAAAAAATGTATCGATTCAAAAAATTTATTTTCGAGAAACAAATAATAATGAATGCATATTTTTTTAGAAAAAAAATAAATCCATTTCTTAAAAAAACACAAATTAATCCATTATTTAGAAGAAAAAATAGAATTGAAGGCATTTTTTTTTTTTTTTGCATGCGACATCTAATTATTTTTTTCATCAAATTTAGAATCTAAATGTTTTCACATATATTCCCAAATTGATATCCAATGTCATCGAAATAACGACGACATGAACATGTCACACGGAAAGATATCAAAAAAAAGAAAAGAAAATATGACATTTAAAAAATTAAATTATGAAATTTGTATTTGTAGTAAACAAACAATATTTAATTTAAGAAAAAATGTTTCGATTCAAAAAATTTATTTTCGAGGAACAAATAATAATGAATGCATCTTTTTTTAGAAAAAAAATTAAATCCATTTCTTAAAAAACCACATATTAATCCATTATTTAGAAGAAAAAATAGAATTGAATGCATTTTTTTTTTGTTGCATGCGACATCTAATTATTTTTTTCATCAAATTTAGAATCTAAATGTTTTCACATATATTCCCAAATTGATATCCAATTTCATCGAAATAACGACGACATAAACATGTCACACGGAAAGATATCAAAATATTGGAGGGAAATTTTCAAGTTAACTAATATGATGAAAATTAGGAGGGAAATTTTGCCTCCATTTTTTCCTTTTATACTTAACAAAATATTGGAGGGAGTTTTCCCTCTATATTTTTACAAAGGCATAAAATCTGGAAAAACATTTCTCCCTCTATATAACTTAATAAATATGGATAAATCCCTTTGTTCCTTTGCTCATTCCAAAACATTTTTCTTATTCGTGAAGGCACAAAAGTAGAACCTTTCTTCTTCGAGACAAGGCATAAAATTAGGAAAAACACTCTCTCTCGGAGGTACCTGCGCGGCTGCGCCTCCCTTCTTCATCGTCTCAGGTCAAGAGGAGCCGCGGTTGCACTTTCTCCCTTCTTCATTACCCTCGGGTCGGTTCTCTCTCTCTCTCTCTGTGTCTTTAATAGGGTTTTATTAGAAAAGGAATACTGATTAGGTTCTCTCTCTCTCTCTCTCTCTCTCTCTCTCTCTGTGTGTGTGTGTGTGTGTGTGTGTGTGTGTGTGTGTGTGTGTGTGTGTGTGATTGGATCAGATCCGACGCGAGGAGAAGCAAAGTGTATTTCTGATTCTGGAAAACAACCGAGAATCCAAATCTCGATTCTGGCGAAGCCCGGTTCAAGGAGTACCCTCCAATTTATTTGACGCTACAGTACCACACCGGTACCAATGTTCTTCAATTTCGATAGCGAAAGTCTCTTCGAAAAGTACCGGCAACAGAACTGGTATGATCCTTCTTTCAAACGCCAATTAGGTTATCTTTTTCGCAAAATCACAAAATTCTCCCACAAATTATCTCCACTTCCTCCAAATCACCATTTTACTATCATAAATCTTCCATAATCAAACTTACATATATAACCCTGTTTTCTCATAAATTCTCAAATTTTTCAATCTTACAAAAAGAACCTTCTCTCATAACTTCTCCTCAACTCCTAATTTCTTATATAACCCTGAAAACACAATCTCATCTCTTATCTAATTTCTTCCTGAAATCAAAATTTTAACAGACTCTCATATTGATTGTGAATGGTATATTCAAATTTCAAATGTGTGTGCTCAGCAATTCAAATCTGACACGACCCAATTCAAGTTTCATGTTTGCAGATCATCGAGCAAGCAGAGGAGGGAGAACACTGAATGGAGTCGAGAAGGATTTGGCGTCCTTGATTGCCAATGACAAAATTCTGGTAATGCAACTTTTTCACTTTAGTCCCTAGAAAATTGCTGAAATTCTTTTTACGCATTTTCCAGTGGTAGAGAATCTCCGATAAAGGAAAATCACCACGGCAAGTAGATTGAGAAGTGGTCAATGTGTAAGAGATTACGAGATAGTGATGAAGGATCGCGAATAAGATTTAGAAACTTTCGAGGCTCTGATTCAAGCGGATGATCGTGAGAAATGGGCTCTATTTTTTTGCATATTGAATTTCTGCTTTATTTTTTGCGTATTGACTTTTTTGTAAGTAATTGCTGAATTTATGTTTATTCTTTCGAGGCTCTAATTTTTTGGTAGTAAGGGACTTATTTGTAAATATTTTGTAGTAAGGGACTGATTGAAATATTCGTAAATATTTAGTATTGTAATATTTTCCGAGTTTTAGTAATTCGGGGACTTGTTTTGTAATATTTGATAATAAGGGACTTATTTGTAAATATTTGATAATAAGGGACTTATTTGTAAATATTGGTAGTAACTAGTAAGGGAATATTTGTATGAAATATTTGTGAATATTTAGTATTGAAATATTTGCCGAGTTTTAGTAATTTTCAATATCATTATCACTTCTATGAAATTAATTTTAATATCATTTTATTTTTCGATGTGATGTATATAATATCATTTATTTTAGTTCAAACTTTATTTATAAGTAAACAAATATTAATAATGATGTATTTATAAGTAAACTAATATTAATAATTATGTATAATGTAATATGTGTTATATTGTATAATATAGTATAGTATAAACTATATAATATAATATAAACAATATAATTTTTGTATTGTGTTATGCTATATTATATAATATAGTATAGTATAAACAATACAATACAATATAATATAGTATTATATAATGTAATACAATACAATACAATACAATACAATATGTTATAATTATATAATGATATAATATAATACGAAGCAATAAATACAATATAATATATTATCTTCATTGAGCGTGCAAAATGTAATTTAACATGTACAAGATTGATTTATTATTTTCATGACAAATATTCAACTGTCTAATAAGACAATTCAAGGATATACAATAACATATAAAACAATAAGATGATATGATATGATATAAATATAAAATTAATTAATAAATATAATAAAATATAAAATGCAATACAATATAATATAATATAATATAATATAATATAATATAATATAATATAATATGTTATAATATAGTATATTATAGTACAATATAATACAATGCAATACAATAAAATATAAAATGATAAGCTATGTTGCACAAATACGGATACGGGTATCGTATCCGATACGATGCAGATACGGCAATTTTCAAAAAATCACGGGTACGGATACGACTATATAATTATTATTTTAATATATTTATATTGTATATAATAAATAAATAAATAATAAATTAAATACTTTTGAAATTAAATATCATGACAATAACTAAAATCAACAGATGGCGACTAAAATCTTATTTTAGAGACGGACTACGCCGGTCCCTAAACTATTTTTTGTTGAATTGAATTAAGACTTGTCTAAATTAATTATAATAGTATAAAATTAACGTATGACCTTATATATATAGCAAGACATTCCATATAATTTACAACAATCAAGGGCCAACTTTCGTCCCAATTATTTTTCATTTTATAAGTAACCTATTTTGAGACTATTGTTTGTCACAAAATGTACGGACTTAAAATCTTAATCTTCTTCTGTGACAACTGTAGTGCCAAAATAAAATCTTTGTCCCAAGAAATATAACTGTTTTGGGACAAAGCAAAATGTGCTCCTAATAACCAACATACAGAGACTAAATATACTTAGTCCCTAGGATTTTCGAAGCTAATGAGACTTTTTGTAGTAGTGTTAGGTTGGTTAATAAGTTAATCAATTTGTTACTTGAGTTAGTTATTTGGTTAGTTAGTTAGTTCGTTAGCCAGTATTTAGTTAGTTAGTTAACTAGTTAGTTATTTAGTTAATTAGTTAGTTAGTTAGCCAGTAGTTAGTTAGTTAGTCAACTAGTTATTTATTTAGTTAGTTAGTTAGTTATTTAGTTAGTTAGTTAACTAACTAACTATCTAACAGACTAATAACTAAATAACTAACTAAACTAACTAACTAACTACTAGCTAACTAACTAATTTACTAACTATCTAACTAACTAACTAACTAACTACCTTCTTACATACATATTTACTAACTAACTAACTAACGAACTAACTAACTAACTAACCAACTAACTAACCAACTTACTACTAGATAACTAACTATATAACTAACTATATAACTAAACAACTACTAGATAACTAACTAACTAACTAACTAACTAACTAACTAACTACTAGATAACTAACTAAATTGCTAACTAATTAACTAACTATCTTCCTACATACGTATTAAATAACTAATTAACTAACTATCGAACTAACTAATTATTAGCTAACTAACTAACTAACTAACTAAATAACTGACTAACTAACTAACTAACAAACGAACTAACTAAATAATTAACTATCTAATTAATTAACTAACTAACTACCTTCTTACATACATTTTAACTAACTAACTAACTAACTAACTGATTAACTGACTAACTAACTAACTAACTAAATAACTAACAAACTACTAGGTAATTAACTAATTAACTAACTAACTAACTAGCTACTTTTCAACATACCTACCAACTAACGAACGTACTAACTAACTAAAAATCTAACTAATTAACTAATTAATTAACTAATTTACTAACTAACTACTAGCTACCTAATTAACTAACAAACTATATAAATAAGAAACTAACTAATTAACTCACGAACTAACTAACTAACTAATTAACTACTAGCTAACACACTAAATAACTAATTAACAGACTATCTTACTAACTACCTTCATACATACCTTTTAACTAACAAAAAAAGTAACTACCTAACTAACTAGTTAACTAACTACCTTCGTACAAACCCACTAACTAACTGACTAAGTAACTAACTTACTAACTAACTAACTAACTAACTTACCAACTATCTGACTAACTAATTAATTAACTAACTAAATATCTAGGTAGCATCCTACATCCTAACTAACTAAGTACCTAACTAACTAACTAACTAGCTAACTAACTAGCTAACTAACTAAGTAACTCACTAACTACTAGCTCGCTAACGAACTAACAAACTAACTAACTAACTTCCTTCCTACATACCCATTAATTAAGTATTAACTAACTAACTAATTAACTAACTATATATCTAACTAACTAACTTACTAACTACCTTCTTTCATACATATTAACAAAGTAACTAACTGACTTATTAACTAACTAACTACTGGATTACTAACTAACTAACTAAATAACTAACTAACTACTAGATAACTAATTAAATAACTAACTAATTAACTAACTAACAATCTTCCTACATACATATTAACTACCTAACTAACAACCTACCTTCCTACGTAACCACTAACTAACTAAATAGATAAATAACTAACTAACTAACTAACTAACTAACTAACTAACTAACTACCAAATTAACTAACTGATTAACTAACTAACTAACTAACTAACTACTTGCTGACTAACTGACTAAATAACTTACTGATTGACTGACTAACTAACTAACTAACTAACTAACTAATTAACTAACTATCTAACTAACTAACTACCTACCTTTTTACATACATATTAACTAACTAACTAACTAACTAACTGATAAACTGACTAACTCACTATTGACTAACTAACTAACTTACTACTAGCTAACTAACCAATTAACTAATTAACTACCTAACTATCTAACTAACTAACTAACAAACTATCCCACATACCCACTAACTAACGTACATACTAACTAAGTAACTAACTAACTGACTACTTTCCAACAAACCCACTGACTAACTAACTAACGAACTAACTAACTAACTAACTAACTTACTAACTACTACCTAACTAACTAACTAGTTAACTAAGTAACTAAGTAACTTACTAGCTACCTTTCGTACATACCCATTAACTAACTAACTAACTAACTAACTAAGTTACTAACAAACTGACTAACTAACTAACTAGTTAACTAAGTAACTAGCTGGCTACCTTTCCTACATACCCACTAACTAACTAACTAACTTATAACTAATTAATTAAATAAATAATTAACTAACTAACTAATTAACTACCTACCTTCCTTCCTACGTACTTACTAACAAACTAACAAAGTAACTAACTACTAACTAACTAACTAACTAACTAACTAACTAACTAACTAACTAACTATATAACTAACTATATAACCAAACAACTACTAGATAACTAACTAACTAACTAACTTACTACCTAACTAAATAACTGACTAAGTAACTAACTAACTACTAGATAACTAACTAAATAGCTAACTACTTAACTAACTATCTTCCTACATACGTATTAAATATCTAATTAACTAACTATCGAACTAACTAACTATTAGCTAACTAACTAACTAACTAACTAAATAACTGACTAACTAACAAACTAACAAACTAACTACCTAAATAATTAACTATCTAATTAATTAACTTACTAACTTCCTTCTTACATACATTTGAACTAACTAACTAACTGACTAACTGATTAACTGACCAACTAACAAACTAACTAAATAACTAACAAACTACTAGGTAATTAACTAATTGACTAACTAACTAACTAGCTACTTTTCTACATACCCACCAACTAACGAACGTGCTAACTAGCTAACTAACTAATTAATTAACTAATTTACTAACTAACTACTAGCTAGCTAATTAACTAACTAACTAAATAAATAACAAACTCACTAATTAACTAACTAACTAATTAACTACTAGCTACCTAACTAAATAACTAATTAACAAACTAACTTACTAACTACCATCATACATACCTTTTAACTAACAAAAAAACTAACTACCTAACTAACTAGTTAACTAACGACCTTCGTACAAACCCACTAACTAACTGACTAATTAACTAACTTACTAACTAACTAACTAACTAACTAACTAACTAACTAACCAACTATCTAACTAACTAATTAACTAACTAACTAACTACTAGCTAGCTTCCTACATCCTAACTAACTAACTAACTAACTAGCAAACTAACTAGCTAACTAACTAAGTAACTCACTAACTACTAGCTAGCCAACTAACTAACGAACTAACTAACTAACTACCTTCCTACATACCCATTAATTAACTATTTAAATAACTAACTACTAACTAACTAACTACTAGATCACTAACTAACTAACTAACTAAATAACTAACTAACTACTAGGTAACTAATTAAATAACAAATTAATTAACTAACTAACTATCTTCCTACAGACATATTACCTAACTAACAAACTAACAACCAACCGTCCTACGTAACCACTAACTAACTAAATAGATAAATAACTAACTAACTAACGACTAGCTAACTAACTAACTAACTAACTAACTACCAAATTAACTAACTGATTAACTAACTAACTAACAAACTAACTAACTACTCGCTGACTGACTGACTAAATAACTAACTGATTAACTAACTAACTAACTAACTAACTACAAGATAACTAACTAACTAACTAATTAACTAACTATCTAACTATCTAACTACCTACATTTTTACATACATATTAACTAACTAACGAACTAACTGATAAACTGACTAACTCACTATTAACTAACTAACTAACTTACTACTACCTAACTAACTAATTAACTAATTAACTACCTAACTAACTAACTAACTAACTAACTAACTATCCTACATACCTACTAACTAACGTACATACTAACTAAGTAACTAACTAACTGACTACTTTCCAACAAACCCACCGACTAACTTACTAACGAACTAACTAACTAACTAACTAACTAACTAACTAACTAACTAACTAGTTAACTAAGTAACTAAGTAACTTACTAGCTACCTTTCCTACATACCCATTAACTAACTAACTAACTAACCAAATAACTAACTATCTAACTAACTAGTAGCTAGCTCACTAACTAACTAACTAACTACTAGCTAACTAACTAACTAGCTAGTTAACTAAGTAACTAAGTAACTAACTAAGTACTAAATAACTTACTAACTAATTAACTAACTAACTAACTAACTACCAGCTAACTAACTAACAAACAAACTAACTAACTAACTAACTAAATAACTAACTACATTCCTACATACCTATTAACTAACTAAATAACTAACTACTAGCAAGCTAACTAACTAACTAACTAACTAACAAATTAACTAACGATCTAACTAACAAAGTACTAACTACCTTTTTTAAAAAATGAGTCAATGGAGAAGGCTAATGGGACTCGAAAACTAACTAGTTAACTAAGTAACTAACTTGCTACCTTTCCTACATACCCACAAACTAACAAACTAACTAATAATTAATTAATTAACTAACTAACTAATTAACTACATACCTTCCTTCCTACGTACCTATTAACAAACTACTAACTAACTAACTACTAGCTAGCTAACTAACTAACTAACTAGCTAACTAACTGACTAAATAACTAACTAATTAACTAACTATATGACTAAACAACTACTAGATAAGAAACTACCTACCTAACCAACTAACTAAATAACTATATAACTAACTAACTGACTAACTACTATATAACTAACTAAATAGCTAACTAATTAACTAACTTTCTTCCTACATACATATTAAATAACTAATTAACCAACTATCGGACAAACTAACTAACTACTAGGTAACTAACTAATTAACTACATAACTAACTAAATAGCTACCTTTCTACATACCCACTAACTAAAGAACATACTAACTAACTAACTAACTAATTAACTAACTAACTAATTAATTAACTAAATTACTAACTAACTACTAGCTAACTAATTAACTAACTACCTAAATAAATAACTAACTAATTAACTAACTAACTAACTAACTAACTAACTAATTAACTACTAGCTAACTAACAAAATAACTAATTAGCAAACTAACTTACTAACTACCTTCATACATACCTATTAACTAACTAACTAACTAACTAACTACCTAACTAACTAAGTAATTAACTACCTTCGTACAAAACCACTAACTAACTGACTAACTAACTAACTAATTAGTTAACAAACTAACTAAGTACTAGATAACTAACTAACTAACTAACTAACTAAATAACTAACTAGTTAACTAACTAACTAACTAACTAACTAACTAACTAACTAACTACTAGATAACTAACTAACTAACTAACTAGCTAACTAACTAACTAACTATCTAACTAACTAACTGACTAACTAATTAACTAACTAAATAACTAACTAAATAACTAACTGACTACGAGCTAACTGACTAAATTACATCTTTTGGCAGCAAAAATAATAAAAGATAATAAAACTATATTATTTGGCAGCGAGAAACTGCAAATGTCAATAAAACTCCATCTTTTGACCACAAAAATTACAAACGACACTGAAACTACATCTTTTGGCATCGAGTAGTTATAAAAGGCACTAAATCTACAACTTTTGGCAGGGAATAATAACAAATGGCACTAAACCGCACTTGAAATGCACCTTTTAGCAGCAGAGAACAATAATAAATGGTGCTAAAACTACATCTTTTGGCCGCGAATAAATATAAATGACACTAAAACAAAAAAATTTGGTAGCAAAAATTGATGAAGTACACTAAAAATATATCTTTTGGCAGCTAGAAGCTGCAAGTGGCACTAATGCTCCATCTTGACCAAAAAATGTAAACGGCACTAAAACTACATCTTTTGGTTGCAAATAACCATAAATGGCAATAAAGCTACATATTTTTTGGCAGCGAAAAATAATAAAAGACACTAAAACTATCTTTATTGGCAGCGAGAAATGGCAAATAGACGTAAAACTAGTTAACTAACTAACTACTAGCTGACTGACTAACTAATTAACTAAATAACTAACTAGTTAACAAACAAAGTACTAGCTAACTAACTAACTAACTAACTAACTAGCTAGCTAACTAACTAACTAATTAACTAACGATCTAACTAACTAACTACTAGGTAACTAACTAACGAACTAACTAAAAAACGAACTAATTACCTAACAAACTAACTAACCAACTACCTCCTTACATATATATAAACTAACTAACTAACTAACTAACTAATTAACTAACTAACTAACTAACTAATTAACTAACTACTAACAAACTAACTAACCAACTAACTAACTAACTAACTAACTAACTAACTAACTAACTACCTTCCTACATACCCACTAACTAACTAACAAACTACATTCCCACTAACTAACTAACTAACTATCTAACTAACGAAATAACTAACTAGCTAACTAACTAACTACTAGATAACTAACAAACTAACTAACTAAATAACTAAATAGTTAACTAAATAACTATCTAACTAACTAACTACTAACTAACTAACTGACTAACTACTAGCTAGCTAACAAAATAAATAACTAACTAACTACTAGATAACTAACATTATAACTAACTAATTTTCTAACTAACTATCTTCTTAAATACCTATTAACTAACTAACTAACTAACTAACTACCTTCCTACATACCCACCAACTAACTAACTGACTAACTAAAAAAATGACTAACCAGCTAACTACAAGCTAACTAACTAACTAACTAACTTACTAACTAAATAACTAATTGATGACCTTACTAATTTACTAACTACAAGATAACTGACTAACTAACTAACTGACTAACTGACTAATTAACTAATTAAATAACTAATTAACTAACTATCTAACTAACTAACTAACTACCTTGATACATACATATTGATTAACTAACTAACTCACTAACTACCTAACAAAAGCTAACTAACTAAGTAACTAACTAAATAACTAACTGATTGACTAACTGAATAACTAACTTACTAATTAACTAACTATCTAACTAACTAACTAACTAACAACCTTCTTACATACTAACTTACTAACTAACTAACTAACTAACTACTAGCTAATTAACTAACTTACTAACTAACTACCTTCGTACATACATATTGACTAACTAACCAACTAACTAACTAATTAACTAACTAACTAACTAACTAACTTACTAACTAACTAACTAAATAACTAACTAACAACTAGCTAACTAAATAAATACCTGACTAACAAACAAACTAACTAACTACTAGATAACTAACTAATTAACTAACTAATTATCTTCCTACATACATATTAACTAACTAACTAAATAAATAAATAAACAACTAACTAAATAACTACTAGCTATTTAACTAACTAACTAACTAAATTAATACCTATCTAATTAACTAACTGACAGACTAACTAACTAACTAGCTTCCTTCGTTCATACCCACTAACTAACTAACTTACTAATTAACTAATTAACCAACTAATTAATTAACTAATTATCTAACTAACTACTAGTTAAGTAACTATGTACCTAACTACCTAACTAACTAACTAACTAATTAACTAACTAACTAACTAACAAACTACTAGCTAACCAACTAACTAGTTAACTAACTAACTTACTAACTAACTACCTTCATACATACCAATCAACTAACTAACTAACTAACTAGCAAATTAACTAATTAACAAACTAACTAAATAACGATCTTCCTACATACCCATTAACTAACTAACTACCTAACTTACCGCTAACTAACTAACTAACTATCTATCTAACTAAATACCTAACTAGCTAACTAACTAACTACTAGATAACTAACAAACTAACTAACTAAATAACTAACTAGTTAACTAACTAACTAACTAACTAACTAACTAACTAACTAACTACTAGATAACTAACTTACTAACTAACTAAATAACTAACTAACTAACTAACTACTAGCTAGCTGACAAAATAACTAACTAACTAATTAATAGATATATAACATAATGACTAACTAATTTACTAACTAACTATCTTCTTAAATACCTATTAACTAACTACCTAACTAACTACATACCCACATACCCACCAACTAACTAACTAACTAACAAAATAAATAACTAACCAGCTAACTACTAGCTAACTAACTAACTAACTAACTAACTAACTAAATAACTAACTACTGACCTAACTAACTAACTAACTACTTGATAACGAACTAATTGACTGACTGACTAACTAACTAACTAATTCACTAACTAACTAATTAACTAACTAACTAATTACTAACTAACTACTAGATAACTAACTAAATAACAAACTAATTAACTAACTAACTATCTTCCTACATACCCACAAACCAAGTAAATAACTAAATAACTAAATAACTACTAGTTATTTTACTAACTAAATAATTAACTAACTAATTAACTAACTAACTTACTAATTAACTAATTAACTAACAAATTAACTAACTAACTAGCTACCTTCGTACATACCCACTAACTTACTAATTAATGGATAACAAATTAACTAACTACTGGCTAGCTGACAAAAATAACTAACTAACTAATTAATAGATAACAAACATAATAACTAACTAATTTACTAACTAACTATCTTCTTAAATACCAATTAACTAAATAACTAACTAACTAACTGCATTCCCACATACCCACCAACTAACTAACTAACTAAATAAATAACTAACTAACCAACTAACTACTAGCTAACTAACTAACTAACTAACTAAATAACTAACTGATGACCTAACTAGATAACTAACTAACAAACTGCCTAACAAACTAACTAACTAATTCGCAAACTAACTAATTATCCAACTATCTAACTAACTAACTAACTACCTTGATACATACATATTGATCAACTAACTAACTAACTAACCAACTACTAGCTAACTAACTAAATAACTAACTGATTAACTAACTAACTAGCTTACTAATTAACTAATTAACTAACTATCTAACTAACAACCTTCTTACAAACTAACTAACTAACTAACTTACTACTAGCTAATTAACTAACTAACTAACTACCTAATTAACTAACTAACTTACTAACTAACTAACTACTAGCTAACTGAATAAGTAACTAACTAACTACTAGATAACTAACTGAATAACTAACTAATTAACTAACTAACTATCTTCCTACATACATATAAATTAACTATCTAACTAACTAACTAACTAACTAACTAACTTACTAACTACCTTCCTACATACCCACTAACTAAGTAACCTACTAAATAAATAAATAAATAACTAACTAAATAACTACTAGCTATTTAACTAACTGACTAAATAAATAACTAACTACTTAACTAACTTACTAACTAATTAACTAACTAATTAAAAAATTAACTAACTAACTAGTTACCTTCGTACATACCCACTTACTAACTAACTTACTAACTAACTAATTAACTAATTATCTAACTAACTACTAGTTAACTAATTGACTAACAAACTAATGAACTAACTCACTAACTTACTACTACCTAACTAACAAACTTACTAATTATAACTAACAAACTAACTAATTAACTAATTAAAAAACTATATAACTAAATAACTATCTTCCTACATACCTATTAACTAACTAACTAACTAACTAACTAACTAACTACCTTCCCACTAACTAACTAACTAACTACCTTCCCACTAACTAACTAACTATCTAACTAAATAACTAACTAGCTAACTAACTAACTTCTAGATGACTAACAAACTAACTAACTAAATAACTAACTACATAACTAACTAACTAACTACTAGATAACTAACAAACTAACTAAATAACTAACTAACTACTAGCTAGTTGACAAAATAACTAACTAACTAATTTCTATATAACTAACATAATAACTAACTGATTTACTATCTAACTATCTTCTTAAATACCTATTAACTAACTAACTAACTAACTACCTACCTTCCTACATACCCACGAACTAACTAAATAAATAACTAACCAGCTAACTACAAGCTAACTAACTAACTATCTAACTAACTAAATAACCAACGGATGACCTAACTAACTGACTAACTACTAGATAACGAACTAACTAACTGATGACCTAACTAACTAACTAATTAACTAGCTATCTAATTAACTAACTAACTAACTACTGGCTAAATAATTAACTAACTAGCTAACTAACTTCCCACATACCTATTAACTAACTAACTGACTAACTAACAAACTAACTACTCGCTAGCTAGCTAACTAACTAACTAACCAGCCAACTAACTAACGCACTAACTACTAGCTAACTAACTAACTAACTAACTAACAGCTAGCTAACTAACTAACAAACTGACTAAATAACGAACTAATTAACAAACTAACTAACTAACTACCTTCGTACATACATATAAACTAATTAAATAGCTAACTACCTAACTAACTAATTAACTAACTACCTTCCGAAAAAGTCACTAACTAACTAACTAACGAACTAACTAACTAATTAACTAGTATCTAACTAAGTAACTAATTAACTAACTAACTAACTAACTAACTAATTGTCTTCCTACATACCTATTAACTAGTATCTATCTAACTAACTAACTAACTAACTGTCTTCCTATCTACCTATTAACTAACTAAGTAACTAAGTAATTAACTAACTAACAAATTAACTATCTGGCAAACTAACTAACAACCTTTTTACATACATATTAACTAACTAACTAACTAACTAACTGATTAACTCACTAACTAACTAATTAACTAACTAACTAACTTACTACTAGCTAACTAACTAACTAACTAGCTACCTTCCTACACACCCACTAACTAACGAACATACTAACTAATTAACTAGCTAAGTTACACACCCACTACCTTGCTACATACCCACTAACTATCTACCTTCCTACATACCCACTAACTAACTAACTAATTAACAAACTGTCTAATTAACTAACTAACTAACTAACAAGCTACTATCTAACTAACTAACTAACTAGTTAACTAAGTAACTAAGTAACTTACTAGCTACCTTTCCTACATACCCACTAACTAACTAACTAACTAACTTACTAACTACAAGCTAACTAACAAACTAACTTCCCAACTAACTAACTACCTTCCTACATACCTATTAACTAACTAACTAACTAACTAACTAACTAACTAGCTAGCTAGGTAACTAGCTAACTAACTAACTAGCCAACTAACTTACTAAGTAACTACTAGCTAACTAATTAACTAACTAACTAACTACTTGCTAACTAACTAACTGACTAAATAACGAACTAATTAACTAACTAACTAACTACCTACCTTCAAACATACCTATAAACAAACTAATTAGCTAACTACCTAACTAATTAATTAACTAACTACCTTCCTACATACCGACTAACTAACCAACTAACTAACTACCATCCTATATACCGACTAACTAACTGATAACTAACTAACTAATTAACTAACTACCAAACTAACTAACTAACTAACTATCTGCCTTCTAACATACATATTAACTAACTAACCAACTAATTAATTAACGAACTAACAAACTAACTAACTAACTAATTAACTAACTACTAGATAAATAACTAAATGACTAACTAACTGACTAACTAACTAACTAAATACTAGAAAACTAACTAATTAACTAACTACTAGATAAATAACTAAATAACTAACTAACTGACTAACTATGTAACTAACTACTCGATATCTATCTAAATAACTAACTAATTAACTAACTAACTATCTTCCTACATACTTATTAACTAACTAACTAACTAACTACCTTCCTGCATACCCACCAACTAACTACCTAACTAAAGAAATTACAGGCTAACTACTAGCTAACTGACTAACTAACAAAATAACTAACTAGTTGACTAACTAACTAACTAACTAACCAACTACTTGATAACTGATGATCGGGTTTTTGGCGTGTAAAATTATCGTTGTATTCGAAAACCCGATTCAATCAACAAGTATAGAATTATATGTGTTATAGTGGAAAATATGCAAGATTCGTTCCACGAGGAGAGAGTGCGTCAAATTTTAATCGAAACTAGATGAGTATTAACAAAGAATGAATCACAGAAGGTAGTCCGTTACAACGGACATGGAGGTCCGTTACAACGGACATTAGGGTTATGTCTAACGTAGAGATTGATATGAACGTCCGTTACAACGGAGAAAAGTACGTTATAACGGAAAGAGATAGTCCGTTACAACGGACATAGGTAGCGTTATAACGGATTGGTTGATCCGTTACAATGGACTAGTTTGTCCGTTACAACGCACTAGTATGAGTGATGTAGAATGAATTTTCTCACTGGTCCGTTACAACGGAGTTAAGTTGCGTTACAACGGAGTATCAACAGACTGAAAATCAGGTACAAACCGTCAAGTCCGTTGTAACGCAGTTCAAATTCCGTTATAACGGAAGTAGTTCTGGATTTCTGGTTTGAGATTTGATTTGAGAGTTGAATTAAAGGTTTGTTTTGAGATTGAATGAAGAGAGATTTAACTAAGTTCAAGGCAGAAATTAAAAACAAAAGATCAAGTAAAAACACCAACAAAGATTTGATTCAAGTAAACAAGAACAAAAGATTCATTAAACCGAGAATTCTTTACACAAATCCAATTCAAATTTAAACTACAAGAATTACAAGAAAGGAAAGAAAACACCTAGAGAGATGAAGTGAGCTCCGAGTCTCGTCTTGGATGCCTTCCTTGTTGTTTTGAGATGCTAGTGAGCTAGGTAACTCGCACAACACGTTCCTTTCGTACCAATTCACCCGCCAATAGAAGAGAGCTTCGTACCAGTTGAGTGAACTCGAGATTGCAAGAAGTCCAATTGGAAGAAAGCTCCCGAGTGGAATATAGAATGCTCGACTCCTTGCTTGCGTGGATTCGGATGAAGAAAGCTCCACCTCAATCCTCGCAACTCGATCTTCGTCGAAGTGTAAACCGATTCACCGAATGAAGTGAGCTTCTATTCGGTGATCGATTTTAGAAAATTATCGTTCGTAGTTGCAATTCTTGCGTGTTCTTGAAAGTTCTTGGACTTGCTTAAGAGGGAGAGAGAGAGAGAGAGAGAGAGAGAGAGAGAGAGAGAGAGAGAGAGAGAGAGAGAGAGAGAATGGGCGTAAAAGAGCGTCCCAAACTCGTGGCCCTTGTGGTCATATTTATAGCACTCATGGAGTCTTCTTATTGGCCACGAGTTGGTGGAGAGGATTGGAGGTAAGGAGGTAATTCCACCAAAGGTAGGTGGGCAGGATAAGGGCCAAGGATTGAGTGGTTTTCGTGTAGACTTTTGTGTAAGTTTCTATCATGATAATTGTTTGCCTCCCGTCTCATTCATGTACCGAATATATCGGTGTAATATATCGTTTTCACTCCTCTTGACGTGTTGGAGACAACTACACTCTCCAAATTCCCAGAAATTCCTTCTAATTCCTGTGATTAAGCAATAAAACACACTTAGTGAAGAAATATTCATGTTATCTCAAATATGATTAATAAAGTATATAGAATTGTTCTTCACAAGGGCTAAAATCCCCAAATTAAGCATTAAATTTGTGCCTTATTTGCCTCACATCAATAACTAACTAACTATATAACTAACTTACTCACTATTTAACTAACTAACTAACTAACTTACTAACTATTTAACTACCTAACAAACTAACTAACCAACTACTTGATAACTAACTAACTAACTAACTTACTTACTTACTATTTAACTAACTAACTAACTAACTAACTAACTACCTTCTTACATACTAACTAACTAACTAACTAACTAACTAACTAACTAACTAACTAACTTTCTAACTAACTAACTAACAAACTAACTGACTACTAGCTAACTGAATAAATAACTAACTAACTAACTAACTAACTACTAGGTAACTAACAAAATAACTAACTATTTAACTAACTAACTATCTTCCTACATACATATTAACTAACTAACTAACTAACTAACTAACTTACTAACTACCATCCAACATACCCACTAACTAAGTAACTAACTAAATAAACAAATAACTAACTAGATAACTACTAGCTATTCAACTTACTAACTAACAAAATAAATAACTAACTAATTAACTAACTAACTAACTAGTTAACGAACTTACTAACAAATTAACTAACTAATTAACTAACTAATTAATTAACTAATTAACTAAGTAACTACTAGTTAACTTACTAACTAACTAACTAACTAAATAACTAACTAATTAACTAACTAACTAATTAACTAACTACTACCTAACTAACTGACTAGTTAACTAACTAACTTACTAACTAACTACCTTCATACATACCTATTAACTAACTAACTAACTACCTTTCTAACTAGCAAACTAACAAACAAACTAACTACCTAACTAAATAACTAAATAACTAAGTGGCTAACTAATTAACTAGTTAACAAATTAACTAAATAACTAAATAACTATATTCCTACATACATAATAACTAACTAACTAACTAACTAACTACCTACCTACCTTCCTACATACCCACTAACTAACTAACTAAGTAACTAACTAACTATCTAACTACCAAAATAACTAACTAACCACTAGATAACTAACAAAGTAACTAACTAAATAACTAATTAGTTAACTAACTAAATAACTAACTAACTAACTACTAGATAACGAACTAACTAACAAACTAAACATCTAACTAACTACTAGCTAGCTGACAAAATAACTAACTAATTACTAGATAACTAACATAATAACTAACCAATTTACTAACTAACTATCTTCTTAAATACCTATTAATTTACTAACTAACTAACTAACTACCTTCCTACATACCCACCAACTAACTAACAAACTAACTAACTAAATCACTAACTAGCTAACTAACTAACTAAATAAATAACTAACTGATGACCTAACTAACTAACTAACTACAAGATAACTAACTAACTAACTGACTAACTAACTAACTAACTAATTAACTAACTAACTAATTGACTAACTATTTAACTAACTGACTAACTACCTTGATACATACATATTGACTAACTAACTAACTACTAGCTAACTAACTAACTAACTACCAGCTAACTAACTGACTAACTAACTAAATAACTAACAGATTAACTAACTAATTAATTAACTAACTATCTAACTAACTAACTAACTAACTAACTAACCACTAGATAATTAACTAACTAACTAACTAACTAACTTACTAACTAACTACTAGATAACTAACTAAATAACTAACTAATTAACAAACTATCTATCTTCCTACATACATATTAACTAACTAACTAACTAACTTACCAACAACCTTCCTACATACCCACTAACTAAGTTACAAACTAAATAAATAAATAACTATCTAAATAACTACTAGCTATTTAAGTAACTAATCAGTTAGTTATTTATTTAGTTAGTTAGTTTGCTAGTAGTTAGTTAGTTAGTTAGTTATTTAGTTAGTTAGCAGTTATGTAAGAAGGTATGTAGTTAGTTAGTCAGTCAGTTAGTTAATTAGTTAGTTAGTTAGTTAGTTAGTTAATAAATATGTAGAAAGATAGTTTGTTAGTTAGTTAATTAGTTAATTAATTAGTTAGTTATTTAGTTAGTTATCTAGTAGTTAGTTAGTTAGTTCGTTGGTTAGTTAGTTAGTTAGTTCATTAATTAGTTAGTTAGTAAATATGTATGTAAGAAATTAGTTCGTTAGTTAGTAAATATGTATGTAAGAAGGTAGTTAGTTCGTTAGTTAGTTAGTTAGATAGTTAGTAAATTAGTTAGTCAATTAGTTAGTTAGCTAGTAGTTAGTTAGTTAGTTTAGCTAGTTATTTAGTTAGTTAGTTAGTTATTTAGTTAGTTAGTTAACTAACTAACTAACAAAATAACTAACTAACTAACTAAATAACTAGCTAAACTAACTAACTAACTACTGGCTAACTAACTAACTAACTAACTAAATAACTAACTAGTTAACAAACTAACAAACAACTGGCTAACTAACTAACTAACTAACTAACTAAATAACTAACTCAAGTAACAAATTGATTAACTTACTAACCAACCTAACTAGCCGCCTTCCTACATATCCACTAACTAACGAACATACTTACTAACTAACTAACTATATTACAAACTAAGTAACTAACTATCTTCCTACATATCTATTACCTAACTCACAAACTAACTAACTACCTTCTTGCATACCCACCAACTAACTAGCTGACTAAATAAATTACTAGCTAACTACTCGCTAACTAACTAACTAACTAAATAACTAACTAGTTACCTAACTCACTAACTAACTAACCAACTACTTGATAACAAACAAAGTAACTAACTAACTAACTAACTAACTTCTAGCTAACAGAAAAAATAACTTACTAACTAACTAACTAACTAACTAACTAACTAACTAACTAACTAACTTCTAGCTAATACAAAAAATAACTAACTAACAAACTAACTAACTAACTAACTTACATATTAACTAACTAACTAACAACTAGATAACTGACTAACTAACTAGCTAACTAACTACCTTCCTACATACCTATTAACTAACTGACTAACTAACTAACTAACAAACTAACTATTAGCTAGCTAACTAACTAACTAACTAGTCAACTAACTTACTAACTAACTAACTACTAGCTAGCTAACTAACTAACTGACTAAATAACGAACTAATTAACTAACTAATGAACTATCTTCATACATACCTGTAAACTAACTAAATAGCTAACTACCTAACTATCTAATTAACTAACTACCTTCCTACATACTCACTAACTGACTAACTAACTTACTAACTAACTAATTAACTAGTATCTAACTAACTAACTAGCTAACTAATTGTCTTCCTACATACCTATTAACTAGTATCTTTCTAACTGACTAACTAACTTACTGTCTTCCTATATACCTATTAACTAACTAACTAACTAGTTGACTAACTAACCGACTTACTAACTACCATACTACATACCGACTAACTAACTAATAACTAACTAACTAATTAACTAACTCTCACACTAACTAACTACCTAACTAGTTAATTAGTTAGTTAGTGAGTTAGTGAGTTAGTTAGTAGCTAATATGTATGTAAGAACATAGTTAGTTAGTTAGATAGTGAGTTAATTAATTAGATAGTTAATAAGTGAGTTAGTTATCAAGTAGTTAGTTAGTTAGTTAGTTAGTAAATCAGTTAGTTATTTATTTAGTTAGTTAGTTAGCTAGTAGTTAGTTAGTTAGTTAGTTAGTTAGTTAGTTAGTTAGTTAGTTATTTAGTTAGTTAGCGGTTATGTAAGAAGGTATGTAGTTAGTTAGTCAGTTAGTTAGTTAATTAGTTAGTTAGTTAGTTAGTTAATAGGTATGTAGAAAGATAGTTCGTTAGTTAATTAGTTAATTAATTAGTTAGTTATTTAGTTAGTTATCTAGTAGTTAGTTAGTTAGTTAGTTAGATGGTTGGTTAGTTAGTTAGTTCGTTAGTTAGTTAGTTAGTAAATATGTATGTAAGAAGGTAGTTAGTTAGTTAGTTAGTTAGATAGTTAGTAAATTAGTTAGTCAATTAGTTAGTCAGCTAGTAGTTAGTTAGTTAGTTTACTAACCAACTAACTAACTAATTAACTAACTAACTAACTAACTAACTAACTTACTAACTAACTAACTGACTAACTACCTACTAGCTAACTGAATAACAAACAAACTAACTAACTAAGTAACTACTAGTTAACTAACTAAATAACTAACTAATTAACTAACCAATTTTCTTCGTACATACATATTAACTAACTAACTAACAAAGTAACTAACTAACATACTAACTACCTTCCTACATACCCACTAACTAAGTGACTAACTAAATAAATAAATAACTAACAAACTACATAACTACTAGCTATTTAACTAACTAACTAACTAACTAAATAAGTAACTAATTAACTAACAAACTAACTAATTCACTAACTAGCTACCTTCGTACATACCCACTAACTAACTAACTTACTAACTAACTAATTAACTAACTAATTAATTAACTAATTATGTAACTAACTACTAGTTAAATAACTAACTAACTAACTAACTAACTAAATAACTAACTAACTAATTATCTAACTAACTTACAAACTACTAGCTAACTAACTAGCTAGTTAACTACCTACCTTACTAACTAACTACCTTCATACATACCTATTAACTAACGAACTAACTAACTAACAAATTAACTAATTAACAAACTAACTAAATAACTAAATAACTATCTTCCTACATACCTATTAACTAACTAACTAACTAACTAACTACGTTCCTACATTCCCACTAACTAACTAACTAACTACCTTACCGCAAACTAACTAACTTACTATCTATCAAACTAAATAACTAACTAGCTAACTAACTAACTACTAGATAACTAATAAACTATCTTACTAAATGACTAACTAGTTAACTTACTAAATAACTAACTAACTAACTACTAGATAACTAACTAACTTACTAACTAAATAACTAACTAACTAACTACTATCTAGCTGACAAAATAACTAACATAATAACTAACTAATTTACTAACTAACTATCTTCTTAAATACCTATTAACTAACTAACTAACTTACTAACTACATTCCCACATACACCAACTAACTAACTACCTAACTAAATAAATAACTAACCAGCTAACTACTAGCAAGCTAACTAACAAACTAACTAACTAAATAACTAACTGATGACCTAACTAACTAACTAACTACTAGATAACTCACTAACTCACTAACTAATTAACTAACTAACTAGCTAACTTACTAACTACCTTCCTACATACCCACTAACTAAGTAATTAACTAACTAACTAACTAACAAACAAATTAACTAATTAACTAACAAATTAACTAACTAACTAGCTACCTTCGGACATACCCACCAACTAACTAACTTACTAACTAACTAATTAACTAACTAATTAATGAACCAATTAACTAACTAACTAACTAACTAAATAAGTAACTAATTAACTAACTAACTAACTAACTAACTACTAGCTAACTAACTAACTAACTAGTTAACTAACTAACTTTCTAACGAACTACCTTCATACATACCTATTAACTAACAAACTAACTATATTTCTAACTAACTAACTAACTAACTAACAAACTAACTAACTAACTAACTAACTAATTACCTAATTTACAAACAAACTAAATAACTATCTTCGTACATACACCTATTAACTAACTAACTAACTACCTTCCTACATACCCACTAACTAACTAACAAACTACCTTCCCACTAACTGACTAACTATTTATCTAACTAAATAAATAACTAACTAGCTAACTAACTAACTACTGGATAACTAACAAACTAACTAACTAAATAACTAAATAGTTAACTAAATAACTAACTAACGAACTACTAACTAACTAACTACTAGCTAGCTGACAAAATAACTAACTAACTAACTACTAGATAACTAACATAATAACTAACTAATTTACTAACTAACTATCTTCTTAAATACCTTTGAACTAACTAACTAACTCACTACCTTCCTACATACCCACCAACGAACTAACTAACTAAATAAATAAATGACCAACCAGCTAACTACTAGCTAACTAACTATCTAACTAACAAACTAAATAGCTAATTGATGACCTAACTAACTAACTAACTACTAGATAACTAACTAACTGACTGACTAACTATCTAACTAACTAACTAACTACCTTGATACATACATATTTATTAACTAACTAACTCACTAACTAACTAACTACTAGCTAGCTAACTAAGTAACTAACTAAATAACTAACTGATTAACTAACTAACTAACTTACCAATTACCTAACTATCTAACTAGCTAACAAACTAACAACCCTCTTACATACTAACTAACTAACTAACTAACTAACTAACTAACTAACTACCTTCTTACATACATAATGACTAACCGACCAACTAACTAACTAATTAACGAACTAACT
Source organism: Luzula sylvatica (assembly GCA_946800325.1). NCBI lineage: Eukaryota > Viridiplantae > Streptophyta > Magnoliopsida > Poales > Juncaceae > Luzula > Luzula sylvatica. The sequence goes on along the minus strand of OX326960.1, from coordinate 12,642,610 downwards.
AACTAACTAACTAACTACAATATAACTGAATAAATAACTAACTAACTAACTAACTAACTAACTAACTAACTAACTAACTACTAGATAACTAACTAAATAACTAACTAATTAACTAATTAAGTATCTTCCTACATACCTAACAACTAACTAACTAACTAACCAACTAACTAACTAACTTACGAACTACCTTCCTACATACCCACTAACTAACTAACTAACTAAATAAATAAATAAATAACTAACTACATAACTGCTAGCTATTTAACTAACTAACTAACTAGCTACCTTCGTACATACCCACTAACTAACTAACTTACTAACTAACTAATTAATTAACTAATTATCTAACTAACTACTAGTTAAATAACTAACTAACTAACTAACTTACTAACTAATTAACTAACTAACTAACAAACTACTAGCTAACTAACTAACTTACTAACTAACTACCTTTATACATACCTATTAACTAACAAACTAACTAACTAACTAACAAATTAACTAATTAACAAACTAACTAAATAACTATCTTCCTACATACCTATTAACTACCTAACTAACTAACTACCTTCCTACATACCCACTTACTAATTAACTAACTGCCTTACCGCTAACAAACTAATTATCTATCTAACTAAATGACAAACAATCTAAATAACTAACTACTAGATAACTAAATAATTAACTAGTTAACTAACTAAATAACTAACTAACTAACTAACGACTAGCTAGCAGACAAAATAACTAACTAACTAATTAATAGATAACAAACATAGTAACTAACTAATTTACTAACTAACTATCTTCTTAAATACCAATTAACTGAATAACTAACTAACTAACTACATTCCCACATACCCACCAACTAACTAACTAACTAACTAAATAAATAACTAACCAGCCAACTACTAGCTAACTAACTAACTAACTAACTAACTAACTAAATAACTAACTGATGACCTAACTAACGAACTAACTACTAGATAACTGACTAACTAACTGACTAACTAACTAACTAACTAACTAATTCACTAACTAACTAATTAACTAACTATCTAACTAACAAACTAACTTCCTTGATACATACATATTGATTAACTAACTAACTAACTACTAGCTAACTAACTAAGTAGCAAACTAAATAACTAACTGATTAACTAACTAACTAACTAACTGACTAACTAACTAATTAACTAATTATCTAACTAACTACTAACTAAATAACTAACTACCAGCTAATTAACTAACTAACTAACTACCTTCTTACATACATATTGACTAACTAACTAACTAAGTAACCAATTAACTAACTAATTAACTAACAAACTTACAAATTAACTAACTATCTAACTAACTACTAGATAACTAACTAAATATCTAGATAACTAACTAAATAACTAACTAATTAACTAACTAAATATCTTCTTACATACATATTAACTAACTAACTAACTAACTAACTAACTTACTTACTAACTACCTTCCTACATACCCACTAACTAAGTAACCTACTAAATAAATAAATAACTAACTAAATAACTACTACCTATTTAACTAACTAACTAAATAAATAACTAACTACTTAACTAACTTGCTAACTAATTAACTAACTAATTAAAAAATTAACTAACTAACGAGTTACCTTCGTACGTACCCACTTACTAACTAACTTACTAAGTAACTAATTAACTAAATAATTTATTAACTAATTATCTAACTAACTACTAGTTGACTAATGAACTAACAAACTAATTAACTAACTAACTAACAAACTACTAGCTATCTAACTAACTAGTTAACTAACGAACTTACTAACTATAACTAACAAACTAACAAATTAACTAATTAACTAACTAACTAACTAAATAACTATCTTCCTACATACCTATTAACTAACTAACTGACTAACTAACTACCTTCCTACATACCCACTAATTAACTAACTAACTACCTTCCCACTAACTAACTAACTATCTAACTAACTAAATAACTAACTAGCTAACTAACTAACTTCTAGATAACTAACTAACTTCCAAACTAACTAACTAACCAACTAATTAACTAACTAAATAATTATCTAACTATCTAACTAACTAACTAACTACCTTGATACATACATATTGATTAACTAACTAACTAACTAACTAACTACTAGCTAACTAACTAAGTAACTAACTAAATAACTAACTGATTAACTAACAAACTAACTGACTGACTAACTAACTAATTAACTATCTAACTAACTAACAAACTAACAACCTTCTTACATACTAACTAACTAACTAACTACTAGCTAATTAACTAACTAACTAACTACCTACTTACATACATATTGACTAACTAACTAACTAAGTAACTAATTAACTAACTAATTAACTAACTAACTTACTAATTGACTAACTACTAGCTAACTGAATAAATAACTAACTAACTAAATAACTAACTATCTAACTAACTAACTACTAGATAACTAAATAACTAACAAGTTAACTAACTAAATAACTAACTAACTAACTACTAGATAACTAACTAAATAACTAACTAATTAACTAAATAAATATCTTCCTACATACATATTAACTAACTAACTTACTAACTAACTTACTAACTGCCTTCCTGCATACCCACTAACTCAGTAACTAACTAAATAACTACTAGCTATTTTACTAACCAACTAACTAACTAAATAACTAAGTAATTAACTAACTAACTAATTAACTAACTAACTAACAAATTAACTAACTAACTAGCTACCTTCGTACATACCCACTAACTAACTAACTTACTAACTAACTAATTAATTATCTAATTAACAAACTAACTACTATTTAACTAACTAACTAACTAACTAAATAACTAACTAATTAACTAACTAACTAACTAATAAACTACTAGCTAACTAACTAACTAACTTTCTAACTAACTACCTTCATACATACCTATTAACTAACTAACTAACTACCTTTCTAACTAACTCACTAACTAACTATGTAACTAACTAAATAACTAACTAACTGACGAATTGACTAATTAACAAACTAACTAAATAACCGAATTACTATCTTCCTAGATACCAATTAACTAACTAACTAACTAACTAACTACTTTCCTACAAACCCACTAACTTACTAATTAACTACCTTCCCACTAACTAAGTAACTAACTATCTAACTAACTAAATAACTAACTAGCTTACTAACTAACTACTAGTAACTAAATAACTAACTGATGACCTAATTAACTAACTAACTAACTAATTAACTAACTAATTAATTAACTAATTAACTAACTATCTTGTAGTTAACTAACTAACTAAATGACTAACTAATTAACTAACTAACAAACCTACTAGCTAACTAACTAACTAGTTAACTAACTACCGTTATACATACCTATTAACTAACTAACTATCTACATTTCTAACTAACTAACTAACAAAATAACTAAATAACAAACTAACTAATTAACTAATTAACAAACTAACAAACTAACTAAATAACTGTCTTCGTACATGCCTATTAATTATCTAATTAACTAACAAACTAACTAACTACCTTCCCACGTACCCACTAACTAACTACCTAACTACCCTCCCACCAACTAACTAACTAATTATCTAACTAACTAAATAACTAACTAGCTAACTAACTAACTACTAGATAACTGACTAACTAACTAACTAAATAATTAATTAGTTAACAAACTAAATAACTAACTAACTAACTACTAGATAACTAACTAACAAATTAACTAATTAACAAACTAACTAGCTAAATAACTATCTTGCTACATGCCTATTAACTATCTAATTAACTAACAAACTATGTAACTAACAAAATAACTACCTTCCTACATACCCCCTAACTAACTAACTACCTTCCCACTAACTAACTAACTAACTATCTAACTCACTAAATAACTAACTAGCTAACTAACTAACTATTAGATAACTAACAAACTAACAAACTAAATAACTAATTAGTTAACTAACTAAATGACTAACTAACTAACTACTAGATAACTAACTAACTAATTAACTAATTAACAAACTAACTAGCTAAATAACTATCTTGCTACATGCCTATTAACTAACTAATTTACTAACAAACTATCTTTTTAAATACCTATTAACTAACTAACTAACTAAATACCTTCATACATACCCGCCAACTAACAAACTAACTAAATAAATAAATAACTAACTTGCTAACTACTAACTAACCAACTAACTAACTAAATAAATAACAAACTGATAACCTAACTAACTAACTACCTACTAGATAACTAACTAACTAACTAACTGACTAACTAACTAACTAACTAATTAACTAATTAACTACTAACTAATTAACTAATTAGCTAACTAACTAACTAACTACCTTGATACATATATATTGATTAACTAACTAACGCACTAACTAACTAACTACTAGCTAACTAACTAAGTAACTGACTTAATAACTAACTGATTAACTAACTAACTAACTAATTAACTAACTATCTAACTAACTAACTAACTAACAACCTTCTTGCATACTAACTAACAAACTAACTACTAGATAATTAACTAACTAACTAAGTAACTACCTTCTTACATACATATTGACTAACTAACTAACTAACTAATTAACTAACTAACTAACTAACTAACTAACTTACTGACTAACTAACTAACTAACTAACTAAATATTAGATAACTGAATAAATAACTAACAAACAAACTAACTAACTACTAGATAACTACCTTCTTAATAGGTATGTATGAAGGTAGGTAGTTAGTAAGTTAGTTAATTTTTTAATTAGCTTGTTAGCTAGTAGTTAGTAAGTTAGTTAGTTAATTAATTAGTTAGTTGGTTACCTAATTAATTAGTGGGTATGTAGGAAGATAATTAGTTAGTTAATACGTTAGTTAGTTAGTTAGCTAGTCAGTTTGTTAGCTAGTAGTTACTTACTCAGTTAGTTAGTTAATAGGTATATAGGAAGTTAGTTAGTTAGTTATTTAATGAGTTGGTTAATTGGTTAGGAAGTTAGTTAGTCAGTTATTTAATACGCATGTATAAAGGTAGTTAGTAAGTTAGTTCGGTAGTTAATTATGTAATTAGTTAGTTAGCTAGAAGTTAGTTAGTTAGTTAGTTACATAATTAGTTAGTTACTTAATTAGTTAGGTGGTTACTTAATTAGTTAGTTATTTAGTAGGAAAGTAGTTAGTTAGTTAATTAGTTAGTTAATTAGTTAGCTACTGAGTGTGTTAGCTAGTAGTAACTTAGTTAGTTAGTTAGTTAATAGGTTTGTAGGAAGGAAGTTAGTTAGTTAGTTAGTTAGTGAGTTATTTAATAGGTATGTAGGAAGATAGTTAGTTACTTAGTTAGTAATATAGTCCGTTAGTTAGTTAGTATGTTCGTTAGTTAGTGGGTATGTTGGAAGGCGGCTAGTTAGGTTGGTTAATAAGTTAATCAATTTGTTACTTGAGTTAGTTATTTGGTTAGTTAGTTAGTTCGTTAGCCAGTATTTAGTTAGTTAGTTAACTAGTTAGTTATTTAGTTAGTTAGTTAGTTAGTTCGCCAGTAGTTAGTTAGTTAGTTAACTAGTTATTTATTTAGTTAGTTAGTTAGTTAGTTATTTAGTTAGTTAGTTAACTAACTAACAATCTAACTGACTAATAACTAAATAACTAACTAAACTAACTAACAAACTACTAGCTAACTAACTAATTTACTAACTATCTAACTAACTAACTAACTAACAAACTACCTTCTTACATACATATTTACTAACTAACTAACAAACGAACTAACTAACTAACTAACCAACTAACTAACTAACTTACTACTAGATAACTAACTAAATAACTAACTAATTAATTAACTAACTAACTAACAAACTATCTTTCTACATACCTATTAACTAACTAACTAACTAACTAACTGACTAACTAACAACATACCTTCTTACATAACCGCTAACTAACTAAATAACTAACTAACTAACAAACTAATTAACTAACTAACAACTAGCTAACTAACTATCTAAATAAATAACTAACTGATTAACTAACTAACTAACTAACTAACTACTTGATAACTAACTCACTTATTAACTAACTAACTAATTAACTAACTATCTAGCTAACTAACAAACTACGTTTTTACATACATATTAGCAACTAACTAACTAACTAACTAACTCATTAACTCACTAACTAACTAACTACCTTGATACATATATATTGATTAACTAACTAACCCACTAACAAACTAACTACTAGCTAACTAACTAAGTAACTAACTAAATAACTAACTGATTAACTACCTAACTAACTAATTAACTAACTATCTAACTAACTAACTGACTAACAACTTTCTTGCATACTAACTAACTAACTAACTATCTAAGTAACTAACTAACCACCTTGATACATACATATTGGTTAACTAACTAACTCACTAACTAACTAACTACTAGCTGACTAACTAAGTAACAAACTAAATAACTAACTGATTAACTAACTAACTAAATAACTAACTATCTAACTAATTAACTAACTAACAACCTTCTTACATACTTGCTAACTAACTAACTAACTAACTAACTAACTACTAGCTAATTAACTAACTAACTAACTTACTAACTAACTAACTGACTAACTACCTTCTTACATATATATTGACTAACTAACTAACTAACTAATTAACTAACTAACTAACTAACTAACTAACTACCTTACTAACAAACTAACTAACTACTAGCTAACTGAATAACTAACAAACTAACTAACTAACTAACTAACTCACTAACTAACTAACTAACTAACTAACTAACTAACTAACTAACTAACTAACTAACTAACTAACTAACTAAGTAACTAATTAACTAACCAATTAACTAACAAACTAGGTACCTTCGTACATACCCACTAACTAACTAACTTACTAACTAACTAATGAACTAACTAATTAAAAAACTAAATAACTAACTAACTACTTGTTAACTAACTAAATAACTAACTAATTACTAACTAACTAACAAACTAACTAACTCTTAGCAAACTAACCAACTAACTTACTAACTACCTTCATACATACCTATTAACTGACTACCTTTCAGATGAACAAACTAACTAAATAACTAACTAAATAACTAAATAACTAACTAACTAATAAATTAACTAATTAACAAACTAACTAAATAACTAAATAACCGAATAACTATCTTCCTACATACCTATTAACTAACTAACTAAAATTAACTAACTACTTTCCTACATATCCACTAAATAACAAACAAAGTACATACCCACTAACTAACTAACTAACTATCTAACTAACAAAATAACTAACTAGCTAACTAACTAACTACTAGTAAGTAACAAACTAACTAACTAAATAACTAATTAGTTAACTAACTAAATAACTAACTAACAACTAGATAACTAACTAACTAACTAACTAACTAACTAACTAACTAACTACTAGATAACTAACTAACTAACTAACTTAATAACTAACTAACTACTAGCTAAATGACAAAATAACTAACTAAGTAAATTACTAGATAACTAACATAATAACTAACTAATTTACTAACTAACTATATTCTTAAATCAATATTAACTAACTAACTACCTACCTACCTACCTTCCTACATACCCACCAACTAACTAACTAACTTACCAAATAAATAACTAACCAGCTAACTACTAGATAACTAACTAACCAACTAACTAACTAACTAAGTAACTAACTAAATAACTAACTGATGACCTAACTAACTAACTAACTAACTACTAGATAACTAACTAACTAATGAACTAACTAACTAACTAACTACTAGATAACTAACTAACTAATGAACTAACTAACTAATTAACTAACTATCTAACCAACTAACTAACTACCTTGATACATACGTATTGATTAACTAACTAACTCACTAAATTACTAACTACTAGCCAACTAACTAAGTAACTAACTAAACAACTAACATATTAACTAACTAACTAATTAACTAACTAATTAACTAACTATTTAACTAACTAACTAACTAACAACCTTCTTACATACTAACTAACTAACTAACTAACTAACTACTGGTTAATTAACTAACTAACTAACTATCTAACTAACTACCTTCTTACATACATATTGACTAACTAACTAACTAATTAACTAACTAACTAACTAACTACCTAACAAACTAACTTACTAACTAACTAACTAACTAACTTACTAATTAACTAGAGAACTAACAAACTACTAGCTAACTGAATAAATAACTAACTAACTAACAAACTAACAAACTAACTACTAGATAACTAACTAAATAACTAACTAATTACTAACTAACTATCTTCCTATGTACATATTAACTAACTAACTAACTAACTTACTAACTACCTTCCTACATACCCACTAACAAAGTCACTTACTAATTAAATTAATAACTAACAAAATAACTACTAGCTATTTAACTAACATAATAACTAACTAATTTACTAACTAACTATATTCTTAAATCAATATTAACTAACTAACTACCTACCTACCTACCTTCCTACATACCCACCAACTAACTAACTAACTTACCAAATAAATAACTAACCAGCTAACTACTAGATAACTAACTAACTAACTAACTAACTAACTAAGTAACTAACTAAATAACTAACTGATGACCTAACTAACTAACTAACTACTAGATAACTAACTAACTAACTAATGAACTAACTAACTAACTAACTACTAGATAACTAACTAACTAATGAACTAACTAACTAATTAACTAACTATCTAACCAACTAACTAACTACCTTGATACATACGTATTGATTAACTAACTAACTCACTAACTTACTAACTACTAGCCAACTAACTAAGTAACTAACTAAACAACTAACATATTAACTAACTAACTAATTAACTAACTAATTAACTAACTATTTAACTAACTAACTAACTAACAACCTTCTTACATACTAACTAACTAACTAACTAACTAACTACTGGTTAATTAACTAACTAACTAACTATCTAACTAACTACCTTCTTACATACATATTGACTAACTAACTAACTAATTAACTAACTAACTAACTAACTACCTAACAAACTAACTTACTAACTAACTAACTAACTAACTTACTAATTAACTAACGAACTAACAAACTACTAGCTAACTGAATAAATAACTAACTAACTAACAAACTAACAAACTAACTACTAGATAACTAACTAAATAACTAACTAATTACTAACTAACTATCTTCCTATGTACATACTAACTAACTAACTAAGTAACTTACTAACTACCTTCCTACATACCCACTAACAAAGTCACTTACTAATTAAATTAATAACTAACAAAATAACTAACTAACTTACTAACTAACTAATTAACTTACAAATTAATTAACTAATTAACTAACTAACTACTAGTTAACTAGTTAACTAACTAACTAACTAACTAAATAACTAACTAATTAACTAATGAACTAACTAACAAACTACTAGCTAACTAACTAACTAGTTAACTATCTAACTTACTAACTAACTACCTTCATACATACCTATTAAATAACTAACTAACTACCTTTCTAACTAACAGACTAACTAACTAAATAATTATCTTCCAAGATGCCTGTTAATTATCTAATTAACTAACAAACTAACTAACTAACAAACTAACTACCTTCCCACATACCCACTAACTAACTAACTAACTACCCTCCCACTAACTAACTAACTAACTATCTAACTCACTAAATAACTAACTAGCTGACTAACTAACTACTAGATAACTAACAAACTAACTAACTAAATAACTAATTAGTTAACTAACTAACTACTAGATAACTAACTAACTAACTAACTACTAACTAGTGGACAAAATAACTAACTAACTAATTACTAGATAACTAACATAATAACTAACTAATTTACTAACAAACTATCTTTTTAAATACCGATTAACTAACTAACTAACTAACTAACTAACTACCTTCATACATACCCGCCAACTAACAAACTAACTAACTAAATAAATGACTAACCTGCTAACTACTAGCTAACCAACTAACTAACTAACTAACTAACTAAATAACTAATTGATGACCTAACTAACTAACTAACTACTAGATAACTAACTAACTAACTAACTGTCTAACTAACTAACTAATTAACTAACTACTAACTAATTAACTAACTATCTAACTAACTAACGAACTACCTTGATACATATATATTGATTAACTAACTAACCCACTAACTAACTAACTACTAGCTAACTAACTAAGTAACTAACTAAACAACTAACTGATTAACTAACTAACTAACTAATTAACTAACTATCTAACTCACTAACTAACTAACAACCTTCTTGCATACTAATTAACTAACTAACTAACTAACTAACTAACTACTTCATAACTAACTAACTAACTAACTGAAAAACTAACTGACTGACTAACTACTAGATAACTAACTAACTAACTAACTAAATAACTAACTGACTGACTAACTACTAGATAACTAACTAAATAACTAACTAATTAACTAAATAACTATCTTCCTACATACATATTAACTAACTAACTTACTAACTGCCTTCCTACATACCCACTAACTTAGTAACTAACTAAATAACTACTAGCTATTTAACTAACTAACTAACAAAATAAATAACTAACTAATTAACTAACTAACTAACTAACTAATTAACTAACTAACTAACAAATTAACTCACTAACTAGCTACCTTCGTACATACCCATTAACTGACTAACTTACTAACTAACTAATTAATTAATTAACCAATTAACTAACTAACTACTAGTTAACTAACTAACTAACTAACTAAAGAACTAACTAATCAACTAACTAACTAATAAACTACTAGCTAACTAACTAACTAACTTTCTAACTAACTACCTTCATACATACCTATTAACTAACTAACTAACTACCTTTCTAACTTACTCACTAACTAACTAAATAACTAACTAGTTAACTAACTAAATAACTAACTAACTACTAGATAATTAACTAACTTACTTACTAAAAAACTAACTAACTAACTAACTACTAGCTAGCTGACAAAATGACTAACTAACTAATTACTAGATCACTAACATAATAACAAACTAATTTACTAACTCAATATTTTCTTAAATACATATTAACTAACTAACTAACTACCTTCCTACATACCCGCCAACTAACTAACTAACTAAATAAATAACTATCCTGCTGACTACTAGCTAACTAACTAACTAACTAAATAACTAACTTATGACGTAACTAACTGACTGACTAACTGACTGACTAACTAACTAACTAACTAATTAACTCACTAACTAACTAATTAACTAACTATCTAACTAACTAACTAACTACCTTGATACATATATATTGATTAACTAGCAAACCCACTAACTAACTAACTACTAGCTAACTAACTAAGTAACTAACTAAATAACTAACTGATTAACTAACTAACTAACGAATTAACTAATTGTCTGACTAACTAACTAACTAACAACCTTCTTGCATACTAACTAACTAACTAACTAACTAACTAACTAGAGAGAGGAGTTAGGCAAGGAGATGCATTATCACCAATGCTGTTCATACTAGCCATGGACGTCCTCACGAGAATATTCCAAAAATTAAACCAAAGCAAATTCATCAACCCAATTTTTCAAGGAGCCAAAACGGGATTGTATTATGCGGATGATTCTATATATTTCTTGAAAAATGATATTCTGCAATTAAAAAGATTCAAATTCATAATGGAAAAGTTTGGACATGCCTCGGGTCTCAAAGTAAATTATACAAAATCTGAATTTGTGTCGATGAAAACAACTCAGCAAGACGAAGAAAATGCAAGAAATATACTGCAATGTCAACAAACGAAATTCCCTATCAAATACCTCGGATTACCATTGCAACCGGGTAAGTTGAAAAAACAAGAATATCAATTACTAATAGACAAAATTGCGTCCCGATTATCTGGATGGAAAAAGAATATATTATCAAAAAGTGGGAGATTAGTGCTTATTCAATTAGTGCTCACATCCATGCCAATATACTTCATGTCAGTGTTTAAATTACCAAAATGGGTTGTAAAGAAAATGGAAAGAATAATGAAAAATTTCTTATGGAAAGGTAATGAAACAAATGGGAAAGGTATGGCTTTAATATCATGGGCAAAAATTTGCAGATCCAAACAAATGGGTGGACTATCGATATTAAACATACAGAAATTCAATGAAGCCTTATTAACAAAATGGCTATGGAAGCTATATGACCCAAAAGAGAACATTTGGAAAGAATTAATGACTATTCTATATGGAAACAACATATATTCAGAAATAGGTGAAAAAAGAGCAATAAAATCAAAAATATGGTCTATATGTAGCGAATTATATCAACCCTTCAAAGCCTCTATTCAAATAAAATGCGGAAATGGAGAACAAACATTTTTCTGGGAAAACGCATGGGCAGGTACAGCCTTTAAATATCAATACCCTGCGTTATATTCGTTCAGAGAAGACGGAATGAAAATGGTAAACCAAATATGGAAGAATAATCAAATTCATGGCATTAAATCACAAACTACACAACAAGCTCAAACAGAATACCATACACTACAACAAATTTTGAGAAGAGAACAGAATCTACATGCCAACCAAAAAGATCAAATTTCTTGGAAATGGACCAAAGATGGAATCTTTACAACAAGATCAATGTACCAATTCATCAATAATGGAGTTTATACCAAAAATAATTATCATAAAATTTGGAAGATTAAGGTACAACCAAAAATCAAACTATTCATTTGGATGGCAGCAATGAATAGTATATTAACAATAGATAATCTCAAGAAGAGAGGTTGGCAGATACCAAACCGATGTGTTCTATGCAAACGAACGGAAGAATCAATCCATCATATATTCAATTATTGCCCGTACACAATAGCAATTTGGACAATCATGGATGCCAACTTTGGCACAAATACGTTACAACAAGCGAATATAATACAAACATTAATGACGGAAAACATATCAAAACAAAAGAAAGCGGTAATTGCTATAGCGATATTCGCCATTTGGAAAGAAAGATGCAATAGAATATTTAGGGATGAAGGAACACATGTCAAAAAATTGGGAAGAATTATCAATGAAGAAGTCCATATATACCAAATTGCTAGGAGGAAGAATACTAATTAGCGAAATATAAACATGTAATAGGAATAAGTCGGTTGTTTGTAAAAACCATTGTAAATACCACAGTACACTCGTGTGCTATATTCAATATAGTCTGGGTACGGGTCTTAGAACCCGTCTCAGTTAATCAAAAAAAAAAACTAACTAACTAACTAACTACTAGCTAATTAAATAACTAACCGACTAACTAACTACCTTCTTACATACATATTGACTAACTAACTAACTAACTAACTAATTGACTAACTAACTAACTAACTAGCTAACTAACTTATTAACTCACTAACTCACTAACTAACTATTAGCTAACTGAATAACTAACTAACTAACTAACTAACTAACTAACTAACTAACTACTAGATAACTAACTAAATAACTAACTAATTAACTAAATAACTATCTTCCTACATACATACTAACTAACTAACTTACTAACTGCCTTCCTACATACCCACTAACTTAGTAACTAACTAAATAACTACTAGCTTTTTAAATAACTAACTAACTGCCTAAATAACTAACTAATTAACTAACTAACTAACTAACTAACTAATTAACTAACTAACTAACAAATTAACTAACTAACTAGCTACCTTCGTACATAACCACTAACTAACTAACTTACTAACTAACTAAATAACTAACTAATTAACTAACTAACTAACTAATAAACTTCTAGCTAGCTAACTAACTAACTAACTTTCTAACTAACTACCTTCATACATACCTATTAACTAACTAACTGACTAACTACCTTCCTAACTAACTCACTAACTAACTAACTAACTAACTAAATAACTAAATAACCGACAAATTAACTAATTAACAAACTAACTAAATAACCGAATAACTATCTTCCTAGATACCAATTAACTAACTAACTAACTAACTAACTACTTTTCTACATACCCACTAACTTACTAACTAACTAACTAACTAACTAACTAACTAAATAACTTACTAGCTAACTAACTAACTACTAGTAACTAAATAACTAACTAGTTAAGTAACTAAATAACTAACTACTAGACAACTAACTAACTAACTAACTAACTAAATAACAAACTGACTAACTAACTACTAGCTAACTAACTAACTAACTAACTAACTAACTAGCTGACTAACTAACTAACTAACTAACTAACTAACTACCTACCTAATTATCTAACTAACTAACTAACTTACTAACAAACTAACTACTAGCAAACTGAATACATAACTAACTAACTAACTAACTAACTAACTAACTACTAGATAACTAACTAAATAACTATCTATCTTCATACATACATATTAACTAACTAACTACCTTTCTACATACCCACTAACTAAGTAACTAACTAAATAAATTAATAACTAACTAAATAACAGTTAGTTATTTAACTAACAAACTAACTAAATAAATAACTAATTAACTAACTAACAAATTAACTAACTAATTAATTAACTAATTGACTAACTAACTACTAGTTAACTAACTAACTAACTAACGAAAAAACTAACTAATTGACTTACTAACTAACTAACTAACTACTAGCTAATTAACTAACTAACTTACTAACTACCTTCATACATACCTATTAACTAACAAACTAACTACCTAAATAACTAACTAAATAACTAAATAACTAACTAACTAATAAATTAACTAATTAACAAACTAACTAAATAACCGAATAACTATCTTCCTTTGTTTTGACGTGCCCGAAGCCAATTTCAAAAATAGACCCATGACGCCAGTTTAAATGTAAGAATAACATTCATAAAATTAAGTCATTATTAAACATTTGCAGGCCAGTCCCTTCATTTCAACTTATCACAAACTGATCCAACATTTAATGGTCATTTGCAAAACCACCGACATTTACCAAACATTTGCATGCAAAGCATGTTTTAGAAAAAACATCCGGTGCACACTGTACTAACACCTATGACTGTATCAAACAAAATAGAAATGGATTAAAAAACACATAATTAGATGATTAACAAAAAAATATTGTATTTGAGAGTCAAGACACATGTACATAGTAAATTAAATAGTAATGATTTCTAAAAATAAATGGATATTCCAGTACTTCAAGACCTAAACAAAATGAACAATACAAAACATGAAAGAGAACGAAATTAGATCGCAACAATTCAAATTATACATCTTGTTCAAAGACATGGGAAAAGACATGAAATTCTCTGAGAATTATATTGTAAGTTTGCAATTGAGCAACAAACATTGCTAGAATCAAATGAAACTTAGAGATAAAAAAGACTGAATGAGCACGATTACCTTTTGTATTATTTCGACAACATGCTCATTTCATGGTGCTTCCTTAAACTCTCATTCAAATTTCCACGTACCAGTCATACCTCGTACCAACCCGAACATTGACTGAGAAATTATTCCTAAATTATGAAAAGTGGCATCCATTATCCCCACAATATTACCAAACGATCCCTCACCCTGAATTTGCAAAATGGACCCTAAATTTTCTGCGAACTAGAAATGAAACTGGACATTTGCAAAATACTAAATAGACCCTAAATTTCTTAAAATTTGCATGCCTTACCATGAATTATTATATAAACTGCTCCCAAATTACTGAAAAGGGGAATGCATTACCCCCACCCATCATAGTACATGTTTAATACACATACCTTTGCTTGAAATTCCCGACAATGGACACGAAATTGGACATATAGAGAATATAAAGCAGCAAGATATCTAATTGGCCGATCTATGGAAACTTTTGAGTGTTTTTTTCACGCTTTCATCTTCACCGTAATCAAATGCACCCTAATTCCAACAAACAAATTAACAAATTAGATTGAGATGTATCTTCCAAAGCTAAAATTGCTATGGATTTTCCACAAGATGAACACAAAAACAAAAACGAAAACGAAAACAGAATTGATATTAACAAAAAAAACGCTGCTTCAACGAGAGAAACGAATGGCAAGACCAATATAGCTCCAGTTTATACCACTAGATTAAACTAGGGTTTGGCCTAACTAACTAACCAAATAACTAATTGATGACCTAACTAACAGGCTAACTACTAGATAACTAACTAACTAACTGACTAATTAACTAACTAACTAATTAACTAACTAACTAATTAACTAACTCTCTAACTAACTAACTAACTATCTTGATACATACATATTGATTAACTAACTAACTCACTAACTAACTAACTAATTAACTAACTATCTAACTAACTAACTAAATAACTAACTGATTAAGTAACTAACTAACTAATTAACTAACTATCTAACTAACTAACTAACTAACAACCTTCTTACATACTAACTAACTAACTAACTAACTAACTACTAGCTAATTAGCTAACTAACTAACTAACTAACTACCTTCTTACATACATATTGAATAACTAACTTACTAAATAATTAACTAACTAACAAACCAACTAACTTACTAACAAACTAACTAACTACTAGCTAACTGAATAAATAACTAACTAACTAACTAACTAACTAACTAACTACTAGATAACTAACTAAATAACTAACTAATTAACTAACTAACTATCTTCCTACATACATATTAACTAACTAATTAACTAACTCATTAACTAACTTACTAACTACCTTCCTACATACGCACTAACTAATTAACTAACTAAATTAATTAATTAATAACTAAATAACTACTGGCCATTTAACTATATAACTAACAAAATAAATAACTAACTAATTAACTAACTAACTAATTTACTAATTAACCTACTAACTAAAAAATTAACTAACTAACTAGCAACCTTCGTACACACCCACTAACTGACTAACTAACTAATTAACTAACTAATTAATTAACTAACTAACTAACTAACTGCAAGTTAACTAACTAACTAACTAACTAACTAAATAACTAACTAAATAACTCACTAACTAACTAACAAACTAACTAACTATTTAACTATCTAACATACTAACTAACTACCTTCATACATACCTATTAACTAACTAACTAACTACCTTTCTAATTAACTAACTAACAGACTAACTAACTAACTAAATAACTAACTAACTAACTAACTAATTAACTAATTAACTAACTAACTGAATAACTATCTTCCTACATACATATTAACTATCTAATTAATTAACAAACTTACTAACTAACTACCTACCTTCCTACATACCCACAGACTAACTAACTCACTACCTTCCCACTAACTAACTATCTAACTAACTAAATAACTAACTAGCAAACTAACTAACTAAATAACTACTACATAACTGACAAACTAACTAACTAAATAACTAATGACTTAACTAACTAAATAACTAACAAACTAACTACTTGATAACTAACTAACTAACTAACTAACTACTAGCTAGCTGACAAAATAACTAACTAACTAATTACTAGATAACTAACATAATAACTAACTAATTTACTAACAAACTATCTTCTTAGATACCTATTAACTAACTAACTCACTAACTAACTACCTTCCTACATACCCGCCAACTAACTAACTAACTAACTAAATAAATAAATAACCTGCTAACTACTAGCTATATAACTAACTAACAAACTAACTAACTAAATAACTAACTGATGACCTAACTAACTAACTAACTACTAGATAACTAACTAACTAACTGACTAACTAACTAACTAACTAATTAACTAACTAACTAATTAACTAACTATCTAACTAACTACTAGATAACTAACTAAATAACTAACTAATTAACTAACTAACTTCCTTCCTACATACCCACTAACTAAGTAACTAACTAAATAACTACTAGTTATTTACCTAACTAACTAACTAAATAAATAACTAACTAATTAACTAACTAACTAACTAACTAACTAATTGACTAATTAACTAACAAATTAACTAACTAGCTACCTTCGTACATACCCACTAACTAACTAACTTACTAACTAACTAATTAACTAACTAATTAATTGACTAACTAACTACTAGTTAACTAACTAAATAACTAACTAAATAACTAACTAATTAACTAACTAACAAACTAACAAACTACTAGCTAACTAATTAACTAACTTACTAACTACCGACCTTCATACATACCTATCAACTAACAAACTAACTAACTACCTTTCTAACTAACTAACTAACAAACTATCTAACTAACTAACTAAATAACTAACTAACTAACAAATCAACTAATTAACAAACTAACTAAATAACTATCTTCCTACATACCTATTAACTACCAAAATAACTAACTAACTAACTAACTACATTCCTACATACCCACTCACTAACTAACTAACTACCTTCCCACTAACTAACTAACTATCTAACTTACTAAATAACTAACTAGCTAACTAACTAACTACCAGACAACTAACAAACTAACTAACAAAATAACTAACTAGTTAACTAACTAAATAACTAACTAACTAACTAACTAACGGTGAGGGCGAGATCCGACAGCGACGGGAGGAGATCTTACAGCGACAGCGAGAGTGACGGGTGGAAATCCGAGGGCGAGATCCGACAGCAACGGTGAGGGCTGCGACAGCGACAGCGAGGGTTGCCACAGCGAGGGCGACGGTGCCGCGACAAGGAAGAGGGTGACAGCTCCGACGAGGTCGATTATGGAGACGATTCGATCGTCTAAGGATTGCCGAAAGTATCGTCTTTCGGTTTGTATCTTTCTTTTGAAATTACTTTTTTACATTAATCATGTAAAATCGCACTCCAATGTATTAAACTATGCTTTAATATATTAAAAGAGGCTTCGCCTCTTTAGTTTTCAAAAAAAAAAAAAATAATAACTAACTAACTAACAACTATATAACTAACTAACTAACTAACTAACTAAATAACTAACTAACTAACTAACTACTAGCTAGCTGGCAAAATAACTAACTAACTAATTACTACATAACGAACATAATAACTAACTAATTTACTAACTAACTATCTTCTTAAATACCTACTAACTAACTAACTAACTAACTAACTAACTACCTACATTCCTACATACCCACCAACTAACTAACTAACTAACCAAATAAATAACTAACCAGCTAACTAATAGCTAACTAACTTACTAACTAACTAACTAACTAAATAACTAACTGATGACCTAACTAACTAACTAACTAACTACTAGATAACTGACTAACTAACTGACTAACTAACTAACTAATTAACTAACTGACTAATTAACTAACTATCTAACTAACTAACTAACTACCTTGATGCATACATATTGATTAACTAACTCACTCACTAACTTACTAACTACAAGCTAACTAACTAAGTAACTAACTAAATAACTAACTGATTAACTAACTAACTAACGAACTAATTAACTAACTATCGAACTAACTAACTGACTAACAATCTTCCTACATACTAACTAACTAACTAACTAACTAACTAACTAACTACTAGCTAATTAACTAATTAACTAACGAACTAACTAACAACCTTCTTACATACATATTGAATAACTAACTAGCTAACTAACTAACTAACTAATTAACTAACTAACTAATTAACTAACTAACTAACTAACTTACTAACTACTAGCTAATTGCATAACTAACTAACTAACTAACTAACTAACTAACTAACTACTGGATAACTCACTAAATAACTAACTAATTAACGAACTAACTATCTTCCTACATACAGATTAACTGACTAACTGACTAACTAACTAACTAACTAACTTACTAACTACCTTCCTACATACCCACTAACTAAGTAACTAGCTAAATAAATAAATAACTAACTAAATAACTGCTAGATATTTACCTAACTAACTAACTAACTAATTAACTAACTAATTAACTAACTAACTAACTAATTAACTAATTAACTAACAAATTAACTAACTAACTAGCTATATTCGTACATACCCACTAACTAATTAATTTACTAACTAACTAATTAACTAACTAATTAAAAAACTAATTAACTCACTAACTACTAGTTAACCAACTAACTAACTAACTAACTGACTAATTAACTAACTAACTAACTAACTACTAGCTAATTAACAAACTAACTTACTAACTACCTTCATACATACCAATTAACTAACTAACTAACTACCTTTCTAACAAACTAACTACCTAAATAACTAACTAAATAACTAACTAACTAATAAATTAACTAATTAACAAACTAACTAAATAACCGAATAACTATCTTCCTTGGTTTTGACGTGCCCGAAGCCAATTTCTAAAATAGACCCATGACGCCAGTTTAAATGTAAGAATAACATTCATAAAATTAAGTCATTATTAAACATTTGCAGGCCAGTCCCTTCATTTCAACTTATCACAAACTGATCCAACATTTACTGGTCATTTGCAAAACCACCGACATTTACCAAACATTTGCATGCAAAGCATGTTTTAGAAAAAACATCCGGTGCACACTGTACTAACACCTATGACTGTATCAAACAAAATAGAAATGGATTAAAAAACACATAATTGGACGATTAACAAAAAAATATTGTATTTGAGAGTGAAGACACATGTACATAGTAAATTAAATAGTAATGATTTCTAAAAATAAATGGATATTCCAGTACTTCAAGACCTAAACAAAATGAACAATACAAAACATGAAAGAGAACGAAATTAGATCGCAACAATTCAAATTATACATCTTGTTCAAAGACAGGGGAAAAGACATGAAATTCTCTGAGAATTATATTGTAAGTTTGCAATTGAGCAACAAACATTGCTAGAATCAAATGAAACTTAGAGATAAAAAAGACTGAATGAGCACGATTACCTTTTGTATTATTTCGACAACATGCTCGTTTCATGGTGCTTCCTTAAACTCTCATTCAAATTTCCACGTACCAGTCATACCTCGTACCAACCCGAACATTGACTGAGAAATTATTCCTAAATTATGAAAAGTGGCATCCATTATCCCCACAATATTACCAAACGATCCCTCACCCTGAATTTGCAAAATGGACCCTAAATTTTCTGCGAACTAGAAATGAAACTGGATATTTGCAAAATACTAAATAGACCCTAAATATCTTAAAATTTGCATGCCTTACCATGAATTATTATATAAACTGCTCCCAAATTACTGAAAAGGGGAATGCATTACCCCCACCCATCATAGTACATGTTTAATAAACATACCTTTGCTTGAAATTCCCGGCAATGGACACGAAATTGGACATATAGAGAAGATAAAGCAGCAAGATTTATAATTGGCCGATCTATGGAAACTTTTGAGTGTTTTTTTCACGCTTTCATCTTCACCGTAATCAAATGCACCCTAATTCCAACAAACAAATTAACAAATTAGATTGAGATGTATCTTCCAAAGCTAAAATTGCAATGGATTTTCCACAAGATGAACACAAAAACAAAAACGAAAACGAAAACAGAATTGATATTAACAAAAAAACGCTGCTTCAACGAGAGAAACGAATGGCAAGACCAATATAGCTCCAGTTTATACCACTAGATTAAACTAGGGTTTGGCCTCCGTCTGAGACCAAGAGCAAAGAAGGCTAGATGGGTACCAAAATCGCAGCGCCAAAACTCTGGGTGCGAGAGAGAAATAGAGGATCAAATTGAAGCACCATCTCACGAACCGGCTGTAGATTAGGTTTTCCACGAGAGAGAGAGAGAGAGAGAGAGAGAGAGAGAGGCAGATGGAGAGGAGGAGCAAAGAGCATTTAATTTAATGGTGAGAAATGGGATTTACTTAATATTTTTTCCATTTTTTATGTTCAATCAAGTGTTATTTAGGAAAATTAAAAGCCGGTTTTGGCAAATGTAAAATAAAATATATTTTAATTTTTTATCATTAGAAAGGCATAACTTTCAGGTCATAGAGAACATTTTGAAATATTTAAAAAAACAAATAAAATATTTATACATATTTATTTAAATAATAAAGTAAATTTGGTTTTTGCTATTATTTTTGGTCACACCACTGTACATACAAAATACAGAGGAAAAATTCCCTCCTATATTTTTAGAAAGTATAAAATGAAAATAATAGAGATAAAATTAAGACCAAAAATAAAGAGGGAAAATTAAGACTGTAATGTAATATCTGTCAAAATAAGACTGTAATATGTCAAAATTAATGTTCACATTCTTAACAAATGTGCTAACTTATAATATGTTATGCATTACAAATATTTGTCTGTAATTAACGACAATATTTGGTATCGGTCATTGAACAGTTTGGATGCCAATCATTTTGCGACAATATTTTGGTCACAAAATATAGTAACTTTTAGACTTAATCGTGTTTTGTGACTAATTTAGTAGCAAAAAAAAAATATTTGTCCCAATAAGTATTTTTGTTTTGGGACAAAGATAAATCAGTCGCTAATATTGGCATACAGTGACAAAATTTACTTTGTCGTTAAGATTTTCGTAGCTAATGATACTTTTTCTAGTAGTGTAAGTAGCTACCTTCATACATACCCACTAACTAACTAACTACTAACTAACTAATTAGCAAACTAGTTAATTAACTAATTAACTAACTAACTACTAGTCAACCAACAAACTAATAGACTAACTAAATAACTAACTAATTAACTAACAAACTAACTAACTAACTACCAACTAACTAACTAACTAGTTAACTAACTAACTAACTAGTTAACTACCTTCATACATACCTATCAACTAACAAACTAACTACCTTTCTAACTAACTAACTAAATAGCTATCTGCCTACATACCTATTAACTAACTAACTAACTACCTACCTACCTACCTTCATACATACCCACTAACTAACTAACTAACTACCTTCCCACTAACTAACTAACTAATTATCTAACTTACTAAATAACTAACTAGCTAACTAACTAACTCCTAGATAACTAACAAACTAACTAACTAAATAACTAACTAGTTAACTAACTAAATAACTGACATCTAACTTCTAGATAACTAACTAACTAACCAACTAAATAACTAACTAACTACTAGCTAGCTAGCTGACAAAAATAACTAACTAACTAATTACAAGATAACAAACATAATAACTAACTAATTTACTAACTAACTATCTTCCTACATACCCACAAACTAACTAACTAACTACCTTCCTACATACCCACAAACTAACTAACTAACTAACTAACTAATTTAATAACTAACCACCTAACTACTAGCTAACTAACTAAATAACTAACTAAATAACTAACTGATGACCTAACTAACTAACTAACTACTAGATAACTAACTAACTAACTAACTTACTAACTAACTAACTAACTAATTAACTAACTCACTAATTAACTAACTATCTAACTTACTACCTACCTACCTTGATACATACATATTGATTAACTAACTAACTTACTAAGTAACTAACTACTAGCTAACTAACTAAGTAACTAACTAAATAACTAACTCATTAACTAACTAACTAACTAACTAACTAATTGACTAACTATCTAACTAACTAACTAACTAACAACCTTCTTACATACTAACTAACTAACTAACTAACTAACTACCGACTTTCTTACATACGTATTGATTGACTAACTAACTTACTAACTAACTACTAACTAACTTACTAACTAACTAACTAACTAACAAACTAATTAACTAACTACTAGCTAATTGAATAAATACCTAACTAATTAATTAACTAACTACTAGATAACTAACTAAATAACTAATTAATTAACTAACTAACTATCTTCCTACATACATATTAACTAACTACTAACTAACTAACTAACTTACTTACTAACTACCTTCCTACATACCCACTAACTAACTAACAAACTACCTTCCCACTAACTAACTAGCTAACTATCTAACTAACTAAATAACTAACTAGCTAACTAACTAACTACTAGATAACTAACTAAATAACTAAATAACTAACTAGCTAACTAACTAACTACTAGTAACTAACTAAATAAATAACTAACTAACTACCTTACTAACTAACTAACTAACTAACTACTAGCTAACTGAATAAATAAATAAATAAATAACTAACTAACTACTAGATAACTAACTAAATAACTAACTAATTAACTAACTAACTAACTAACTGACAAACAAACTACTAGCCAACTAACTAGTTAACTAACGAACTAACAAACTAACTACCTTTATAACTAACTAACAAACTAACTGACTAACCAAATAACTAAATAACTAACTAACTAACTAACTAATTAACTAATTAACAAACTAACGAAAGAACTAAATAACCATCTTCCTACATACACATATTAACTATCTAACTATCTAACTAACTAACAAACTAACTACCTTCTCACATACATATTAACTAACTAACTAACTAACTAACTAGCTAATTTATTAACTAAAAAACTAACTAACAAACTAACTAACTGCTAGCTAACTATCTAACTAACTAACTAACTAACTAACTAACTAACTAGCTACCTACTTTCCGACATACCCACTAACGAACGAACATACTTACTAAATAACTAACTAATGAACTAACTAAGTAACTAACTATATTCGTACATACCTATTAACTATCTAACTAACTAACAAAGTAACTAACTAACTAACTAACTAACTAACTAACTAACTAACTAACTTTCACCATATCTATTAACTAACTAACTAACTACTAGCTTACAAATTGACTAGCTAACGAACTAACTAACTAATTAACTACCTTCGTACATGCCCACGAACTAATTAAGTAACTAACTAATTAACTGACTAACTTACTGACTAACTACTAGCTGACAAACAAATTAACTAATTAACTAACTAATTTACTAACAAACTATCTTCGTATATACATATTATCTAACTAATTAACTAACTACCTAACTAATTAACTAACTATCTTCATACGAACACACTAACTAACTGACTAACTGACTAACTAACCAACTAACTAACTAACTAAGTAACTAACTAAACAACTAACTAGTTAACTAACTAACTAACTACTGGCTAACTAACTAACTAAATAACTTACTAGTGAACTCACTAACTAACTAATTAACTAACTAACTAACTTACTACTAGCTAACTAACTAACTGACCAATTAACTAACTCGCTAACTGATTAACTAGCTACCTTCATACATACCCAAACTAACTAACTAACTAACTAACTTACAATCTAACTTACTAACGAACTAACTAACTAACTAACTATCTACTAGCTAACTGACTAAATAACTAACTAACTAACTAGCTAACTAACTAACTACCAGATAACTAACTATGTAACTAACTAATTAACTTAACTAACTATCTTCCTACATACATATTAACTGACTAACTAACTAACTAGCTGAATAACTAACTAACTAACTACTAGCTAACTGAATAAATAACTGACTAATTAACTAACTACTAGATAACTAACTAAATAACTAACTAATTAACTAACTAACTATCTTCCTACATACTTATTTACTTACTAACTAACTAACTTACTTACTAACTACCTTCCTACATACCCACCAACTAAGTAACTAACTAAATAAGTAAACAACTCACTAAATAACCACTAGCTATTGAACTAACTAACTAACTAAATAAATAAAAAACTAATTAACTAACTAGCAAACTAATTAACTAACTAACTAAGAAATTAACTAACTAGCTAGCTACCTTTGTACATGCCCACTAACTAACTAACTAACTAAGTAACTAACTAATTAACTAACTAATTAATTAACTAATTAACTAACTAACTACTAATTAACTAATCAACTAACTAACTAAATAAATAACTAATTAACTAACTAACTACTAGCTAACTAACTAACTAGTTAACTAACTACCTTTATACATACCTATTAACTAACTAACTAACTAACTAACTAACTAACTAACTTACTAACTAAATACCTAACTAACTAACTAACAAATTAACTCATTAACAAACTAACTAAATACCCGAATAACTATCTTCTTACATACCCACTTACAACCAACCTACCTACCTTCCCACTAACTAACTAACTAACTAACTATCTATCTAACTAAAGAACTAACTAGCTAACTAACTAACTACAAGATAACTAACAAACTAACTAACTAAATAACTAACTAACTAGTTAACTAACTAAATAACTAACTAGTTAACTAACAAAATAACTAACTAACTAACTACTAGACCACTAACTAACTAACTAACTAACTACTAGCTCGTTGACAAAATAACTAACTGACTAATTACTAGATAACTAACATAATAACTAACTAATTTATTAACTAACTAACTACCTTCCTACATACCCACCAACTAACTAACTAACTAACTAACTAAATAACTAATATGCTGACTACTAGCTAACTAAATAACTAACTAACTAACTAACTAAATAACTAACTGATGACCTAACTAACTAACTAACTATCTACTAGATAACTAACTAACTAACAGTCTAACTAACTAACTAACTAATTGACTAACTAACTAATTATCTAACTATCTAACTAACTACCTTGATACATACATATTGATTAACTAACTAACTCACTAACTAACTAACTACTAGCTAACTAACTAATTAACTAACTAAATAACTAACTAACTAACTAACTAACTACTAGCTAACTAACTAACTAGTTTACTATCTAACTTACTAACTAACTACCTTCATACATACCTATTAACTAACTAACTAACTACCTTTCTAACTAACTAACTAACAAAATAACTAAATAACAAACTAACTAACTACCTAACTAATTAACAAACTAACTAACTACTAAATAACTATCTTCCTACATACCTATTAACTAACTAAATAACTAACTAGCTAACTAACTAACTACAAGATAACTAACTAACTAACTAACTAACTAAATAACTAACTAGTTAACTAACTAAATAACTAACTAGTTAACTAACAAAATGACTAAGTAACTAACTACTAGATAACTAACTAACTAACTAACTAACTAACTAACTAATACTAGCTCGCTGACAAAATGACTAACTGACTAATTACTAGATAACTAACATAATAACTAACTAATTTACTAACTAACTATCTTCTTAAATACCTATTAACTAACTAACTACCTTCCTACATACCCACCAACTAACTAACTAACTAACTAAATAAATAACTAACATGCTGACTGCTAGCTAACTAACTAACTAACTAACTAACTTTATAATTAACTGGTGACCTAACAAACTAACTAACTATCTACTAGATAACTAACTAACTAACAGACTAACTAACTAACTAACTAACTAACTAATTAACTAACTAACTAATTAGCTAACTATCTAACTAACTACCTTGATACATACATATTGATTAACTAACTAACTCACTAACTCACTGACTACTAGCTAACTAACTAAGTAACTAACTAAATAACTAACTGATTAACTAACTAACTAATTAATTAACTAACAATCTAACTAACTAACTAACTAACAACCTTCTTACATACTAACTAACTAACTAACTAACTAACTAACTAACTAACTAACTAACTACCTTCTTACATACATATTGACTAACTAACTAACTAACTAACTAATTAACTAACTAACTAACTAACTAACTAACTTACCAACTAACTAACTACTAGCTAACTAAATAACTAACTAACTAACTAACTAACTAACTAACTACTAGATAACTAACTAAATACCTGACTAATTAACTAACTAACTATTTTCCTACATACATATTTTATAACTAACTGACTAACTAACTAACTACATACCCACTAACTAAGTAACTAACTAAATAAATAAATAACTAACTAAATAACTACTAGCTATTTAACTGACTAACTAAATAAATAACTAACTAATTAACTAACTAACTAACTAACTAATTAACTAACTAACTAACAAATTAACTAACTAACTTGCTACCTTCGTACATACCCACTAACTAACTAACTTACTAACTAATTGACTAACAAACTACTAGCTAACTAACTAACTACCTTCATACATACCTATTAACTAACTAACTAACTACCTTTCTAACTAACTAACTAACAAAAAAACTAAATAACTTACTAACTAACTAACCAACAAATTAACAAACTAACTAACTACTAAATAACTATCTTCCTACATACATATTAACTAAGTAACTAAGTAACTAACTACCTACCTTCCTACATACCCACTAACTAACTTACTAACTACCTTCCCACTAACTAACTAACTAACTATCTAACTAACTAAATAACTAACTAGCTAACTAACTAACTACTAGATAACTGATAAACTAACTACCTAAATAACTAACTAGTCGGTCTGCATTATTGTGGCCGGAATGGACATTGATGGAGGAATTTCCCGGTTGGCCAGCGAGTATGTTAGTATTGTTATAAGTCGGGAATGACTCGAGAGAATGCATGAAGAAAAGGTTGAGAGTAGCATGCAATGCATTTGGATTATGTGTTGGATATTTTAAGGAAAATGAAGTTGTATGTGAAGCAAAAGAAATTTGATTTTTGGATTGAGGTTTAGAGTTTTCTGTGAAGGTATTTCATTGGATAGTAATAACCGGTGAAGCTAGTTTTGTAGATTTGGAGAAATAGAAGATGTTATTTATTGGAAGCAATCTTCAAATGTGATCGAGACTCGGATTTTCCCGGTCTTCCTGATTAGTGTAGAGGGTTTGTGAAGGGATTAATTTTCGAAATTGATTTGCCTATTACATGGTCGAAGGGGAAGAATTTAAAATTTATGTGGAATGAAAATGGTGACGAAAGATTCGAGGAGTTAAAGAAGCGGTTAATGATTCTTTCGGGTGGAGATGGTCTTGTTGTATGAAGTGAAGTGTCTTATTATGGACTTGGGTGCGTTTTCGTGCAAAATAGAAATAATTGGAGATGCCTATATGACAGAAGTTTGAGATTTTCACGGATCAGTAGAGTTCGAAGCAATTATTTTTGCAAAAGGAGTTGAATATGCATCGTAGTTGGAAAAAATCAAATTAGTAGTAGATGCTTTAAGTAGAAATATGGAGAGTTATGGTGCCAATATTTCAGTATGCTATTGGAGTTTGATGTGGGATCTTTGAGATTTAGGACCAAAAGTTTTACTCGGGAAAATTGCATGAATTTCGGGAATGCTGGGGGATCAATCTAAATTGGTAACAAATGAGTATTTGAAGTTTGTAGGTGATGAGTTGGTTCGAGGTGATGATTCTAAATTTCCAATCACAAGTGATGGTCCTATTCAATTTCGTGCAAGGTTGTGTGTACATGATGATCATCAACAAATGGATTATTGGTAGAATTGAATGAAGGGAGATATAAGTCGAGTTGTCTTGGTAGAATGAAATTATCATCAACAGAGGGATTATCGGTAGAATGGAAGATTCGTGGAAGATTGCGTGTTAGATTTTGGGGGTAGTTGAGATACACATCTTCATTTGGTCGAATTTGTTTACAACAATAGTTATCACTCAGGTATTGAAATGACCCCTTACGAAGCCCTATATGGAAGGAAATGTAAATCCCCGGTGAATTGGTACGAAGTTGGAGAAAAAGAAACTATTAGGTCCTGATTTAGTACAAGAAGAAGAAATGAGGGTACAATTAATTCGTCAAAGGTTAGTGACGGCCGAAACTAGGCTAAAGAGTTAAGCAAATAAGAAACGCAGAGAAGTTAAATTTGTAAAAGGAGATCATGTATTTTTATGGGTGTCGCCTAGAAAGGGTGTTATGCGTTTTGGAAAGAAAGGGAAGTTATCTCCTCGATATATCGGTCCTTTTCAGATATTGGAGATGGTCGGACCGGTAGCGTTTAAACTTTCTTTGCCCCCATCCTTGTCGAATGTGCATAACGTGTTTCATATCTCCATGTTAAAGATGTATGTGAGTGATCCATCTCATGTACTTTTAACTCAAGCTTTTGATTTGAGAGAGGACTCGACGTATGTCGAAAGACCGGTGAAAATTTTGGATCGAAGGGACGATGTGTTGAGGGATAGGGTAATATCATTGGTTAAAGTAGTTTAAGAGGCGACATGGGAATGTGAAGATGAAGTAAGAGAGAAATACCCGGATCTTTTTATACGAGGTATGTTCAATTTCGAGGACGAAATTTCTTTAAGGGGGGAGGATGTTATATCAAAAATAAATATAAAACAAAATCTGGACAGAAAATAATTACAAGAGAAATGAGGGATCAAAATGGAAAAATGACAAAAACCCCTAACCCCTTTCACACCTAAACCCTTGTCATGTATATAATATTATTTTGGGACTCTAGCCTCTTCTATACTGTCCCATAACCCCTTCATTTTCGTGGATAAAGAGAGAGGTGAAAGAAGAAGAAGAAGAAGCAAGAAGGGGAGATTGGAGAAGAAGAAGTGAACAAGTGATTCAAGAGGAGAAAACAAGAAAGGGAGCTCGATTTTGAGGTCATCTTCATCAAGGCAGCATGAGATAGGTGGTGGTGGAGTTGTCTAAACCTAGGAGCTTGAAGTTTTGATGTTGTAAATCTATTTTCTAATCTAATTCGCAGAATCCTTCGTATTTACTGCCATGGAAATCGATTGGAAGATTGAATTGAGCTTTCCTTGTGGAAACCCTAGATTTTTGAGGGTGGAAGTAATTCTGGATTTTAGTGTTTCATAGATGGTTTTGGAGTATAAGGATGGTGCCATGGTGATTCGGCCGCTCTAATAATGGCGTTTCGATCATCTATTAGGCTTCCATCGAGAAAGGGTCAAAATTAGGGTTTCGGTTTTTGGGAAGAAAAGAAGTGGTACAATTGAGTTGTTTGTTCTCAATGGGTCGGGTTTATGTTTGTTTTGAGTCAAGATCCGTTAACCCGGTAACCTCTAACCCTAGTTCAAATTCTGGATGTAAGGGGTATTTTAGTAATTGTGCAAGACATGATTTTTAAGGGGCACAATTATACAATGGAGAAAAGGCTTAATCGCTTGTTAACGTTCAACTATATAATGGTTGGATTGGTGAGCTTTTTGGCCAACATTAAACACATGGCTGAGTATTCTCGTGTCATTCGTTCCTCTCGTGTCCCATTTAGGGTTTCATCTCACATTCATTAATTATTCTGGTATGTCGGATAGGTAGAAGAGTTGTAGTTGATCGGTTCTTTGTCGGGTCTACCGAACCAGATTTCGTGTGTCATGTCTTCGTAATTTGGTCATAACTCCTCCGTTCGGTCTCCGTTTCGTGTGTTCTTGGTTCCGTTGGAAAGCTTATTCTGAGGCGGATTAGATGGCAGTAATTATGAAGTATTTATTTGTACTTCATTTAATGATTTAGTTATTTAGTTATCATACTATCATAGAATAGGTCTAGGTTCTTTGTAGTATGTAGGTTACCTATTTGTGTAGATTAATGCCGTAGTGAGGATGAGCGCTAGATAAGGAAACCCATGTTTGGACATTTTAGTGGTGCCTGGCCAGGGGTGCATTTTCGGATCACTACCGAACTTGCAAGCTGTTAGACGTAGCAGTACGGTCTCCTCGGGTGGTTTAGCGGTTGTGGTTTTCGAGGGGGCGTGTTTTCAATTGTGGCATGGTTGAGGACACCACTCTTGTATTAGAGTGCAGCGGACTCATACCCCAAGTGGTTCGGGGTATTTGTCTATGAGGGGTCCCGTGTGGTGCCGACCTTATCGAAGTGGTTAGTGTAGTGGTTGACTATTATCTCAAGCTGATCCGAGGTATTAGTCTATGAGTTAGTCCCGTGTTGTTATCGTTGTGCTTTCACGATGAGAATTCTGTAGTGGTTGTTGTCGTATTTGCAGAATTCCTAGATTGTTGTAGTCGGTCATCATGATAGTTGTCGTAATAGGTTGTCGTGGTAGTCGTCGTCGTCGAGTAAATAATAATTAAATATTATTTTTACTTATCTAACTCTCAGCCAACATTTCCAGGTAGCACTTGAGGTGGAAGTGGCATTCGTGTAGATTACGAGCGTAGCGGAGTGTGCGGTCACCAGTTAATATATTTGTTTTTGTTATATTGGTTTATGATGAGTGGGTTTTTGGCGTGTAAAATTATCGTTGTATTCGAAAACCCGATTCAATCAACAAGTGTGAAAATATATGTGTATAGTGGAAATATATGAAAGTTCGTTCCACGAGGAGTATATGCGTCAAATAATGAATCAAAACTAGACAAGAAATAGCAAAGAAAATTCACAAAAGATAATCCGTTATAACGCAATATAAGTCAGTTACAACGGACTTGAGTGAAAATTCTGACGCTAAAAGTGAGATGAACGTCCGTTACAACGGATTAAACTCCGTTATAACGCACTATACCTGTCCGTTATAACGGACAGTGGTGGCGTTGCAACGGATTGGTTAATCCATTACAACGGACCGTTTTGTCCGTTACAACGGACTTTGTATTGATCCTATTGTATAAAATTCCTCAATAGTCCGTTACAACGGAACTCTAGGTGTGTTACAATGGAAGTATAACCAACTGAATATTAAAGGACCAACCGTCTAGTCCGTTGTAACGCAATGTGAGTCCGTCATAACGGAATATTTACTGGATTTCAAGTTATTTATTCTAATTGAGGATTTGAATTAAGGTTGGATCAGAGATTAATTAATGTCTTAATTAAGCACTAAAATGTAAGTAAAAGGAGAGCAACAAAAGAACACAAAGAGAGCAAAAGATCGAATGCAAGAACAAAGATTTAGAACAAAGAAACTAGATTCAACACAATCTTTAACTTCTTTACACAAATCCAATTCAATTAAAACTACAAGAATTACAAGAAAGGAAAGAAAACACCTAGAGAGATGAAGTGAGCTTCGAGTCTCGTCTTGGATGCCTTCTCCGTTGCCTCGAGATGCTAGTGAGATAGTCGCCTCGCACAACGTGTTCCTTTCGTACCAATCCACTCGCCAATCGAAGTAAGCTCCGTACCGGTTGAGTGAACTCGAGATTTGCAAGAAGTCCAATTGGAAGAAAGCTCCCGAGAGGAATAGAGTAAGCTTGACTCCTTGCTTGCGCGGATTCGGATGAAGAAAGCTCCACCTTAATCCTCGCAACTCGATCTTCGTCGAAGTGTAGACCAATTCACCGAATGAAGTGAGCTTCTATTCGGTGATCGATCTTAGAGAATTTATCGTTCGTTCTTGGTAATTCTTGCGTGATCTTGAAAGATTCTTGGACTTGCTAAGAGAGAGAGAGAGAGAGAGAGAGAGAGAGAGAGAGAGAGAGCAGTGCTCCGAAGAACGGGGGAGGGAGAGAGGCTGCCCATAGGCCTTGGTGTCTTATTTATAGAGTCATTGAGGCTTTCCCATTGGCCGAGAGATGGGTGAGAGGATTGAGGGTAGTTGGGAGTGGTAGGTGAGGTAGGTGGGGCTGTAGAGTGGCAATTGTGTGAGTGGTTTTCGAGTAGAGTTTGGTGCAATCTCTTATGATGATGATTATTTGCCTACACAACCGAGTGAATCGTTACACCAAAGCCTACACAAAACAGCCCACGGAAGATCCATTAATGACCCATTAAATACCCATCTAAATAACTATTTCCTTGATTTTTTGTGGCCCAGAAACCCTACAGTCCAAACTGAAGCCCAATATACCCTTTTAAATAGATCCTTGCACGAATCACTACACAGGAAAGTCCACAGGAAAGTCCACAGAAGATCGTAGAAGAACACACCTTTCAGCACCATTAACAGATCTAACCGTCACTACAAGCCCTCCATGTTCCTCCAAAATGGACGTCTCCATTGATTTTCTGATGTGTTAATTTGAACTGAATCGAATCAGTACCAGATTTCTCGACAAAATCACTCGAGAGGACGTAACTTCCTCTCCGGTGCAGTAAATTCCACGATCTGGTACTTGAAACGATCGTGGGAACGTGAGGAATGTGATCATGGAGTTGGTTTGGTTGGATTTGGTCCAGGAACGCCACAGTTTCCATATAAAGCGACGGGTTGAGCTCAAATTGGGGAGACACTTCGGGGGTGGTTTTCTTTGCCACTTTTCCACTTCACACACCTTCCTCACAGCCCTCTTAAGCCATTCCAGCATTAAAGTCATTTTCTTTCACCCCTACTAAAGATTTCACCTTTACCAAAGCGTTTAGGGTTTTCGAAAGGGTTAACTGAGAAATCAAGGTGATTGGCTCCAAATTGACGAAGACATACTCTTCCTCAAGCAGTATTGGAACAAGGGCTACCTCGAGACTCACTGGTTTGGCAAGATCCTCCTTCTCCAGCTTCAATTAGGTGTTGTTTTTCTATTTTTAAGTCTTTAATTAGTTAATTGTTAGTTATTTCTTGTAAAGAATTGATCTTTTGTGATACTTGTTGCTTAATCTAAGTTTAGTAACCATTTTTCCAATTTTCTGGATTTTAGTTTAATTTAATTTGAATTTTCCAACTTCACGAACCCTAATTCTGTGTTAATCACTGTCTGCTTTGTTAATTGATTAGTAACTTTTCCAGCACTGTTTAATTTCAAGTTGAATCGTTTAAGTATATATTGTGTTCTCTTCTTTGACTCAGTTTTTTTTTAGAATCGAATTTGGAATTATTGTCGATTTAATATGAATTTATAAAATTGATAAAAACCCTAACTCACTGTGAAGTGAGTTCATCTGGTACTTTTGTTGTAATTTTTGTGAGCATTTTTAGATCTTTTTAAATCCACAAGAACATCTTTTCAGATATTATTTACACCATACTTTCAGTGAAAATCAATCTAATCCCATGTAATCATCAAGTTTGGGAGAAATGACATCCCAAACTTGAGAACAAATATTTCTGAAAACTGTTTTTGACCTAATTTATCAGAATTTGAATTTAATGAGCACATTTCTTGGTTAATTTTAATTGATCTATATATTTATCTGGATCAATCCAGATAGTTGATATTCAAGATCAAACAATCTATGTTCAACACCTTTTAGAATCATCCAGATTGGTTGGAGTTTCCATTTGATATACAATTTTGAATATTAGAATTTATATTCTGTATTAACGACTTGTTTGTAAAACTGTGTGAATCTTTGCATGTGTCTAATTTTGTGCATTAATTGTAAAATACCTAGAACATTTTAGACCAAACTAAGCTCACCACTGTATAGTACTAGTCCCATACTTTAATTCAATACCAATATCATCTCATTTGGATTTCTAGATCCTTAGTTATTTCAATTACAAAACAGTTCAAAAGTAATTTTGATTCGAAAACTTAACTGGATATTTTCACAAATATGCCAGGGACTGTTTTGTAATTCCTTAATAACTTTTTATCTACGATTAATAATTGCACCAAAATTGTACCAAATCTGTATAATATCATTAGAAAGAAATTGTGGGAATTTGAAATAAATATTCGAAGTTTATGAATTAATAATCTAAATAAACTTACGTATTTCCTCGTGGATCGATACTCGTATTTATCACATACTATATTTAACCAAAAAAATCTTTTGTTGTGCGAAAACGACAGTCAACAATACCTATTAACTAACTAACTAACTAACTAACTAATTGACTAACTAACAAACTAACTAACTACCATCCTACATACCGACTAACTAACTAATTAACTAACTATCAAACTAACTAACTAACTAACTAACTGCCTGCTTACATACATACTAACTAACTAACTTACTAACTAACTAATTAACTGACTAACTAACTACTAGATAAATAACTAAATAACTAATTGACTAACTGACTAACTAACTAACTTACTACTAGATAACTAACTAATTTACTAACTAACTATCTTCTTATGTACTTATTAACTAACTAACTTACTAAATAACTAACTGGTTAACTAACTAACTAACTAATTACTAGCTAACTAACTAAATAACTAACTAAAGAATAACTAACAAATTAAGTAACTAACTACTAGATATCTATCTAAATAACTAACTAATTAACTAAATAACTATTTTCCTACATACTTATTAACTTACTAATTAACTAACTAACTAACTAACTAAATAACAAAATAACTAACTAACTAACTAACAAATCAACTCATTAACAAACTTACTAAATAACCGAATAACTATCTTCCTACATACCTATTAACTAACTAACTAACTAACTAACTAACTAACTAACTAACTACCTACCTTCCTACATACCCACTAACTAACTTACTACCTTCCCACTAACTAATTAACTAACTATCTAACTAACTAAATAACTAACTAGCTAGCTAACAAACTACTAGTAACTAAATAACTAACTAGATAACTAGCAAACTGACAAACTAAATAACTAACTAGTTAACTAACTAAATAACTAACTAACTAACTACTAGATAACTAACTAACTAAATAACTAACTAACTAACTAACTACTAGCTAGCTGACAAAATAACTAACTAATTACTAGATAACTAACATAATAACTAACTAATTTACTAACTAACTATCTTCTTAAATACCTGTTTGCTAACTGACTAACTAACTACCTTCCAACATACCCACCAACTAACTAACTGACTAAATAAATAAATAATTAACCTGCTAACTACTAGCTAACTAACTAAGTAATTAACTAACTAAATAACTAACTGATGACCTAACAAACTAACTAACTAACTACTAGATAACTAACTAACTTACAAACAAACTAACTAACTAACTAATTAACTAACTAACTAATTATCTAACTATCTAACTAACTAACTAACTACCTTGATACATACATATTGATTAACTAACTCACTAACTTACTAACTACTAGCTAACTAACTAAGTAACTAGCTAAATAACTAACTGATTAACTAACTAACTAACTAACTAATTAACTAACTATCTAACTAACTAACTAACTAACTAACAACCTTCTTACATACTAACTTACTAACTAACTACTAGCTAATTAACTAACTAACTAACTACCCACCTACCTACATACATATTGACTAACTAACTAACTAACTAAGTAATTATCTAACTAACTAACCAATTAACATACCAACTAACTAATTACTAGCTAACTGAATAAATAAAAAACTGACTAACTAACTAACTAACTAACTAACTAAATAACTAACTAACTACTAGATAACTAACTAAATAACTAACTAATTAACTAACTAACTATCTTCCTAACTACTAAATATCTATCAAAATAACTAACTAATTAACTAACTAACTATCTTCCTACATACTTATTAACTTACTAACTAACTAACTAACTACCTTCCTGCATACCCACCAACTAACTAGCTAACTAAATAAATTACTAGCTAACTACTAGATAACTAACTAACTAAATAAATAAATAACTAACTAGTTAACTAACTAACTAACTAACTAACTAACCAACAACTTGATAACTAACTAACTAACTAACTAACTAACTAACTATTTAACTAACTAACTAACTAACTAACTAACTAATTAACTAACTAAATAACTAATTAACTAACTAACTTACCAACTAACTAACTAACTATCTAACTACTAGCTAACTGAATAAATAACAAACTAACTTACTAACTAACCACTAGATAACTAACTAACTAACTAACTAATTAACTAACTAACTATCTTCCTACATACATATTAACTAACAAACCAACTAACTAACTTACTAACTACCTTCCTACATACCCACTAAGTAAGTAACTAACTAAATAAATAAATAACTCACTAAATAACAACTAGCTATTTAACTAACTAACTAACTAAATAAATAACTAACTAATTAACTAACTAACTAACTAATTAACTAACTAACTAAAAAATTGACTAACTAACTAGCTAACTTCGTACATGCCCACTAACTTACTAACTAACTAATTAACTAACTAATTAATTAACTAATTAACTAACTAACGACTAGTTAACTAACTAACCAACGAACTAAATAACTAACTAATTAACTAACTAACTATCTAACAAACTACTAGCTAACTAACTAACTAGTTAACTAACTAACTTACTAACTAACTAACTAACTAACTAACTAACTAAATAACTATAAAACTAACTAACTAACTAACTAACTAATTAACTAATTAACAAACTAACTAAATAACCGAATAACTATCTTCCTACATACCTATTAACTAACTAACAAACTATATAACTACCTACCTTCCTACATACCCACTAACTAACTAACTAACTACGTTCCCACTAACTAACTAACTAATTATCTAACTAACTAAATGACTAACTAGCTAACTAACTAACTACTACATAACTAACAAACTAACTAACTAAATAACTAACTAGTTAACTAACTAAATAACTAACTAACTGACTACTAGATAAGTAAGTAAGTAACTAACTAACTAACTAACTAACTAACTAACTACTAGCTAGCTGACAAAATTACTAACTAACTAATTACTATATAACTAACATAATAACTAACTAATTTACTAACTAACTATCTTCTTAAATACCTATGAACTAACTAACTAACTAACTACCTTCCTACATATCCACCAACTAACTAACTAACTAAATAACTAAATAACTAACCTGCTAACTACTATTTAACTAACTATCTAATTTACTAACTAAATAACTAACTGATGACCTAACTAACTAACTAATTAACTAACTAACTGATTAACTAACTATCTAACTAACTGACTAACTACCTTGATACATACATATTAACTAACTAACTACCTACATTTCTAACCAACTAACTAACTAACTAACTAAATAACTAACAAACTAACTAATTAACAAATTAACAAACTAACTAACTATATAAATAACTATCTTCCTACATACCTATTAACTAACTAATTAACTAACTAATTAACTAACTAACTACCTTCCTACGTACCCACTAACTAACTAACTAACTACCTTCCCACTAACTAACTAACTAACTATCTAACTAACTAAATAACTAACTAGCTAACTAACTAACTACTACAGAACTAATTAACTAACTAACTAAATAACTAACTAGTTAACTAACAAACAAATTAACTAACTAACTACTAGATAACTAACTAACTAACTAACTTACTTACTTACTTACTAACTAACTAACTAACTACTAGCTAACTAACTAACTACCTTCCTGCATACCTACTAACTAACTAACTAACTACTAGCTCTAACTAACTAACTAACTAACTAACTACTAGCTAACTAACAAACAAACTGACTAAATAACGAACTAATTAACTAATTAACTAACTAACTAACCACCTTCATACATACCTATAAACTAACTAAATACCTAACTACCTAACTAACTAATTAACTAACTACCTTCCTACATTCTCACTAACAAACTAACTAACTAACTAACTAACTAATTAACTAGTATCTAACTAATTAACTAACTAACTAACTAACTAACTAATTGTCTTCCTACATACCTATTAACTAGAATCTATTTAACTAACTAACTAACTAACTGTCTTCCTATATACCTATTAACTAACTAACTAACTAACTAACTAACAAATTGACTAACTAACCAACTAACTAATAACTAACTAACTAATTAACCAACTATCAAACTAACTAACTAACTAACTAAGTGCCTTCTTATATACATACTAACTAACTAACTGACTGACTAACTAACTAACTAATTAATTAACTAACTAACTAACTAACTAACTAACTAACTAACTAACTAATTAACTAACTACTAGATAAATAACTAAATAACTGACTAACAAACTAACTACTAGATAACTAACTAAATAACTAACTAATTTACTAAATAACTATCTTCCTACGTACTTATTAAATAACTAACTTACTAAATAACTAACTAGTTAACTAACTAACTTACTAACTAACTAACTACTAGCTAACTAACTAAATAACTAACAAATAACTAACAATCCAAGTAACTGACTATTAGATATATATCTAAATAACTAACTGATTAACTAACTGACTATCTTCCTACATACATATTAACTAACTAACTAACTTACTAACTTACTAACTACCTTCCTACATACCCTCTAACTAAGTAACTAACTAAATAAATAAATAACACACTAAATAACTACTAGCTATTTAACTAACTAACTAGCTAAATAAATAACTAACTAATTAACTAACTAACTAACTAACTAAATAAATAACTAACTAATTAACTAATTAACTAACTGACTAACTAACTAACTAAGAACTTAACTAACTAACTAGCTAACTTCGTACATACCCACTAACTAACTTACTTACTAACTAACTAATTAACTAACTAATTAATTAACTAATTAACTAACTACTAGTTAACTAACTAAGTAACTAACTAAATAAATAACTAATTAACTAACTAACTAACTAACAAACTACTAGCTAACTAACTAACTACTTAACTAACTAACTTACTAACTAACTACCTTCATACATACCTATTAACTAATTAACTAACTACCTTTCTAACCAACTAACTAACTAACTAAATAACTAACCAAATAACTAAATAACTAACTAACTAACAAATTAACTAATTAACAAACTAACTAAATAACCGAGTTACTATCTTCCTACACACCTATTAACTAACTAACTAACTAACTAACTAACTACATACCTTCCTACATACCCACTAACTAACTAACTAACTACCTTCCCACTAACTAACTAAATAACTATCTAACTAACTAAATAACTAACTAGCTTAGTAACTAACTACTAGATAACTAACAAACAAACTAACTAAATAACTAACTAACTAACTACTATGCAACTAACTAACTAACTAACTAAATAACTAATTAACAAACTAAATAACTACTAGCTAGCAAACAAAATAACTAACTAAATAATTACAAGATAACTAACATAATAACTAGCCAATTTACTAACTAACTATCTTCTTAAATACCTATTAACTAACTAACTAACTAACTACATTCCTACATACCCACCAACTAACTAACTAACTAAATAAATGAATAACCTGATAACTACTAGCTAACTAACTAACTAACTAACTAACTAAATAACTAACTGATGACCTAACTAACTAAGAAACTACTAGATAACTAACTAAATTACTTACTAACTAAGTAACTAACTAATTAACTAACTAACTAATTAACTAACTAACTAGTTACCTTCGTACATACCCACTAACTAACTAACTTACTAACTAACTAATTAAATAACTAATTAACAAACTAACTACTAGTTAAATAACTAACTAACTAACTAAATAACTAACTAATTAACTAACTAACTAACTAACTAACTACTAGCTAACTAACTGACTAGTTAACTAACTAACTTACTAACTAACTACCTTCATGCATACCTATTAACAAACAAACTAACTAACTAACTAACAAGTTAACCAATTAACAAACTAAATAACTATCTTCCTACATACCTATTAACTAACTAACTAACTAACTAACTACTTACCTTCCTACATACCCACTAACTAACTAACGAACTACCTTCCCGCTGACTAACTGACTAACTATCTAACTAATTAATAACTAACTAGCTAACTAACTAACTACTAGATAACTAACAAACTAACTAACTAATTAACTAATTAGTTAACTAACTAACTAACTACTAGATAACAAACTAACTAACTAACTAAATAACTACCTTCTTACATACATATTGATTAACTAACTGACTAACTAACTAATTAACTAACTACTAGATAAATAACTAACTAACTAACTAACTGACTAACTAACTACTAGCTAACTAAATAAATAACTAACTAACTAACTAACTACTAGATAACTAACTAAATAACTAACTAATTAACTGACTAACTATCTTCCTACATACATATTAACTAACTAACTAACTAACTAAATAACTACCTTCCTACGTACCCACTAACTAAGTAACTAACTAAATAAATAAATAACTAACTAAATAACTGCAAGCTATTTAACTAACTAAATAACTAACTAACTAACTTACTTACTAACTAATTAACTAACTAATTAATCAACTACTTAACTAACTAACTAACTAACTAAATAACTGACTAATTGACAAACTAACTAACTAACTAACTACTAGCTAACTAACTAACTAGTTAACTATCTAACTTACTAACTAACTACCCTCATACATACCTATTAACTAACTAACTAACTACCTTTCTAACTAACTAACTCGCAAACTAACTAACTAAATAACTAACTAACTAACTAATTAACAAACTAACTAACTAACTAACTAAATAACTATATTCCTACATACCTATTAAATAACTAATTAACTAACTAACTAACTAACTACCTTCCTACATACCCACTAACTAACTAACTACCTACCATCCCACTAACTAACTAACTAACTATCTAACTAACTAAATAACTGACTTGCTAGCTAACTAACTAACTACTCGAGAAATAACAAACCAACTAACGAAATAACTAACTAGTTAAGTAACTAACTAACTAACTAACTAACTACTAGATAACTTACTAACTAACTAAATTACTAACTAACTAACTAACTAACTACTAGCTAACTAACTAGCTAACTAACTAACTACCTTCCTACATACATATTAACTAACTAACTAACTAACTAACTAACTAACTAACTACTAGCTAGCTGGCTAACTAACTAACTAACTAACTAACTAACTAACTACTGGCTAACTAACTAACTAACAAGCTGACTAAATAACTAACTAATTAACTAACTAACTAACTACCTTCATACATACCTAGAAACTAACTATATATCTAACTACCTAACTAACTAATTAACTACCTACCTTCCTACAAACTCACTAACAAACTGACTAACTAACTAAATAAATAAATAATTAACTAACTAATTGTATTCCTACAAACATATTAAGTAGTATATATCTAACTAACTAACTAACTATCTTCCTATATACCTATTAACTAACTAACTAACTAATTGACTAACTAACCAACTAACTAGCTACCATCCTACATACCGACTAACTAACTAATAACTAATTAACCAACTATCAAACTAACTAACTAACTAACTAACTGCCTTCTTACATACATACTAAATAACTAACTAACTAACTAACTTACTGACTAACTAACTCATTAACTAACTAACTAACTAACTAACTAACTAACTGACTAACTAACTAATTAACTAACTAACTGACTGACTAACTAACTGACTGACTAACTAACTGTAGGAAATACAGTTTCAGGATCAACCGTAAAAGTGTACACAAGGATAAACGAATGTAGTCGTACATTCGTGGCCATAACTGTCAATGGGAAAATCCGATTTGAATGGTTCAAATTGGGTTAGATAGATAATTAGATTATCTATAACCTTCATGTAGAAATATATTTCATATGAACGAAGTATAAGTGCCATTTATGTGAAATACCGAAAGGGTGCAACAGTATGACATACAGTTAGTAAAACAGTCATAACTTTTGCATACGAACTCCAATTGGGCTGGGCCAAATTGGGTTGTGTAGATAATGAGATTATCTACAACTTTCATGTTGGGTGATTGTCTTTCAGAGAAATTTATCAATTTCGTCTGGACAGAATACTGAACAGGTTAATGCACTTTTCTATGTGAAAGGATGTATATTGGATATACATGCCTTTTGGCTAATCCTAATCCTATTAGATATAAATAGGATACTTTCTCTCTCATCCAAATCAGACGATTGAGATTATCATTCTGCCCAATACACAAGAAAAAGAGCAAATTCAGATTTGATCTTTCGTGAGTGAAAAGGTGCGAAGAGAGAGAAATAGAGAATCGATTAGATCGAGCAAGTTCGCCGGTGCATCGTCTAGGCAGGTGCATCCGCGACCGACGTCTTACGAATCAACGTGGATACAAGTAGAGGAACGACGTTTGTGGTTCTTCGATTGTGATCGACTCGAGAGAGAAAGACGGTGGAAACGTTTGGACGCACGAAGACGAAGTTGAGTGAACCGGCGTAGTTAACGAGTGGTGAAGGACGCGTGGCATGGGACGCGCGGATTGTCACCAACGTGACAGGAAATAGAAGGCAGCGATCAACCCTTCGTGTGCAATCAATTTTGCACCGGTATGAATCTGTCCTTCTAATTGCATCGTACCCTCGAAGTCGTGGCGTGATCTTGGATTTAGGGAACCGGACCGGGCCTTCATATCCGCTGCGCGGGTCCGGGGTCGGGTGAATTCCCAACAGTGGTATCAGAACGATCGCCATCGATTCGAGGGTCGAATCATAGTCGTATATTCGATATACGCACGGGTTATCAAAGTTCGTACCCGTTTGCATGATGTTACATATAGAGAAAGTCAAATTCCGTTAAAATCACAAGTGGAATTCGCTAGAGATCGATCAAAAGTTGATTGAGAGTATCCAGGAATGATCGTGAAAAAGTTTCATGATTTATCGTTTTGGAAACGAGCGAAAACGGACGAAACGGCAAAATCTGCAGAAAATTAGAATACGAAACAGTGAGTAAAACTAAGATAATTTTCAGTGGAAAACTCCAAATTGATTGGATCAAATTGGACTAGATAGATAATTAGATTATCTATGACTTTGATACAGAAAGTTTTTTCATTTGAACGAATTATCAGTGTCGTTGTTATGGAATACTGAAAGGGTGCGACTGTTTGACATACAGAGACTTAAACATCCATATATGTCGCATCGAAACCCCAATTGAGTCCAATCCAGCTGGGTTAGTTAGATAATAAGATTATCTAGAACTTTCGTTCACGTTCAAAGTCGGTTGGAACAATTTAATATTTT
The DNA here is from genome assembly GCA_946800325.1 of Luzula sylvatica. Taxonomy (NCBI): domain Eukaryota; kingdom Viridiplantae; phylum Streptophyta; class Magnoliopsida; order Poales; family Juncaceae; genus Luzula; species Luzula sylvatica. The sequence continues at coordinate 12,597,769 of OX326960.1, read as the reverse complement.
TGTTTCAACAGAATACTGAAAAGGTGTCTGTAGTTTTCTGGTTGAAAAGGTGTGTATTGGATATACTTACCTTTTCATTTGTTCGTATTTTACTAAAACTGGTATAACTTTCAGTAGGAAATTCCGATTTGAATGGTTCAAATTGTGTTAGTTATATAATGAGATTATCTAGAATTTTCATGTTGTAATATATTTCATTTGAGCGAAGTATTAGTGTCGTTCTAATGAAATACCGAAAGGGTGCAGAAAAACAGTTTTCTGCCGCCCCGGGGGCAGTTTTTGGCGCCTCGGACGCGTCCCGGGCGAGGTTTTCTTGCGCCCGTTGGGTCCCTGCGTTACAACGGATGGGGCAGTCCGTTATAACGGATCCCCTTCTGGATGCTGTTTTTGTTTTCGCGATAACTTTGGCTACGAAGCTCGGAATTTTGAGTTTTTTATATCGATTTGATCGGCATCAAACATACTAGCATATAATTAGATAATTATTTAGAATAATTAGACTCCCAAATAAAATCATATGCATATTGAAAAATCTTGTGATAGTGATATAATTTGATTATGTCACGGATTTAGAAACATGCAATGGCATGATCCCTCATAATATTTAAGTCATGGAAATGCCTTCCATATCCACAACCACCGAGTTTGGTGTTACGTTTCACGTGGGTTCAGGCTAAAGTCGGGCACGTGATATTGTAACCATCGAAAGGGTGACAAGCGTTAAATCGGGACTTGTGAGGCACAGGCTAAAGTCGACTCACTAGTAGCTTATTTGAACGATACGTTGGAGATGGTTGTGACTTAACCGTCCGGGCCAATCAGATTGGAGTTCGGGGCATAGATAGGATGCACACACGGAACTGGGATTGTATAGGATACAATCCATCACCGAAATCCTATAAAGGTTCAAGAGTCGCATTGGATGCGATTGGATATAATCCTACCTAAATAACGGGATCCCACCCGATAGGCTAAAGTCACTTGTGGGAGGAACGGAAATATGGATCTTGAGTGTTATGGACTTGGAGTCCCGTATCGGTATGAGGGTTATCGATTCGATAAAATAACACTATCATATAAGTATCATATAAGCATATAGATTAAGTACGCACGGTTAGGAGCTTAATCTTCATCATCCGTTTAGAATTATGTTTTCAAGCAAACACCAAAAATATCGATGAGATCGATATGATAGATGGCTTTTGGGTCGGAATTACCGTAATTAACATTGATAGTCAAAGAATAGTTCTTAGACTTAAAGGAACGTGTTGGACACGGAAACGGTAGATTTGGGGCTCGAGGCTTTGGCTTTAGAGAAAGCCGGGTTCGATACACTTTAAGAAAGAATCGAACAATATTACATGCCTTGTGGTGGCATGTGTAGACGCATTTTTCTCAAAATTGTTTTGAGAATTCGGGTGTATATATGAAAATGAAACACAACGCTCATGAAATAGTTTCAAGAGCTAGAGCGCGTTGAATGATTCAATGCAGCTCAAAGAGTAGGTTAATTTTGAGACGCCTTATGGGTCTTGGATTAACACTCGTGTTTTGATGGTACGAGATTTGATCTTCGTGACCGAATATCATATACATTCGATAGATAAGTCGATCCCGAAATTGCATATGATGCGATGTAAATTTGAATAGGAGATGCTTGGAGTGTCCGGGGAATCCAAAGCATAGAGATGCATGGATGTCCTTGTAATTCAAAAGCGGGATCGAAAGAAATGTATGTCTAAGGGTATTTTGGAAAAATGTTTTCCAAAACGGAGAGTTCGGACAAGGAGTTGTCCAAACTAGTGACTCAAAGAATGGTGAAATCCGAGGAGGATTAAACCTAGAAATTGATTGCTTCTTTTGGCATTGTCGTCTTGGCCATATAAACGAGATTCGTGTATCTAGATTCCTATGATGGATTGCTAGAATCATTCGAATTAGATTCGATTGATTAATGCGATACTTATTTATTAGGCAAGACGACAAAGGGCATCATTCTCCAAAGGTTGGAGAAAGATTCGACGAATTATTGGAACTTACATTCACATGTAGATGATCCGATAAGTTTCGAGGCAAGAGGAGGCTATCAGTATTTTGTTAGGTTTATGGACGGTTAAAGTAGATATGGAAATATCTATTTAATGCGTGCCGAAACGGAGACTTTTGAAAGGTTCAAAGAGTTTCAAAAACGAAATACGAAATCAACTAAGCAAGAAAATCAATGCTTTTCGATAGGATCGATAAGGCGAGTATTTGAGCTAAACTTTTCGATAGGATCGAAGAGGCGATATTTGAGTTATGAATATTGATGATCATTTATGATTGTGGAATCGTTTCACGATGGCCTTTATTCGGAACATTGAGACGTGTCCGAAAAGAGGAAATGAACGCATGTTGGACATGGTTCGATAAATGATAAATCAATAGGATCTCCCAAAAATGTTTTGGGGATACGCCCTTGAGACAGTGGCACTAATGAATGGTTGCGTATGAGATATGGACCATAATCCTTCTAATCGGTACAAAAGACGTCATATGAGATATGGATCGGAATGGTTCCGAAGTTGTCACTTGTACAGATTTGAGTATGTGAGTGTATTTCGAAATTTGTTTCGGTTAAACTCAATCCCAAATCTGGAAATTGTTCGTTTATCCTTAAGGAAACTAAAGGGTATTAGTTCTAATGTCCCGACGAAAATAAGATTTTCGTGGCTCGAAGAGATGCCTTCTTGGAGGAGGACTCGATGCGCACAAGTTTGAAACTTGATGTTGCTAATCTCTATGCGGGCTAGTGGGAGTAGAATAAATCTCGAAAGAGTTCGAGATCTGAAAATGAACATTGTACCGATGAATGTTGACACGACTTCATCAAGCGTTGATGAATACGAGTCGAACACACAAAGGAATTATTTGTAGATCAAGTAGGCTATATCATAAGCCGGTAAATACGGATTTACCATGGCTAATGATGATAGATCAAAATCATATGATGATTCGATATCCTATAGGGATGCTATGAAAGGTTGATTCCACATGACATGATGTCATGAATTCTGAGATTCGATCCGTGTAAAATTATCAAGTTTAGAACTTGATTTCATTACTTTCCCGGTTAGACCCGTGAAAAGACAATGGGTTTTCAAGATGAGAACCGACACGGATAGGAATACGCATATATGCAAATCGAGGCTCGTAGCGAAGAGTTTCAAGAATTTCATAGTCGGACTATGAAGAAACGTTTTCGCATGTTGCCATGCTTTCACATTCTCGAAATTCTGCTTGACATGGTCGCGTATTATGACTATGTGATGTAGCAAAATGGATGTTAAAACCGAATTTCTTGACAGAAATTTTATGAAAGGATGTGTACTTGACACAACCTTACGGTTTTGTCGATTCATAAGAATCGGGGATAAGATATGCACGCTTTAACGATCCATATGATAGATTAGAGAAAGCTTCTCGGAATTGGAATATTCGTTTTGATGAAGTTATAAACTGCTATAACATTGTCGGAACGAATGGAAACTTTGTGTACATATGAAGGTTAGTGGGAGCCGCGTTATATTTCTTGTAACGACACAAAATTTAGGCGAGACCGCTTATGAATTAAGCGTGAAGATCTATAGGATAGATCTAAGAAGTTCCTCGTTCTATATTATAGCACGTATATCGACATATTGTTGAAAAAGGTTTTCAACATATGACTCCTTGTCGGAGTTCAAAAGGAGATGTCGAATGGCAGAAATTTTCTACGGCTCGATGTGAGACATCAAGCAGGGCGAAAATAAAAATATGATGCTTTACATTCAATGTGAGGATCTATTATATCTGTCATGATATGAATGTGGCTATATGTCGTATAGATGAAGCGTCTAATTCACCGTCAATAAAATCCAAGGAATCACACGAGTTTGAATGTAATGCGATTACATGAGACTAACTCTTGTGAATGTATAATGGTTATACATATATATATATATATATATATATATATATATATATATATATATATATATATATATATATATATATATATATATATATATACATAATGGTTATGTATATTTAAATTCATCGGGATTTGTATTGATAGCGGTGAATGTTATCCTTGAATACTTTACAAAAGAATTCAGGATTTTTATCTATAATGGTGTGGAGGACGTGTTGGTTATAAAGAGTTATAACAACAACAGTTTCCAATGATTAAGCACGTCCAAATATGTAGCACGACTTTCGATCACAAAGTGTGTACATGTTTTGCTTAAATGAAAACACGGTTATGTGGAAAGGTTCCACAAGACCAATAGTTTATGATTTTATTTACGGTGGCGAGTATATTGCGGTTATTAATCGCAAAAGGAAGTGGTATGGATCAAGGATACATGACCAAACTCTAGTAGTCACGAGTTATCGGATTTATGGTTGTTTATTGCGTGAGACGCAATAGTACAAGCCAAAAATGCCGAGGTCACAACCACTTCTAGCCAATACTCAGAAAATTTCATTTGATCCATGAAATTTTGTGAAAAGATGTGATCGTAGGTATTGGAAATGTTCCAATCCTGATGATGATTAACACTAGCGGGAACGTGCGGACCCGTTTACAAAACCGCTCTCTCTAGTCGCGCATGACTGTCATGCGATGACTATGGGTATGGAGATACCTAGAGGAGGAAGAAGAGAGTAGAGTGTAGTTATCTAATACGATAGTCCTCGCAGGTTATGGGTATGGAGATATCCATAGGTAAACATTGTATCACCCAAATACTTAGTCCATATGAATGCATCCCTTTTAAAAAATTTGTTTACTTAAATTAATATGCATTCACCTTATATGTAAACTGTGTGCGGGTTGTGTAATATGATTGTTACTTGAACCTTGATTTGAACTTGTGTGGACGTCGACATGGTTGAGGACCATGTGCAGCAAAACCGTCACACTTAAAGTGTAAATCCACCAATTTGATTTCAACAAATCAAGACAGAAAAGAACGGGGCTGAACCACAACAGTACATGGTGCATACACTAATACTGCAAGAAGACAATTAAGAAGAAAGCAACACTAACCAGAAGAATAGAGAAGACAAAACCGCAGAAGCAAAGAAAAGGCGTAGCAGCCCAAAACCCTGGAGACGACGAACCCGAGAAACATGATGTTTTGCTTAATGAAGAAAGTAGAAGAATAAACATGCGCACAAAGCATTTGTGAATGGAAAGACAAAACAAAGATGAATGGACCCATCCCACATGAAATAACACACAACAAACATGACACATACACAAACCAAGACCATGTAAAAAAAAACACTCCCCTAACTAGGGGTGTAAACGGTTCGGATCCGGTTCGGATAGTGGTCATACCAGATCCGGATCCGTATTTTTTTTCGGATACGGATACGGATACGGATATTCCCGGATCCGGATACGGTTTGGATATTAAACGGATACGGATACGAATCTGGATATTATTCGGATAGTTCAGACGGATATTTTGTATGTAACATAACTATCTATTTTACCAACGAATCTCAAACAATATCAAAATAATACTTAAATAATACATAAAAGGACATTATAATTTTACGAAACAAAATCAAGTATTTGTCAAATATTTTGGGATTTGGAAAAGTATTTTTTTTTTAGAATGAACTTGGTTTATCAATTATAAGTCACGCAAACATAAATTTATATTGGATTTATAAGACCATAGTTATTTAAAAACATAATAAATTTTCAAAAACGGATATCCGTTTTATACTGTTATTCGGATCCGGATAATATCCCGATTCGGATCCGGATCCGATCCCTATTATCAAAACCAAATCCGGATCCGGATCCGAAAAAATGGATCCGGATCGGATCCGGATCCGTTCGGCTCCGGATAATTTTATTCGGATCCGGATATTTAGGCGGATTCGGTTCGGGTCGGTTCGGATAATATCCGAACCATTTACATCCCTACCCCTAACACATCATGATAAGATGCAAATCGTTAAAAAGGACACCAAATCAAACGGCCCACAATCCATCTATCAAGCAAATAGAATGAAGGGTAGAAATTGAATATGACTATCAAGCAGCAATAAGCAACCAGGTGACGTGGAAGTATAAGAAGGGAGATAAAAAAAAAAGTAAAAATATACTAATTAAAATGTGCCGAGACGTCTTTCTTGTGTTGCAACATGAACTGTGAGTTCAGAACCGACTCGTGCTTAGAATAGCATTTGTAAAACATTTTTTGGTTTGTTCTTTGAATTGTTTATCTTCTGAACTCTAAAATAAATTTGTTATGGCTTTTTAAAAATGCGACCCGAATGTACCAGTTTTTTTATTCTATATCTTTTTGTTGTAGATTACTCTTTCTAATTTAGACCTAACTAGCTTTGACCCGCGCGATTGCGCGGGACCAGGTGAGCTTGTTGTATAGTGGACCAGTTAAAAAAACGGATCCTGGATACACTTTGTGCGACCCGCATGAGCTAAGTATGTAACGTTTAAAAAAAACGGAGATTTTATTGTTGTATTTATTCATTGAAAACGCAACTAATGATATGAACAAATTATTAATGCAGTGTATGTAAAATGTAAGATGACAATACACAAAATAAAAAAATTTCACAATAAACCAATAAATAATATTACATAATTTTTAATAATAAGACAAACACAATTTAAGAATTACAACAATAAGAAGTTTTGATTAATCCAGTTACTAAGAATTATGCATTCGAATGCATCCAAAACAACCAACACTTTCATTCGATCATAAAATCGACAAATATGATACATTTGTCTTAAATCATGATTTTTATAAATTTTAGGGAAGAAACCATTTGCATTATTCAAGAACCAGATTATTTGAACAATTCAAACAGTTCTTTCTGTAAACATTATCTATTGTTTTATAAATCATCGACAACATCAAGAGAACTAATCAACAGTGCATCAAAGTCGATTTATGTCCGAAATAATATTTTGTTTTGTTTTGCCGAGAATAATGAACAATGTAAGAATCTTGATTAGACCTTATGTGATATACTGTATTGTTTTGTTTCCTCGATTATGCAATTCGTATGCGACAGGATGATGATGATGATGATGATGATGATGATGATGATGATGATGACGACGACATCTTGACAATGATGATGGTGATGATGAAGATGATGATGATGATGAAGATGTTACGACGATGATGACGATGATGATATGATGATGATTGTGCACGATTGTTCATGATTTCACATTTCGGCTGTAGCATTCAGCCTTACGACTTTCAAGTTTAGGAAACAATTAGAATCAACTAACTAATACATCTTTAAAATACGTCTTGACTACGTTTTGCGAACCTTTAGAATGAGTTTCCGTATATCGAGATTCTTTATTCGAACATTTAAATTTATGTAGATCAACCAAGATTAAAAAGAAACCAATTGTGATATATATCAAGGTTAAAAACAAATCATACTTTATCCTGAACAAAACCATTTATTCATTCTTTCTAATAATCCAACAAAGCGCTAGCCAAGAAAATCCCAGTGCATTTGCCTCAGTAAATCATGATTTTTATAAATTTTAAAGTAATAATTATATGGATTATTCAAGAACCGGTTATCTTGGACAATTCAAATGGTTTTTGCTTTAAAATTTTGTTATTCTTCTATACATCATCGGAAAAAATAAGGAAATGGTATTCATATTCGTTTTCCTATTTGTAGTTGTCTTCGTATTTATTGTGTTTGTATTTTTTAGTTGTATATCTCTTAGCTTTTCTTTTTTATTTGTATTTGCCTTTTTATTTGTTTTTGTATTTGTCTCGTATTTTGTTGTTTTTATTGGTGTCACTACTCATTTGTATTTGTATTTTGTTGGTCAAATATGTATTATTTTTTCGTCATGAAAATGCACGATTAAAATCGGAGTTAATCTTGCTATTTCATAACATATTTATCCATGTTTCGAATTTCGCATTCAACAATCTTTATTGTTCATGTTATTGTGTTCATGATATTATCGTATCGATTTACTAAAAATTGTCAAATATATGTGGTTATTTCGTCACGAACAATATGATTTGAAAGCGGATTTTTATGTATTTTAATTTTCACGAAGAAGAAACAATCCAAGAGTTTCGAACAAAATAAGAAAATTCAAGTGTTGCAACATATTAATTCGTTTCTATTTTACAAAAAAAATTCTATCCATGCTTTTACATTCGTAGTAATATATTTTTTGTACTGTATATTTCTCTTTGCACATGATCTCTTTCATTTATATTCATGATTCAACAATCGTTATTGATCTCTTTCATTTCAATGCATGTTTATATTTCTCATTTCGTCATTCGTAATTTGTAATTTGCATTCGTATTATTCATATGGGTATTCGTTTTTCGTATATTCATATTTGCATTCGTATCTTATTTCCATTTGTATTGGCACTTGTATTTTTTTTTCGTATTTCGCTGTACGTATTTCGTAGTTCGTATTTTATTTTTTTTAATTCTAATTTTCTTTTTCTTGTTTCTTTTTTCCAATTTAGCATATTACAATCTATTTTGTATTTATTGTGTTTGTATTTTTTTAGTTGTATATGTCTTGGCTTTTCATTTTTATTTATATTTGCCTTTTTATTTGTTTTTGTATTTGTCTCGTATTTTGCTGTTTTTATTGGTGTTACTACTCATTTGTATTTGTATTTTGTTGTTCGTATTGTATTCGTAATGATATTGGTATTTGTTTTTCGTTATCAAATTCGCATATCGTATTCATATTATTGTTCGTAAATCATATTTCACACTTCTCATTTCATAATTCGTAATTAGTATTTCATTTCTCGTATTTGTATTATGTAGTTTGCAAATAGCATTAGTTTTGTATTTTTCATAATCCCTTATACAAATAGCAATTACAAACATCATATAATTTAACTATCAGAAACTTCATGTATTCATTGTTTTCAAATATCATTTTTTTTTTTTTGGCAGTTATTTTTTCGTATTTGTATTGCCGAGTCGTTATTCATACCCGTCTTGATTTAAATGAAAAACTTCATGTATTGTTATAAAAATTATGAGAACCGCATGATGATGATAATTATGATGTTCATGATGAGATGATCATGATGATCATGATGAAATAATGAGATGATGATGATTATGATGAGATGATGATGATCATGATGAGATGATAGATGAGATGATGATATGGTAATGTTTGATGATAGATGAGATGATGATGATGATGATGAGAGAAATATCAAAAGTGCGACCGACAAAGAGACTAATATCGCATATATGTCCTTATAAACGAAAATACCATATGTACCTTGTGAGTTTAAGAAATGTCGAAAATACCCCTGCACATATGAATAATATAAACATAATATCACACATACATAATTTCTAAAAATAATGCTAACACAAAATAAATGTAGAAGTGGAAAAAATACTAAATATATACCTCAAATGGAGCCGAAAGAGCCCATCATTAGTTATTAGGATTTCAGCCAATTGAGTGACCTCTTTGCAATCCAAATATAAATAAAGGACTGAAATAAAACAAAAACAAATAATACTAAAATTAAACTAAACCTTAGATTAATGATGAAATTTACAAAAAAGCCCTCCAAAAAAGATAATATATTTAAATTACCTTGTAACTATTGTGCAAATAAGGAAAAAATTAATTAAAAATTTCCTCGTTCACCGTTGTCGCAAGCCTCCTTTTCCCCTGGGTCGCTGAAATGAGAAGCAAATCGTCCGTAATAATCAGATCGTCGCATATAATCTGGAAAATATGTTCAAATAAACTGTAACAACCAAATCAGAACACTAATTGGACATCTTTGTGAGAATCCAAATCCTAATCAGAGAAATTAAGATCCAAAAAAGAAAAAAAAAACAAATATTTGGTGTAAATTGCCAAAATCAACCTGCATTGCTCGTTCTTCTCCGCCCCGGTGCTTTCCTCTTCTTCCTTTCTCTGTCGAAGTGGTCTGGTGAGGGTTAGGGTACCATTCCATCTCGGGCCATGGCCCGCTCGTTTCGCACGATTGCCTTCTCTGCCCGAGCATGCTTTCCTCTTCTTCCTTTCTCTGTCCAAGCAAAGAAAACTAAACCCAAATCGCCTCATTTCTTCTCTGGAAAATTTCGTCGAGCACATAATAGAAACAAAAAATTACAAAATTGCCATTTGAATTTCAAATTTGAAAATACCTATGAACTAAAAGACAAAGAATTCACTGACCTTTGCCGAAGAACGAAATATTGTGTGCACTTCCGAAGAAAGTAATTACTCTTCACTTGCCTCTGCAACAACATGAAGAAGAAAGTAAATTAGAAAAATAAATGATAACTAGCTTTGAACCCGCGCTATTGCGCGGGTTTGTTTTTTGTTGTTCTGTTTTTTATATTTGTTTTGTGTTTTTCTATGTACGGGAGGAATGTTGTATATGATATGTATCGTAATAGATGTTTGAGACGTTGTTCATTTGTCCAAAACAATGATAGTTCTTTACATATTATACATATGGTGACATATCATACATCGCATATTACTGTTGATTGTTCACATAGCAAAATAGCATTCTATCAGAATGCATACTGTTCATATTAATATACATATTTGTACGTACAAAATACTATTGGAAACTATCTTTTTTCTTCAAGTTTGAGGCAAGAGTCCATTTTCCGCGCATTCTTTTCAATTTTCCTCTGGTTCAGATCAGAAATTTGTAGATTTGTTTGTTATTGTTTGTGTGCATCTATTTATTTGTTATTGTTTGTATTTTCTTTAATGTTTTGTGTGTGTACCTGATCACTAATTTCTTTGATGCTTGTCTTTTAGCTGGTGATTCTATTGCTGCTTCGTTCTGTTCATCTTTCTTGGTTTTTCCTTTGGCTGCATAGCTGGCAAAAAAATTCGATATCGTCAGTGTGTGTGAAAATCGTTTCTTTTTTTTTGTAATTTTTTTTACCTTTGGCCTGCTCTTTTAGTTGCTGTTTTTTTGGCTGGTGTTTTGGGATTTGGAAGTGTTTGCGTTGTCGATGATTGTTGAGTTTTTGAGGACGTAGTTGTCTCAGTGTGTTCTGCTGGGTTTTTTTCTGCGTAAGCAGCTGGTAGACTCTCTGTGCTTGTTTCTGTTGGTTTTTCCGCTCGAGTAACGGTGAATAATGGTGTTCCGACTGTGTCCACTGTGCTAGTGCGCATCACGTTGAATACGAAAATTTGGTCTTCAAGGTTTTGAATCCTTAGCGGTAGTTGCCCATGTTGCTCTGGATCATGCTCTAGCTGCAATGCTAATGCTGGTATTCCGATAACATGTTTCGCTACTTGTCCTAGCATAACAAAATCGGCTTGATCTTCATCGTTATCGGACACCGTTACTGTTAGTTTGTACCTGTTATTTATTTTCGTATTTAGTTTTGTTTGTTGTTTAGATTAGTTTTTTAGTTTGTTGTAATATTTTTATTTCTTACCATGGCGCTGTTTTGGTGATTGGTTGTGGGCAATATTCGCATTGAAGTTTTCCTCCTTTCTTTTTGAGCTTGGTACTGTGATAGCCGCATGTGTCGTAGTACCATCCCGAGCCTATGTCGATGTGAATGATTGTTGCTTTGCATTGGTACTCCTTATTCTGCATACACAAAGTGGAAGCATGAAGATTTTTTTTTTTGGTATTTTTAGGTTTTTCTTTTTAGTGTGTGTGTTTATTTTATTGTTTTGTTTTTACCCATTCTTTTTCGTAAGTTGCTAGAAGTTGTTTGACCAATACGGTTTGTACAGTTTCTTGGTTGCGTGGTATTATTGGGCGCGGTGGTTGTGTGTCCATGGGTATTGTTGAGTACCTGTATTTCATTGTTATTAGTTCAATTTGTTTTATTCTTGTTTTAACTTATATTTTTGGTTTCATATTATGTTTGTTACCTTGTTTTGATTGCGTCGTAATTGGGAATCATGTTGTTCAAATAGATACGCGTTCCAGAATATGAGCTGAGATGATATTCTCCTGTGTTTGAATTCAGCAAATGTTTGAATAGTTATTATTATTATAGTATGTATGATAATTTTTGGTTTCTTTACCTTTATATTTCTTTATCTGTACTGAGCTGAAGGCCGCAATGACTGGGTCTGTTTTTGATTGTTGTATGATGGTATTCGCATCAAAGAATTCCTGATTATCACCCCAAATCGATATTCTTATTTCGTAGCCCCTGTATTGACAGAATATGTTCATCATTTATTTGCTAATTTGTTTTTTGTATGTTTTTTCAGTACCTCTCGTTTACTATGTAAATGTCTTGGACTTGTGTTGAGTTGTGTTCTCGCGTTATGTCTTTCACTGGTTTGATCTTGTTGATTTGTCCAATAACATCTGCAAATGTATTTTTTGTTTGTTTGTGATGTTAATTATATTATATTTTTAGAATTTGGTTACCTAATATTTGCTTGCCGTCGACTACATCATTTGTGATTTTCTCTATTGATACGAAATCAAAATATATTGTGGGTATATTTGTAATTTCTGGTTGTGGCAGTAGGCTGGTATGAGGGCTTATCTTTAAGTGATATCGATGGCGAACTGTGCTATATTTGCCTCTTTTGCGTTCGATATTGAAGTTTCGCACTTCGACTACGCTGCCTTCTATTAGCTTCGGCTCCACCTTGTCGGTGTGTACGTTTTCTACTGTTCCTTCTATTGTTGTTCCCTGTGTAAGAGGAAAGGTAAAAGTATGTAAAAAAAATTTTGGTTTATGCTATTTTTGTCTATAATTGTTGTATGTTAATTTTGTTAGGTGTAACGTACTTCCTTGTCAATCATCATCATTTCAAGACCGTAATCTTCACCAGATAATGGATTGAGGGCCTCCCAAACTTTCAGAATGCGTACCGTAATTACTTGCATCTTTCTTTTTGCATCGAGGTTCGCTAATGTTGTGTATGTTTCTTGCGGCTTCATAATATGTCTGCAAAAAAGAAAAAATTGAATGACTGTTGCTACTTATGTATTTTAGGTTTTTGTAAATAGTTAAATTTTTGTATTCGAGTTGTTGATTTGGTAGACTTGCGGAAGTTTTTTTTGGCTGGAGTGCTCTGATTTTGTTTGTATAAGTACACTGATGAGCATGTGTTAATATTTCTTTGTGATTGTAATAGTAATTGGTGTGAGTGAAAAAAAAATTATTGTAAACAAATTGCGAGATTTGTATGTTTTGGATGGATGTAATGGAATGGGTACCTGGAAGAATACCGAACAGCGAATCGGAACTTATTATTGATGAAGATCTGCACAAGAAGGGTTTTATCTTTGGTTCTTTTCTGGAGATTGTATATGGGTGGCAATGGTGAAGCTATGGAAGGGTCGAGAAAGGTTTTGCTGTTGTGTGTTATGTGTCCTGGTCTAGGGTTGTATCACACATGTCGTTTGGCCCACATGGAGGAAAGTCCATATATATTTGAATGGGCTGATATGTGTGTATTTATTTTATTTTTTGTTGCTTTGTTTTTATGTATTGTATTTGATGTGGAAGTTGTATTGTAGTTGGCATTTGATTATATGAAATTTATATAGTACGTTTTTCTGTGGAGAGTACAATGCGACAGTTGGAGATTGCAATTTTTGCTATAGTTGTTTTTGTTCATTTATGGTTAGTTTTAGGTTTTGTGTTGTGTTTTGTCAATTTTATTTAGCATGTATGAAGCATATTTTTTGCGATGAGTGTGATATGTTTTCGTTTTGAAGCTGAATTTTTTTTTTAAATTCATTTTTTATTATGTTTTGGTTGTTTTGGTTTGTGTTGACAAGTTTCTTGGTGTTGTGTTTTCTTTTGTTTTGGGTGCACGGTTTCTTCAAGATTCTAGTGCTTGATCTAGTACATGTTGTTGCATTGATTGTTTTTTTGTTGATAGATGTTTGAATATTTCGTTAAACACAATGTTTTTCGTATAATTTGGATGTTCATTGTTTTCGTTTTCTATTAGTATTTTTATGCCTTCTCTAGATGTTGATCGCGAGACAGCTACATAAAGTTGTCCGTGACTAAATACGGGAGTTGGAAAGTATATTCCTATTGTTTTTAAGGTTTGTCCTTGACTTTTATTTATAGTCATTGCATAACTCAAACAAACCGGAAACTGTTTTCGTTTAACAACGAATGGTATTTGGTTGTCTTTTATGCTGAATATTATTCGTGGTATGTATACTTTTCTGGTATCGTTGTTGGTTGTTATAATTCGACCTACAATTCGATGTTTTCCTAATTGAGTCACGATTAGTCTGGTTCCGTTGCAGAGTCCGTTTGTTTGGTCTATGTTTCTGATAAGCATTATTGGAGATCCTATTTTTAGTTTCAGTTCGTGTTGTGGGATTCCTGTTGCTCTTAGTGTGTTTAAAAATTCGACAGGATACATTGTTTCCAGTTCTTTTGTTGATGTCGAAGAACTGCATATTTCGTCGTGACTAAAATACCATATTGAGTTACCAGGTATTAGGTCTAAAACATAGTTATTAATGTTGTCAACTTCGTCGTTTCTTGGTGTTACAATAGCTCTTTCTTTTAGATACTGCGGATTTTTGTATTGTTCATGGAAATCAGTGTATACTGCTTGTACTATTGTTTGCTCGTTGTTTTCACTCGATGGGAGTAGCATGTCATGTGGAATTTGAATCCAGTTTTTGTCATCTGATCCGAATAGTGATTCACCTGGCTGCGTTCCGTTTCCAATGGATAATAACCAATCGTTGTGCTTGTTTGTTTTGTTTATCGATTCCGAGTTTTCGTCGTCTTGGCATAGTCTCATATTTTTAGTTAGTTAGAGTAATGTACAGTGTTCCCATAATTTTGATCTTGTTATACATGCATTTAGAGTGTCGTATTGTGTTCCTCCTTTTATGATTGGCAGTGTTTGTCTAAAGTCACCGCCTAATAATACAGTTTTACCTCCGAATGGTTTGTATCTATTATGTTTATTCTATGTTCCAAGCAGATCTCTGAGTGTTCTATCAAGTGCTTCAAAACAATTTCGGTGATTCATAGGTGCTTCATCCCAAATTATTAACGAAGTTTTTTGTAATAACTCGTCGAGTTGCATGCCTTTTTTTATATCGCATGTTGATTCATTTGTAATATCAATTGGTATTTTGAACCTGGAATGTGATGTTCGTCCCCTAGATATTAATAATGCTGCTAAAGCAGATGAGGCAACTGGCAGAACAATTTTTTTTTTAGATCGTATTTTATATATCAATGTTTGCCATAAAAAAGTTTTTCCTGTTCTTCCATATCCATATGTAAAGAAGAGTTTACCCTCGTTTAATTCTATGGATGTCATTACTTGTTGATATATATTTTTTTGTTCCGTGTTCAAGCAATTGTACATTCGATCAGCTTCGCTAGTTAGTACGGTTATGTCATCCATAAGTTCTTCTCTTATTAATCTGTTTTCAAGATTCAAATTGAAATCTCCTTGCGGTATCGGCAAGTTAAATTTTTCCAAGTCTGTACCGTGTTGTAATAGCATTTTTTGGATCTCGTGAAGTATGTAACTCCTAAGTTCATCGTCTGTTCTTATCAAACCAGGAAGATTAAATATTTTATTCATTTTGTAAACAATATCTTCTCCTAGCAATTTCCATGTTTCTAAAAATAGATTTAACGGGTTTGTTATTTCGCAGTGTAGGAGCAAACTAATAAACAGGTTTCTTATTTGTTTGCCGCTTGCCCATTGTGATGCTTCTTTGATTGTGTGTATCCACTCGTTGTCATTTGCTAAAAGGCCCAGTGCATCACATGCTTCTCGATAGGTGCTATATATTGTACCGTTAATGGTTCGTATGTCTTCATATGATGTTGGTCCTCGAGCATAGTTTGGCAATAATTTGAAGAAATATAGTTCACCGCAGCTAGGATGCACATAGTGTATGCGGCCTAATGTTTTTCCTCGTTGTCGTATTTTCCAACATAGTTCTTTTGCATTCCATGTGAATTTATTTGGAATTTGTACATATGTTAAATGTCTCGCAAGCGGTTCGTTTTTATTTAGCTCCATCCATTCTGTCATCATGGTTCGTTGAGCATTTCCTTCGTTTATTGTTGATTGCATGTTTTGTCCATCATTGAATACAATATTATTTAGAAAAGGCAGATGTATTGGCATTCTTTCGATGCTTGGTGTCCTGTAGTGTGTTTCATATTGTAATATTCTCCACATAGCTTCGTGTGGAGCGATATAACGACAGTCTAAGTATGCTTTTATTTCGTCTTGTTCAGTTTCCTTTATTGTATTGGTTTTTTTATTGTTTTTAATGCATGCATATGTTCGGTCGTTTCCTTTGCATATGTACTTAAATAAGTATTTGATTAGTCTTGACGTGTAACATTTTTCGATGTTAATATGTGCTTGATACTTTAGCAGTAATTTTTTGTTATGGGGAATGACATAGTCATTGTGCAATTTTGTTCCTTTTCTTTCTACAAAAGAGTTTGTATTGCGTCGTCTGTATCTAACGATTCCATCATCGTTTATTGTAGTTTCATTTTGAAATTTTTTTGGGAAGTCTTTACTACATTTTCCATCTTTCATGCAACTGGATTTTGGATCTGCTGTACCACAAGGTCCATGAACCATATATTTTGCAACTGTTTCATATCCAACTGGATCAATTGTTGAATCTGGAATTTCCGCGGAAATATATCGATCAATATCTTCAGCAGTTTTTAGTTTATTGTTTTGTGCAAGCCATATAATTATGTGTACATGAGGTAAACCTCTTTTTTGAAACTCTATTGTGTATATAACTGCACATCACGTGAAAAAAAGAAAATTTTGTTATTTCATTGAAAAAAAAAATGAATTGTTTATGTATGAGAAAAGGGATACTAACCTGCTATAGCTTTGCCAAAGAAATGATTTTCTTTGATGTCCCTTAGCAATTCATCTAGTTTCATTTTGAATATTCGGGATACCAAGTCTGGTCTATCTTCCGGTCGTTGACCGTTTTGTAATATTCTTTCGAATTCTTTCCATTGTGGATTACACGTAAATGTAACGAAAAGATCGGGAGGACCATAATGTTTGCATATTGCTATGGCATCATGATAGTTTTGAAACATGTACCTTGGACTTCCGACGTGTGATGCAGGCAATAATATTCGCTTTCCAATTTCTCTTCCGAGCATGTCTCCATCCAAAACTGCGCGTTGTATATTTTGATATGTTTCGCACCTAAGTGATGCTTGGTTGTGTTGAAGAAATGACATTCTTTCTTGTTCAATTGTTAGGTATGCATCGACTATGTATTGTTGGAATAGTCTGCCTGCTCTAAATGGTGTGTTAGCATCAGTATGACGATCATGCAACCTATATGCGTAATATTCAGCCATAGTGACTGTTTTTCGTTTGGTCCTTTTTTTTCCAGGTGAATTTTCAACATATTTAATGTGGTTATGGTATCCGTCTTCACCATACGGAAACAACAACGGGTATTGCAGAGCCATGTAACTTGGATGGTCGGATTTAATTCGTTGAAAACCTTCATCGCGGTGTTCTACTATTATATCTTTATATCTTTGTTCTGTTGATATATCGTCAACAACCAAACCCACAACTTCACTTGCAGCTGGTTTTGCATATCGCGAGGATTGAGCAGAACGATCACCAACTAAACAAAGTTTTAGGTTTGGTATATTTAGAGTGGAAAAGCGTTCATGGTAGTTTCGAAATGCTTGAACGATTATATTGTGTCTATTTAGCATATTCATAATGTTTTCGACAATGTGAATTCTCAGGGTTTCATTGGCATTTGTTAAAGCATTCATTCTATTTTCAACTTCATTGGATGTATCATATATGTATAATTGTGCGCATATTGGTTTTGACCCTTCTGTCGGAAGCAAAGCTCCCATTCTGTGACAGTTTTGCCCAGAGACTCTGAAAACATAAGGTGCTCGTCCATCATTTATTTTATCGTCTATCTTTACTCCCATGGAAGCAAATTATTAAGATAATTTGGTGGTTCAGCGAGTACTGGTAATTTGATTCTTCCTTCACGGCAGCACAAATCATATTTCGGTTTTTTTTTGTTGATGTGTTACTACATCTTTCAGCAAACCAAAATGATGCACAACAGTACTCACAAATATACACAGGATCGCCAACATCATATATTTCTGGCTCAGTTTGCGCTGTCGATACGATATGATGCTAGTCATTATTTTGTTTAATTACTGTTGTTTTATAAAACACGCTACGAAAATAACAATATGAATATGTCGCAGAACAGCATACCCTGATAAGATGACGAAGGATCATGTTTTTGATGAAGTTGTTCTCTTTTCCGCTTTAGTGTTTGACATCTCGACAACCTACGGCCTGCTGCGTCCTCCATAGCGATACCATGCATGAAACCTTTTCAAAAGAGGAAAACACAAACACATTAGTTGTTTTGATGTTGTTTGTAATAATATTAATGAATTGCATGTACAAATATGTGCTCATTTGTTGTTTGCGAAATACTTTTTTTGCTAGTTGGGAGTATTCTTATAGTAACATTTTCGAACTAAGAGGTTGCAATTGTGTTTTTTTATAGCTGTACAGAACATTTTTATACTTTAATCTGGTCGAAACGTTTCGTTATTGTTAAAAAGATGGAATCAAAGTAAGTACAGAGAATAAGATGGAAGAACAGAGAATAAGATCGAATCAACCAGTTAATAATAGTGTATTGGTGACATGGAACACCACGAGCACAGACAATTGAATAGTTGTCAACTTCATCGTTAACTCATGCACCCTATGATACAATTAAGCAAAACAACAATATTAAGCCAAACATTTACTGTTAACTTTTTTGTAGAACTCAATAGCTAACCATCTTAAAATTCAAAGAGCACAAACTGCACATGGCGTAGTTTGATTTCTCAATATGGTTTGTAATTTCATCTTTGGCTCGAGTACTCGACATAAGAAAGAACCAAAGCAGCAATAAAAAAATAATAGTGTTTGTATTAAGTTTTTGTGAGAGAGAGCATTATCAGGTACAACATTTTCCTAACTTGAACGGACAACACATAGCATAGTTTGATTTCTCAATATGGTTTGTAATTTCATCTTTGGCTCGAGTACTCGACATAAGAAAGAACCAAAGCAGCAATAAAAAAATAATAGTGTTTGTATTAAGTTTTTGTGAGAGAGAGCATTATCAGGTACAACATTTTCCTAACTTGAACGGACAACACATAGCATAGTTTGATTTCTATAATTTTCACATTAAAGAGTGCACAAACCTCAAGAGTATCAAACTGTTTTCTATAATTTTGACATTAACTAAAAAGCACAAACAGCACATAGCATAGTTTGATCTCAATATGGTTTTTCTGAGAGAAAGTATTATCGGATATAACATGAACTGACAGATAAAGGCGCGAGCTTCAGAGTATCGAACTTTTTTCTATAAACTTCACATTAGCCAAATAGCACAAACTGCACATAGCATTGTTAGATTCCTCAATACGGTCAGTAGTTTTTCATCATCCGCTCGAGTACTTAACATAAGAGACTACCAAACCAATAATAGCAAACAATAATTTCTATTAAGTTTATGTAAGAGAAGGCATTGTTTGTTCTTGTTTATGTAAGAGTTCTGCAAAGTTGAATAAGTAACAAAGTACTACAAAAATAGCGGTACCTAAGCAAACATACAAAGAGAATACAGTATCTATTTTGCAGGAACAGATTGTTTGATTTCATCAAGATCGAAGTGTCACATAGTTGAATCAGCAACAAGGAAGACGTCATATAGAATGATGTTATTATCCCTTTTTTTGCATCTCGAGTGTTGAATTCCATTGATGCTAAAACCACCCTGAGTTGAATAACGAAGAAAATAATTTCGTTTATGCAGAAGCCACCCCGAGTTCAATAATGAAGGAGAAAGGAAAGCAATAATATCAAACAAACCCGAATTGTTGGATTCCATCTGCGGAAAGAGCTGTGCAGGAAAAATTATAATCTATTGATAATTACAATTATAATTAATTGCGCGACAGTTACATTTCAGCAACTCAAGATAACAGAGCACAAATTATTCCGTGTTCTAATCAAGCGAAAACCAACGCGGCACGAAAAATCCACATTAACGAAGCACAAATAACAGATTTCTTTAAGAGCCCAAATGATCCATAGATTCATAAAAGAAAATCAGTTGGCTCAGCAACAGATTATAATGATTGAATGAAATTAAAAAACCAATATCAAATGACAAGAACACACCAACCATGAGAAA
Source organism: Luzula sylvatica (assembly GCA_946800325.1). Taxonomy (NCBI): domain Eukaryota; kingdom Viridiplantae; phylum Streptophyta; class Magnoliopsida; order Poales; family Juncaceae; genus Luzula; species Luzula sylvatica. The sequence goes on along the minus strand of OX326960.1, from coordinate 12,577,482 downwards.
GCAAAAGAGATCAATCATCATCATTGCAGCGACAATTACAACAGCAACAATACCAGGTCAAATTACATTATGAGCAAAATTAAAATCATCTTCTACCAACAAATATCTATGTCCAAACAAAGCAGAATTTGTTTATCATGGATAACCAAATAAACACAGCAAGATTCGAATCGATAAAAAACACAAACGGAAAAGCAACAACTCTTGAGAGATCAGCAAGCACAAACAACAAATAAGCACCAATCGAAAAGTAGAAAAAACGAACCGAAACCGAGGTCTTAAGATGATAACGCTAGAAGAAAAGAACGGCGCCGAGGTCTTAAGATAACAACGCGAAAAGAAAGAGCGACGAACAAATACAGAAAATCCGAAAGAAAGATAAGAGTAAGAAAAGTTAGGCTGACCAAACCGAGTAATGATAGAAACCACACCCTTTTTCCCACGAATTTACCACAACTGCCACGTGTCAGCACACCATTGGCTGCAGCAAAAGTTGATGGAAACTTGCAGCCAATGGTGTGCTGACACGTGGCAGTTATGGTAAATTCGTGGGAAAAAGGTGTGATTTCTATCATTACTCGACCAAACCCTAGAGACCAAGCAAAGACGAAAACAGAAAGAGATAGAACAAAGAGAAACAATAAGAGTGGCCGACAGGAGCAAATAAGAAAGAACACCTGGCGCTCATGCACCAAAGAGTAGTAAACCAATCTAAAAGCAACAACACAATAAACCAATACAAAACAAAAGTGAACACACACCGATGACATAATGCATAGACATGGTCCAGTAGAAGAGAGCCAAGCAAGACATGCCACGCAATGAAGACCCAACTACTGTACACATGACACGTAGACACCAAATCCCATGAACAATACACACGTAAGCACGAAAGGACACATCTGTGTTTAGAAAAAAGAAAAAAAAAATCATACGGCTGCGATGACACTATGCTGCCATCAGACGGTTAGCAAAAAGCTTGCACATTTGCACGGTTCAGATAAAATGACAGACCTCCACCAACCAAAAAAATACAATCCGACGGCCAGGAAGAAGCATGCGCACAAAAAAGACATAAACAGTACCAGCAGCAAATAAAATGAAACGACCAACAGCAAGAGAGCGACGTGGATCAACAGGAAGACAGCAAAAAGAGTCGAAATATCCTAATTATAATTAGACAGGCATACTAAATAACCTGAATTGAAAGTAAATTAGTGTGGAACAATAAAATTACCTCAAGAACAATGATAATCAGGCTCCAAAAAGTCAAAATTTCTGAACAGTTCCATCAAGAAAGCACCAATCACACTGAACCGTGAATTCCAAAAGAGAAAAAATGAATTTTTACCTTCAATGCTTCATTCAGACTAACAATCGAGCATATATCCTCTAAAATGATGATCACTGCCACACAAAGAAAAACCTCCGAGACAAAATCCCCCAAACAAACCCTAGGTTTCGTCAGAGAGAAATCTAGGGTTTCGTCTCTTTCGAGATCGCGAGAAACCTCACGCATGAGACAAACGAAGAGAGGCACGACGTCGCTGCCGTAGTAGCCGTCGTCGTCACGGGCAACCGTCGCGATGATTTCGCACTAATTTTCGCCAGAAATCGCCCCTAGGGTTTCACTGTTTTTCTCTTTTTTCGTGTCGTGAAAAATGGGAGGAAAGAGAGAGGGGAGGTGAATATATGCATTTTTTCGCCGTAGTTTAAATGAACTTGGCTCACTATGGTCCAAAATACTAGGTTGTTTTGCATTGACTCTTGGTGCACGTGAAACATGTCTATCCAAGATGTGGTTAAATCTGGCAATTGATTTTAAATCCGACGGCTGAGCAAAAAAATTTATAAGGGAGAGAGAGCGTGTATAAGGTGGAGAAAGATGGCCACGTGTCAAGTTTCCATGAACCGTATAAAATTATAATTAAGATACAATATGAATATCTGATTTTCCTTTTATTTTTACCAAATTATTTTATTCTTCAAACTAGTAGATTATAGATACAAAAAAAAATTCAAGAAAAAGCCAATCCTTCATTAAATTGTAGATCGCATCAACCTTTATTTAACAATTACCAAGTATTTTTCTGCTACATAACATATGGAATAAGAAAATAGGTTTAAGAGAATAGATATTGATAATGACCAAAATACCCCTAGTATATTAATAATATTAATAACATCAAATCATATTAATATTATTATTATAATTAATTATTATAATAATAATAATCATGATTATTATTCTTATTTTCGAAATAATATTATTATTATTATTATTTATTAATATTAGTATTATTATTATTATAATTATAATAATAATTATTATTATTCTTATTTTTATTATAATAATAATAATCATTATTATAATAATATTAATTATTATTATTATTATTATTATTATTATTATTATTATAATAATAATTATTATAATAATTATTATTATTATTATTAAAATAATATTATGTATTATTAGAATAATATTAATTATAGTAATATTATTATTATTATAATTATTATAATTATTATTATTATTATAATTATTATAATTATTATTATAATAATTAAAATAATATTAAGTATTATTATAATAATAGTAATTATTATTATTATAATAATAACAATTATTATTATTATAATAATAATAGTAATTATCATTATTATTTTTTTAATAATAATAATTATTGTTATAATAATAATACTATTATTATTATTATTAACGAGGGCAATTTGGTCTAAATATTTTGCTAATCCGCGAAATAGAACTATTCCATCTCAAACATGGAATAGAGATAATCCTCTTTTCCATATTTTTATTCCATGCTATTCCATTCTTGTTCGGCTGGAATAGAGTGGATTAACTCATTTATTCCTCTATTCCACTCTATTCCACCCTTGCCGAACAGTAGAAATGTTCAGCATAGTAATATTTCTGCTCCTCGACAAATATGGCACGTGATCTCTACATTAACATCCAAGCCACTAAGACATTTCGACTCTCCACTACGGACTACGGTTATGGCAAGGGAACAGACCTTCACTATGCAAGGAAGAGGCACGCGCCGCTGGGACTTATTATACATCTCATTCTCCTCCTTATGGTTTATATGGAAAAGACGCAACAACTGCATATTCAGAAATAAGGCAATGCCCCCAAACACTCATCTTCAGCCAAATCGTTCAGCAAACAAATCAATGGATCCAACTTTGCTAGCGATACATGGATCAGAATCTGAGAACCACCGGCTCCGATACCACACTCCGGACACCATTACTTGTAATCTTATTTTAACTATATGTATGTAAACATTTAAAAAGTACAATACAAATAAATCAGAGAAACATACATCTCTCAATTCAGAAGAAAATGAAAACAGCATAGCACTATTTTAAATTTGTAAATGCTAGCACCAAAATGAGTGAATTAAACATGATCTATATTCTATATCATATAATGCTTTCTTTTATAACATAGTTAATACTAGCTATAACCCCGCGCAATTGCGCGGGAATTCATTTTTTATTTCGTTTAAATTTGTATTACATTTGCAATATTGTTGTTGATGCCCAAAAAAGTATAAATAAAACATTCATAATGCTCAAAAATAGTCATATCATATGACAATTATAACAAAATATGTATTTTTGCAATTCGAAGGTACTCAAAATTAACTCCGAAACATACTTGTGTGCAAATAAATGACTGAATAATTCTGACTTTGAGTGAACTTGAACGTCTGTATAAGAGGAAGAAATAGAATGAGGATTTCGGTCATGATTTGGCCACTAAATTTTATTTGCAGAGTTACTTTTTCATAGCTTGCGGCAAATTCTATTTTTGCATTCAGATCCTTCGCATACTGCATATTTTCGCAATAAATCATACCTTGCCAAATTACATCCTGTTATAAAACGAAAATAGTAAATTAGATTTTTGCATTGGTTTTTGGACTGATCTGAAAATAACAAAAATACTCTTCTAAAATGTGAAATTATCAAAATACGCCTCTAAAAAATTATGAAATTCAAAATACGCTTATAAAACCTCATAATATCAAATATACCCCAGAAAGATCAGGAAATTACAAAAATACTATCATTAAATCTGAACTTATCAAAAATAGCCCCTAAAATCTAAAAGTTCCAATTTAAAGCAAAAACAACAAATATCACGTCTTTTACCTCTAATTTATCTCCTTTTTCAACTATAGTTGCATCAAAATGCACCTAGCATTGAAGGATGATTTATTACATTTCATTCTGAAAAATACTATCACATTAATGTTGTGTATAAAGTAAACAAAATTGGTGTGATTTGGTTTGTCCACGTCACCAAACATTTTTCAGCTGTTGGATAAGAAATAAAGGGTCGGATTTGATTTAAACTTATCTAGACTCGGTTCACGTGAAACAAGAAAAATAAAATAGCACAGAAGCGTGGACCACCGTGCACCAGAACCATTTAAATTATTTCGTCTAATTGCATATACCCCTGTGCTCTCTCTTTCCTCTCATTTTTTCCAGAAATCTCAGCCGCCTGAAACCCGAGCTGCATGAAACCCTAGCCGGAGAGACGAAACGGCATGATCCGACCAGAAAAGAAGTCACTTTTCCATTGAGTTTTAATGGTGTGTGAATGAACGACAAATTCTTTTCGCGAATCTTCTCTGTGAAAACAAAGCTGCCTGAAACCCTAGCTTCGTCGATCGATGGAGAAAGAGCACGAAGCCGCTGGCACAAGCAACCGGATGGTCAGACACTGTCACTAGATCGATTGCGAGAGAAGGGAAGTCAAGGTTAGGATTTATTTTTCTTCTTCTTCTTCGACTGTGTATATTATTTGTGAGTTTTTACTGGTATTTTGATGAGTTATTTAAATTTTCTTGATTGATTAATTTGGGGCTACAATTTTGTTTTTCGAATTTCAGAGAATAAGTTCAAGAATAAGTTGTATTAAATGATACAATGAATAAAAGCCGATGCTCTGTGATTTTCAGAGGAGAGGTTGTTTATTCTGATATTAAAAGAGGTGGATGCATCAAATTTTGTCACTGGCTTGGCTTTGTATTTCCCAAAAAAATTACGACAAAGAAAAATTAAGCATAAAATTTTAATCATTTGACAAGGTATTCATTCATTTTTCTTAAATTCGAAATATATAGTGATTTTTTTCCCAACAGGACGTTAAATTCGTGATATTAAGACCTACTTTAATGTCTTTTTCATTCAAAATCCAGGCTTGAGTATGATTATTCATCACTGGATTCGGCCATTTCGTATCGTTCTTTTTTCCTTCTCCCACCTTTTGCTGAGTCGAGAGTCGCTAGACTTTTGCTGAGTTGAGAGTCGCTAGACGAAGAGACCAACAAGAACAAAGACGAAAACGAAAGCAAGGTAGCCAGACATTTTAGCAGTCGAATCTGTTATCGCACCCCTAGAATCAGATATTAGATGCTAGAAACGAGGTACAAAAATACTATTTTATCTGTTATCCAAAGGGTATTTCTGTAATTTTAATGATTTGAGGCACTAATATCATAGATTGCAATGCCGAGAGAAGACAAGAAAGCACTGGAGAGGATCACTAAATTAAACGAAATGACGTCAATGAAGACAAGTAATATTTTAACTATTGCATTGGGTCGAGGACATGCAAAATATTTTGTTCAAAATATTTTTGAGAATTCTAGAATTCAGGTAATTGGTATGTTTATTTGTTGAACATGTCGAAAATTTCATTTAGGTCCCTTAACTTTGTTTTATTTTTACATGGGGCAGAAGATAATGCGGACATATCGACATTATTTTATGAGGACTCTACTCCTGAAAATATAAATGAAAGGTATATAATTATCATGGGGTCATTTGCATATATCAAGTTAAACATAAATAAAAAATGGATTATTTTGTGATTAAAGTTGTTTTTATGCAGTTTAGTCCCTGAAGTGGACGAAGTATATTATACCGAAATTATCGGAAAGGAAGTGTCGAATAATCTTAATCATTTACTACAAAAAAAGAAAAATACGAGAAAATGAAAAACTATAAAATCAATTGAGCCCATATTGATCTGACCAAATTCTATAGTTAAATTATTCACTAAAATAGACAAGTAACAGATCCTTTTTTTGGTATGTTTATTAGTATGTGTAACTTGAATTCAGGTGGTTGATTTTATTTGCCTAATATTCTGTTGATGTGATACGTGATGAATATTCCGTGGATGTTATCAGTACAATAAATAATTTGATTTAAATGTAGTTTAACAAGTATGTAATAATTTGTTTTAAAAAGACATTGATTAAAAAAAAAATGATTGACCGAAATGAATACAGATTACAACATAGATACAACATTAAACAAAATTAAATAATATCACAATTAAAGAATCAAACAATAAATTTGTAAAGAAATAAAGTTTCCGCGCAATTGCGCGGGATTTTGCTAGTATACCTTTAAAATCTGATTTTTTTTTAAATACACACCTACATAACTTGCAATTATGAAACATATCCCTGAATTGATTATTTTTCAATTTGAAAAAAAAAAAATTTAATATGAAAATTTGTTTTGAAGAAGTGCTAAAACTCTACAAAGGCCTTGTACATTATGAAATGTCAAATATACCAACATAGTAAAATATCAAAATATCAAAAATATCCGTCTAAAAACAAAAATATTTCAAAATACACTTATTATAACAATTGAAAATATCAAATATGCCTATAGAAAACCTGAAAATTTCAAAAATGTCCTAAAATATGAAATTTGAAATGTACACCCTAAACATGATAATTTCAAAACAACCTTATAAAACCTGAAAAATATCGAACATATCCCTCTAAAATATGAGAATATAAGAGAAACATTGTGAGACCTTAAAATATCAAACACAACCTTGTAAAATCTGAAAATTGAGGAAAATACCCTTACGAAAAAATAATTAAACTTCTCTGAAAAAGGAAAATTAAGAAAATAGTCCTTTAAAATCTGGAAAATATCCAAAATAGCCCTAAAATCGTACCCAATCCACCGAGAATAAATTACATACCCAAATACACCGGTTTTTTTTTTCAATTTGAAAAAAAAAAATTTAAATATGAAAATTTGTTTTGGAGAAGTGCTAAAACTCTACAAAGGCCTTGTACGTTCTGAAATGTCAAATATATCAACATAGTAAAATATGTAAATATCAAAAATATCCATCTAAAAACAGAAATTTTCAAAAATACCCTTATAACAATTGAAAATATCAAATATGCCTATAGAAAACCTGAAAATTTTGAAAATGTCCTAAAGTATGAAATCTGAAATGTACACCCTAAACATGATAATTTCAATACAACCTTATAAAACCTGAAAAATATCGAACATATCCCTTTAAAATATGAGAATGTAAGCGAAACATTGTAAGACCTTAAAATATCAAATACAACCTTGTAAAATCTGAAAATTGAGGAAAATACCATTACGAAAAAATAATTAAACTTCTCTGAAAAAGGAAAATTAGGAAAATACTCCTTTAAAATCTGGAAAATATCCAAAATAGCCCTAAAATTGGATAAATTACATACCGAATCCACCGAGAATAAATTACGTACCCAAATACACCGCATTTTTTCCTTGATTTACCGGCGAAATCACGTACCCAATCCACCACCTAAAATTGGATAAATTAAATCAGGATTTGTTTTCATAGATTTTGAAAGATGTTAATATAGAAGAGAATTTACTTTTAAGGCATGTGAAGCAAGCAGTGAGATGGTCACTCATCAGGCCTACAACTTGCACGAATGTGTATGCTATCATTGGGCCCATAAACCTCGCTTCCCCATGTGAGTGCTTATCTCTTCTGATTTCGAAGTTTCCACTGTTACCTGCCTTACATGCCTTGCAAGGTAAAAAAATAGAAAACTACAAAAATTACCAAATAACCCTTAAATTTTCTATAATGCCAACATTGAGAAAAATAATTCTTAATTAGTCACAATTTATAGAAAAAGCCTAAAATTGTTGGAAATAAAAAAAAAATAATGGAAAAAAACCCTCTTAAAGTTGAAAATTACCAAAGAAAAGCCTTAAAGTTTCTGCAATTTGAAAAAAAAACCATCCTAAATATCTGTTTATTATTTAAAACCTCAAAGTTTCTGAAAATAAACCAAAAACACTGAAAATTACCAAAAAACCCTCCAAAAAGTCGAAAATTACAAAATAACCCTTAAAATTTCTATAATTTGAAAAAACAATCCAAAATATTGGTTGATTTATTTAAACCTTAATGTTTGTGAAATAAAACAGAAAACGTTCTAAATTGTAAAAAAAATCCACGCGATTCAGAGGGCAAAATGGATTTATTTAAACCTTAATATCGGGTGATACCAGTACTAGCAATTGAATAGTACAATAGTTCTTCTTCTTCTGCCAATGACGAAAGAAAGGTTCAGAGAAATTAGCTCGAACAAACACAACAAATGGATTCAGAGGGCAAAATGCAGGTGGCTCAATGAGGGGGACGCCAACACAACATACTTCCACGCGATTGCAATTGGGAGAAAAAATAGGAATTCAATTGAAGTCCTGAGAGTAGGGGATAATGAAATACGAGATCAAAAGGAGAAAGCGAGGGTGCTATTTCAACATTTCGTACAATTGTTGGGAACAGAGATAGAGAAGGGACCGCACAATGTCAACTTGGAAACGATTTACGGAACAAGACAAGAGAGAACCAAAATACTGGCAAATGAGATAACGAAACATGAGGCAAGGGAGGTAATCAAATCGTGGGACAAGAACAAATCTCCGGGTCCCGACGGTTTAACGGGGGAATTTTTAAAAAAATCTGGTATCTAGTAGAAGATGAATAGATCGAGGTCATGAATAAGGCGGTGAGGGGCGAAGAGGGGCTCGGACAACTTTCGGATTCATATATTGTACTGATACCAAAGAAGGATGAGGCATCCGAAGTGGGTGATTACAGACCCGTTAGCTTGATACACGCAACGCAAAGAATTTTATCGAAGGTAATGGCAAATCGGGTGGCGAGTATAATTCCGGAGTTAATAATCGGGTGGCGTTTATAAAGGGGAGGAATATATTGGATAATTACGCGTATGTACAAGAATATGTTCATCATTGTTACGCGCAAAAAAAAAGGACGGATGCATATTCAGAGCCGACATATTCAAAGCGTTTGACACAGTTAGGTGGACCGGAGTGGAACAGATTCTAAAATCTCGGGGATTCGGTCAAGATGACATTACAACAATAACGAAGGAAATTTTACCGGGGTATTCAAAGGTAAATACTTAACGGGGAACCGGGCAAATCAATTAAATTGAAATGTGGTTTGAGGCAAGGTGATCCATTGTCACCATTTCTATTCATTTTGGTAATGGATGTATTTGTGAAAATATTTCAACGGGCCTACATAACTAGAGTGATTGAAGCACCGATTCCAAACACGAAAAATTGTGTAATATTCGCTGACGATCTAACGATTCTTCCGAAGATCAACCTCACAAGCTACATTAGTAAAAAAAAATACTAGAAGCATTGGGGATTCTGACGGGTTTTCGAATAAATTTCCAAAAGTCCGATAAACTTTAATTAGGGAAGATTAACAAAATGAAATGTTCATTTACAGAGTAAAAGCGAAGTAAATGGTTCGATTAGCAGAGAAAATGCGTCAGAGCTACTAACAGCAGGATCGAATTCTAATTTGAATTCAAAAGATGAAGAAATGGGCTGGAAACAAGAAATGCAATATTGGTTATTGAGTGTTGGAAATTGGAATCGTATCTCCAGTTACAAAAGAAACTCCTGGAGCTCTTTATTACCGGCAACTCTCAAGACAAGTAAGTTAGTTACCACCAAAATTCTTATTTTCATTTTTACCACTTGAAAATCACAAAATAATAATTTTACTTTTTTAAGTTAGCAGATTTTGTGAAGGTGCCTCAAAGAAGGCATGAGGAATGATGGTATTAGTCGACGTGTATTGCCTCTTTAACCGTGCTAGAGGAACTGGTAATATAAAGGGGGGGATTCGTAATATTCAAGAAAAGTCAGGGGGGGTTTATGTAAATTCCCCGTATTATTGCTCTTATTTCGATTGAACCACTTTTTCGTGCTTATTTTTCTATGTTCTCTATATTTTCAGAATTGATTTTACCAGAGGATCTTCTGTGAGCTTGTGATCTCTGGCCGAAATTTGATGTGTAAGTAATCTTCAAATTTCAAATTTTCAATTTTTTTTTCACATATATACTGAACTTTTACTTTGTATTCTCAACCCATTATTGCTAAGAAAGGTTGATAATGGCGTGAAGGTGATTCAGAACAAATCGCACCGCGATAATGAGGTCCGAAATCAATGACAAAATTTATTTTCTATTATATCCCATATTTTTGTCTTTTTTATAAAAATGAGAAAATAATGTTATTTTTATTTATTTTTTATGTAGGTTTTTGCGAGGAACCAGAAGCTCTTAGAAAAGGAACACGTCATCCTTAGCAGAGAAACCAGCTGTGGTCAAGGAGCATCTTTTAAGTGCAGAAAATAATGGTTATTATTTTCACTTATACCCCTACAAAATATCACACGTACAAAATTTGAAATATCATGAACATTCTTACAAAATATGAAAAACAGTCCTTTCGTAATTTTTTAAAGATGTGCCTTATTAACTGACCCTCTTGTACTTGTAGGGGTATATGGGTGATATTTTTTATTTTGTAAGGGCATACACATGAAATTGCGCGTATAAATTGGAAGTTTGATTAAAACTTTGAATTTGTTACAGGTCTTTTGTGTAGAGAGTCAGAGACTAGAGATGTTATTTTTTTTTTTTTTGCATAAAAGAGACTAGAGATGTTAGTGCCGAAGGATTTTGCATATATTTCAAAATTAGCTTTCACTTCTTTTAAATTTTGGAAAAGTAACTACACTTTTAAAAAAATTGCAAATGAAAATGAAGTAAAAGTTATCTGTACAAATTAAAACAATATATCTTTTGAAAAAGTAATATATTTCCCCCTTTTTTGTATTAAGAAATGTTTATGTTACTTTGATTAATGAATATTTATACACATGTTTTGTACTATATATTACAACAATATTGCTGATTCGAGAACAAACAGACAGCCAAAGAAAGAATAAGTATCAAATCCCAATTAAAAAACATCAACACAACAATCATGAAACAAACAATGACTGGTACAATAATAGAAAACAACAACAATCGAACGAATCCAGAGCGAAGCATTTACCAAAAAGACGAAAGAAGAACAGTGAAATAAATTTGCTCAGAACCAAACGAAAAAGAAGAGATGAAGAAGAATGAAAGAAAGGAGAATCCAAAGTGATAAATAGACTAAAAAATGAATGATGGACACATTGATAGACCTGGTTCACGAAGAACCATTGAAACACCAACCGACAATTGAGAGATGAAAGCAACACCAATTCCATTAAAATAAAAACCAACCGACACAATCCCCATAACTCACATGGTTGAAGACCTTCTTGATAATATCGGACGATCCTAAATAAATCAAGCAAAAAAAAATCAACGGACCAAAGTAAATCAATCAAGATCATAAAAATATATCACTGATCAACAGATATCATACGGTTGAAATAAAAAAAAACTGACGTGGAAGCAGGAAATTTGAGAGATTCTTGTATATTTATAATAACTAGGGAAATAGCCCGCGCTTCGCTGCGGGATATAGTATTTGATAAGAAATAATATAATAAGCAAAAGTAATAATTTTATATATTATTTGATATATTATTTCGTTGCGGGATATATTATTTGATATATTATTTGATAAGAAAATAGAAATATTTCTTGCGCTTCGCTGCGATTTTTCAAAATTTTTTATGATCATAAAATAATAATTTTATCTAAAACGTTACAAGTGCAAAACAAAAGTAATCTTCATAAATGTTAATTTAAAAAAAAAAGCTGATATTAAATAGTCTCACAAGTATTATGCAATAAATGCAAATTTTTTTCTTGCTAAAAAAATAAGCATAAATGTTAATTTAAAAGCAAAAGTAATATTCATAAATGTTATGATAAGCATAAAAAAAAATAATACCAGCTCAGGCTAACAAAAAGTATTTTGTGTGAATAGTTTTTTATTAACACTAAAATTATAGTATACAAATTATATTTATTAATACGATGAAAAATTCAAATATTTTATTTAGAATACAAGACATATGTCAATTATATTTATTAAAAATTCAAATATTTTATTTAGAACACATGACATATGTCGAATAAAATAAAATTCAAAAAAAAAAAAAAAAAAAAAAAAAAAAATTGATGAACAGTGCAAAACAGTGCGGGTGAACAGTATCAAACAGTACCGGGTGAACAGTGACAATTGAGTGAACAGTACCAAACAGCGCAGGTGAACAGTACCAAACAGTGCGGGGTGAACAGTGAACGATGACGTGGCCTCACCAGGTGCTTGGTATTCAAAATTTAAAGGGAGGAGAGATTATTATTAATTATTAATTATTAATTCTAGTGTATTTTACTACAACAAAACTTATCTATGTACTTCTATGTATGAAGTTCTAAAAAAAATTATTTATGTTATTTCTATCTATCAAGTCCTAAAATATTTATTTTATTTCTATCAAACCCACATAAGCAAACATGAATTATTTACGCATGCTGTCAACACAAATTCAAATCCACATAAGCAAATATTATTGTAATTATTATTATTATTACGACATCATCATCATCTCAGGTCTCCCCGTCAGTATTTCTTTTGGACGAGTTGATGAATAATCAAAGGGCTTAAATTTGTTACTTAGCCGACATAACTAACTTACTTGGTCCTTTGCCTCTCTCCCTTGCATTTATTTTCTTATATTACCGAATTAAGTAAGTTGATATAATGCCCATGATATAAATTATTTATGTCCCTATATTACCTAAGTTACCTGATCAATATATCTAAACAAATAAATATAACATGCCTAGCAACCACAATCAGAGCCGCCCCCAATCGTGTTAGCCCAAGAAACATTTGCAAAACCCACCTATTTTGAAGGGCTACATTTTTTTATATTAGGTATAAGTTCATTAATTTTTGGGCCCAAACAACGAAAGAGAAAACAACAAAGAAAGAGGAAGAGAAAGAGAAGAAAGCCGCATCTGTAAACCCGACCCGACCCGACCCGTACGTGCAAGCAGCAGGTGACGGGCTGTGCAGGCGACGGCCCAGCTCCGGTGACCAGTCCAGTCGGTGACGGTCTGCGCAGGCGACGGCGCAGCTCCGGTGACCAGTCCAGCCGGTGACGGTCGTGCAGGCGCAGTGGACTCTCTTTGGGACGGCACGGCACGGTGGCTCCGGTCTCCACTCCAACACCTTCTCAACACGATTGGTTAGATTCTATTGATCATTGTTCATCTGTCAGTGTTTGATTTCTATGAGATTATTAGGATGAGAATTTAAGAAGAAATGGACCTTGTTTTTGTATGTAAAACTTAGAGCAATTTGATAAACTGGCTATAAGCCGCCATTTCTCAGAATAGAATCCATTACAGCTCAAAATAGAGTTTTTACAAGCATATCCCTGTCTCTTCGCACTTAGTACTTTTAGAAAAAGAGAAGATCTCCAGTTTGCATGCCCAATAGCACTGTTTTAAAAACTGGACCGGACCGGCCAGTTCAACCAAAAAAACCGGACCAGCAGTTAAAAACGGGTCAGTTTGATGTATGGATCGGATATGCAATTAACCCCTCAAAAACCGTATGAACCGGCCGGATTTTAAATAAACCGGACCAAACCAACCTTCTAAACCAGCCGGTTTTTTTTTTTAATTTTCTCCAGTCCACTTTTCTTCACCTCTCTCTAGAATGCCGTTTCGCCTTTTTCTCTCGCGATTTTACTTATACTAGTTTCCTTCTCTCTCTAATTTAATTGGAAAGAATCAAGAAAATGGATATTTAGTTTGGTGAGGATCTAGTTCCCTTTATTTTTCTCAGAAAATGGATTTTGAGTCCTCTAACCCATTTTTCGTTTTCCAGCGAAGTGGGCAGATATTTGGGTTATTTGGTTCAAAAAATTGAGTGATTTTGTTCAGATTTTGGGATTTGCGAACCTCTAACAAGTTTATTGTTTTGTAGTTAATTCTTTCTTGCATTTCATATATGAATTTTGACATTTTTTGGTCAATTTGTACAGTTTTCTGATTTTTGAAAAAATTTCAGTCCCAATTTTTTTAAATTGTTGCTTTATTCTCTTATTGTTCTTACGATCTATTGATAACAATTGAATGTATGCTAGATGTTTTTGCAAATTTCAGTTAATAACGATGTTGTCATATTTTTTGAGTTTTTTTTCATATATACCCTTTTCAATTGAATAATTACATTGTTTTTGAAAAATCCAGTTTTTAATACTCAGTTTGTAATATTGTCTTTCAACAATTTTTTAAATAACTCAAACCTTTTTTCAGTTTATAATAAGCCGTTTCTTTGGAAAAATTTAGGTGATTTTGACTGGTTTTTTAGGTGATTTTCATGAACAACAATGACCAGATTTTGTTTTAGGGGTCTTTTTGCATATATGTTCTTTTAAATTGAATACTTACATTGTCTTTCAAAGATTCAGTTTTTGATATTGTTGTGATAGATTTTGATTATTATTTGGGTTTTATTTTCATTTAGTTTTATTTAAACTCTGTCGAATGAAATTGATGACAAGGATATTGTAATATATACTTCCTTCTCAATTAGTATGTAATATGTTGATTTTTTTTTTTGATAAATTGTAATATACTGATATTATTATTTGCAAATAAATATTTCAATTTGCATACAAACAAATTTTTGTGCAATAATCATATTACATTTATTTTATTAGTATGTAATATGTAATATGCTCATTATTTTTGTATTTGGATTAACAAATAATATACTTTCACAATTCATAAGTAAACAGAAAATTGATGTTGGCAACCAATACCGACGAAAATAAACTTTATAAAATCCAACAAATCAGCGATTGAAACCAGTCGACCCGCCGGTCAGACCAGTGAACCAGTGATCCAGAGTTTTTCCGGGTCGATGTCCGGTTTTAAAAACATTGCCCAAAAGGCTTTGAACAGTTCTTGGACTCCCTCCATTTTAACTATTACTGGAGATCTCCAGTTTGCATGCCCAATAGGCTTCTACCCAATTGATTATTGATAGAAAATGGTTATGAATAGATTACGGGTCCATTCTTCAATTTCGAATAATCAATTTAAAAAATTGAATTAATAAATGCAGGGTCATGGTTCGCGCGAAGAGCAACGGCATTTTGGGGATTGTAGAGCATGGCATTGATACCAGTTCCCCATCGCTTGACGGAGGTACATTTCTTAATCTCTTAGATTTAAGTTCCACTTGATTATAACAGTGTCAATTTTTTGTTAGTTTTTGTTCAATGTCATACCCGTTTCCTATATGAATAAATTCAATATTCAAGTTGTTATTGGCACAAAAAAAACAGTACAAAAAACCTAGTTTGCAAATAAATGGACCACCTCAGACATTTTATTAGCTAACATGAAACAAAGTACGAGACACAATTACCCTTCTCTCTTTATGTAATAACAGATAGCGGATCGAGTATGAGATATGGGCGCAGGCAGCGTTTAAGAAAGGGTCCATGGACTTCCTCAGAAGATTCGATTTTGAGAGAGTATGTGAACAGACACGGCGATGGTGACTGGAGCGCAGTTAAAAGAAAAACAGGTTCATTTATACTATTCATTATAATTTGCAATTTTATATCTATTAAATAAATAATTAATGATTTTGTACAAATACAGCATTACATAGAGGTGGAAAGAGTTGCCGACTTAGATGGATGAATTATGTACGACCAACTCTAAATACAGACATCTTTTCATACGATGAAGTGAAATTAATCGTCGCACTCCATGCCAAATTGGGCAACAAGTGGGCCCATATCGCCGAATATGTAATTATCTTTCTCTCGCCTATTTTTCTCTCTCTATAATTTTTGTGCTTATGCAATTCTTTCTCTCTCCTCTTTTTTCAGTTGCCTGGGAGAAGTGACAACAAGATAAAGAACTTCTGGATGGGAAGGGTAAAGAGATTTCGACGTGCCGGATTACCATTTTACCCCCCGGATATCGGTTACCAACTCCCCCCGAGGGTTTTCATGCAAAAGGAGATTCGCGAGCAGAACCACTCCGTGATGATGACGATGAGGGGTAAACTCAAGGACGGCTCTGTTTGGCTCGAGGGATTCAATGAGTTCATGGAAACCATTCGCAGCAGCCGAAGAATTATTTTGATTGGCTGCGATACCAGCTTCCATGCTGCCCTTGCCGTCCGTCCTTTCATGGAGGAATTAACTGGTCAGTCAAATTTTTTAGATATTTAAGATAATTTAGTTATTAATTAATATCCTAACTTGTAATTTCAATAATTATTTTTAGATATTCCTGTGACGGTGGTAATAGCAAGTGATATGGTGGACAGACGAGCTTTAGTATCTAAACAGGACACCGCGATTTTTGTGAGTCGGTCTGGCGAGACCGCTGATACACTGCTAGCTTTGGACTACGCTTTGGAGAGGGGCGCTTTATGCATTGGCGTAACGAACAATGTACGGTCCACTTTGGCTCGTAAAACTCATTGCGGAGTCCATTTGAGTTCCTGCAGGGAAATTGGCGTCGCCTGTACCAAGGTCTCATCTTTTTTTCAAATAACCCCTTTTATTTTTTTTGTATTTTATAAATAAGTCCTTGTTTTAAGATTTTTTTTTTTTGGAATTTTAGGCGTACACGAGTCAAATAGTGGTGATGGTTTTGATGGCATTGACTGTTGGATCTGATAATATGTCAACCATTGCTCGAAGAGAAGCTACTATTTTGGAGCTTTCACAATTACCAAGTATGTACATTTATTTTATTTTCATACTCGCGAATATTTACATTTAAACGTTTTAATAGAAAAAATGTTAAATTCTCAGGTAAAATAGAGGAGGTACTCACGCTAGAGCTAGACGATGGGATGAAAAGACTAGCCGATTCATTAATAGATGAGCAGTCCTTATTAATGATCGGTTGCGGGTATAATTATGCGACTGCCCTTGAAGGCGCTTTGAAAGTACAAGAAGTCTCGCTGATGCATAGTGAAGGAATGCTCATTGGCGGAATGAAGCTTGGTCCGTTGGCACGGGTGGACGAAAATCTGCCCATCGTCGTCATCGACACTCATGGCGATTTCTCCAGGTAATTTTTTCGCAAACACCATTTTCTTTTTTCATTTATGAAATAAACCCCTTTTTCGTTTTGTTTTGTTTCTTGGGCAGCAAGCAAGAGGGTTTGATTCGGCAAATATGTTCTAGGGAGGGGAATTTGATTGTCATGCATTGTGAAGGAGACGAGTCGTTGATTTGTCGTGATGAGTTTTCGACGGTCATTCAAGTCCCTCGCGTTATTGACTGTCTGCAACCCGTTATTAATATCATTCCTCTCCAGGTATATATTTTACTTTATTATATAAAGATCTCATATTTTTAAATAACATATATATGTAATTTATTATGTGTGCAGTTATTGGCATATCATTTGAGTGTGTCTAGAGGATATGATGCGGGTCGCTTATCGCAACCAATTTAGACTGCATTTTGTTAGTTTATAGATTTAGTTATAGGATATTATGTGGGTTATTGCAACAAATTTACACTTCTAATTCACGCATTTTGTTAGTTTAAAGATTTCTAGTTTTCTTTAAAACTATTTTAACGGTGATTTGAGGTAAATTCAACTAACCTTATTTTTGACACATCATTCTATGTGTACATGATATTTTGATGATTTAAAAGGGATATGTACTTGATAGTTTTGAGGATTTTATACAGGCACATATGAAATTTCTACTTTTTATTAATGTATTGAAATATATATTAAAGAATAATTGGTTATTGATTGTTGGAATCGTATCTCCAGTCACAAAAGAAACTGCCGAAGCTCTTTATCATCAGCAACTCTGAAGACAAGTAAGTTAGTTACCACCAAAATTCTTATTTTCATTTTTACCCCTTGAAAATTACAAAATAATAATTTTACTTTTTTAGTTAGCAGATATTGTGAAGGTGCCTCTCGAGTTAGTGGACGTGTATTGTCTCTTTAATCGTGCTAGAGGAACTGGTAATATAAGACCCGGGGGGTGGGTTCGTAATATTCAAAACATCAGGGGGGTTTATGTAAATTCCCCATATTTATTGCTCTTATTTGGATTGAACCATTTTTATTGCTCTTACTTGTATTCATTATGTTCCTGTGTATTCTTTCAGCCCAGTATTGCTAAGAAAGTTTGATGGTGGTATGAAGGTGATTCAGAACAAATTGCACAGCAATAACGAGGTCCAAAAATCAATGACAAAATTTATTCTCTATTGTACTACATATATTTTATCCTTTTTTATAGAAATGAGAAAATATATGTTATTTTTATTTATTTTTATGTAGGTTTTTGCGAGGATTTCAGCCTTAGCAGAGAAACCAGAAGCTCTTAGAAAAGGACCAGTCCTGGTGACGCTGCGTTGTGTAGAAAATAAATGTAATTTCACTTTATACCCCTACGAAAATATCACACGTACCCTTCAAAATGCTTCATATCATGAACATTCCTCCTCCCATAATTTTTTAATGGCATGCCTTAACTGACCCTTTGGTAGGGGTGTATAGGTAATATTTTCTATTTTTTAAGGGTATACACATGAAATTGCGTGTATAACTTTGAAGTTTGATTAAAACTTTGAATTTGTTACAGGTCTTTTGGGTAGAGATGTTAGTGCCGAAGGATTTCGCTTCTATTTTAAAATTAGCTCTCTCTTCTTTTAAATTTGCAAAAGTAACTTCACTTTTCTAAAAATTGCAACGTAAATGTTTTGCAAATTAAAGATGAAGAAAAGTTATCTGTACAAATTAAAAAAAATATTTTGAGAAAATATACCTTTTCCCCCTTTCTTGTATTAATTTTTTTTTATGGGTAAAGAACAATTATGTTCTTTGATTGATTGAGTATTTACACACATGTTTTGTACTGTATTCTAGTGTATTTACTGTAGCAAACTTATCTATGTACTTCTATGTATGAAGCCCTAAATTATTTATTTGTTACTTAGCCAACATACTAACTTACTTGGTACCTTGCCTCTCTCACTTGATAGTTTTGAGGATTTTATACGGACGCATATGAAATTTCTACTATTTATTAATGTATTGAAATATATATTAAAGAATGATTGCAGCATTTTCTTCAAGTGGTATAACGTAAAATCATAACTGTCTGATCTTTGCCTTATATATGTGTCTGATCCTGTTTCATTTGACTTCAGTTTGACGATGATATTGATCCTGTTTCATTTGACGATGATTTTTTCATAGCTGTCTGATCTCTGTCTTATGTATGTGTCAATGGTCTGATTGTTTATTACCTAATCTTGACTGCTCTTTAGTCTTTTGTGTTTTGTTCCTTTTTTAATGTGGTTCATGTTAGATGGTGTGTGCTCTGTCTTTTTTTTTTTTTTTTTTTTTTTTTCTGTTGTTGCATATTCTCGGTGTTCATGGTCTGTACGTTGGGTGTTGCTTGCTCTAAGGTGGACAGCTTTTGTTCCTACATAAATAACATTAGGGTGCGTCGTCTTTCCCATTCCAGATTTTTCTGCTTCGCCGGCTTTCGACTCCTTTCCATGCTTGCGTGTTTCGTGCTCCAATGGTTTGTGTGGACAATTTCTTATTGTCTTTAGATGCTTATGGATACCGATATTGTTGTTTGCACAAACCGATTGGTGTTTGTTGTTCTGCTTTTGTTTACTTCTACTTTCGGCGTCTGTAGTTTTTGTGTGCTTTCCTTTTCTTTTCGCGTTTTTCTTGCTCGACTGGGCTGTTTTGGCTGTTTAGTTTGGTGTTCGGGCATTTATGAACACCCACAGCTATTTGTTGGATTTCTCTTTGTTTATCTTTGGATTCACTTTTGAAAAGATATGAGTATTGTTGCATTCTTGTTGTCCTTGGAAACACACCCTTTTGTGGAGAGCATGCTTAAGAGTATTTCTAGCATGTATTCCAATATTCCTAAGTAAAACTACGTTGCAATCTAAGGCTTTCTTCGTCCATGACACTTTGGCAAATGAGTCGAGTTTATATTTTCTATACCTACTCATGAACAAAATTAACTGTCATGTACAAAGAGCAGGCCCATGTTTCATGTTTGAACCCATGCTTATTTCTACGGAATATAACAAATCTAATGTCTTTTTACATGACAAAAAAAAAAGTGTCCTGTCGCTTATGATGTATGCAGTATGCTACAAAATAAATTGCATTGTAATATGCGAAATATCTGAATTGTTCAAGAAATTCGGATCTTGAATAATTCAGATATTTCGATGTCATATGATCCCAGTAAACTGAAGCGGTGTAAATATACGTAACTCCGTTATATCATAATTCTATAGTACAATCTTTTGTAAAAAGGGTAATTTAGGTATTAGAAAAATTAGAATGTTATTATTATTTATCTCTCCATTTTTATTATTTGATTTGTCCATTTATATTACTTTCCTAATTTTCCTCCTATAATTAATACCAACGAATTATTTATTTTCTCCTCTAATTAATGCTCTTGCATTTCTTTCTCCTAGTCTCTCTCTAATCCATCAAATTGTTTTCTCATCAGAAAGAATTTAGATGAAAGAACATACCATTATTTCCGTAGTTAGAAAAATTCAATAAAGTTACACACCACGCAACTTTAACCCCGCACTCATCCCGCACGCTGATGTGGCAGGGGCGCTCTTGCCACGTCAGCTGAAGAAACAGATGAATAGATTTTGCAACTGGACCCGTTAAGAAAGAAATATCCAACCGTTAAGAAGAAACACTCCTCTCTTCGTCTCTCCTCTCTCCCAGAAACTTCACGCTCTCTACTCCCTCTCTTCGATTCCTTTCCATCTCCTCTCTTCGTCTCTCTTCGATTCCGCTTCTCGCTCGGCACTGAGCAGAGGCAGAGAAACTGCATAGCTTCACGCTCTCTCTCTCTCTCTCTCTCTCTCTCTCTCTCTCTCTCTCTCTCTCTCTCTCTCTCCGATTCCCCTTCTCTCTATATGTTTCTCTTCGATCCCTTTTCTCGTCCGGCACAGATCTGTTGACGATTTTTCGACGATTCCGCCTAATTTCAGTCTTCCATAACGCAAGACCAGAGTGATTTCGTCCTAGATGTCTACGATTGCGCCTAATTTCAGCTTTTTTGGACGATTTCAGTATTTCAGGTCGTTTAATTTTCGTGTCAAGGTACTTGCTCTTTTCCCCTAGATGTTTTCTTATATTTGAGATCATTTTCTTCTTCTTTCTCTCTGTTCGTTTCGCTCTTGTTCGCACAGACAGGTACTAAAGACAGTTTTTTAATTTATTTTGAATTTTAAAATACAGTTATTTTTTTGTGTTTTGGCTCCTACTCTCTGCTCACTCGTCGCCTCACCCCAGCAAGACGTCTTCTTCGTTGTTTCATTGCCTATTATCTGCACAAAGGTACGGGTCGAAATCAAGAACTCTTATGCCGATCAGGTTCGCACTTTACCTACCCTCCTTCTCTAGCTAATGTCTCAATGCTCTAATTTCGTAATGGTTATATTGGTTCAGGTGGTCTTGGACACATATTACCGTAATACCATTTACACCTTTCACCAAAAGTATAATCCCAAGGAAGTCATTGTTGACCGGTACGCGAATTATCATCTCTTTCTTCGATCCTATTTACAATACCTATGTTTTTTTGACTATTTTTGACGTATCAGGAGAAGTACAGAAACCCGGTTCACTTAATTGCAGGCACCCATTTCAGAGACGGGGAGCCATCGACTTTATCTCTCTTTGAATTTCTGTATTTTTTATCAATATTTATTTTCGTAGTTGATTTTCAGATTAATTTTTTTTTGGTTCTTTTGTTTCTTCATAGTGATTAGGATCGAGAAGAAAGAGTAATAGTTGGTTCCACTCAAGGCCGTTCATAATTAAAAATTATGTACAATCACCGGTACAATTTGCACATTCGTCAATTCCTAGAACGTCAATCTCATTTCTTCTCTGTCATGTTTCATCACAAATGAGATTGTAAAATGATTCTCTGTCAATTCCTAGAACCACACACTAGAGTTAGCCTAGTTTGTCACACCTCTTGAATAGGGAGCGAGAGGTGTGGGGTTCGATTCCCGACGGGGACACTGAATTATAGATTAAATGTTAAATGAATGAATAGAGTGTGTGGCCTACAGGTTTGTAATAAAAAAAAATAAAAAAAAGGAGATTGTGTTTGGAAGGGGGACTTTGAGCCCTCTCCGAATTTACTCAAAAAAATGTTTTTATATATGTTTGTTTTGATATATATAATATATGTAATAATTTCATTTAATAGAATTCAAACGACTCGTGCATGTTGATTTGAAAGGTATTCTATATCATTGTACTTTTAGTGATATGTAATAAAATTTGATGATAATTTTATTTTGCAATGCCGAGCTCCATTGCATATCAAAATCATATGATATTGTTTGCATAGTTACTGTAATATATTCTTTCCATAGTAAAATAATTACATAAAAAAAAAAACTGGTCATGAGACATTAAAAAGTGCAATAATATGTGTGCATTTGATTTGTAGAAAAGTGCAATAATTACATACAAGAAAACCAACGTAGCTAATGACATTAATTTTCTCATCATACGATCATACATTAATTTTCTCATCATTTAATCAAATAATAAAATTTGATTAAATATTCTAAAATAAAAAAACTCGAACATAAATGGTTCCTTGTAAATAGACAACTCTCTTTGTGTCCCAAACACTTGATCATTTTCATCATACAATTCACTATCCGCAATGGCCTGAAATTAGTAAAAGAAACGAATCGGTACTAATTCTTCGATTAGATTATAGTCGGCATGTTCTTCATCTTCATTAATTTTCGAAGATCAATTATCTCCATTTTTGCGAAATTTAAAGAGTCACCTAATTTATCAATTCAACCAACACACATAATAAAGAAAAAGAATCAGAGCATTTACGTAGTTTAAGTATCATTTTCATGCTCTACATTTTCGTTAATTTCCAAACAATCGATTATCGCCATTTCTGCGAAATTTAAATATCGAACATTTTATCAATTCAGTCAACACACGAGTAGCGAAACAGTGAATAAGCAGTGAAGCAACGAATAAGAAGCGAAACAACAAAAAAGAAGTGGCGAAAAAGCAGCGAATATTTTATCGCCATTTCGATTATAAACTTTTTAGATTAAAAAAAATATATATATATATATTTGCATACTGCGACAAACAAGTAGTGAAATAGCGGAGAAGATGACTTGCTAGGGTGAGGAGACGGGTGAGCGGATCGTAGGCAGCCAAGACACATAATAAAACTGCATTATAAAATTCAATTATTAAACTTTTTAAACAGCGAAAAAAAAACAGAGTATTTACTCACATCTCTGGCGTAGTTAACAAGTTTATTAATTAGCGAAGAAGATGCTTTCTGGGGGTGAGGCGACGGGATAGGAGGAGTATGCGGCGGCCAGGAGAGAAAGAGAGATGGAAACGGAACAGTAAGCGGCCAGGAGAGAGGGAGAAAAGGAAAGAAATCGGCACGAGCTATTTCCCTATTTAGTTTCTTTACGGGTCAAAAATTTCTTATTGGATCCGGATTTTAGTGGGTTTAACAAAAGGTTTTGAACTATTTTCAGCTGACGTGGCAAAAGCGCTCCTGCCACGTCATCATGCGGGGGTGGGTGCGGGATTAAAGCTGCGTGGTGTATAACTTTATTGAGAAAAATTGGCACAACTAAATAAAAATAACAAGGCGATTATGATCTATATACATCATCAAATTAGTAACCAAATTAATTATAGATTTGAAAATCAAATGTGAATATACTGAAAAATTAGCACTCTCTATGTGATTCAGTATATATGTATTACAATGACAAAACAAATCAACAATAATACATTTGTGATTAAAAAAAAATGTTCATACAGTCAGTAATGCAAAATTGATACAATAACAATTCTTAAATAATATGTTTTGATATAACATATAACACCTCTTCAAATATCACATACGATGAAAATTTTAAAACAATGAGTCTCGGGTGACCGGTCGGACCATGGGTCCATCGGTTAAACCGCCGATGCTTTTAAAATATTTTATGTATGTACATTTGTGAATCTATTATTATTTACATAAGTAAAAAGATAAAATTAACTCAAATAAAACCATAACATTAACAACAACAAAAAAAGTGTACTAAGATGATACAGAAAGCACTATTATCAGCCCATAAAAATAATGATTGACTAGTTTTTTTCCCGCGCAATTGCGCGGGAGCCCTCGAGTTTGTCATGATTATTCGCACATCCGTGGTTTGGTATATTTTTAACCCCCTAATTTTTTTGGATATTGTAAAAAATCCTATATTTTTTCGTAAACTCCAAAAAAACTCTTTACCAAACTTTTATTTTAAAATACCCCTTATGGATGATATTAATATTTTTTTTTTCCAAAATACCCTTCAAATCTCATATGTAATAATTAAAAATTATTTTTGTTATTTTTTATTAATTTTAAGAAAATTCATAAACACTTCTTAACATGTAGTGATTTAAAAAAATTTAAATTATTACATATTTTGTTTATATAATTTTAATATTCCATTCTTTATTCATAAAAAACTAACATTAAATAATAATAAAATAAACAATAATAAATAAATACCTTGCAAATATATTCATAGAAAATATCTATTTAAACATCTACTTTTTATTTTAGTTTTCCTTTTATGTATTTTTTAATAGTTTTATGATATTTTATTTTTAAATATTTGCAAGATGTTCTTTTAATAATATTGTTCAACTTATTATAATTTTATGTTAGTTTTTCAAGAAAAATAATACATAAGTCGAATATTTGTAATGAATGAAATATTAAAATTATATAACATATAACATATAGTAATTTTTTTTTAATTATTATATATTACAAAAAGTTTAAGAATTTTTTAAAATTAAAAGAAGCATTTTTTTTAATGAATACATATGTAAATTAATTGTTTTTTACAATATCTAAAAATTTAAGGAGTCTTTTGAAAAATTTCCAAGTAAAGTGGTGATAGGGAGGCATAATAAGGTGGTGATGTGGAGGCATGAGATGAGAGGAATTAAATTATTAATAATGTAAAAAAGGACCAAAATTTAAATAAAAAAGAACGAAAATATTAATAAAAAGTACCAAAGAGTGAACTAAAACTGAAAAGGACGAAGATATAAAAAGAAGGACTATAATGTAAATTTAAAAATGTAAAAAAGGACCGACATGTAAATAAAAGAGGATCAAGATGTAAATATGAAGGACGAAAATGTAATATTTTAAACTTAAAAGGACCAAAATGTAAATAAAAAGGACCACAATATAGTTTTTTCAACTAAAAAGGACCAAAATGTAATTAAAAAAGGACAAAAATGTAAATTAATTTTTTTAACAAAGAGGCCCCTGGAACAAAATCTAATTTTTTTAAACTTGAAGGACCAAAATGTGAATAAAAAAGGACCAAAATGTATTTTTTCCAAAAAAATGAACCAAAATGTAAATAAAAAAGACCAAAATGTAAAAAAAAACCGACATGTAAATAAAAGAGGATCAAGATGTAAATATGAAGTACCAAAATGTAATATTTTAAACTTGAAAGGACCAACATGTAAATAAAAAGGACCAAAATATAGTTTTTTCAACTAAAAAGGACCAAAATATAATTAAAAAAGGACCAAAATGTAAATTAAAATTTTTTTTGCAAAGAGGCCCCTGGACCAAAATGTATTTTTTTTGAACTTAAAGGACCAAAATGTAAATAAAAAAGGACCAAAATGTGAATAAAAAAGGACTAAAAAGTAAATTTTTTTTAAAAAAGGATCAAAATGTAAATAAAAAAGGACGAAAATGTAAATTAAATTTTTTTTTTACAAAGAGGCCCCTGGTGAAGTGGCTCAACCAGGAGGCAGGAAAAAGGGTAACTTTATATTAACTTAAATATGGAATAATTATTTGATTACAAATATCATTGAATTTTTTTTTAACAATAACTAGAATTGTTTAACAATGTATAATGACAATTTCCGCAATGACATAATGAGATAAATTACATAAAAACAAGCCATCGATTCAAGAACCGGCCACATAACATGCATTTAAGTACAAATTTACCAAGCAAATAACTAATCGATTTTGTCGAGGCCTTTTAGGGACAAACTGTTCCATTCACCTCTCATATATTAAAGTTTTAGTATTGTCATCATTTATATTTATCTATGAACAAAACATATATCAGAATTTTGAGACAAACTTGACTAAAAACAGACTAAACTTGTATTGTTGTTGTACCAACTATCTAGGACCAAACTTTTCCGTATGGATGATCATTGTATCTATGGCTTCAACTTCAAGTGTTCATTGATCCAAATCGACACAAAATTCATTTTAATATTTATGATCCTTGATATTCTCCTTGCATGTAAATGTCGTCCTTTTGAGATTTACTAAATGTGAAGCTTTTGCTCATGCCTCCGATTATTCTCAACTGAACCAAATGAAAAAGAGAAGATAAAGAGAAACAAAGATTACACCCCGCAAGAAAAAATACTCTAAATTTAGTCCCAATTCTAAACAAACTCTGATTACCCGAAAACCAGTCAAACTCGGTCTCAAAACTCAGTACTAATAAGGTGTTAAGCTGGGGTAATTAGGATTTTTCGAATAATTACAATTTGACTTGGAGTAGTTTACCAGCCTCGAAATACCCAAATCAGTCACTAATTTCTTAATCATGTCCAATCCAAACTACCTAAACTCATCTCCATGCTAGTCAAAACTGACACAAATCAATCTCATTTGCACATTAAATTTAACTAAAATGAAACGATAAAGTTATCATTTTCATTTTCTAGTTGAGTCCTTTATAGTTACTTGCTTTTCTCTGAAACCACTTGATCTCGAGAATGACTCGTCTTCTCCAATTGAAAGAAATATTGAAATTTGCATCAAAATCCGCACAGTATCAAATATAGTCTCTTTGCGTAAACTCTCCAATACAGTCTTCTCTTTTCTTCTCTCAGTACCAAGTAATTGACCAGTATAGCATCCTCGCAAAATCCATGACCATTATAGCCTTCTTTATCATTTACTATACCTCCTCGGTACCAAGTAATTGACTGGTGCAATATCTCAATTTTCTTCGATTCGAATTCGTTTCCCAGCTCGAACTAGAAGAAAGCGGATCCTAGCGTCTCTTTTTGTTCTCCATTTTCGCCCAATTGAATCATATTTCTATCATAAACTAGAAGTTAAACTAGAAGAAGAGAAGCTCTTCTCTTCGAAAAAAGAGAGGGAAAAAATGATGGAGAGGGGCAGTAAAGGCGTGTAGAGACGGAGAGATCGAGGAAGGAAAGAGAGATTCGAGCGAGATTCGGGAAGGAGAGAGATATGGAAAGAGAGGGTAATGGAGAGGGGCAGTAAAGGCGTGTAGAGAGGGGGAGGAAGTTACAATTTTACCCTTTTGTTATCATACATCCACATGTCCTGATTAATAATAAGTCATTGGATGAATCTCTACTTTTAAATCTAACCCGCTCATCTAAAAAAGACTGTACCATAGCCTCGCCCTATCATTAGATGTGCTCGATGCAAACTAAAACACTGTGTCAATTTATTTGGATCTAGGTGTAAATATCAAATTGATCTTACCTTATCTTTTTATTCTCCAGAAGCAATGAATATTCAGACACTATTCGTGTGTACGACATAATTAATCTTATTTCATTCGTATTTCACGTATGTAGAAACAAATTTCATGTATCAATATTTACTTATGTGCTTACGGTCGCACAAAATAGTCATGATTACACGAAATTTATCTCAATGCATTGTATTTCTTCTTTGCAAGTCTTAAAAGTAATGTTGTAATATTGCTTTACATGTCCGCAATCAAAACGAAAAAAATTACCTGTGCTCTATAACAAAAAATTTCAAAGAAAGCAATCCCATGATTGTTTTTTTTTTTGAACATTTTTAGAGAGGGCTTCAGTAGTCCCTCTTCTAAATGATTTCTTTTATAAATTTCAGTCCAAATTACAGCAGTATCTACTTTTATAAATGGGCTTTTACATTGCCATTTTTCAGTCCCAGAACAGGCCCAGCAAAAATTACACCAATTTAAAAACTACACTGTTAATGACGCATCTTACAGAGTAGTCCCATGATTATACCCACCACAAGTCCTGTTGTGTCATGTTTACTGACCAAAAAAAAAAATTGTATTACATGCCAAAAGAAAAAGTCAATGTGTTGGGTTGTAGTTATTTCCCACAGTTCTTTGTATTCGAATCTTTTCGTGAAGAAAATACATGTTACAAGATTATTTCAGGTACACAACGTTGTTACAACATTGTCTGTGTGAAAAAAGCACATGTTACAACATTGTTCTTTCTCGCTACCCAAGTCCTTCAAAAATATGAGTGCTTCATTGTTTTCACAGGACTACACAAAGCATCCTTTCTTGCTCTGCAATTGAAAATTGAAAATAAGATTTAATATGCTGTCTGTGATGTAAAAAAGAAAAAAGAAAAAAAAGAATCTATTGCAAAGTGCGAAATATCCTAATTTTTCAACAAAGTCGGATCTTCAAAAATTATGATATTTTTCATTTTACAATATGAAAGAATATACATATGCTGAGGCACTCTGAATTCATTTAATTATATTGTGTTTCGTTTGTGTTCTCATGAAAACCTCAAACTCGTGTAGTACTGTTGTATTCTTTTTTTCTTATGATCGAAGTAATATAAATTAAATTGCTTCTTTACGAACCGAACAAAGCACATGTTACATTATTGTTTCAAACAAACCAAAATAATGAAAATATACAGGTATTAGTTTATCATATACCAAAATTAAAAAAAATGTGCAACCATTAACTCGTCTTCAGATTACCAAAAACATTGAATCCTCTTATACAATGGAAAACAAACGCATAAAAAGAATATTATGTTGTCCAGTATTCAATATTCTGATTGTGGAATATAGAATTCATGTACTTCTACTTTTCAATTGTCTACTAATTTGATGAACGTAAATAAAGTCATTTTGGTTTGTAGATGCATACATCAACATAAGTTAACCCATAATATTTATCAAATCTCTGTACCAGCAAAAAAATATCTTAAAGATATGAAAATAAATGAATCAACACCAAAAATAATCATTTATATTGCCACTGATGTATGAAAAAATATCATTCTATTGTAATATGTGTGATATCCTCATTGGGCATGTTTGATTTGAGGGATTTTGGTGGAAATGTATTTCAAAATACAGGATAAGCTCAAAATCCTTTGTTTGATTTCATAGTATATTGTATTTTAAATTTCTTATCCATGTAATTTGTCATCCATCTAAAATTTTGGTATTTCATTCCTTGTATTTTCTTATCCATGTAATCTAATATTATATAATCTAATCTAATTGCTATATTATACAAAATATATTATTGTACAATACAATACAATACAATATAATAATATATTATAATATTAAACAACATAATATAAAATAAAATAATATTATATAAAACAATAGAATATTATATAATATAATACCAAACAACACAACATAACATAAAACAATATAATATAATATGATTAATACAATATAATATAATATAATATAACATAATACAATATAATATAATATGAAAAAATATAATATGAAAAAATATAATATAATTTAATACAGAACAATATAATATAAAATAAAATTGTATAATTAATATAATTAATATAATATGATATACTATAAAACAAAATAATATAATATAATGTAATATACATAATACAAAACAATATAATATAAAACGGCATATTATAATATAATATAATATAATACAAAACAATATAATATAATATAATATAACACAAAACTAATTAATATAATATAATATAAAACAATATAATATATAATATAAAACAATATAATATAATATAAAACAGTATAATAATATAATATAATATAATATATTGTAATATATATAATACAAAACAATACAAAACAATACAAAACAATATAATTTAATATAATATAACATAATAAAATACAAAAAAATATAATATAATATAATACAAAAAAATATAATATAATATAATACAATTAATATAATATAATATAATAAAAGACAATATAATTTAATATAATATAAAACAATATAACACAACATAAAACAATATAATATAATAAGAGATTAAATATTAAAATATTGAAATCGTGGATTTTGTACAAAGAATGATATTTAATATCCATGATTTCAAAATACAAATAATCAAACAACTCACATGAATTATCTGATACATCGATAATGATATACATGTATTTCACATATCCATGTATTATCAAAATCCCTCAAATTAAACATGCCCATCATATCAAGTTTGATTGTGCATTTTGAAAGAAGCATAACTTGTGTAAATTTTGAAAGAGTATATCAGCTTGTTTCATCTTCTTGCTAGGTTTGAGGGGACAGCAAACAGTACAAATTAGTACAAATTATCAGTCCAGTAGGTGATGTGTAATGGTTGTGCTTGTCAAACATTCCAATTAACTTGAACATAGTTTATTTTTTTTTGTAATCAAACATTAATTAAACTTTTTTTAGGGCAATAAATTTAACTTTTCAACAACGAAATTTTAGATTATTTTGCTTCGCAATTTTTTTTTTTAGTTGTTGTCTTTGTAACCCAAACCAAAATTAATACAAAAACATATTAAATGTGCATTATTTAGAAAAGACAACTACTTTTTTTTGGTAACAATGAGATAATATAGAGACTTCTTTAGGAAAGTTCAAGACAGAAAAGTTGGCAGATACCTCGTGAAAATCTTATTTCATGTCCATCTCTCAAGAACAACAAAATAATGTTAGTTAACATCCTATACTACCATTAGAAAATAAATAAAAGAGTCATTTTATTACCTTAACTTCATACGTAGAAGTTCTAAAGAGCAATTATCTGATAACAGTTTGTTATGCCCAAGCCATCCATCTCAATCCGTCTTAAATAATTATATTAATTTGTACAAAGTTAATTACTATGTCCAACTAAAAACCATTAAACACACATAATCAATCTTTCAACTCAAGCAAATTATATCATATTAAATCAACTATAAGAACTTACTTTATTGTGCGATGGCTTCTCAGAACTAGCATTATCTCTTACAAGCATGACGAGTCCCATCGTGTGGTTCATCTTACAAAAAAGAAGAAATTTTAGCTTTGCAATTCTGCGGAGTGGGTCCCACTGTCCAGTTGTATACCTTCCTCCTCCATCACGGGGTAATGAAACACGCTGAACCTCTTGTCATGAAATATTCTACACCACATGGAAGGGCGATTTTGATATTTTTATGTACATCATCGGCAGTTTTGTTGATAATTTTGAGAACCTGTTGTAGAAGTCACGGAGACACATCGGAGACGGCACACTGCGTCTTGCTCCGGCTCAGCTTTGATTTTCATTTCTGATAGCTTGGGCCCACTTGCCTCTTTCGGAGCCTTTGGGAGTTCAGAAATGGTTTTGCAGTCCTTATCTTTGCTGCCAATACCATGTCGCCCTTCGTCCAATACCATGTCGCCCTTCACTGCCTCCTCGGTTTTTTGAAGATCTTCATTGCTTAACGGGTCTGATAGAGTTACTGGGTCTGTGACATTTGTCGGGGCTGAGAAAGTTAACGGGTCCGAGACCGTTACTGGGTCTGTGACATTTGTCGCCCTTCTCCACCCTTGTATTGTATACTTATGTGTATTATTTTTGAAAAGAATCCTGAACCATGAATCGTGATAATTATAAGTTTTTTTTTATATTGATGTCGCCGGTATTCGAATCAACAACCTTTTCAACATGAAGTTTTATTGCGTTAAACACTCTCAACCATTTGGACTATGGGTCATTGGCTATATGTGTATTCAAAATATGATAAAACAATACAAGTGAAATTACCAAACTAACAAACTAACAAAGACATGATTTAACTAATTATATCATCATACATTCATACAATTCGGTTTTTGAAGTTTTAATATGTCTTGTGTAATTTGAGTTGTGTATTTGAGTTTTGTTGTACTAAAATACCTCATATAACTTGACAAAAGTTAATATGATTTCTTTCAATTTCTTTTTTTGTGTAGTTTATATTTTCTCTCTAATGTAATTTGTTTTTTGTATAAAAGAAAAACTAATATATCGTCATTCCGGTATTTTACTAGTTTAGTTATATTATGATGGCGAATTATTCAAATGTGTGTAATTTTCCATTAACATAAATAATCGTTCCATTTTTTTCCAAATAAACTTAGAGAAATGAAAAAAAAAATTGAACAAGTAAAAAAAAGTTGTTTACTAATGATTTAATTAAGCAATACTTACAGCCCACATGATTTTAGTCATAAAAAATTGAATGACTAAAATGGATAATTATCTAGGTATCTCTACTTTCCTACAACTACACGACAAACTGTGAAGAATTTTGTATTTATATTGTAATTTTGTTGTAATTTTGTTGTACAAGCTGTGAAACCCCTTACCACCCCTCAATTTATGATGTGTATTCATGTTGTACTTTTGTTTATTTTCATATGAAATTGCAGATGATCAATTTGGAATACTTTGCTTTGGACACTCAGGTAATTAATAATTGAAAATCTGAAAACCGAAGATTCATGACTCCAAATTGTAACACTGAGAAATAATTCTCTCTTTTTTTATCATTGAAGAAAATATGCCCTACCAGCCTACAAGCAACTGGATTTTGGTTTCCTCCAATTCCTAATTATTATTTTCCATTTTAGTTGAAAACAAAACCCCATACAATACAATGATTTGGAAACAAAAACTTATCCACAATATTTATAGTCTTTCTGATCTGTCACGATAATAACATTTATGAACTACTTACATTCTAGAAACAATGTGCATGAGGTTGTACAAAGTACAGACACACTATTGAGGTTTTTTATATTAAGTTTTCAATACAATTTAGCTTGCTTAAATATCACTTATCTTTTTGAATATATTTTCAATACAATGTATATGACGACGCCAAATTAAAAATCCGTGAATGAATCAACGGAAGTTTTTAATCGACCCAGCTAAAATTGAATTGTGACTTTGCTAATGATAAAATCATCAAATATTTTCACATCACGAAACATCATATCAAATCCCATTTGACTTTGATACGCATATGCACCATCGAGGGTCCCAAATTTACAATTGCGCCTAGGTGTATAATTATTTCGTGGACAATTATACTTTTTCCCCAATTTCCTTCCCAATTCTTCCACACTAATTAATTTCATAATTAACAAAATAAATTAATAATTAATTCATGATTATTAAAAATTTAATATGAAATTAAAGTCCATACTAATTAATGATTAATTCTAAATATTTAAAAATAAATAATTATGAATTAATCGTTTAATACAAAACACTAATTATTGAATTAATCATAAATTATTATTGTGGAGGAATTGTAAGGAAATATCAGGGACATGATATATCTCCCGTACCAAAATATTGGATATTGGGCTGATTTTTTTTTTTTCCTTTTTTTTTTTTCATTTTTAACTTAGATTTACTATTGAGGCCCCGAAAATTGGGGAGTATTCCACATTGCCTACTTTGCAATGCATACAAATAAAATAAAACAATTATCTAACTAATCCCATGTAATGATGTGAACCACCTAATCATCAAGGAAATTAGCCAGGTTTCCTAATTTAATACAGGTTCGATTTGGTCCATGCATTCAAATTGGATGGCCTATTTGATCATCAATTTTTTTGAAAATATAGGCTATGAATTCCGGGTCCGGAGCTTGTCCGGTGCCCATCCGACAACATCACGTCGTACTCGTCATTAGTTTACATTCGTTGGATCTCATGATACATTTTTGTTTGATCAAAATTTAACCCTCCGTTATTCTTCCATCTAGTAGCAAAATTAGAAAGAAACTACTCCTTGCTCTATTTCATTATCATCATTGAAATGAGTAATTTTTATTAGAACCAACAATATATTTTAGTATCATATATGCGCGGACAGCACCACTATTATCTTAACATGATCAAACTTTCATTTATTTACAAAATAAGGTAATTAATTTTTTTTAAGGTGTTAGACTTCCATTTTTGTATTTTTTTTAATAATTTTTTAAAAAATAGAAATTGGTTTGTGTTAGTCTTATATTACATCCTAAAAAATAGAACTTTGTGTACGTTAGTGTTGTGTTACGGAATATTTTGAGGACAACATGAATATTGGGTATTTTTATATTGTTATAGTTCAATTTTGACAATTTATAGAAATATCATAATTGGTTTTTTTTTAAGGTGTTAGGCCTCAACACTTGAATTTTTAAGAAATAAAAAGATAGAAATTTGTGTGTGTTAGTTGTTGATAAGCCCAAGCCCGAAATAATAAATCAAGTTTAATTAGCCCAATTAATGTTCGGAAAAGTTGTTTTAAGGAAAGTAATTTAGGAAATTATTATAGGGCAAGATTTATTATAGGAAAGTAATTTAGGAAATAAGTTTTAAGGCAAGGTTTAATTCCTTGTAATGCAAGTTTATGGAGCCTATAAATAAGCCTTACATGTTTAGGGATTAATTACATTAAAATCATATATCAAATATCAATTAGAAAAGAGAGAAAGACTTGTAAGAGACTATTAGAATTATAAGAGAGAGTTTTTTTGTTTTTATAAAAATTGAAGCCCCCGTTTCGGGTCCGTATACATTCAAAAAAATTACGTAACATAATTCATAAAATTTGGGGTCCATTATAAAAAATTTGGAGTCTATTATAAAAAATTTGAGGTCCATTTTAACAAATTACATAGTATAATAAAAAAAATTAAGGTCCATTATAAAAAAATTTGAGTTTGGTTTATAATTTGGTTTATGGTCTCTTGAACCCTTGGACCGGCCCTGTGTCCAAGCCTTGTCAACAATTGCTTCCAAAACCTAAAATAGCAAAAATCACCTAGTTTAGAGCTTTTTAAAAGGATAAATTTGATATTTTTGAGTTTTGAGAAGGTGTACATGAAAAAGCACATTTATATTTACCTTGCACAAAGTTTTGACTTAGAATGTAATTGTCTTTTCGAATAACCTAAAGAAGTCTCTACTGGAATGCTTGCAGATCTTTATTATTGTTATTAACATTTTGTTTTGCATATGATTTGTACCGATCAATTGTTTCTTGTACCCAGTGTAAAGAACAAAAATAGAAGGAAAAATCATGAGTTAAACAGTGAATTAAATTATAAAATGTAAATTGACATGGTTTAGTTTCTGAAAAATTATGTCCATATATGATTATTATGTATAAAATGTGAAAGTTGAGATATAAGCAATATTAGTTTCAAACGTAAAAAAGTACATTAATTTTGAACTTACAAAATGTTCACTGCAAATCATCTGAATCTGTGGCTTTGCAAGTATGACTCAGTGGGTTCTCGAAAACCAGCAGCACTTTCATCTCTTGGAGAAGTAGGAAATCGAAATCATTGAAACATTTAAAAAAAGATGTATTGAAGAAATTAAATAATAGATATACTTAACTTGTAATTATATCTGGTAAATTTGAGCACTTAAACATATAGAACCCGAAGAACTTATTGCTGCAAGATAACCATTTTCTGAACTGCATCTTTAAAGTGTCTCGTAAGCCTTTTAAAGAGAAGGTAATGGAAAGTGAGTTAATAGCAATTAAGTATTCATTTACCTCGGTACCCGATTTTTTGCTCGTACCAGTTGGCAGAGCCCAGAACCGATGAAGTATGAAGAGAACTGAAATCGTTGTCTTTGAGAACAGTGCGATGCGAGTAAGTATGTTGGTTTGTTCAGAAAATAAAAAACAGCCTCTAAGAATTGATGTTATTACCTCACCAATTCGCGTGTGGACAACGAGAAGAGGAGACGATCGATGACCAAATCAACAACTATACCTCAATGACCTAAACAAAATAAAGACCTCGCAAGAGCAGAGGACCTAGAGACAAAAATAGCACAAAAAAGAACAAACCAACGAAAAAATCAAAAGAAAGAAGAAGGTAAAAAATAACAATACCATGTGAGACTTCCATTTTTGCTTGTGTTAATTATTTTCTATCACGGAGTATTTTGAGGACAAACTGAAAATTTAGTATTTTGCTTGTGTTACACTTCATATTTGACAGTTTTTACAAAATAAGGTAATTAATTTTTTTTAAGGTGTTAGACTTCCATTTTTGTATTTTTTTTAATAATTTTTTAAAAAATAGAAATTGGTTTGTGTTAGTCTTATATTACATCCTAAAAAATAGAACTTTGTGTACGTTAGTGTTGTGTTACGGAATATTTTGAGGACAACATGAATATTGGGTATTTTTATATTGTTATAGTTCAATTTTGACAATTTATAGAAATATCATAATTGGTTTTTTTTTAAGGTGTTAGGCCTCAACACTTGAATTTTTAAGAAATAAAAAGATAGAAATTTGTGTGTGTTAGTTGTTGATAAGCCCAAGCCCGAAATAATAAATCAAGTTTAATTAGCCCAATTAATGTTCGGAAAAGTTGTTTTAAGGAAAGTAATTTAGGAAATTATTATAGGGCAAGATTTATTATAGGAAAGTAATTTAGGAAATAAGTTTTAAGGCAAGGTTTAATTCCTTGTAATGCAAGTTTATGGAGCCTATAAATAAGCCTTACATGTTTAGGGATTAATTACATTAAAATCATATATCAAATATCAATTAGAAAAGAGAGAAAGACTTGTAAGAGACTATTAGAATTATAAGAGAGAGTTTTTTTGTTTATTAGAAATTCCTATTAGAAATCCATATTCGAATCCCGTATTACCAACAAATTGGCATCAGAGCGATGGCGAGTTCTGGGAGTGTTTTTGGCCATATACCGCTACCGCGATTGACGAAGACGAATTACGAAGTATGGAGTATCCAGATGCGGGCGTTACTCGGTGCGCAAGATGTTTGGGAGATAGTCGAAGCTGGCTATGTGGAACCGGTTGCCGAAACGGAGCAGACGGTAAACCAGTTAAAAGCAATGAAAGAGAAACGAGTGAAGGACAAGACCGCCCTATACCTGTTGTACCAAGCTGTAGACGAGTCGGGTTTTCAGAAGATTGCCGGCGCGAAAACTTCGAAGGAAGCATGGGAAACTTTGGAGAGAGTGTTCAAAGGTGCCGACCGAGTAAAGCAAGTGAGGCTTCAGACTTTGCGAGGCGAATTGGAGTCCATGAAGATGAAGGAATCAGAGGGAGTATCCGACTACATCTCGCGTGTACAAGCAGTGGCGAATCAGTTAAAGGGCAACGGAGAAGCTCTAACCGACGCAAGAGTTGTTGAGAAGATTCTACGATCTCTGACCGAGAAGTTCGAAAACGTGGTGTGCGCTATTGAAGAGTCGAAAGATTTAGATCAAATGACCGTTGATGAATTGGCAGGTTCACTCGAGGCACACGAGCAGCGAAAGAAAAAGAAGGAGAACGAGGCACACCAAGAAGCTCTGCAAGTCAAGACGACCATAGATGAAGACAAGGCGATGTACGCTGAGAACAATCGAGGAAGAGGACGCGGCCGTGGAGGTCGATTTGGTGGTCGAGGCAGAGGCGGAAACTATAATTCCGAAGAAAAGAAGCAACCGAATCAGCAAAATTGGCGCGGCCGAGGACGAGGTCGTGGACGAGGAAACTGGTCGAGTCGAGCAAGTGTCGAGTGTTACAATTGCGGCAAGCCTGGACACTACGCGAAGGAGTGCTGGTCCGAGAAAAAGGTAAAAGAAAATGCCAACCTAGTAGAGAAGGAGGAAAATGATGGTGTTCTCATGATGGCTCACAAAGACACCACATCGGAGAGCGATACAATCTAGTACCTCGACACTGGCGCAAGCAACCACATGTGCGGGCACAAACACCTTTTTTGTAGAGATGAAGGAGCTAGACGATGGACACGTGTCATTTGGAGAAGCGTCAAAGGTCCAAGTGAAGGGCAAAGGTAAAATTCGGTTTTATCAGAAGGATGGTAAAGAAGGACATATTGAAAA
The DNA here is from genome assembly GCA_946800325.1 of Luzula sylvatica. Lineage (NCBI taxonomy): Eukaryota > Viridiplantae > Streptophyta > Magnoliopsida > Poales > Juncaceae > Luzula > Luzula sylvatica. The sequence goes on along the minus strand of OX326960.1, from coordinate 12,539,216 downwards.
TGTCTATTACGTGCCTGAGATGAAGAGCAACATAATCAGCATGGGGCAACTATTGGAGAGAGGATACTCGGTCTTCATGAAAGATCGAACGATGCAGCTGAAGGACGATCGAGGTCAATTGGTTGCGCGTGTTGAGATGGCGAAGAATCGAATGTTCAAGCTCAACCTGAGAAGTGTGCAGAGAATGTGCTTACGAGTCGATATGGAGGACAAAGCTTGGCTCTGGCATTTGCGGTTTGGACACTTGCACTATGGAGGCTTGCGAGAGTTGGCCAAGAAGGACATGGTGCACGGTCTGCCAGATATGGACTACACGAGCAGATTTTGCGAAGGTTGCGTACTCGGTAAACATGCAAGAGTCCCATTTCAGAAGAAGGCAAAATATGAAGCAGGGAACCCTCTCGAGCTGGTGCACACCGACATTTGTGGTCCGATCACACCGAAATCGTTCAGTGAGAAAAGGTATTTTATTACATTCGTTGATGATTACACTAGGAGGACCTGTTGATTCAAATTTCCGATTGTTTGATTATCTCAAAAACAATGTCGATATTACTAACAAGATCTATCGAGATTGGTGTATAGGATATATATAGGTACAAAATGCAATAAGAAGTCGAAGAATCGCAAAGAAGAATAAGACGTCGAAGAATCGCAAAGAAGTACAAGACGTCGAAGATTCGCAAAGAAGATCAAGACGTAGAAGAATCATGGAATCAAGACATCGAAGATTCCGCAAGTTGGGATATCAATCTAATCACCAAAACACAGTATAGGTATCCCTAAACTTGTTTATGTATGATTAAGCTCAAAACAAAAGTCAAATAAATGTAATCGAAATCCTGAATTGATATAAAATGCTGAAATAAGGATGTCCGTTACAACGGAACTCAGTGTCCGTTATAACGGACATGCTCGTCCTATTCAAGAAAGAAAACACAGTATAATCCGTTACAACGGATTAACCAATCCGTTATAACGGACTTAGAAAAGCGTTGCAACGGAATGAGGTCCGTTACAACGCTAATTAAAATCAAACTTGAAGGATGTCACAGAAGTATGTCCGTTACAACGGACATGTATGTTCGTTATAACGGACATTGAAGCCATTTCAGCTCAATAGAATTCTCTTCATATCCGTTGTAACGGATTAACCAATCCGTTACAACGGAATGCCAATAAACGTTGTAACGGAACTTACTCCGTTACAACGGGAATTAAACTCAAACTGAAGAGAAGTTCTCAGAATGAAGTCCGTTGCAACGGACGTGTCAGTCCGTTACAACGAACTACATAACACAGGGTTCCGTTATAACGGACATATATTACGTTGTAACGGAGTATGTAAAAATTCGAATGTAACAGCCATAACGGCTAGTTTGACTTTTGGTCCGTTGTAACGGACATTAAGTTCGTTATAACGGACATTACGAAAAATGCAAGTTCTGGGAAGGGTCTATGTGTTCTATAAATAGAACCTTTCCCTCTTTTCTCTCTCCAACTTTTTTCAATCTAATTTCCACACTTACAAGAGAGAATACTTGCTAAATCCTTTGAGCTCATAATCTTCTAAACATTCTTAGAGATTATTTCCTTCCATTCCTCCACCAAATACGATTCCCAACTTGCGTGACCGATCACGTTTAGTTCGTATTAGAAGTGTAATAGGCTAGCATCAAGAGTGTAAAGCCCGCTAGAGATTGATAGAATAACGTGTAAATCAATCTCGGCAAAACCTTGTAAGAGTGATTCGGGAATTCAATCGAAAGCCGAAAAAGGCGCAAGGCATCCCCGGAGACGTAGGTACTTGTATTCAATCGAATCGGTCGATTGAGCAAGTAGACGGTGAGTTAAAGCTACAAAGCAACCACCTACCGAACTCCGTTATCAAATATCGCGTGTTCAAAGTGTTCGGTATTTTCTCAATTTCAATTATATCATTTTTAGCTTCCGCAATAATTTAGAATCGGTATATCATAATCGAGAATTATATACTAGGATTACCTATTCACCCCCCTCTAGGTTAGAATTAACCAACAATTGGTATCAGAGCGAAATACTAACCGTCTCTTTGAGTAAAATTGACAACTTGTATACGATTATGGCCAATACTACCGTTCCCAAAATGCAACTTACCTATCCCAAGGAATTGGACGGTAAAAATTGGAATGTTTGGAAACGATGCATGTTGAATGTGTTTTCCATACAAGGCCTAAAATCGATAGTAGAAGATGGTTTCATAATCAACTCTACTACCGATGCCGAAGGGAAAACACTTCTATCACCCGATTCAATGAATAACCAAACCTCCGACATCTATGCCCAAAATTTAATTCTCACCAACATGGTAGGATCACTCTCCGTTTTGGTAGATGGATGTGATACCTCTCATCAAATGTGGCGAGCTCTCCTAAATCGATTTGAAGGGAACAATCAAATGAAAAGGACCAATCTTATGGGACTTGAACAACAATTTGATAGTTTCCGAATGATCGAGGGCGAATCCGTAGATGATATGTACCTTCGTATGAATCATATCAAAAACGGATTCACCGCTCTTGGAGAGTCCCTAACAAACTCTCGAGTTGTAGGTAAATTGATTCGAGCAATGCCAATGAGTTGGGAGACTCTACGAGTGGCATTGGAGACGATGATGGCTACACAAGACATGTCGCCCGAAGAATTGGTAAGTTACTTCCGAAACTTCGAAGCTCGACTCAAGCAACTCACTCAAGAAAATGCTTCAACCTCTCGCCCAAAGGCCGTGGCTCTACCCGCCATAGATGCGAGCGATGATGAGAGCGAAATAGCTCTTTTGGTAAGAAAATTTCGTGAATTTAGGTCACATGAAAGGCGGTTCAACGAAAACCGCAAACGACAAAACTTGAAGCCATATTGCTTTGAGTGCAACAAGAAGGGTCACACAATCGAGACGTGTTGGACCCTTCACCCCGAACACGCTCCTTGGAACAAGAAGGACGACGAGCGCAAAGATAAGGAAAGGCGCGAACCTCGACATGAAAGGCGAAGGGAAGACAAAGGTCGCGACGAACGGCACAAGGACAAAGGTAAAGATTTTAAAAAGAAAAAGGCATATAAAGCTCATGTAGGAAGATGGGGAGAATCGGATGCATCAAGCATCTCATCCGACTCGGAATGCAACTCAGACCATGAGATCGCAAACCTAGCATTAATGGCGGAAATCACTCCATCGGTAGACGAAGTTGTTGAAAGAGCAATTCAAGCAATGCTTCTCCAACGAGCACCAACATCGGAACCCCATGTTCATCAGTCTTCAAGAGTCACTTCTATCGCCTCTACGTCAAACTCGTCACATGACCTCGGTCATGAGGTATATCTCAAACCCATAATTAATTCAATAGAACAAATCTCAAATTCGTGTCCATCATTTGAATTCAACTCAAACTTAGAGCTTGAGTCATTCGACGCACTCCTAAGAGATGTCGATGAACCTTGTCAAAATGAGGGTGAGATTGAGAGCACGATACTAGCTCTCAAGACAAAGGTAGCCTCTTTAGAATTATCGGTTAAATCATACCAAGCACAATTGAACGAATTTCAAGGTTTTTCAAAATGTGAATGTCAAGCTCTTAAAAGCGAGATATCACACCTAAAAGTCGAACTTCAAAATTCAAAAGTTGAAAATGAATCCTTGAAGAGGGCTTGTGCATCTATTGCACCTAGCACTCCTTCATTGGACGAAGTTTTGAAAGGGTCATTAATGGGACAAAAGCCCAATGACAAATCCGGTTTAGGATTTAAGAAGAATAACGGTAATAAACCCGGTCCTTCAAAATCCAAAAATCAAAAATCAAAATGGGAGAACAATCGAACACATAGTCACGGAAATGCTTTAATGTACCGTGACTATACCAAGGGTAAAAGTGTAAAAGTAGAACAACATAAAAATGTTATAAGTAATAATAGGAATAATCATTTTACACAATATACACCTCATAGACGTAACAATTTGGGACGATCCGATTGCTTGGTCAAACGGGGACCAAATGGTTATTTCTACGAGGTGAATCACCACACCGAAGCAACATATCAAACAAGGGCTCCCAAACATTACAACAACACACAAAAACATTTTCAAACAAATAATTTTGCCAAAACAATCAAACCGATAATTCAACGGAGAGGCTACTCAAACCAACTCTCGAATCATTTTGTCAAGAGTTCCGAAACCATCAACAAACCAACGATTGCATTTTGCAATTATTGTTGTAAATTAGGACACATCTCCTCTAGTTGTGATCTACGCAATCCAAAAATCAAATCAAACCTTGTATGGATGCGTAAAGATAGACACACAATGGGTCCCTCCACCTCATACGGTGTAGGACCTAAAATGACCTAAGTCATGTGTGACAACTCTCTCCCTCATCCTACTACCATTACCATAAGCCAAATATTGAGGGGGAGTATGAGTATAGGAATTCATATTAGATTAATTTCCTTTTTACTTTGAACTAATATGAATTTCTTGTAGATGTGTCTAAGTTCTTCAAACAAGTCATCGAAATGGTGTCTAGATAGTGGTTGTTCTAGACACATGACTTGGAACCGAGAAATGTTCAAATCTCTAAAACCCTTCAAGGGAGGAGACGTAACTTTCGGGGGAAACCAAAAAGGTAAAATTGTAGGCATCGGTTCTATAGGAACCACTAATTGGACTTTAGAAAATGTCTACCTTGTGATAGGGCTTAAACATAACTTAATTAGCATAAGCCAATTATGTGATGCCGGTTATTGTGTAAAATTCGATCAATCATCGTGCTTAATTGATCGAACTTTAGACAATGCTACGGTGTGCAAAGGAACCCGACATGAGAATTTGTACTACTTCGATTTTGAATCCTTCGTGCCGGGAATCCATTGTCTCACCGCATCGGAATCGACTTCACGATTGTGGCATAGGAGACTAGGCCACATATGCATGGAGACGATTCACCGGTTATCCAAAAAGGAACTCATTAGGGGTTTGCCATCTCATAAACTCAAATTGGAGGGACTATGCGATGCGTGTGAAAAGGGTAAGCACACGAAGTCCTCCGGTTTCAAATCCAAAGATACCGTCACGACAAATCGACCACTCCAACTCATTCATCTCGACCTTTGTGGACCAATGAGCGTCTCGAGTCTAGGTAATAAAAGGTATATGTTCGTAATTGTTGATGATTATTCACGCTTTACTTGGGTATATTATTTACTTCACAAAAGCGAAACGTGTGACATATTCATCAAATTTTGCACGAGTGTCGAAAACGAAAGAAACACATCCATTATTACAATTCGTAGTGATAATGGAGGTGAATTCAAAAATGCAAAGTTTGATGAGTATTGCCACACTAAGGGATATATACGTGAATTTTCCGCTCCTCGCACACCTCAACAAAATGGTGTAGTTGAGCGTAAAAATCGAACGTTAATCGAACTTGCTCGTACCATGCTAAATGAGCATCCTTCTCCAAAATATCTTTGGGCCGAAGCGGTTAACACCGCGTGTCATGTCGTAAATCGACTTAGCCTAAGGCCATTTTTGAAGAAAACGCCCTATGAGCTATGGTATGGGAAAAATCCAAACATCTCGTATATGAGAGTATTTGGGTGTAAAAGTTTCATTTTAGATGAATCAAATAATATAGACAAACTTGATCCAAAATCGCTTGAGGGAATTTTTGTTGGATATTCAAGTACAAGTAAAGCGTATCGGATTTACATAAAATCCTCACGTATAGTATGTGAGTCCGTACACGTACATTTCGATGAAACTAACAAAGAAGCCGAGAAAGGTATTCAAAATGTAGGTACTCAAGAAGAAGAAAAAGGGGAGGTACCTCAAGGATCCAAATCTCTCGAGCGAAGATTTTTCGACATCACTCTTGATGAAGTGGAAAACCAAATCGACCATGAAAATCAAGAGGAAGAAGAAATGGAACCTCAATACCAAATTCCCGAAGTTCTTAGGGAGGTATCGGCACATCCTCTCTCTAACATCGTAGGAGACCCAAGGGAAGGTGTTAGGACTAGGTCTCGGATTCACAACTACGTAGCTCATTGTGCTTACCTCTCACATATCGAACCGAAATCATTCAAAGAGGCCAATAATGACGATGATTGGATTTTGGCCATGCAAGAAGAGTTAGAGCAATTTGAGAGAAATCAAGTATGGACCTTGGTACCAAGACCAACGACAAGGTCCATAATCGGCACTCGATGGATCTATCGAAACAAGCTAGACGAGCACGGAAACGTAGTACGAAACAAGGCGAGACTTGTAGCTCAAGGGTTCAAACAACAAGAAGGTATTGACTTCGAAGAAACGTTTGCTCCCGTCGCTCGTTTGGAATCGATACGACTACTCTTGGCTTACGCCGCCATCGAAGGATTCACGCTCTATCAAATGGATGTGAAGAGTGCGTTCCTAAACGGGGAAATTGAAGAAGAAGTCTACGTCGAGCAACCCCCGGGATTCAAAGATCCAAAATACCCGAATCACGTGTGTAAACTTTCTAAAGCCCTATATGGGTTGAAACAAGCCCCTCGAGCGTGGTATGGGCGTCTATCAACCTTCTTATTAACCAACGGATTCGAGCGCGGTAAAACCGACACTACTCTCTTCACACGTAAAAAGGGAGAATCTATTTTGCTTATTCAAATTTATGTCGATGATATTATATTTGGATCTAGTGACCCGGCACTCGCCGAAGAATTTTCTATTCTTATGCATAGTGAATTTGCCATGAGCATGATGGGGGAGCTCACATTTTTTCTTGGACTTCAAGTCAAGCAATCCTCCGAGGGAATATTCGTCAACCAATCCAAATACACTCGCGAACTTCTCAAACGATTCGGGTTAGATCAAACAAAGACGAGTGATACACCCATGGCTAAGGAATCCAAGTTAGATGCGGATGAGGATGGAGAATCATTCGACATAACGGAATATCGAGGTATGATTGGTAGTTTATTATATCTTACGGCAAGTAGACCCGATATTATGTTTGCCGTATGTCTATGTGCCCGGTTCCAAGCGAACCCTAAGGTATCCCATTATACCGCGGTAAAACGCATCTTTCGATACCTTAAGGGGACTATCGACTTAGGGATTTGGTATGGTCATAGTGGAAATCTCACCTTGATAGGGTACACGGATGCGGACTTTGCCGGTTCTAGGGTTGATCGCAAAAGTACGAGTGGAACTTGCCAATTCTTGGGCGGGTCACTCGTCTCGTGGTCAAGCCGAAAACAACACTCCGTTGCCCTATCAACGGCCGAGGCCGAATATGTAGCGGCGGGAAGTTGTTGTGCCCAACTACTATGGCTAAATCAAACTCTTGGCGATTACGGGCTAAATTTTCGAAAAATCCCCATATTGTGCGACAATAATAGCGCAATATGTATCTCGAAAAATCCCGTACACCACTCGCGGACAAAGCACATAGACATCCGTCATCATTTCATTCGAGATCACGTGGAAAAAGAGGACGTCAAACTCGAACGGGTAGACACGCTTGATCAAATCGCCGACATCTTCACTAAAGCTCTACCCTTTGCTCAATTCGCCGTCCTAAGACTAAAACTCGGTATGCTCTATCTCAAAGATTAAATTTAGCATCAAACTTCATATATATAAATATCATCAATTATCAATGAACAACTCGTATTCTCATGTCGTACGATTTTTTTTTCCAATTCTTTTCACAAGACGTGATTTCACATCTATAAAACCTATTTTAAATAAACTATAAGTTTTTAGAATTTTTGGAAACACCATTCTCATCGAAAATCAAAATCTAGCAAACTCATCACAGAACTATGTCCGTTATAACGGATCAACCAATCCGTTGTAACGGACACTCCCACTCCGTTATAACGGATGTCACTGCGTTACAACGGAAAACCTTACACTGAAACACCTTTCAAACCATATACCTCCGTTACAACGCATGAACCAAAGCGTTACAACGGACAGTTGCGTTATAACGGAACAATTCCGTTGCAACGCACTTCTGCAGGACAAGTGAAATTTCGCCCAAATCAGAGTTCCGTTGCAACGGACCTATAGCGTTGTAACGGACTACTGAAAATATCAGTTTCCTGAAACCCTAGCAGTACTGCGTTATAACGTAACTACACTTCCGTTGTAACGGACTTCGAAAAAACTGTCTAGAAAACCTGAGACTGTTGGTTTCTCTCTCCACTCTCTCCACTTCTCTCTTTCGTGCAAATTCGTTTCCTCTTCCAAAAACGTTCTAAAACCTCCCTAAAAACCGAAAAACTTCCAAACTCACCTCTAATCTAAACCTACACTCTTCTAAAAACCGAAAATTCAATCTATAAAACCTCTCCTCTCTTCTCCATTTCTCTCCACAAAACCCTAAAATCTCCATTTTTCCATTCAATGGCTACAAAAAGTAGGAGCAAGCGTCCGATGCCCACCGGTGCCCGTCGGTTCGAATTTCACAACACGGAGAATCATTATCTCTATGAGTCAATCACTAAAGCTAAGAGATATCAAAACGACTTCGCCAATCGCGCGGTAGGCGCATGTTTCTACATTGAATTTCCGGCCGAAGCAACATCTCTACGCGAGGCCGTCCAACCTCGAATCACAAATTGGAGAATTCAAGGATTGTGCGATCTTCAACACCCATACTACAAAGAAGTAGTTCGTCTATTCTACGCTCACGCAACCCATGATGAAGACAACAACCTCATACGAAGCTATCTCTTCGGTAAGGAACTTGTCATTTCCGAAGAAAATTTACGTGAATGGTTGGGATTGTCCGACGTTGGGGAAAGATTTTATATTAGTCGCGGCGACTCGTACCACGGCAACGACTCGGATGAAATTGATAAGGTTACAACCAACGATCGCGAGTACGAGTACTCCACCAAGTACGAACCGAATCTCCGATTCACATGGCAAATCGGAAATAACATTCTCGCTCCCGTCGTCAAACTCAAAACCAACCTCGACGGCCGAAACAAGGTCTTGGTATACAACCTTTGGTATCAAGACTCGCCCACCATCCATGTCCCCAACCTCATCATTCGGCATATGGAATACGCAATCCGAGTAAACACCTCATCTCTTCCATATGGCCACATCATATCATTGGCATGCGTGAAGTTTGGTATCACCATCCCGGACACGGAATGGCCACTCGGAGTCACTCCCACCGAGAATCTTGCTCATCCGGATCGCCTCGAAGTTATCGGACTCACTCGAAAGGGCGAATTGGGATCTCGCACGGACACCTATTACCGGGCTCGCAAAGCCGGTCCTTACCACTTTCCGGAAATCCCCTCCGAGTGGATTCGATTCGATCTACCGGCCCACGACACGAATAACCCACCGGATCAATCGCGACCAAGGAAACGCCAAGCCATAGGAGAACCAGGTGAAAGTTCGGGCTCGGGAACCCAACCATCTTTCTCTCTTGACGAGATTCGTTCCCTTTTAGAGGCGTCTAATCTACGCGCCGAAAGTACGCGGGATCAAATCTTAGCCGACAATGCATTAACTCGCGAAACCATAATCGCGGAAAACCTACTCACCCGCAACACCGTAACCGCGGCCCGCGATGCGATCCTCACCGACAATCAACTCACTCGCACCACCGTAAACACGGCCCGTGAAGAGGTTATCATCGACAACCAACTCACCCGATCTCATGCATACAACCTCCGCGAAGAGACCTATAGCTACATTGATCGTCGTCTAGATGCCCTAACCCGTCGTATCAACCGATTCAACAACGATAACGATGATGAGAACGATAACTCACCCGGAGACGATTAGAGATGAGAGTGTGTTCCTACCTAGCTCATTAGAGCCTAAAACTATTTTTCAAATTTAATAGCCCTTGGCATATCATGTCTATGTTTTCGAAGTGTATTTTGCTTTTGTTTAAACGTAATTGTATGCATTGCATGTTTGTTTTTGAATGATGTAATTTGAACTAAATGGTTGTTTAATTAAATGAAATTTGATGTTTAAATGTGTCCCAACTTCCCTAAAAACTTATATATTACACTTACCAAAATCAAAAATATATGTTATATTTTTCTCATAAAAAATCACTCAAAATTGCGAGTTGTTCAACTACATAAAAGCCTAAACAATTGCTTTATGCAATTAGTTAGGGGGAGCTTGTATGTAGGGGGAGCTTTCTTTCGTGTTTTCATTTCACGTTCCCTTTTGATCCGCTTTCAAAAAGGGGGAGAAAATATAAGCACATTGGAAAGATCCTTGATAGTCGATGCATCTCTCCAAATCGACATTGTTTTGAAATGAATCAAAAGGGGGAGTTTGTTGATTCAAATTTCCGATTGTTTGATTATCTCAAAAACAATGTCGATATTACTAACAAGATCTATCGAGATTGGTGTATAGGATATATATAGGTACAAAATGCAATAAGAAGTCGAAGAATCGCAAAGAAGAATAAGACGTCGAAGAATCGCAAAGAAGTACAAGACGTCGAAGATTCGCAAAGAAGATCAAGACGTAGAAGAATCATGGAATCAAGACATCGAAGATTCCGCAAGTTGGGATATCAATCTAATCACCAAAACACAGTATAGGTATCCCTAAACTTGTTTATGTATGATTAAGCTCAAAACAAAAGTCAAATAAATGTAATCGAAATCCTGAATTGATATAAAATGCTGAAATAAGGATGTCCGTTACAACGGAACTCAGTGTCCGTTATAACGGACATGCTCGTCCTATTCAAGAAAGAAAACACAGTATAGTCCGTTACAACGGATTAACCAATCCGTTATAACGGACTTAGAAAAGCGTTGCAACGGAATGAGGTCCGTTACAACGCTAATTAAAATCAAACTTGAAGGATGTCACAGAAGTATGTCCGTTACAACGGACATGTATGTTCGTTATAACGGACATTGAAGCCATTTCAGCTCAATAGAATTCTCTTCATATCCGTTGTAACGGATTAACCAATCCGTTACAACGGAATGCCAATAAACGTTGTAACGGAACTTACTCCGTTACAACGGGAATTAAACTCAAACTGAAGAGAAGTTCTCAGAATGAAGTCCGTTGCAACGGACGTGTCAGTCCGTTACAACGAACTACATAACACAGGGTTCCGTTATAACGGACATATATTACGTTGTAACGGAGTATGTAAAAATTCGAATGTAACAGCCATAACGGCTAGTTTGACTTTTGGTCCGTTGTAACGGACATTAAGTTCGTTATAACGGACATTACGAAAAATGCAAGTTCTGGGAAGGGTCTATGTGTTCTATAAATAGAACCTTTCCCTCTTTTCTCTCTCCAACTTTTTTCAATCTAATTTCCACACTTACAAGAGAGAATACTTGCTAAATCCTTTGAGCTCATAATCTTCTAAACATTCTTAGAGATTATTTCCTTCCATTCCTCCACCAAATACGATTCCCAACTTGCGTGACCGATCACGTTTAGTTCGTATTAGAAGTGTAATAGGCTAGCATCAAGAGTGTAAAGCCCGCTAGAGATTGATAGAATAACGTGTAAATCAATCTCGGCAAAACCTTGTAAGAGTGATTCGGGAATTCAATCGAAAGCCGAAAAAGGCGCAAGGCATCCCCGGAGACGTAGGTACTTGTATTCAATCGAATCGGTCGATTGAGCAAGTAGACGGTGAGTTAAAGCTACAAAGCAACCACCTACCGAACTCCGTTATCAAATATCGCGTGTTCAAAGTGTTCGGTATTTTCTCAATTTCAATTATATCATTTTTAGCTTCCGCAATAATTTAGAATCGGTATATCATAATCGAGAATTATATACTAGGATTACCTATTCACCCCCCTCTAGGTTAGAATTAACCAACAATTGGTATCAGAGCGAAATACTAACCGTCTCTTTGAGTAAAATTGACAACTTGTATACGATTATGGCCAATACTACCGTTCCCAAAATGCAACTTACCTATCCCAAGGAATTGGACGGTAAAAATTGGAATGTTTGGAAACGATGCATGTTGAATGTGTTTTCCATACAAGGCCTAAAATCGATAGTAGAAGATGGTTTCATAATCAACTCTACTACCGATGCCGAAGGGAAAACACTTCTATCACCCGATTCAATGAATAACCAAACCTCCGACATCTATGCCCAAAATTTAATTCTCACCAACATGGTAGGATCACTCTCCGTTTTGGTAGATGGATGTGATACCTCTCATCAAATGTGGCGAGCTCTCCTAAATCGATTTGAAGGGAACAATCAAATGAAAAGGACCAATCTTATGGGACTTGAACAACAATTTGATAGTTTCCGAATGATCGAGGGCGAATCCGTAGATGATATGTACCTTCGTATGAATCATATCAAAAACGGATTCACCGCTCTTGGAGAGTCCCTAACAAACTCTCGAGTTGTAGGTAAATTGATTCGAGCAATGCCAATGAGTTGGGAGACTCTACGAGTGGCATTGGAGACGATGATGGCTACACAAGACATGTCGCCCGAAGAATTGGTAAGTTACTTCCGAAACTTCGAAGCTCGACTCAAGCAACTCACTCAAGAAAATGCTTCAACCTCTCGCCCAAAGGCCGTGGCTCTACCCGCCATAGATGCGAGCGATGATGAGAGCGAAATAGCTCTTTTGGTAAGAAAATTTCGTGAATTTAGGTCACATGAAAGGCGGTTCAACGAAAACCGCAAACGACAAAACTTGAAGCCATATTGCTTTGAGTGCAACAAGAAGGGTCACACAATCGAGACGTGTTGGACCCTTCACCCCGAACACGCTCCTTGGAACAAGAAGGACGACGAGCGCAAAGATAAGGAAAGGCGCGAACCTCGACATGAAAGGCGAAGGGAAGACAAAGGTCGCGACGAACGGCACAAGGACAAAGGTAAAGATTTTAAAAAGAAAAAGGCATATAAAGCTCATGTAGGAAGATGGGGAGAATCGGATGCATCAAGCATCTCATCCGACTCGGAATGCAACTCAGACCATGAGATCGCAAACCTAGCATTAATGGCGGAAATCACTCCATCGGTAGACGAAGTTGTTGAAAGAGCAATTCAAGCAATGCTTCTCCAACGAGCACCAACATCGGAACCCCATGTTCATCAGTCTTCAAGAGTCACTTCTATCGCCTCTACGTCAAACTCGTCACATGACCTCGGTCATGAGGTATATCTCAAACCCATAATTAATTCAATAGAACAAATCTCAAATTCGTGTCCATCATTTGAATTCAACTCAAACTTAGAGCTTGAGTCATTCGACGCACTCCTAAGAGATGTCGATGAACCTTGTCAAAATGAGGGTGAGATTGAGAGCACGATACTAGCTCTCAAGACAAAGGTAGCCTCTTTAGAATTATCGGTTAAATCATACCAAGCACAATTGAACGAATTTCAAGGTTTTTCAAAATGTGAATGTCAAGCTCTTAAAAGCGAGATATCACACCTAAAAGTCGAACTTCAAAATTCAAAAGTTGAAAATGAATCCTTGAAGAGGGCTTGTGCATCTATTGCACCTAGCACTCCTTCATTGGACGAAGTTTTGAAAGGGTCATTAATGGGACAAAAGCCCAATGACAAATCCGGTTTAGGATTTAAGAAGAATAACGGTAATAAACCCGGTCCTTCAAAATCCAAAAATCAAAAATCAAAATGGGAGAACAATCGAACACATAGTCACGGAAATGCTTTAATGTACCGTGACTATACCAAGGGTAAAAGTGTAAAAGTAGAACAACATAAAAATGTTATAAGTAATAATAGGAATAATCATTTTACACAATATACACCTCATAGACGTAACAATTTGGGACGATCCGATTGCTTGGTCAAACGGGGACCAAATGGTTATTTCTACGAGGTGAATCACCACACCGAAGCAACATATCAAACAAGGGCTCCCAAACATTACAACAACACACAAAAACATTTTCAAACAAATAATTTTGCCAAAACAATCAAACCGATAATTCAACGGAGAGGCTACTCAAACCAACTCTCGAATCATTTTGTCAAGAGTTCCGAAACCATCAACAAACCAACGATTGCATTTTGCAATTATTGTTGTAAATTAGGACACATCTCCTCTAGTTGTGATCTACGCAATCCAAAAATCAAATCAAACCTTGTATGGATGCGTAAAGATAGACACACAATGGGTCCCTCCACCTCATACGGTGTAGGACCTAAAATGACCTAAGTCATGTGTGACAACTCTCTCCCTCATCCTACTACCATTACCATAAGCCAAATATTGAGGGGGAGTATGAGTATAGGAATTCATATTAGATTAATTTCCTTTTTACTTTGAACTAATATGAATTTCTTGTAGATGTGTCTAAGTTCTTCAAACAAGTCATCGAAATGGTGTCTAGATAGTGGTTGTTCTAGACACATGACTTGGAACCGAGAAATGTTCAAATCTCTAAAACCCTTCAAGGGAGGAGACGTAACTTTCGGGGGAAACCAAAAAGGTAAAATTGTAGGCATCGGTTCTATAGGAACCACTAATTGGACTTTAGAAAATGTCTACCTTGTGATAGGGCTTAAACATAACTTAATTAGCATAAGCCAATTATGTGATGCCGGTTATTGTGTAAAATTCGATCAATCATCGTGCTTAATTGATCGAACTTTAGACAATGCTACGGTGTGCAAAGGAACCCGACATGAGAATTTGTACTACTTCGATTTTGAATCCTTCGTGCCGGGAATCCATTGTCTCACCGCATCGGAATCGACTTCACGATTGTGGCATAGGAGACTAGGCCACATATGCATGGAGACGATTCACCGGTTATCCAAAAAGGAACTCATTAGGGGTTTGCCATCTCATAAACTCAAATTGGAGGGACTATGCGATGCGTGTGAAAAGGGTAAGCACACGAAGTCCTCCGGTTTCAAATCCAAAGATACCGTCACGACAAATCGACCACTCCAACTCATTCATCTCGACCTTTGTGGACCAATGAGCGTCTCGAGTCTAGGTAATAAAAGGTATATGTTCGTAATTGTTGATGATTATTCACGCTTTACTTGGGTATATTATTTACTTCACAAAAGCGAAACGTGTGACATATTCATCAAATTTTGCACGAGTGTCGAAAACGAAAGAAACACATCCATTATTACAATTCGTAGTGATAATGGAGGTGAATTCAAAAATGCAAAGTTTGATGAGTATTGCCACACTAAGGGATATATACGTGAATTTTCCGCTCCTCGCACACCTCAACAAAATGGTGTAGTTGAGCGTAAAAATCGAACGTTAATCGAACTTGCTCGTACCATGCTAAATGAGCATCCTTCTCCAAAATATCTTTGGGCCGAAGCGGTTAACACCGCGTGTCATGTCGTAAATCGACTTAGCCTAAGGCCATTTTTGAAGAAAACGCCCTATGAGCTATGGTATGGGAAAAATCCAAACATCTCGTATATGAGAGTATTTGGGTGTAAAAGTTTCATTTTAGATGAATCAAATAATATAGACAAACTTGATCCAAAATCGCTTGAGGGAATTTTTGTTGGATATTCAAGTACAAGTAAAGCGTATCGGATTTACATAAAATCCTCACGTATAGTATGTGAGTCCGTACACGTACATTTCGATGAAACTAACAAAGAAGCCGAGAAAGGTATTCAAAATGTAGGTACTCAAGAAGAAGAAAAAGGGGAGGTACCTCAAGGATCCAAATCTCTCGAGCGAAGATTTTTCGACATCACTCTTGATGAAGTGGAAAACCAAATCGACCATGAAAATCAAGAGGAAGAAGAAATGGAACCTCAATACCAAATTCCCGAAGTTCTTAGGGAGGTATCGGCACATCCTCTCTCTAACATCGTAGGAGACCCAAGGGAAGGTGTTAGGACTAGGTCTCGGATTCACAACTACGTAGCTCATTGTGCTTACCTCTCACATATCGAACCGAAATCATTCAAAGAGGCCAATAATGACGATGATTGGATTTTGGCCATGCAAGAAGAGTTAGAGCAATTTGAGAGAAATCAAGTATGGACCTTGGTACCAAGACCAACGACAAGGTCCATAATCGGCACTCGATGGATCTATCGAAACAAGCTAGACGAGCACGGAAACGTAGTACGAAACAAGGCGAGACTTGTAGCTCAAGGGTTCAAACAACAAGAAGGTATTGACTTCGAAGAAACGTTTGCTCCCGTCGCTCGTTTGGAATCGATACGACTACTCTTGGCTTACGCCGCCATCGAAGGATTCACGCTCTATCAAATGGATGTGAAGAGTGCGTTCCTAAACGGGGAAATTGAAGAAGAAGTCTACGTCGAGCAACCCTCGGGATTCAAAGATCCAAAATACCCGAATCACGTGTGTAAACTTTCTAAAGCCCTATATGGGTTGAAACAAGCCCCTCGAGCGTGGTATGGGCGTCTATCAACCTTCTTATTAACCAACGGATTCGAGCGCGGTAAAACCGACACTACTCTCTTCACACGTAAAAAGGGAGAATCTATTTTGCTTATTCAAATTTATGTCGATGATATTATATTTGGATCTAGTGACCCGGCACTCGCCGAAGAATTTTCTATTCTTATGCATAGTGAATTTGCCATGAGCATGATGGGGGAGCTTACATTTTTTCTTGGACTTCAAGTCAAGCAATCCTCCGAGGGAATATTCGTCAACCAATCCAAATACACTCGCGAACTTCTCAAACGATTCGGGTTAGATCAAACAAAGACGAGTGATACACCCATGGCTAAGGAATCCAAGTTAGATGCGGATGAGGATGGAGAATCATTCGACATAACGGAATATCGAGGTATGATTGGTAGTTTATTATATCTTACGGCAAGTAGACCCGATATTATGTTTGCCGTATGTCTATGTGCCCGGTTCCAAGCGAACCCTAAGGTATCCCATTATACCGCGGTAAAACGCATCTTTCGATACCTTAAGGGGACTATCGACTTAGGGATTTGGTATGGTCATAGTGGAAATCTCACCTTGATAGGGTACACGGATGCGGACTTTGCCGGTTCTAGGGTTGATCGCAAAAGTACGAGTGGAACTTGCCAATTCTTGGGCGGGTCACTCGTCTCGTGGTCAAGCCGAAAACAACACTCCGTTGCCCTATCAACGGCCGAGGCCGAATATGTAGCGGCGGGAAGTTGTTGTGCCCAACTACTATGGCTAAATCAAACTCTTGGCGATTACGGGCTAAATTTTCGAAAAATCCCCATATTGTGCGACAATAATAGCGCAATATGTATCTCGAAAAATCCCGTACACCACTCGCGGACAAAGCACATAGACATCCGTCATCATTTCATTCGAGATCACGTGGAAAAAGAGGACGTCAAACTCGAACGGGTAGACACGCTTGATCAAATCGCCGACATCTTCACTAAAGCTCTACCCTTTGCTCAATTCGCCGTCCTAAGACTAAAACTCGGTATGCTCTATCTCAAAGATTAAATTTAGCATCAAACTTCATATATATAAATATCATCAATTATCAATGAACAACTCGTATTCTCATCAAAGCTTGTCGAGAAGACTAAAACTCCTAAGACTAAAACTCCGTCATCATTTCATTCGAAGTGTTCAAGAGGTTCAAGGTGCTTGTCGAGAAGATGACCGGGCGATACATCAAAGCTTTGCGGTCAGATAGAGGCGGTGAATACACGTCAACCGCATTTACGAGCTTTCGTGAGGAGCAAGGGATTAAGAGATTCTTGATTGCGCCATACTCGCCTCAACAAAATGGTGTGGCCGAAAGGAAGAACCGGACCATTCTCGACATGGTTCGATCGATGTTGAAGAGAAAAGGAGTGCCAAAAGAATTTTGGGCCGAGGCGGTACAGTGTGCGGTGTATGTACAAAATCGATGTCCTCATGCGAAATTAGGCGAGAAAACACCTCAAGAAGCGTGGAGCGGCATGAAACCGACGGTGTCGCATTTCAAGGTGTTCGGAAGTGTGGCGTATGCACATGTACCGGATCAAAGGAGGACGAAGCTCGATGATAAAAGCAAGAAGTTCGTGTTCATTGGATATGACGAGAAAACGAAGGCATACAAGTTGTACGACCCGATTGAAAGAAAAGTTGTGGTGAGCCGAGATGTCCATGTGAATGAGAAGAGCGCATGGGACTGGAGTAAGAAGTGCGAGATGGAGGATGAGGACGCCGAGTCAGACGAGTCCGAGAAAGAAGAATCCTCAATTGTTGTACCGACTAGCCCCGAATTACCTGATGATGAAGACGAGCCGAGACAGACACGCACGAGGAGCTTACGAGAGTTGTATGATGCAACTAGTGAGGTACATCTTGTTTGTCTTTTGGCAGATGCGGAGAATATTTCCTTTGAAGAAGCCGTGAGAAACAAGAAATGGCAAGCCGCGATGGATGAAGAGATTGGGGCTATCGAGAAAAACAAGACGTGGGACTTGGTCGAATTATCAAAAAGATACAAGCCCATAGGAGTCAAGCGGGTGTACAAGAAAAAGAAAAAATTTGAAGACGATGATCGGGATGATAAAGAGGCTTGTGCTTAAGGGAGGAATTTGTTGATAAGCCCAAGCCCGAAATAATAAATCAAGTTTAATTAGCCCAATTAATGTTCGGGAAAGTTGTTTTAAGGAAAGTAATTTAGAAAATTATTATAGGGCAAGATTTATTATAGGAAAGTAATTTAGGAAATAAGTTTTAAGGCAAGGTTTAATTCCTTGTAATGCAAGTTTATGGAGCCTATAAATAAGCATTACATGTTTAGGGATTAATTACATTGAAAAGAATATCAAATATCAATTAGAAAAGAGAGAAATACTTGTAAGAGACTATTAGAATTATAAAAGAGAGTTTTGTTTATTAGAAATTCCTATTAGAAATCCATATTCGAATCCCGTATTACCAACATTAGTCTTCTATTATGGAGTATTTTGAGGACAACATGAAAATTGATTATTTTTCTCGTGCTACTCTTCAATTTTGAAATTGTTTAGACAATATGATAATTGATGTTTTTTTAAAGGTGTTAGACTTCTATTTTTTCATTTTTAATAAATTAAAAAAATATATAAATTTGTGTTATTCTTTTGAAATTATTTGATCATTATTGTGACCCGCTATACGATCGTATACAAAAGTGATGCAATCGAAAATAAAAGTATTTCAAAATTTTAGTAGTTCATTATTGTCATTCTTTACACGATTGGCTACAAAAATAATGCAACAAAAAATCTTATCCATAATTGTGACTCATTACACTATTGACTACAAAAATAATACAACAAAATTTGTGCCTAATATTTTGACCATTATACAACTAGCTATAAAATTGATACAACAGAAAATCAAAAAATTGGACGCGTGTCCATCAGTCGTTCATTTTGATATAATTAACGAGTATAGTGTAATAGTGTAATAGTGTAATATAGTGTAATGACATGCATAAATAAATTAATCGTATATTAATCAAAGATATGCATGTATACCCAAAAATATCATTCAAAAAATTAATCAAGCTCCATTATGTTCTTTTATTTTATTACTAAATGTAAACAAAACAAAAATCAAGTCCAGTGATGATATTAAACAAATGAAAAAATAAAATATAACAGGGCTGGCTCATTTCTCGATCTTTTAAATTCCTATCCTAGACAAATCAGGCGTTTTCAAATGCCAGAAAAATACATATTGAAAGCATAATACGACTTCTCTTTAATTCCAATAAACTCATGATATTCCAACCGATCAGTGAATGAAACTGCATGCCCGTACATGCACTAAACAAGTTATAAGCGGTACGTTTTAAATCATACTTTTTTGGTAAGAATAGTGATGTACATCCCCTAGTATTCTCCCTCAACATTCTTGCAGGGGCGGCTCAACTATTTTCGAGGCTCTCGGCGAAGAATATAGAAAATTAAAATTTTATTCCAATTAAACTCAAATTTTTTTTATTTCACTTAGTCAACTGAAATCTCAAAAGACTTCAATAATATATAAAAAAACACAAAAAAATTAAAAGAAAAATATATATTCACTGTTCCAAACACAACAAAACATTCGTCTACTAAACAATTAATGTATACTATTTTATATTTTAATTAGCAAAATAACCATGTTATATTAATCAATCAAATGAAAAAAAAAATAACGTAAATCCTTGAGCTGAAATAACTAAAGAGTGAAGAAGAATGACTCAAAAAACTTCTAGAGAATCCTCTCGAAGTTGAGATTATTCATAAATCAGATTACAAAAGATCAAATGAAGAGATACAAGTAACTGTATTTCTCATATTCTTTTCATAGCTTGAGGAATACAATTAAACGATAAATATAATGTCTCAACAACTGATCAATAAGAATAAGATTCAATAAAAGATATGCGCCTACCAATCTTAAATCTTTGAAGTTATTACATATTTAACAAAACTTTGAAAATAAAAAGAAAAGACAATGCTCATAACACAGAAAGAATGATAAATGACAATAATATCTAAAAAAAACATGCTCAGCATATAGAAGGGCAAATAGCAATAGTGTTTAAATAAGAAAGAAAATATTAGTTAAAGGTAAAGAATTTGCAATGCATACTAAATTTAGGGAAGAATGCAATTATGACACTCTTTCTTAATTAGACAAAATCACTTAGTTAAGAAATCTTAATATAGAATTGAGCCACAATTCTGGCAATCTAAATATTTGCAGAATTTGAATATTTGCGAAAATTATGGAATTTAAGAGAATAATACTAAATTAGATCATTTGGAGTTGATTGATGGGTAAGATTTCCTTCTAATTTCAGATTTTTGCTTGTTTTTTTAAAAAAAGAATTTAGACCTAGGTTATACACTAAATATGGGGGCTTTCGAAAATTTTAGGCTCTCGGCCCAAGCCTAGTTCGCCTAGGTATTTGGGCCGGCCCTGCATTCTTGATGACTAAGATATGATTTAACACCTTCAAAATTAACACACAAAAATATGATTTAACATCTTAATTTATGATTTAATTATCTCAATTTATAATTGAACATACAATTAAGTTGTTAAACCATTAATTAAAGTGTTAATTTTTAAGGTTTTAAATCATATCCACCTCATCAAGGATGTGAGGAGAGAGATGGGGGTATGTCCAACATTTTCCTTTTGGTAATTAGTTTCCTCTCATATCTTAGAAATTTAGAATTGAGAATAGATGTGAATAATCCACAAAAATGCTGAAACTAATGAATATTGTTTTCATCTTCTTATTAGAATAAAATCCTCCCACCATATAATATTTACATTGTGATAATTCATCACAGTTAATTCATTTTACTTGTCAAGCAACATCTCATGAGTTTGTCATTCATGATTATCTTTTCATAATTTCGATTATATTTGTTCAAATTGAAAATTTGCAAAACAAAATCAATTAATTTATTGCCAAACCAAGCAAAACAAAACACCCGCAATTATTATTATAGAAAATATGAGCATTCAAATGATCAAATCCAAACCTTTTAAATGATTATTCTGTTGGTGGGTATTCTGGTAAATATGAGATAATGGTACTTATAGATGGTAAGTGGATAAATCAAAGAGAATGGTAATTAGAGATGGCTACTATTCGCGTTACAATGTCGCTGTCCTTAAAGACTTATTCGTCCCCACCAATTATATTATTTGGTGTGCAACGGGTCCAACGAATAGCCTTCCAGAATATAGTAGTTTTTCTGACTGCGTTTGCACAAACGAAATCAGACCCAAGCATCTACTCTAAAATATCAGGACTATCGTAACACTTGCCAAACAAATTATGCAGTAATTTATTCGAAGTGGATCTATAAGAAAATTAACCGAGAAGTATAAGACTTGTATGAGATTGTATCTCTTCTTTTCTCTCTTTCTTTCTTGAATGGTATTATCTTTTCTCTTTCTTTCTCATAAATATGTGGTATGTTTTTCTCTTTCTTTCTCTTACTTTCTCTTCTCAACAATCATGACATATTTATAATGAATTTGATTATGTCATATCATGACACATGATCATCCATGTGTAAGGATGCATGCTATATTTTATTCATGTGATGACGCATTGACATCCATGTGTCATCATGCATGTTATTTTAGATATATCATGACACATAACCATGCATGTTAACAATTTATCTTGTCGTGACACATACACATACATGTGTAAGTTGCATGTTCATATCATCTTATTTAATGACACATAATTTCCACATTATTTATATGATGACACATAATGTCATTTATATATATTTTATCATGATATAATATAACACATGATATTATCTAAATTTCACCATGATGTTATGACATTATAATCATGTCATTAACAGATTATAAATATACAAATCAAATACATATTGTTAATTTTCTAAAATAAAATATCTAAAACAAAATTTATTTTATTAGAATCAAATTTAATTTGAAAATCATTAACATATTCAATATTGGAATGGTACGGATTCTCTCGTTGGCCAAGTTTCTATCTTCTCAAAATATGTCACCGGTACCGATCCATCAAAACCCTCTGTTAATATTACTTTGTTCTCTGAGATATAAATCGTCATTCCATCAACCAAAAAAATCAAGTAAAAAATCATTACATACACAGTCACCAGAGAGATAAAAGGAATGATAAAAGGAATGATAAAAGGAACAAACTGTAAATTGATCACTCAATTGAAAAATCCTATTCTCATATACAATAACAATTCACCAGAGAGAGTATACATGCTCCATTTGAAAACCACTTGAGAGAAAATTTACATGCTTGTTATTTGTTTTTTGTAGTAAAAAATATCAATGGATGAGAAATAAAAATCAATGAATCGAGAAGAAAGAAAAGTAACAAAGGAAAAGAAGAATCATTGGATTTTTTTTCTTTGGGAGATCATTTCCTTCTGTGGCTTCATCACAAAGAACATAATTTTCCTTTTCTTGTTTTTTCGGAGTTTTTTTTTTCTCGTTTTCTGATATTAATTTTAACTTTATGAAATGAACGGGAAAAAGGATAAAAATGAGCGTGTGATTTATGGAGAGGGAGAGATCGAATAGAAGAAAGCAATAAATCGTTAATTAACCATTTAAATTATTTCTAGGAATTTCATGAAAAATGAAGCTCTAAAACTCAGGGATCCGAAAAAAACGCAGGAATGAAGGAGGTGAAGCAATCAAAAAATGAGATCATTTAGTATACAATAACAATTCACCAGAGAGAGTATACATGCTCCATTTGAAAACCACTTGAGAGAAAATTTACATGCTTGTTATTTGTTTTTTGTAGTAAAAAATATCAATGGATGAGAAATAAAAATCAATGAATCGAGCAGAAAGAAAAGTAACAAAGGAAAAGAAGAATCATTGGATTTTTTTTTCTTTGGGAGATCATTTCCTTCTTTGGCTTCATAACAAAGAAAATAATTTTCCTTTTCTTGTTTTTTCGAAGTATTTTTTTTCTCGTTTTCTGATATTAATTTTAACTTTATGAAATGAACGGGAAAAAGGATAAAAATGAGCGTGTGATTTATGGAGAGGGAGAGATCGAATAGAAGAAAGCAATACATCGTTAATTAACCATTTAAATTATTTCTAGGAATTTCATGAAAAATGAAGCTCTAAAACTCAGGGATCCGAAAAAAACGCAGGAATGAAGGAGGTGAAGCAATCAAAAAATGAGATCATTTAGTATATGAAATCCAAATTTTAATTTTTAGAAGCTTGAAAGTTAGATTTTATTTCCATACTATGTTTATGAGTTTGTTGCAGAGTAGAAGTTTTTCATTCTTCTCTTTCATATATGTTGATAACATTTTATTGTTTTATAACTTGCAAATTTATTTTTGTTAATTTTATGTTAATATGATTTATGGAAGTGAGTCTTAATCTAACTCCATGTACTAAAATTGTAACTTTTTTTTTGTAAAGGATGTTCTTTAACTCTGCATGAGGCGGTGGTAACTTTTTTGGAGCAAATTTTTCGATAGGAAGGCCAATATTTTGGAGCAAAATTTCGGAACCGGTGGTAACTTGGGCTAGGGCAACCAAATAGTCAGGACTGACCCTGCTCGTAGGTGCCTGTGAGGCGGACAATATGTTGGTGGTACGGGAGACTCCGCATGACACGTACTTCATTTTGAATATTGCTCTTATGCGAAGCGACTTGTCTCGCAGTTGCATTGGTGGGCTGCAGTGAATTTCATTCACTTTAGATATAAATCGTGATGTAAAGTAGTTAATAAAATAAATGAGAAGTCTATGAAAGATCGTACTAAGACTTGATAATTACAAATTGGAAAATGTTGGACTTATCCTCATCTCTCCCCCCACATCCTTGATGAGGTAAATATGATTTAACACCTTAAAAATTAACACTTTAATTCATGATTTAACATCTTAATTGTATGTTCAATCATAAATTGAGATAATTAAATCATAAATTAATATGTTAAATCGTGTTTTTGTATATTAATCTTGAAGGTGTTAAACCATATCCTAGTCATCAAGGATGTGTGGGGAGAGTACTAGAAAATGTACATCACTACTCTTACAAATTTATCCGTCTAAAATAACTAATTACATATTTATCCTCTTTAAATTCAACAAGTACCATATTTATCCACTTAAAACTTATTTTAAATAATAGTAAATTTAACAGATATGTAATAGTAAAGATAAGTTTGATATTTATAAATAACTAATTACATATTTATCCTCTTTAAATTCAACAAGTACCATATTTATCCACTTAAAACTTATAAATATCAAACTTATCTTTACTATTACATATCTGTTAAATTTACTATTATTTAAAATTATAAATTCAATTAAAATATCAATTACACAAATAAAGGACAAAAGTACCCTTCCATTTGTTTCTTTAGCCTAGCGACTGGAGTCTCCATTACCTTCTCTCTTTCTTCATTTTTTCACGGTTTGCCTTGCTCTTTTGTTCTCTCTGAAGAAGAGTAATACCAACTCACTCGCCATTTCTTTTCTCTCCTCTTCTAAAATCATTTTCTCAAATTCAAATGTAGACATTATTAACCGAGTTTAATATAACAACAATAACAATAATTAATCAGAATCAAAATATCGTATTGATTAAGCCTTAATCGAGGATAATCTAACAATGATGTTTTATAATAATGAAATAGATAATTATTAATAACAAGAAAGAAGGTAATAAATCATGAATTAGCTCATGAAATCCAGGATCTCCATCACATCATTTAGATCTTTTACAATTCAAATATACTGGATCTCCTCCCCCATACTAACAAAAGTAAAGCAAATTAACATAGTAAAATAATATGAGAGCAGATATTATACTTGCAGCATCGAAGATAAATTTGTACGCTACGACGATCTTTGAGAGCGGATATCTCAAATTAATCTTTATCTAGTTTCAAGTAGTCCAAATCCAAGATAATAATACAAAATCCAGCATAATTTGCCTAATTAACCAAAAATACATAATCAATGAAATTCTCAAGATATCTTTGTTGGGCTTATGTAGGTCATTGGTCGATATAGTGTCCCTTTCTTGCATTACAGAGAAACAAGGAAGAACATAGCTATTGTGTGACCGGTGGAGCAGTGAATATCGCATCTCTTTCTGGTGCCTCTTTTTTCTTTACTTATCTCTTTCAACTCATATTACATGTATGAGAGTGAGAGTGAGGGAAAGAGATGGAGAGAGGGTTATTTGTTTGAGAGAGATGAAAATCGATAGTGGCAAAGAACATGGAGAGAGAGAGAGAGTCCGTGAAGGGTAAATTGTCAATCCATCAAGTTCCGTTAGTTTTAACAGAGAAAGTTAATAATGGACGAATTTGAAAAATTTTAAGTTTTAAAAGGACAAATATGATATAAGTAGTATTAAAGGGATACATTTGTAATCGAAGTGTTAAGTAAGGATATACTTGTAATTTCCCCTTAATTAATTAATTAATTTCATCGTATTAAAAAGCAGCATCTTCGGAAAGGCATACTCCGCTCAACATCTCGTAGAGCACGACCCCCGCGCTCCATATATCCACTTCGGGGCCATGATCATGAGAAAGAATCTCCGTCATGTACTGACGCGAACCAATATCGCATGAAATAGAGCCCCTGCAATTGATTGAAAACAAAGTAAATTAATAAAGAGTAAATAAACAATATTAATTATCTCTGATTTGTTTGTACAAAAAAAAAACAAACATACCAGGTCTGAACTGGGCCGCGCACCCAAAGTCGATCAACTTGAGAATCTTGTCTCTCTGATTAAATCCAAAACCTTTTTGTTATTATTGGTTTTCTCCAGTATCTTAGAATAGGCATGAATAATGTGCAAAAAATATTAATAATGTTCTTGTCATCTTCTTGTTAGATTAAAATACTTTTGAAATTATTTCCTCCCATATATAATACACAGCAACATCATATTTAGATGATTCGTCATACTTATTTCATTTTACTTTTTCATACGAAATATGTTTGAAGTCATTTTTTTCTTGCATGATTGTCTTTCATAATTCAAATTTTATTGTACACAAAATGGACTCAATTTTATTTGTTCAAATCGAAAATTTTCAAGACAATCACATAAATTATTGGAAAATCAAGCAAAACGAAAACAGCATGAAACAACTCCCTTTTTTTTATAAGAAAATCGGAAGATGGAAGTGTCTCCTTTTAAATGATTATTCAATTCAATATTGAAAGAATACATGCTTTCTGTTTCTTGTTGGCCAAGTTTCTATCTTCTCAAAATATTTCACTGGTACCGCTCCCTCAGTAAATATCACCTTGCAGTTCTCTGAGATATAAATCATGGTTCCTAGAGTCGCCGATCCATGACCGGAGTCGGCCGACTCGAGCCGGAGTCGCCGGCGGCCGACCCGATTCATGCCCGACTCCGGTCGATTTTCACCGATCCTGCCATTTGTTTCATTTTTTTCATATTCGTCGAGCTATTTTGGAAGAAAAGGTATTTGAAGAAGACAATAGGTGGGGTACACTATTTTGTAGGTCTGTAGGGATTATTTTAGAGGTCATTGAATATTTTATGCACAAAACAATAGACTGAGATAGGACAATTATTATTATTCATGTTGTTTCACGTCAAAAGTCTATGTATAGACTATAGTTATACTTTATGTAAGTTGGTGATGGTATATTTTTTAGTAAGCATGTTTATAAATTAATAAAATGAAATTAGTAGCAATGTTTTTGGAACATTTTTCGCGATAACTCTGTCAAAAAAAAAATATTTCAAAAAAGAATTCGGTTTTGAAAAATATTCTAAAACCGATTCATATCAGATTTTAAAAATTTAGTACCAACGGATTTTAAAAATTCAATAAATTAATTAGTTTAAAAATTCATTAATTAGTCAGATGGAGAAAAGACATAAATCATCAAGTTTTATAAATCCGCTCAGAGTAAGTTGTTGTGTATTCCCAAATGCTACCACCATATTTTTTTTATCTTAATTATAATATTTAATTAACATAATAATCAATACATATCATATAATTAATAAATGATTAATATATTATTAACATTCATTTGAATTACTTAATTTAAATTAATATCATTTAATCGTGTATTATGTGTTTTTTAATTAACATGTTAATTATGTGTTAATTACAATATAAAAATTATGATGGATAACTTTTGTGGCAAAATAAAATTTCCTTTTTTCACTTTATATCTGACATACGGTCATAAAAAAAAATGAGTAATTTTACATTGCACCAAAATTCCCCTGTCGAAATCTCCATACTTGAATTAACATGCATAATTAACAAAATAATTAAAAATTATATATTAATAATGAACTATATGCATGTATAACTATATATATAATGTAAGTTGTGTTTCTATTTTTTATTTTAATTAATAAGATAACATTTTCACAAAATCCGACTCTCCGATCCGACTCGGACGATTCCGATCCGACTCACCCGACTATTACTCTTCGGCCATCGGCCGACTCCGACTCCGACTCCGACTCTAAGAACTATGATATAAATCTTCATTCCATCTATCAAAAAAGCCAATTAGTTTCTACAATTATATTTAAAAAATTATTATAATAATAAATAAGAATTAAAAAATAAATTTACCATTCAAAGGTATCTTAACATCCAAGTAAATCAATATATTAATATCTCTACGCGTACCTAAAGAGAATTCCTTCTATGTGTTCCAAAGGTATCTTAACACGCGTATCTTAACATACAAGTAAATCAATATATTAATAATTCATATACAAAAATAATTCCTAGGGGTATACGTGATATTTTGAAATTTTAGGAGTACACGTGAAAATTTAAAACGTACCGCTTGTAACTTGGCCACCAGGAGGCAAACCACAAGAGAATTGCACGTGTTAATCTGTCCATTCTTTTTAATCCAGATTTTAATATCGATTCTGAACTAAATTTTAAATTCCTTCTATGTGTTCCATGCACACATACTGCAAATTGTGTGCGGAGAGAAAATTGCAAACAATAAAAATTAGATAAATTTTGGACTGTAGATCAAATAATTTTGGTATTACTCAAAATGTACATCAAAGTTCGAAAATTTGGAAATTAACACTCTCGACATTTCAAAAGTCGAGAGATTTTAAAAATGGCCGACCTTTCAAAAGTCGAACGTTTTCAGTCCTTAATTTGTCAAAAATGCTCCACCTTTGAAAAGTCAAGAGCATCAAAAATTCGGTGGATCAATTGTGATCAAGTGTGTTGTGTTCAACCGAGCGTTTATTTTGTTAGTATTTTTTTAGTTTGTTTAAGTGTATTGTGTTCAATTGTGTCCAATTGTGTTTATGTGTTTAAGTTTGTTTTATTTTGTTCAATTGTGTATAATACAAAAACACATATAATAAAAAAACGAAATATAATAAAAACACAAATAATAAAATACTACATCACATAGTGCATACAAAATACGAAATATAATAAAAGTAATTTTATCCAAGATTTTATTGTACTTTTCAAATGTTTACATAAGATTACAATTACACGCAAGGTTTTGTTTGTTAGTACGTAGCTAATTGATCCTATAAGATGGATTTTAGTAATGTTGTCTGGAGTGTGGTATCGCAGCCGGAAGTCCTCAGATTCTGATCCATGTATCGCTAGTAAAGTTGGATCCATTGATCTCTTTGCTGAATGATTTGGCTGAAGATGAGTTTTTGGGGGCATTGCGTTATTTCTGGATATGTTATGTAGCAGAAAAATACTTGATAATTGCTAAATAAAGGTCGATGCGATTTACAATTTAATGAAGGATTGGTTTTTTCTACAATTTTTTTTTCTGTATCTATAATCTACTAGTTTTAAGAATAAAATAATTTGGTTAAAATAAAAGGAAAATCAGATATTAGGTCTAAATTAGAAAGAGTAATCTACGGCCAAAAGATATAGAAAAAAAACAGGTATGTTCGGGTGGCATTTTTAAAATGCCATAACAAATTTATTTTGAGTTCTGAAGATAAACAATTCAAAGAACAATCAAAAAAATGTTTACAAATGCTATTCTAAGCACGAGCCGGTTCTGAACTCTGAGTTCAGGTTGCAACACAAGAAAGACGTCGTAGACCATGTCACAAGAAAGATTATTGATTAAGCCAATATTGTTGATTAAAAACAGGTTGCAATCTAAAAAAATTTAAGTCAATTTTCCTTCTTACCTCTGTTCAATAATTAAGCCATGATTGAGTCAATCTTCGATCAATCATGTCACAAAAAAGATTAAATGGATTAATTATAATATCAATTGAAAATGATTTCGCACAAGAATTAGATTATGCAAATTTAATTGATATATTTGCCTCCAAAAATGCAAGAAGAGCGATATTTAAATGAATACGTTTTGTGTTTTGTAATATTCTGAACTTACTTAATTATTATTATTATGTATTTTGTTTTACGTTAAAGAAATATTTTTTATTTTAAAATGATATTATTTCGTAATTTCGGATTATCATAACATCAAGTCACGGGCCTCCAAAAATTCAGGACCGGACCTGGACGTCTCGGCACATTCAATAGAATTAAAACATTGTTGCTCCTCCTTCCCCTGCTAAATAAACCATTAGAGGGAGACAATGAAACAAAGTTTGCTTGTTCTTGGTTAAAAGCTATTTTATAGACGTATCGTTATTAGTTTCCTCCCATATCTTCATATCTTAGAATAGACGTGAATAATATGCAAAAAAATGTTAAAATTAATGTTGTCGCCATTAAGATTAAAATTAGATTACTTGCATGGTTATTTCATCCCATATAATAGACATAGTAATATCACATAAAACTTGTGAGGATTAATCATTAATCATAGTCTTCGGCCGATCCACAATCCGGGCTTCCCCTTTGACTTGACCGAGACAAATTCTCCACCTCATCGACCTATAAATTCTTCATCAACCCGGGCATTCTCCAAAGATGGAACGAATCCCTATGGAAAATTAAGGCCCCCGTGAAAGTTAAATTTTTCGCTTGGCTAGCGATTAACGATAGGATCCTAACCGCCGACAATCTAGCAAAAAAAATTTGGCCGACCGTCCAAAATTTCCAAAATTGTGGCACACAAGGGGAATCGGCTCTCCACCTATTGTTTTCTTGTAGGTACGCCAAGAGAGTTTGGAGAGCTACGGGGGACCCGATCCCCCGCAACCTACCGACCCATTCCTCCATTCTCCAAATTTGGGAGGCAAGTAGGATACTCAAGACCGGAGAGGAAAGAAATAAACTCGACACTCACTTCATAGCCACCATATGGGGAATTTGGAAGGAGCGGAACTCTAGGATTTTTAAGGCCCAACGAACCACGGCCGCGATCACGGCGGCAAGGATAAAGCAAGAAGGGAACCAATGGCTCCTCTATTGTTAGGAAGATTTAAAATTAAAATTAAAATTTATCGGTACCCATGTCTGAGGGTAGCGAGTATTATTTTTTATATCGTTCATGTAAAATCTAAAACCAATGTATTAAACTCCGCTTTAATATATTAAAAGAAGCTGTACGCTTCTTTAGTTCTCAAAAAAAAAATCATTAATCATAGTTATTTCACTTTTACTTGCCATTCTACGTTTGATTATTGTTGATTGATTTGATATTGGTCTTTGGATTTGGTTGGTATCATGGATTTGTAATATCATGGTTTTTCTGTTTTTTTTATTTTTATTTCTTTTATGATCGGTGATGATTCTCTCAAAAAACAAATTAAGATTAGAAAAGACGGACTGGGAAATCTGAGTTCAACCGTATTTCTCGCTAACAGCCACACAAATTTAAAATTCTTGATACTTGCCAATTTATCATCTGCTCATTGAATATATAGTTACTGATATTTTATTGGACACATGATATCTTTTGTTATTTCATTATGTTTGTTATGTTACAATTTACATGTTATGTTTTGTATGTAAGTTATGAAACAATTAGGACCAACTATGCCATCTTACTATGTATATTATATAACGCTAGTACCATTACATTTACATCACGATTCATCAGCACAATTTATCAATACAATTCGCATCAATTAGTAGCATTACATCACAATTTTATCAGTACCCATTATTACATCACAACTGAACTTTAAGTTGTCGGGCTTAATATCTCGGTGCATTTTACGTTTTGCATGAAGAAACTGAGTTATTGTCAGAGAGAGAGAGAGAGAGATCAGAACTTAGTTATTATGAGAGAGAGAGAGAGAGATCACATGAAATTATTAAATAAGCTGGCATTTCCTGTATCATCAATATTATTTGTTTGAAAAGCATCGCGGCTTCCCTCTCATCTAGACGACCTTTCGAACGCAACAGACCCAAGAGGTCGCCTCCAGCGCATAGATGCATTATCAAATGAATATTTTTCTTGTCCTCGTAGGTGCCTGTGAGGCGGACAATATGTTGGTGGTACCGGAGACTCCGCACGATCCGTACCATACTTGATTCTGAATATTGGTCTTATGCGAAGCGACTTGTCTTGCGGTTGCATTGACTTTTTATTTAGTATGGACTTGCCTGCGAAGCGAATTTTGTTTCTCTTGTTCCAGCATAAATAGGTAGTTCCTGATGTGTTAATTGTAACAAATAAATAGTTAGTTAATAAATTAAGAAGAATATAATCTGTTAATCAATTTAGAATATTTTACCGTATGAGCCACTGCCTAGTACTTGATCGAGTTTATAATATGTCTCGATACGTCTGCCGGTCGGGTTTTCTAGAATGTCGGGTTCTAAACCGAAATTTTGTTATTATTGGTTTTCTCCAGTATCTTAGAATAGGCATGAATAATTTGCAAAAAAATATTAATAATGTTGTTGTCATCTTCTTGTTAGATTAAAATACTTCTGAAATTATTTCCTCCCATATATAATAATAATACACAACAACATCATATTTAATTTGTGATGATTCGTCATAATTATTTCATTTTACTTGTCATACGAAATATGTTTGAAGTCATTTTTTTCTTACATGTACAATCTCACGAGTTCATAATGCATGATTATCTTTCATAATTCAAATTTTATTGTATACAAAATGGACTCAATTTTATTTGTTCAAATCGAAAATTTTCAACACAATCACATAAATTATTGGAAAATCAAACAAAACGAAAACAATTTGAAACAACTCGCACAATAATTTATTGTAACTAAATCACTTCTACCAATCTCCCCTCCAATTAAATTTTGGATACAAAGGATATGGTGAGGCCACATCATCAGTACTGTTCATCCGGTACTGTTCATTCGGTTACTGTTCATCTTTTTTTTTTTAAATTTTATTTTATTCGACATATGTCTTGTGTTCTAAATAAAATATTTGAATTTTTCATCGTATTAATAAATATAATTGACATATGTCTTGTGTTCTAAATAAAATATTTGAATTTTTCATCGTATTAATAAATATAATTTGTATACTATAATTTTACTGTTAATAAAATACTATTCACACAAATACTTTTTGTTAGCCTGAGCTGGCATTATTTTTTTTTTATGCTTATTATAACATTTATGAAGATTACTTTTGTTTTTATATTAACATTTATGCTTATTTTTTTAGGAAGAAAAAAGTTTGCATTTATTGCATAATACTTGTGAGACTATTTAATATCAGTCTTTTTTTTAAAATTAACATTTATGAGGATTACTTTTGTTTTGCACTTGTAACGTTTTAGATAAAATTATTATTTTATGATCATAAAATTTTTTGAAAAATCGCAGCGAAGCGCAAGAAATATTTCTATTTTCTTATCAAATAATATATCAAATAATATATCCCGCAGCGAAATAATATATCAAATAATATATAAAATTATTACTTTTGCTTATTATATTATTTCTTATCAAATAATATATCCCGCAGCGAAGCGCGGGCTATTTTCCTAGTTGTAATAAATAAAAAATGATAATGTCCGCAGCATAGCACAGGTATTATCCTAATATATATATACAATTCAAACATATTTAGTTGCTGAAAATATATGATTATTATTTACATTGTGATAATTCATCACAGTTAATTCATTTTACTTGTCACGAGAAACATATTTCGAGTCATTCTTTTCTTACAAGCAACATCTCATGAGTTTCATGATTATCTTTTCATAATTTCGATTATATTTGTCCAAATTGAAAATTTCCAAAACAAAATCAATTAATTTATTACCAAATCAAGCAAAACAAAACACCCACAATTATTTTATTATAGAAAATATGAGCATTCAAATGATCAAATCCAAACCTTTTAAATGATTATTCAATATTGAAATGGTACGGTTTCTTTCGATGGCCAAGTTTCTATCTTCTCAAAATATTTCACCGGTACCGATCCATCAAAACCCTCTGTTAATATCACTTTGTTCTCTGAGATATAAATCTTCATTCCATCTACCAAAAAAATCAAGTTTATTAAAATTATAAGTAAAAACTCATTATTAGTAATTACATACACAGTCGATAAATAGCAATGAAAAGACAAATGTACCATCCAAAGCTTTCTTAACATCCAAGTAAATCAGTATATTAATATCCCTGCGCATACCTAAAGAAAAATCAAAACGAACCATCATAAATAATTCGTATAAAAAAAATACATTATTAAACTTACTACTAAATAAGTATGATTTAAAACGTACCGCTTATAACTTGGCCATCGGTAGGCAAACCGCACGAGAAATGGACGTGTAATCTCCCCATTCTTTTTAATCCAGATTTTAATATCGATTCTAAATTCCTTCTATAAGTCCCATGCACGCATACTGCACATATATGTTTATTATTTTAATTATTATTATTACAAAGTCAGAACATATTAATTTCTGAAAATATATGATTATTATTTAATTATTACCTGGCGCTTCTTCAACTGACATAATGGGTTTCAACAAACTCTCTGATTCAACGGCCTGCAAAAATAAATATAATATTAAAATTAAAATATTAAAAGTGATTATACATGTGTTAAAAAGTAATTTGGGAATTTGCAAAAAAGACCCTGCATTATGCCTAAATTGCAACGAAGCCCCTGTATTATAAAAAAATCGCGAAACATCCCCTGATTATATACCTCAATTCGATAGGGTTGTTTTTGAATTTTTTATAATGCAGGGGTTTTTGTTCCAATTTAGGCATAATACAGGGGCTTTTAAGCAAATTTGACAAGAAAATCACCTTGATGGTGTGACCTTGATTAGCACGAATCAGAAGTTCGCCATTTTCTTCTAAAAGACCGAATCTTTGCTTGCTATCCCTCCTAACAGCCTTTAAATCGGTGCAAATCACAAAATAAATACTTAATATATAAACAAGTTTTGTATTAATTAACTCCAATCGTGCAATTAAACCTCAATTGAGCATCAATTCAGCACAATTTAGCATTAACAAAATCTCAATCGAGCAATTAAAATAGAAAGAAAAAGAAATCAGGTCTTCTAACCTCTTTTACTTCATCAATGGTGTGGGCTCTCAATGGTATTTTAGTAAATGTTCGTATGTTGAGTTTTAGCAAATCATTAACTCGCACGTAACCATCACTCCTCACATTCAAATTCAACTCGGTGGCCATGTGGCGCAATATCCTTGTCCTGGATTTATCCAATCAAATTAGCAAATTGGTCAGAGAGAGAGAGCGAGAGAGAAGTACGTACAAAAGTCTGCCAAGAGCATCAATTCGACTGCTCTCATCACCGGTGTTGAAGGCGCTACCATCTCTTCCACGTCCTCTACCCCTTCCCCTACCGCTATAAAAAAGAAGGAAATTTGAATCAAACCCAATCCGTGGACCAAATTGAATAAAAGGAAGAATAAAAAGAGAGAGAAGAGTTGAGCTTACGGTTGTCTGGAAGCAGAGGGGGAGAAAGAGTGCGAGGAAGAAGGACGATACTCCATGAAACGAAGAGGGCAGAAGGAGAAGAGAGAAGAGCTGGAAGAGAGAGAAGAGAGAGAGGAAGAAATAGCCACTGAGCGGAAGAAAGCACGTAATGAAGGAGAATGGGCAAAAGTCTTCATTGTCCTTTCGAAGGCGGAGAGACTTGAGATTTCGGAGGCGTCTCATATTTAGTTTCCTTGTGCCGGCTGAATGAGGAATTTAATTTGGGCTTGATGGATATAGACATATGATTATAATATAATTAAATATTAGTGTGATTGGTTGTTTTATTTTAATTTATTATGAACTGAATGATCAAAATCATGCTATATAATTATGAAAATTAAATAATCAAACAAGTCGTTTTTAATATGTTTCTACCACATAATTGTTTTTTGTGCATGTGAATTTCTTAAAATGTTAAATTCATCACATATTTTAATCCAGAACCATGATACTAAAAAATAAATATTAATATTAATCCTAAATTTTGTCAGATAACAATATTAGACATAATAAGACAAATATTTCATCTTGACAAATCTGAGAAAGATACCTTAATCAAAGATCACAAACTTTCATATTCTCCGTAATTAATTTTCCTTTTTAACTATATGTAACGGAATTTTTCAATTAATTAACTTGTCATAATGAGTATTTATAACTCAAAAATCATAACTAAAAATTATTATTAATAAATTACGGCTATAAAATCGAAGAAATATATCATATCATATAATTCATAATAGAAATAAAACAAAAAATTTGATTTTATTAATGAGAAAGTGAGAAGAAAAGAAGCAAAAATTAAAAAAAAAAAATCGAATTGAGCAACTAAAATACAGTTTAAGAACCTAAATATTGTAAGCGTACCGAAATTAGAAAGCTTGATTCTAGCAAGGCGATTTCAATTATGGAGAATATTGATAATAAAGCTTGCTAGGGTTTCGATAAAACACTCGTTCAGACAAGAAACGGTAACTACTGAAAAAAGAGGTGGGTATTCGGTTGAACCAAAACGAACCGAATAACAACAAACTAGATTCAAATCGAACTAGACTAGATTCAAATCGAACCGAACCGAAACGAATAAAATTTGAACCAATTTAAAACCGAATCGAATAAACCGAATTTCTTATTCTATTTATTCGGTTGAATCGAATCAGAAGTTTTATAATATTAAAATTCAAATGTTATTTAGAAAAAAAATATATATAAGCAAATCATATTAAATATAGTTACGTTATTTTTAATTTTAATTATTTTAAATGAATATAATAGAAAAAAAAATAGTATTAGTTCGGTCGGTTCGGTTCGGTTCGGATTAATCGGTTTTGAAAATACCAAAACCAAATCGTATCGAATAAACCGAACAACAATTTTTGAACCGAACCGAACCAATAAACCGAAAACCGAACCGACTAAATCGAATTCGACCAGTTCGGTTCGATTCCCAAATAAACCGAACAATTTGCCCACACCTAAAAAAGGCTATCGAATGGAAGCAATAATTACGGAATCTCATTCCAGGTTTCTATTGAGTATGGGGTTTCTTTTCTCCTTTACAGGCAGGATTTCATTTCCTGCTTTTAATGTACAATTTATAAGTTTGAGATTTCATTTTTTTATTTTTTAGGGGAGGACCAAACTTAAGGAAAAATAGGATTTATGGTCTAATTTAAGGGTTAATAACTCATTTTAGAGACTGTAAGCAAAATTAATTAATATTAATATAACAATAGATGTTGGACTTACCGAGTCCATGCTATTTTTCTCCAAAAAAATCCGTAATAATATATCATAGATCATATTAATTTTTTTGAAGAAAAACATAAAACGATCCTCCAACTTAATTGGTACAATCCCTCTAGATTCTAATGACTCAATAATGACATTATATATGAAAGGGGCAGTAACTCAATTATGAATCTTAATCCATTTATTAGAATGAAATTTAAATACTCAACTTATTTTTCAGAACAAAAATATTGTCATAACGTGTGTGATCCCTCTCTGCAGTGATTCCTCTGAACTTATTTTCAACGTCTCCTCGGTACCAGTAGTACCACACGAGCAATTTCACGTGAATATATATTCTCGAGTTGAAATATATACAACTAGCTTTATCCCCGCGCAATTACGCGGGATTTTTTTATATAATTATTTAAATATAATTAACGCGTGTGCGAATTCACGCGCATGCGTTTGAACTAAATTAATCTAATCATGACATATTTGCAAATATCATGATGTCAATAGATGCATAAGGTTCATGAAATTAGTCTATCACGGCTATTATTTTCTAATATAATTTGTATAAATAGCATTTGTTCAGGTGCTTCTAAAATCGATTAATATAATCAGGACATATTCGCAAATTTTAATATGTATGTAAAATAGAAAAAAAAGACCAAATGTAAAAAAAGACAAAAATGTAAAATAAGAAAAAAGGATCAAAATGTAAAAAAATACCGAAATGTAAATTAAGAAGAACCAAAATATAAATAAAAAGGACCAAAATGTAAATTAAAACTAAAAAGGACCAAAATGTCAATAAAAAGGATCAAAATGTAAATAAAAATGTAAAAAATGACCGAAATGTAAATAAAAGGACCAAAATATAAATAAAAGTACAAAAATGTAAATTAAAACTGAAAATGACCAAAATGTAAATAAAAATGACCAAAATATAAATTAAGAAATGTAAAAAAGGACCGAAATGTAAATAAAAAGGATCAAAATGTAAATAAAAAGGACCAAAATATAAATTAAAATTAAAAAGGACCAAAATATAAATAAAAATGACCAAAATGTAAATTAATTTTTTTTTTTTTTTTTACAAAAAAGCTCCTGATGACGTGGAGGCATAGAATTGCAAGAATTTGTCTACTTTATACATAAGATTAATGTACAAACTATTATTAAATCAAAATAGAATATTCAAAAAATATAACCAACAATATTAAGTAAAAGAATACTCGAAGATAGCTTTGGTACCTAAGTAAAAGAATACTCGAAGAGGAGTTTGTCACGGAAATGAGTGAGTTTCCTTCGATAGAAAGAGGATGGATAATTGAATTAGGCCTTATAAATTTTTTAATTTTTTCAAAAATTGCCCAAACAGAATTTTTTAATTTTCAAAATAGCTCAAACCGATTTTTTTTATTTTTCAAAATAGCTCAAACCGAATTTTTTATTTTTTCAAAATAAGCCCAAACCGAACTTTTTTTTGGGTGAGTTTAGAATTTCGGTTATTACCGAGCTTTGGTGATGTATAAAATATAATTCCAAAAAAACATTATGCTAAATATTGTTTCCGTATTCCTATTTATTCAATTCGGTCTATTAATTTGTATTTACTTTTTTTTGCAAAAAAAATAAATAAATTGTTTTTACTTCATTGGGCCCGTGAGTTTTGAATTTGGGGATACTAATACAAATTTAAATTTGAATATTTGCTAAATTAGTGGGCTATTAAATTACTCATATGAAACAACAAAAAATGTATAAACATCAATCAAATTCATTAACCAAACCCAAACCCAAACCCAAACCCAAACCCAATAAACAATGATTCATGATCATGATCACAATTAATTATCACAAAAACATAAAGTTAGCTTGTCAAATTAGCAATCCAAAAAACCTTAATTACAAGAATAAAAGCAACACACCCTTCAAATATTTCAAAATAAAAAATAAAACAAAACCCATAATTATAAACACACCAAAACAAAATCTGATGCAATGACATCATCAGGAAAAAAATAATGCAAAAATTGCAAGAAAGTTGTGTATTGTGCTTAAATTGCAAAACAAACCCTGTCTGGTTAAAAAATGCATAAAATTTTGTTTTTTAATTATCACAAGGCATGATTTTTTCTTTGTTCTTTTTTTGCAAATTACTCATAACAATAATTGGGTTGAAAACTATGTTTTTTACTTCTCACCAAATTATATTTTTCTTTTCAACATATAAAATAGCATGGAAAGATGGAATTTTCGTATATCCATCACACATGGCATTTGACATTTTTAGATAATTAATACTTTTTATGAAATCATATTTACGTATGTTTCCACCATACTCATATGAGGGATTAACATCTTTAATACTTAATTAACATGTCAGACTCGTTCCAACTAAAATTTTATAAAAAAAAAACAGAAATAATTGTCTACATTTCTAGTAAGTAACTTCTCCTTTCTTTTTGAAACAGAGTCTAGAGCACGAAACATGCTTTTACAATTCTATATTTTATTGATAAGTTTGTCAAACATACACGAACAATGCAAAACGTCGAAACCTAGTAAGCTAGAAACCAAAACCCGAAACTTACAACAAATTTACAAGACCAACATATTCTAGTACGAATCCCCGGGTTTCGTAAATGCCCATGCTTTCTCTCAATTTTGAAGAGGGAAGATCCTGAGGTTACAATCCATTCATATACTCCAAATATCCACAGCAGTCCTCATAATTTGACATTTGCCCGTCTTGCCGTGTTTGTGTCATGTGACTCTCCACATTCTCCTTTCTTAATGTTTTCAAAAAAATTACACCTTGTTTTAATTAATGTGTGTTTTTTATTCCAAAGGTTAGTCACGGTTCAAACATAAAAAAATCAGTTTCGTCTAATATCATACTATAAAAGCTATTCACAATCCATCCATTTAATGATATTTCTATTTCAAGTTTGAAATTTTTTGCTATTCGACAATAAACACCATGTCTTTAAATATCAATTTAATTAATTTGTAACATAATAATCACGTGATCTCAAAGATCACGTTTTCTTCTTCCACTCACGCATCATGTTGTGCTTCTTAAACTCCAAATGTGTGAGGTCGACAATTAGTCACAAAAAAAAAAAACATTTTATTTTGTATAGAAAAGTATATTTGTTGTTGGGCTTTGATGTTGTATAAAAATTATGTTGAGTAAATATTGTACTAGTCATTGCCTTATTGCCACTTTTCTAATTTTAGTACAACACACAGGATAATCATAAGTAAATGGCTTTGCAATTTTTTTTAAAAAAATTATGGCCTCGTTGTTTTCTTTCGTTCAATCTGATATAATTTTTCGTTTGCTTCATTGGGTCCGTATTTTTTGGATTTAGTGATCTGACATACAAAATACAAAAACGAGTCCAAATTTCAATTCATGTGAAAACTCACCTGTATATGTATGATTATTATGGGTGTCACCGATTCGGATATGGTTGGGACAGTGGTCATATCAGGTCTATTTTTATTTTTATACATGGACTTGTTCACGAAATTTTTGTGATAACCAAACATGAGAACTTTGCTTACAAAAACTCAATTTACATGAATAGGTCACAACAAAAATTGATGCCTTCACATGTTATTTATTAGTGATTTAACATTCATGAGCTATTGTGTTTTTTTTTTTTTTCTGTTACAACCCAAATTGTACCCAATATATGATAGACCAATTTTTATCACATAATTACTAATCTCATATATTTGGTTATCCATCAATATCTAACAATTGATTATTTTTCAAACATATACGAATAATGTTCACTATTTTTTAAGCACTCCTTAGCGATTTTTTTGTTTGTCACAAACTATTAATATGTATGCACATTGTTTTATACATGGACTTGTTCATGAAATTTTTGTGATAACCAAACATGATAACTTTGCTAACAAAAATCCAATTTACATGAATAGGTCACAACAAAATGATGCCATCACATGTTAGTTATTAGTGATTTAACATTCATGAGATATTGTGTTTTTTTTTCCCGTTGCAACCCAAATTGTACTAATATATGATAGACCAATTTCCATCACATAGTTATTAATCTCATATATTTGGTTATCCACCAATATCTAAACAATTGATTATTTTTCAAACATATACGAATAATGTTCACTATTTTATAAGCACTCTTTAGAGATTTTTTTTGTTTGTCACAAACAATTAATGTGTATGCACATTGTTTTATACATGGACTTGTTCACGAAATTTTTGTGATAACCAAACATGAGAACCTTACTTACAGAAATCCAATTTACATAAATAGATCACAACAAAAATGATGCCACCACATGAGTAATATATGATGCTAGTACAAATTTAAATTTGAATATTTGCTAAATTAGTGGGCTATTAAATTACGCATATGAAACAAACAAAAAATGTATGAATATCAATCAAATTCATTAACCAAACCCAAACCCAAACCCAAACCCAATAAACAATAATTCATTCATGATCATGATCACAATTAATTATCACAAAAACATAAAGTTAGCATGTCAAAGTAGCAATCCAGAAAACCTTAATTACAAGAATAAAAACAACACACCACACTCTTCAAATATTTCAAAATAACAAATAAAACAAAATCTGATGCAATGACATCACCAAGAAAGAAATAATGAAGAAATTGCAAGAAAGTTGTGTATTGTGCTTAAATTGCAAAACAAATCCTGTCTTGTCAAAAATTGCATAAAACGTAGTTTTTTAATTATCACCAGGCATGATTTTTTTTTTTTTGCAAATGACTCGTAACATAATCGGGTTGAAAACTATGTTTTTTACTTCTCACCAAATGATATTTTTCTTTTTAACATATAAAATAACATGGAAAAATGAAATTTTCGTATATCCATCACACATGGCATTTGACATTTTTAGATATTTAATACTTTTTATGAAATTATATTTACGTATGTTTCCACCATACTGATATGAGGGATTAACATCTTCAATACTTAATTAACATGTCAAGACTTGTTGCAACTCAAAATTTATGGAAAAG
Organism: Luzula sylvatica; assembly: GCA_946800325.1. Lineage (NCBI taxonomy): Eukaryota > Viridiplantae > Streptophyta > Magnoliopsida > Poales > Juncaceae > Luzula > Luzula sylvatica. The sequence goes on along the minus strand of OX326960.1, from coordinate 12,497,011 downwards.
AAACAGGACGAACTGTCTACATCTCTAGTAATTAACTTCTCCTTAATGTTTTCAAATTTTTTACATCTTGTTTTAATTAATGTGTGTTTTTTATTCCAAAGGTTAGTCACGGTTCGGACATAAAAAAATCAGTTTCGTCTAATATCATACTATAAAAGCTATTCCCAATCCATCCATTTAATCATTTAATGATATTTCTATTTCAAGTTTGAAAATTTTCGCTATTCGACAATAAACACCATGTCTTTAAATATCAATTTAATTAATTTGTAACATAATAATCACATGATCAACGATCACGTTTTCTTCCTCCACTCACGCATCATGTTGTGCTTCTTAAACTCCAAACGTGTGAGGTCGACAATTAGTCCAAAAAAAAACACATTTTATTTTGTATAGAAAAGTATATTTGTTGTTGTATAAAATTTTTGTTAAGAGTAAATATTGTACTAGTCAAGCCCTTATTGCCACTTTTCTAATTTTAATACAACACACAGGATAAGTCAATGGCTTTCCAATTTTAAAAATAAATTATGGCCTTGTTTTCTTTCGTTCAATCTGATATAATTTTTCTTTTGCTTCACTATGTCCGCATTTTTGGATTTAGTGATCCACGCACAAAATACAAAAAGGATAATTATACCCTACCCCCCATTTCCCCACCAACCCTCTATATCATTAAATGTCATTAATTAATGGTTAATGAAGGATTAATTAGCAACATCATTAACAAAAGTACATCCGATTAACAGTTAATTAATTCGGATTAATCATTAATTAAGTGTTACTAATTATTTAATATTAAAGATACATCCGATTAACCATTAATTCGGTTAATTAACTCACTAATTAAAGGTTAATTAATGGATAGAGAGTAGGTGGGGAAAATGGGGGGTATAGTATATGCCCGGGGAGTGCTATGATAGACCCATTTTCTTATCATGGACCCATTTTTTTTAAAAAAAAAATCGAATATTTGTGAAATAATGATATTCTTTGTAAGATTATAGTGTATATTTATCATTTAATGTTATTTAAAACATAAATTTTGTAAAATTAATTAATAAATAGCTAAAATTCTTAAAATAATTTTTTGAAAATGGGTTCATGATAAGAAAATTAGTCTATCATAACACTCCCCGTATATGCCCTCATACAAAAACGAGTCCAAATTTCAATTCATATGAAAACTTACATGTATGTGTATGATTATTATGGGTGTCACCGATTCGAATATGGTTGGGACAGTGGTCATATCAGATCTATTTTTATTTTATTTCCGGATTGGGATACGGATAAGAAACTATTCGGACATGAATACTATTCGAATACAATTTGAATATTATCAAATGCGAGTTATATTTGATATAAGAACGGATATTATGATGTAACAATATAATATTATTTTTTAAATTCAAGTCTAGATTAGTTTGTAATTTTAAAATAAATAAAGTTATATTATTTTGTAATTTCAAACGGATAAATGGTTCGGATATTACTATGAACTAAAATAAATTATTGCATATTGGGCAGTATATGAATGAGATCAAGAATCAAACAAAACGGGTATCCGTTTATTACTTTTATCCAAATTCGCTGAAGATTTAACTCCTAGGTCCGAATTTGTATCCGTAAAATGGGATACGATTATGACGCGGATTGCTCCAAATTCAGATACAGTTTGCGCATTATCCATCCTATTGTCATTGACATTCCTATAATCACCCATCACTCATCAGACACATATCTCGTAAAATTATTGTTTCGTGCCTTTATTTATTCTACCAAAATTTATATAAATTAATATTAATGAATTTTGTTAACAATTATTTTTATTATACAAAACTATCATTAGTTTATCTACTTTGTCAGCAAAACTAAAAATAATCATATTAATCAACAGAAATAAAAAAACATATACATATCTATAAAAACATTTTTACCAAATCCAATAATAATAAGCAATGATAATCTTAATCATAATTGTAATCAATTATGACAGAAACAAAAAGTTACGTGCCATATACCAAACTCATGGATCCCATACGAGTCCATACATATTTTTACCATAAATGTTTTAATGAATCCCAAATGAGTCCATATTGTTTTTTTTTTTTTTTTTTTGAAAATAAAGAAGCGGAGCTTCTTTTTGATATATTAATGCAAGTTTAATACATCGTTTTAATTTTACATAATCATGTAAAAAGAAACCTAGTCTAGCGACCAAAAAATAAATAAAAGACATTTCCTAGGTAATAAACGTTATTACCAAAACCTAAAAGATTAAGAAGATTGAGAAGCCTTGAGGTAGAGATATGTTTCTCAGCTAGAAGAGGAGTTTCCATTCCTTTGCTTCGTGGTTGATCCTTGCTATTGTCGAGGCCGGTGGTGTCCTTTGTTGGTTGAAAATCCGGTTGTTTCGTTCTTTCCAAATACCCCAAATCGTGGCTACAAAATATGTGTCGAGGATCTCCTTTTCTTCCTTGGACTTGTTAGCTCGGGCGTCAAGCCAAAAATTCGGTATTGTATCTCGGGTCACGAACGGGAACCCGATGATGGTCTTAACCCCTTGCCAAACCCTTCTTGCGTAAGGACAATTTACAAGTAGGTGGATTGCCGATTCTTCGACGTTGTTGCAATTTTTGCAAGTCATCTCGTGGGGCCAATTTCTTTTCCTTAAGATATCTCCCGTTAGAATCCTCTCGTTTAGAGCTAACCACGCGAAGAATCTAGTCTTTATCGGAGCTTTTGTTTTCCATAGGATGGTATTCCATTTGCTCAACAAGCCGGGGTTTATGAGTAGTTTGTATATTGCGGAGGTGGAGAAGGTGTTCGGTTTGCCCATCCATGATTGTTGGTTAGTTGACGGCTCGAGATCGTATGCAATTCGGAATTGAGGGAGAAGGGAGAAGAGGTCTTTGACGAAGTAGGAGGAGTGGTTGTTCAATAAATTTTGTAACTCGGATGCATTCCCGACTCCGTAAATATCTCGTATGGTGGACGCCCACATTCCTTGATTATTTTGGCAAATTTTCCATATCCATTTTAGTAATAAAGCGGTGTTGTGGGTTTCTAGGTTTAGCATCCCTAAACCTCCATTTTCCTTCGGTAAACATACCTTATCCCAATTAATTAGACAATGTCCACCAAGACATTCTTGATCTCCCTTCCAAAGAAATTTTCTTGTAATTTTATTTATTTTCTTAAATAGCCATTTGGGAAGGCGGAAGCATTGCATGAAATATGTTGGTACCGCATTGAGGACCGACTTCGCGAGGACTAATCGGCCCCCTAAAGAGAGACACTTTCCTTTCCATCCGGAGAGTCTTGATTGCATTTTTTTTATTAGAGGGATGTAGTCGATTTTCCTTGGTTTTTTGGTGTTTAGGGGCATGCCAAGGTACAATATCGGTAGCGATGTTTTCGTACAATTTAGTAACCTTTCCAGTGTCCCGTGTAAATCTTCCGGTACCGCTATCGGCACAAAGGCGGTTTTGTCCCAATTAATCGCGAGACCCGAGACCCATTGGAAGAGGTTTAGAGCGTAGGTTAGTACCTTAAGGTTGGTCGGGTGCGCTTCTACAAATAGAATAGTATCGTCGGCGTATTGTAGCGCCCTAGTAGCAAATTTGACCGGTGATGCCATTAGGTGGCTCGTGTTTTGGATAAAAGCTTGAAGCGAGTCGGCCACCAAATCGAATAGCATCGGAGATAAGGGATCGCCTTGTCTTACACCTCGCTTGTGTTTGAATTTTTTCCCTAAATTTCCATTAATTTTAATCCTCGAAGAAGCCGAGGTAAATAGATCTTTTATCCATGTAACCCACTTTGACGGGAAATCGCGGGCCAGAGTCCGTATTGTTACATGCCCTAAATTATCACAGGAACAATAAGTCCCAAATCGTTCATGGTAAAAATATTTTTGGTGTTGCTGCCCAAAGATAGTTTTAGTGCCCTCTACCAAAAGACGTAGGTTTACCAAAAGTTTTAGTATTAGTGTCGTTTGTAGTTGATTGTTGCCAAAAGATATAGTTTTAGTATAGTTTACCTGATATCGCTGCCAAAAGTTTTGTATTAGTGTTTCGTACTTGATTGCAGCCAAAAAAGATGTAGTTTTAGTGTCGTTTACGGTGTGCGGCTGCCAAAAGATTTAGTCGTTTGTACATTGTTGCTGCCAGACAATAGAGTTTAGTGCCATTGTTATGTGTTGCTGCCAAAAATTATAGTTTAGGGTTGTCTACAATATAATGCTGACCGAAGATGTACTTTTAGTGTCGGTTACAACATATTACTGCAAAAAATATTAGTATTAATGCGTTTGGTACTTCATTGCTGCCAAAAGATTTAGATATAGTGCCGTTTACATTGTGTTGCTGCAAAAGATGCAGCTTTTGGTGTCGTTTAAAAAGTGTTGCTGCTAAAGATGTAGTTTTATATCATTTGAAATATGTTGCTGAAAAATGAGAGTTTTAGTGTCGTCCCTTATATCGCTGCCAAAACACATAGTTTTAGTGTCGTTTGCTTTATGCCAAAAGTTTTAGTCGTTTGTAATTGATTGCTGGCAAAAGATGTATATTTAGTGCTTTTTGCTGCGTATTGCTGCCAAAAGATGTAGTTTTAGTTTCGTTTGTACATAGTTGCTGTCATTAATTACAGTTTAGCGCCCTGTCCAATTTATTGTTGCCAAAAGTTGTAGTTTTAGTGTCATTTTTGCAGCATTGCTGCTAATATTTGTAGCTTTAGTGTTGCTTCTACTTGATTGCTACAAAAAGATATAGTTTTAGTGTCGTTTACGATTTCTGTTTCAAAAGTTGATAGTTGTACTTTGTTGCTCCCAAAAGATATAGTTTTTGTGTCTTTTATATTATCTAGTTCCCAAAAAATGAAGTTTTAGTGCATTTTGTACTTGATTGCAGCAAAAAAAAAATGTAGTTTTAGTGTCTTTTACGATGTGTTGCTGCCAAAGAGATGTCGTTTAGTGCTGTTTACTGTGTGTAGTAAAAGATGTATTTTTAGTGTCGTCTATATATTTGTTGCTGTAAAAAAAAAATTGAGTGTCTTTTATTATGTATTGTTGTCGTGCCGCTTATATTATTTCGCGGCCAAAAAATATAGTTTTAGTACCGTTTACAATTCGCTGCCAAATTTTTTAAGTAATAGCTTCTTTTGTATCTAATTTCTGCCAATAAAAATGTATTTAGTGCCATTTACAGTGCATTGCTGCCAAAAGATGCAATTTTTTTGCCTTTTGTGTATTGTGGCCAATGTTGCAAATGACGAAAAACGCTACGGTACGGTCGGTCACCGTTTTAATGTTTTACTCTAAAACTGTCGTAAAACGGTAAAAAAAAAACGGTTAAAAACGGTTACTTAAATCGGAAATATTTTATAACAATTATAATAGAAGTTTAAAAATAAAACAAACAAAAATATAATAATTCAATTGTTATAATTCAACTTAAACATACACGAAAGTCCAAAATTAAAAAAAAAACATACGAAGTACTAATAAAACATATCGAATAAATGTCTATCGACCTAAACATATCAGAATAAATCTTCTTAGCTACTTAATTAGACAAAAAAATCAACTAATTTGATGCGTTAATTAGAATTAGACACAAAATAATTGACCATGATAAACTCGATCAGAGTTGACACCTTATTCTTGTACGAATTAGACACAAAATTCTACTAATTACAATTATTCTTTGGAAGAGAGCCTTTGATCTCTCTCCAAATTTACTAAAAAATGTCTACGGGTTTTTAATACAAAAAAAAAAAAAAAAAAAAAAAAATTCATGAAAAAAGATTAAAAAACGGCGTTTAAAACGTTTTTGTCAAAAAACGGTTGACCGTTTTTTGAAATTTTCTTGTAAAAAACAGTTCGGTCTGACACCGTTTTATCGTTTTTTGACAGTTTTATATCGTTTTACACCGTTTTTTGCAACAATGATTGTGGCTTCCAAAAAATCTAGTTTTAGTGTCGTTTATGATGTATTGCCGTCAAAAGATGAAGTTTTAGTGTCATTTAGTATTAGTGCGATATAAGATTTACTTGGTTGCTGTCAAAAGATGTAGTTATAGTGTCTTCTATATTTGACAAAACATGCAGTTTTTGGTGCCGTTTGAAGTGTATGCTGCCAAAGATGTAGTTTTAGTGCCGTTTGTAATGTGTTGCTGTCAAAAAGATGTTTTTTATTGTCTTTTATCTTATATGCTGTCAGAAAACTTAGTTTTTGTATTACTGCCAAAACTTTTAGTATTGTGCTGTTTGTTCCGTATGTATATTGTGAGGCTGCCAAAAAGTAAATTTTAGTGCCGTTTATATTCAAAAATCCTAAGGGCCTGTTCGGCAGTGGAGTTTAGGATCCAAGTTTTGGTAAAAAATTAATGTTTTCCAAGGAATACATTGTATGGTGTTCGGTCATGATTTAAAATGAGTAGTTTTAGAATCATAAATTAGCAAATTTCTAGAAAATCATGTTTTTTTTATTGAGTTTTCAAAACTTATGTGTGATTGGATTTTTGTTCGGATTGAAGAGAACAAAAAGAAAATATTATTTTTTTTGTTTCAATTTGAATATCATATTTTTTGTTCATCGTACTTTTTTTTTATCTTTGATTGGACTTGTTTATTATTTTTATCTTATTATATCATTTTTGAATAATATTATGGGACGATACAAAATTATTTCTTGACTTTTATTTATATAATATAGTCATCAATAATATTTTTTTTATTAGTATATAAAGATATCTATAACAATATTTCAATGCGCACTAATTTATACAACAAATATATTATATGTTAATATTTATATAACTTTAATATTTTATTTATTATATATTTTCTAGCAAACTTAAACATCAAATTATAATTTCAATATACTTTTTACATTTCGCAACTCAATTAAATATCGAATATCGGACACCATATTCGTATGTGAAATCGGTTATCGAATACTATATGTATTTGTATTCGTATCAGATACTGTATTCGTATTTGTATTCGTATTCGTAATCAGATAATGTATAATGTATTCGTACCCGTATTCATATCGGATATTGAATATTGTATTCGTATTCAAAATCGAATACCGAATACCGTATATTGTATACCGTATTAGTATCTATGATTGCTAGTATAATTATTAAATTAATTCAAGCACCACTTTTCAGAGACAACATACAACATATAAGTTTATTCATGCATAATTTTCATGATTTTTTCACATCAACTAGTAGCATTACATCACAATTTTATCAGTACCCATTATTACATCACAACCGAACTTCAAATATTACAAACAATTTAACAAATAAACATAAACTTCTTTTTTTTTGTAAAATTTTATATGTACCCCTACTAAGTCCCACAATTTGACGTATACCCCTGCAAAACGTGAAATATCATGAATACCCTTACAAAATTATTATTATTTCATGGAGGTCCTTTTTGTTAGATTTCGATTAACTATCTTTTAAGATTATCGTTAATTTTTACTTTTCGATTTTACTCCATATGTAAATATGGAATACAATTTTTTTGTATGAAAAACGACAAATCATAAATTAGCGGTAACCATAAAAGATAGTTGACCGAAATATAACAAAAAGGACATTGAATCATAAATTAGCGGTAATCGTAAATTTTAGTAGTTTTGCAAGGGTATTCATGATATTTCACGTTTTGCAGGAATATAACGTGAAATTGTGAAGTTTTGTAGGGGTACATGTGAAATCGGCTTCTTTTTTTTTCTTTTTCAAGGATAACATTCAAGCCTTCTTCATCCAGGGGTGGGCTGCAATGAATTTCATTCACTTTAGATATAAATCGTGATGTAAAGTAGTTTATAAAATAAATAAGAAGTCTATGAAAGATCGTAATGAGTATGTAGCTGGCGGACATTCTTCCGTCCGGCCGTCCGGCTCCTTCTCGAGAATACCAATAATAAGATCTTTAACACTCATAATAGCAATTAAGTACATATTTATTAAGTTTGGACATTCATAATAGCATGTTTCGCATAATTAATTAATGGGAGAATTTCTTACATCTCCTTCTAAGACTTGACAATTACAAATTTATCCGTCTAAAATAACTAATTACATATTTATCCTCTTTAAATTCAACTAGTATTGTATTTATCCACTTAAAACTTATAAATATCAAACTTTATCTCTACTGTTACATATCTGTTAAATTTATTGTTATTTAAAATTATAAATTCAATTAAAATATCAATTAATTACACAAATAAAGAACAAAAGTACCCTTCCATTTATTTCTTTAGCCCAGCGACTGGAGTCTCCATTACCTTCTCTCTTTCTTCATTTTTTCACGGTTTGCCTTGCTCTTTTGTTCTCTCTGAAGAAAGAGGAAGAGTAATACCAACTCACTCGCCATCTCTTTTCTCTCCTCTTCTCACATCATTTTCTCAAATTCAAATGTAGACATTATTAACCGAGTTTAATATAACAACAATAACAATAATAAATCAGAATCAAAATATCGTATTGATTAAGCCTTAATTGAGGATAATTTAACAAGGATGTTTTATAATAATGAAATAGATAATTATTAATAACAAGAAAGAAGGTAATAAATCATGAATTAGCTCATGAAATCCAGGATCTCCGTCATATCATTTAGATCTTTTACAATTCAAATATACTGGATCTTCTCCCCATACTAACAAAAGTAAAGCAAATTAACATAGTAAAATAATATGAGAGCGAATATTATACTTGCAGCATCGAAGATAATTTTGTACGCTACAGCGATCTTTGAGAGCGAATATCTTAAATTGATCTTTATTTAGTTTCAGTTAGTCCTAATCCAAGATAATAATACAAAATCCAGCATAATTTTGCCTAATTAACCAAAAATACATAATCAATGAAATTCTCAAGATTTCTTTACTTTTTTTTGAAGGAGATTTTCATCTCGATTATAATCAAACAAATAAAAGTTATTACACAGTGTTCATTGGACCCGAGATGGGTCCATCAATTTTGAACCGAAATTAAAGAGGATTAGAGTTAAAATTCTACAAGGATGTTAGGCACCAGAAACTCTTCATCAGCAGTGCGCAATCCATCGTTTTGCCTCCAACTCTATCAAGCTCATCACGCTCGCACACGATTGTGCTTTTAGTGAGAAAATTCTTCGGTTTCTCTCTTTCCACAGATTCCACATGGTCGAGAAGCAATAGGCCGTCCATTCCTTATTTTTAATCTCGTCATCCCTGATCCGATTTTCCCACCATAAGGACAGGATTTCACAACCGGTTCCTGGTGGTTGCTTTGCCAGACGGTGCATTAGCGCAGACCATATTCTGGCCGAGAATGGACAGTGGATTAGCAAGTGATTCGTGTTCTCTCGGTGTTGAGCACACAACGCACATCCTTCATTGTTCGGCCACCCTCTCTTCTCGAGATTATCCGCCGTCAATAGTCGATCATTTATTGCCAGCCATATAAAAAAATTCACCTTTGAGGGAACTTTGCTCTTCCATAGCGCTACGTTCCAATAGGACATCAAACCCGGGTGCCTCATTGCCCCATACGCAGACCTCACCGTGAAGGTTCCGTCTTTCGTCCATGACCATCTGGGCGGCTGTGTTAAATTAGCTGGGATTAGTGATCGGTTGAAGAAGGGGACTAGCTTTACCAGGTCTTTCATAAAGAAGGAGGCTATGTTGCCGCTGATTTGCGCTATTTGGCCTGGCTCCGAGATACCGAACAACTCTCTGACCGTGGACACCCATAAGGAGTTCGGTTGGAAAGCTATTTTACTTATAGCTTTTAGTAGGAGTGCATTGTTTTGAGTTTGAATATGCGACATGCCCAGCCCTCCATGTTTTTGTGGCATGCATATTTTTTCCCACACCACCAAACAATGGCCTCCTTTGCAGTTATCATCACCCCGCCATAAAAACGATCTCATGATCCTCTCTATTTCTTTGATTAGCCATATCGGGAGTAGAAGAGTTTGCATGTAATGAATCGGTGTTGCGGACAATACCGATTTTGCCAACACTAGACGTCCACCGAGTGATAGAGCTTTACCTTTCCACGAGGCCAATCTCGATCGTAGCCTTTTGAGTAATGGTAAGTAGCATATTTTCTTCGGTTTTTTTATAGAGAGGGGGAGTCCCAAGTATTTAATTGGTAAGCTTTTCTTTGGACATCGTAGGATGTTCTTGATTGTTTGGTGTAGTCGTGTCGGTATTGCTATCGGTACGAAAGAGCTTTTGCTTTTGTTTATTTGAAGTCCCGTGACGGAAGCGAATACTTCTAGCACCCTTGCGATTATTTTCAAGTTGTTTGGGTGCGCCTCAACAAAAATTATCGTGTCGTCGGCGTATTGTAGAGCACGCGGTGCCATAGAGGCCGAGCCTTGAAGAATGGGTGTTATTTTTTGTATTAAAACTTGTAGCACATCGACCACTATGTTGAAGAGGAGAGGCGATAGGGGATCGCCTTGTCGCAACCCCTTTCGGTGGAAGAAAGGTGTTCCATTGATTCCATTCGCTCTTATATTCGAACTCGACGATTTGAGGAGGTTATCAATCCATGATGACCATCTTTCCGGGAATCCCCTTGCGGCTAGCGTTTTTTGGAGAAAGGACCAAGATATGCTATCGAAAGCTTTAGAAAAATCTACCTTGATCATTACCATTGGTATATTTTTTTTGTGATAGAAGTTTAGTATTTCGCGTGTTGCTAAGAACGAGTCTATGATTGAGCGTTCGCGGATGAAAGCAGTTTGAAATTTGCTTACTAAGTTCGGCATGTGGGGTTGTAGTCTACTCGCAAGTATTTTGGTTAGTATTTTAACCGGTGCATTTATAATGCTAATTGGACGATAGTCATGGAGTTGTTTGGCATCTTCTTTCTTCGGTATTAGTGTGATCGTTGCTGCATTTATTCTCCAAAGGTCTAGGGAGTTGTCGTAAAATTCATTGGCCATCTTCGTAATCTCTGGCTTTATGATCTCCCAATATTCTTGCATGAACTCAGCCGGTAGGCCATCGGGTCCGGACGCCTTACCCCTTTTGAGTTCAAACACTCCTTTTCTTAATTCCTCTTGAGTTATCGGGTCCTGAATGGATGCTAAATTTGCTATCGGGTTTGGGTATAGAAACTGCAGGTCTACCGTGTTTTGGTCTTCCGCAGAGACCCCCAGCAGGTTTTTGTAGTATTCAGTGAAGGCAGTGACTATTTGCGTTGAGTCTGTGATGGTCGTGTCTCGGACCCTTAACTGATCGATTCGATTACGCATTCTTCTTGAGGACGCTGTCGCGTGGAAGTACGCAGTATTGTGGTCTCCCAAACTGAGCCAATTTGAGTTGGATCGTTGGCGCCATTTTTCTTCTTTAATGGCTATTACTCGATGCACTTCTTCCCTTAGTTCTCGTCTTAGTTTGAGTTCTGGTGCATAGAGTTGCCTTAGTTCTTCTTTTCTATCGAGCAATTGGATGAAGTCTTTGCATGCCTGTAGGGTGATTTTATTCTGGTTGAAAGTTTGGTCTGCCCATCTCTTTATGTTTCTTGTTGTGTTGTGAAGTTTAGAGAGGTAGTACTTCGCCCCACAGTTTCCACTGTATGCGGATATCCATGACTCGACAATGAGTCTTTTACAGTCCGGATGCCTCATCCAATAATTTTCAAATTTAAACGAACGGTTCGGCTTCACCTCGTTTTTATTTATGGAAAATAGTATTGGTGTGTGGTCGGAGGTAGCCATCGGTAGGTCCACGGCATACGGTATTATGTTAAGATTTCTTTACTTACCTCTTTCAACTCATATTACATGTATGAGAGTGAGAGTGAGGGAAAGAGATGGAGAGAGGGTTATTTGTTTGAGAGAGATGGAAATCGATAGTGGCAAAGAACACAGAGAGAGAGAGAGAGTCCATGAAGGGTAAAATTGTCAATCCATCAAGTGAGAGAGAGAGAATCCATGAAGGGTAAAATACTAAAATTGTCAATCCATCAAGTTCTGTTAGCTTTTAACAGAGAAAGTTAATAATGGACAAATTTGAAAAATACCAAGTTTTAAAGGGACAAATATGATATAAGTAGTATTACAGGAATACATTTGTAATTGAAGTGTTAAGTAAGGATATACTTGTAATTCCCCCTTAATTAATTAATTAATTTCATAGTATTAAAAAGCAGCACCTTCGAAAGGGCATACTCCGCTCAGCATGTCGTAGAGCACGACCCATATATCCACGTCGGGGCCATGATTATGAGAAAGAATCTCTGGCGCTATGTACTGAGGCGAACCCAATATCGCATGAAATTGATCCCCTGCAATTGATTAAAAACAAAGTAAATCAATAAAGAGTAAATAAACAATATTATTTATCTCTGATTAGTTTGTACAAAAAGAAAAAAAAAACATACCAGGTCTGAACTGGGCAGCGAACCCAAATTCGATCAACTTGAGAATCTTGTCTCTTCGATTCGAGAACGTTAAGTTGTCGGGCTTAATATCTCGGTGCATTTTACGGTTTGCATGAAGAAACTGAGTTATTATCAGAGAGAGAGAGAGACAGATCAGAACTTAGTTATTATGAGAGAGAGAGAGAGAGAGAGAGAGAGAGAGAGAGAGAGAGAGAGAGATCACATGAAATTATTAAATAAGCTGACATTACCTGTATCATCGATATTATTTGTTTGAAAAGCATCGCGGCTTCCCTCTCATCTAGACGACCTTTCGAACGCAACAAAGCCGAGAGGTCGCCTCCAGCGCATAGATGCATTAGTAAGTGAACGTTTTTCTTGTCCTTGTAGGTGTGTGAGGCGGACATATGTTGGTGGTACGGGAGACTCCGCATGATCCGTACCATACTTGATTCTGAATATTGCTCTTATGCGAAGCGACTTGTCTTGCGGTTGCATTGACTTTTTATTTAGTATGGACTTGCCTGCGAAGCGAATTTTGTTTCTCTTGTTCCAGCATAAATAGGTAGTTCCTGTTGTGTTAATTGTAATAAATAAATAGTTAGTTAATAAATTAAGAAAAATATAATGAATTATTTGTTAATCAATTTAGAATATTTTACCATAAGAACTTGGTTTTCTCCAGTATCTTAGAGTAGGCATGAATAATGTGCAAAAAATAATGTTGTTGTCATCTTCTTGTTAGATTAAAATACTTTAGAAATTATTTCCTCCCATATATAATACACAGCAACATCATATTTAATTTGTGATGATTCGTCATACTTATTTCATTTTACTTGTCATACGAATTACGAAATATGTTTGAAGTCATTTTTTTCTTACATGTACAATCTCACGAGTTCATAATGCATGATTATCTTTCATAATTCAAATTTTATTGTACACAAAATGGACTCAATTTTATTTGTTCAAATCGAAAATTTTCGTCTAATCACAGAAATTATTGGAGAATCAAGCAAAACGAAAACAGCATGATACAACTCACTTTTTTTTTTAGAAAATCGGAAGATTGAAGTGTCTCCTTTTAAATGATTATTCAATTCAATATTGAAAGAATACATGCTCTCTTGTTAGCCAAGTTTCTATCTTCTCAAAATATTTTACTGGTACCGCCCCCTCAGTAAATATCACCTTGTTCTCCGAGATATAAATCTTCATTCCATCTATCAAAAAAGCCAATTAGTTTCTACAATTATATTTCAAAAATCATTATAATAATAAATAAGAATTAAAAATAAATTTACCATTCAAAGCTATCTTAACATCCAAGTAAATCAATATATTAATATCTCTACGCGTACCTAAAGACACACCAAAGCAATAATTCATATACAAAAATAATTCCTAGGGGTATACGTGATAATTTTGAAATTTTAAGAGTGCACCTACGCGTGAAATTTAAAACGTACCGCTTGTAACTTGGGCACCGGGACCGGGAGGCAAACCACAAGAGAATTGCACGTGTTATCTGCCCATTCTTTTTAATCCAGATTTTAATATCGATTCTGAACTAAATTTTAAATTCCTTCTATGTGTTCCATGCACACATACTGCAAATTGTGTGCGGAGAGAAAATTGCAAACAATAAAAATTACACTATTATACTAATAAAATATACTGAAACCCTAGTAGTATACAATGTTGTACTAAAATTTTGATAGGGCCATAATCCCCCCCTCTACTGAGATCGGCCCCTGAACGCAACATATATATATATATATATATATATATATATATATATATATATATATATATATATATATATATTACAATTCAAACATATTTAGTTGCTGAAAATATATGATTATTATTTAATTATTATTTGGCGCTTCTTGAACTAAAATTTTGGGTTCCGACGTACTCTCTGATTCAACGGCCTGAAAAAATAAATATAATATAAAGTCAAAATATTCGAAATTTATGGCTAAAGAAAATGGGAAATTTTCAAAAAAATACCATGCGTTTAATCTAGATTGCAAAAAAGCCCTTGTATTAAAAAATACCAGTGAATGTTTCTTGATTCACGCATTGTAGTCGACTTCCATAACACAACAATATTAACTATGTTATAAAAGAAAACATTATATGATATAGATCTTGCTTAATTCACTCATTTTGGTGCTAGAATTTACCAATTTGATTTACAAATTTAAAAATAATGCTATGCTGTTTTCATTTTCTTCTGAAGTGAGAGATGTATGTTTCTCTGATTAGTATTGTACTTTTTAAATGTTTACATACGAGAGTTAAAATAAGATTACAATTACACGCAAGGTTTTGTTTATTAGTACGTAGCTAATTGATCCTATAAGATGGATTTTAGTAATGTTGTCTGGAGTGTGGTATCGGAGCCAGAAGTCCTCCGATTCTGATCCATGTATCGCTAGCAAAGTTGGATCGATCTCTTTGCAGAATGATTTGGCTGAAGATGAGTGTTTGGGGGCATTGCGTTATTTCATAATATGTTACGTAGCAGAAAAATACTTGATAATTGCTAAATAAAGGTCGATGCGATTTACAATTTAATGAAGGATTGGCTTTTTCTTGAATTTTTTTTTTGTATCCATAATCTACTAGTTTTAAGAATAAAATAATTTGGTTAAAATAAAAGGAAAATCAGATATTAGGTCTAAATTAGAAAGAGTAATCTACAACCAAAAGATATAGAAAAAAAAACAGGTACATTCGGGTGGCATTTTTAAAATGCCATAACAAATTTATTTTGAGTTCAGAAGATAAACAATTCAAAGAACAATCCAAAAAATGTTTACAAATGCTATTCTAAGCACGAGCCGGTTCTGAGTTCAGGTTGCAACACAAGAAAGACGTCGTAGACCATGTCACAAGAAAGATTATTGATTAAGCCAATATTATTGATTAAGTCAATTTTCCTTCTTACCTCTGTTCAATAATTAAGCCAATATTATTGATTAAGCCAATCTTCGATCAATCATGTCACAAGAAAGATTAAATGGATTAATTATATTATCAATTGAAAATGATTTCGCTCAAAAATCAGATTATACAAATTTAATTGATATATTTGCCTCCAAAAATGCGAAAAGAGCGATATTTAAATGAATACGTCATGTGTTTTGTAATATTTTGAACTTACTTTATTATTATGTATTTTGTTTTACATTAAAGAAATATTTTTTATTTTTAAATGATATTATTTAGTAATTTCGAATTATCATAACATCAAGTCACGGGCCTCCAAAAACTCAGGACCGGGCCTGCTCTCATCTAGACGACATTTCGGACGCAACAGACCCGAGAGGTCGCCTCCAACGCATAGATGCATTACTAAGTGAATGTTTTTCTTGTCCTCGTAGGTGTCTGTGAGGCGGATAATATGTTGGTGGTACGGGAGACTCCGCATGACTCCGCATGACTCCACATTATTCATTGACTCTTTTTTTAGTATGGACTTGCATGCGAAGCGAATTTTGTTTTTCTTGTTCCAGCATAAATAGATGGTTCCTGTTGTTTTAATTGTAACAGATAAATAGTTAGTTAATAAATTAAGAAGAATATTATGAATTATCTGTTAATCAATTTAGAATATTATACCATAAGAACCCCTGCCTAGAACTTGCTCGAGTTGATAATGTTTCTCAATGTGTCTGCCAGTAGGTTTTTCTAAAATATCGGGTTCTAAATCCAAAACCTTTTTGTTATTATTGGTTTTCTCCAGTATCTTAGAATAGGAATGAATAATGTGCAAAAAATATTAATAATGTTGTTGTCATCTTCTTGTTAGATTAAAATACTTTTGAAATTATTTGCTCCCATATATAATACACAGCAACATTATAATTAGATGATTCGTCATACTTATTTCATTTTACTTGTCATACGAAATATGTTTGAAGTCATTTTTTTCTTACATGTACAATCTCACGAGTTCATAATGCATGATTATCTTTCATAATTCAAATTTTATTGTACACAAAATGGACTCAATTTTATTTGTTCAAATCCAAAATTTTCAAGACAATCACATAAATTATTGGAAAATCAAGCAAAACGAAAACAGTTTGAAACGACTCCCACAATAATTTATTGCAACTAAATCACTTCTACCAATAGTAATAAATAAAAAATGATAATGTCCGCAGCGAAGCGCGGGTATTATTAGGGCTGCAACTTTAGCTCGTGGCTCGTGGCTCGCTCGAGCTCGACTCGATAATAGTTCGATAATAGCTCGCTCGATATTAACTCGAAATTAAACGAGCCGAGCCGAGCTAGCTCGAACGTTTATCGAGCCGAGCTTGAGCCAGACTCAGCTCGCTCGTATTAAGCTCGAAATTTTTTTGAGCTCGATTTAAAAATTTTAATATTTTTATTATAATTAATTTACATTATATATATTATTTTAATTATAAAATTTTATAAATTTTTTTTTTATCTTCATAATAATTCCAATTCGGGTTACAACTTAGCTCCTAAAAAAGAATTTTAACTAGGGGAGACAAATTAATAATACCAAGTTCAAATCTTATTTTTTTATGTTTTGTGTTGTGTATGCTTGATTTATTATTGTTATGTTTTAAGATATTTTAGTATTTAAAATATTTTATGTTTATGCGCGATTATTATAATTTTTTAATTAAAATTTAAGTTATTTTTTTAATTGAGCTACTGTTGAGCCGAGCCGAGCTAGATCGAATTAAAACGAACCGAGCTTGAGCTTGATTTTTCAGCTCGAACCATAATTCTAAACGAGCCGAGCTAGCTCGAATAAGTTCCGAGCCGAGCTTGAGCTTGGCACAGCTCGCTCGAGCTCGGCTCGTTTGCAGCCCTAGGTATTATCCTAATATATATATACAATTCAAACATATTTAGTTGCTGAAAATATATGATTATTATTTACATTGTGATAATTCATCACAGTTAATTCATTTTACTTGTCACGAGAAACATATTTCGAGTCATTCTTTTCTTACAATCAATTAATTTATTGCCAAATCAAGCAAAACAAAACACCCGCAATTATTATAGAAAATATGAACATTCAAATGATCAAATCCAAACCTTTTAAATGATTATTCAATATTGAAATGGTACGGTTTCTCTTCTGGGCCAAGTTTCTATCTTTTCAAAATATTTCACCGGTACCGATCCATCAAAACCCTCTGTTAATATCACTTTGTTCTCTGAGATATAAATCTTCATTCCATCTACCAAAAAAATCAAGTTTATTAAAATTATAAGTAAAAAATCATTATTACATACACAGTCGATAAATAGCAATGAAAAAATAAATGTACCATCCAAAGCTTTCTTAACATCCAAGTAAATCAGTATATTAATATCCCTGCGCATACCTAAAGAAAAATCAAAACGAACCATCATAAATAATTCTTATAAAAAAAAATACATTATTAAACTTACTACTAAATAAGTATGATTTAAAACGTACCGCTTATAACTTGGCCATCGGTAGGCAAACCGCACGAGAAATGGACGTGTAATCTCCCCATTCTTTTTAATCCAGATTTTAATATCGATTCTAAATTCCTTCTATAAGTCCCATGCACGCATACTGCACACATATGTTTATTATTTTAATTATTATTATTACAAAGTCAGAACATATTTAATTTCTGAAAATATATGATTATTATTTAATTATTACCTGGCGCTTCTTCAACTGACATAATGGGTTTCAACAAACTCTCTGATTCAACGGCCTGCAAAAATAAATATAATATTAAAATATTAAAAGTGATTATACAGGTGTTAAAAAGTAATTTGGGAATTTGCAAAAAAGACCCTGCATTATGCCTAAATTGCAACGAAGCCCCTGCATTATAAAAAAAATCGCAAAACATCCCCTGATTATATACCTCAATTCGATAGGGTCGTTTTTGAATTTTTTTTATAATGCAGGGGTTTTGTTCCAATTTAGGCATAATACAGGGGCTTTTAAGCAAATTTGACAAGAAAATCACCTTGATGGTGTGACCTTGATTAGCACGAATCAGAAGTTCGCCATTTTCTTCTAAAAGACCGAATCTTTGCTTGCTATCCCTCCTAACAGCCTTTAAATCGGTGCAAATCACAAAATAAATACTTAATATATAAACAAGTTTTGTATTAATTAACTCCAATCGTGCAATTAAATCTCAATTGAGCATCAATTCAGCACAATTTAGCATTAACAAAATCTCGATCGAGAAATTAAAAAAGAAAGAAAAAGAAATCAGGTCTTCTAACCTCTTTTACTTCATCAATGGTGTGGGATCTCAATGGTATTTTAGTAAATGTTTGTATGTTGAGTTTTAGCAAATCATTAACTCGCACGTACCCATCACTCCTCACATTCAAATTCAACTCGGTGGCCATGTGGCGCAATATCCTTGTCCTGGATTTATCCAATCAAATTAGCAAATTGGTCAGAGAGAGAGAGAGAGAGAAGTACGTACAAAAGTCTGCCAAGAGCATCAATTCGACTGCTCTCATCACCGGTGTTGACGGCGCTACCATCTCTTCCACGTCCTCTACCCCTTCCCCTGCCGCTATAAAAAAGAACGAAATTTGAATCAAACCCAATCCGTGGACCAAATTGAATAAAAGGAAGAATAAAAAGAGAGAGAAGAGTTGAGCTTACGGTTGTCTGGAAGCAGAGGGGGAGAAAGACTGCGAGGAAGAAGGACGATACTCCATGAAACGAAGAGGGCAGACGGAGAAGAGAGATGAGGTGGAAGAGAGAGAAGAGAAAGAGGAAGAAATAGGCACTGAGCGGAAGAAAGCACGTAATGAAGGAGAATGGGCAAAAGTCTTCATTGTCCTTTCGAAGGCGGAGAGACTTTGAAGTTTGATATCCCTTCACGAGCGAGACTTCAGAGGCTTCTCATATTTTGTTTCCTTGGGCCGGCTGAATGAGGAATTTAATTTGGGCTTGATGGATATAGACATATGATTAATACTATAATTAAATATTACGTTGATTGGTTGTTTTATTTTTATTTATTATGAAGTGAATGGTCAAAATCATGCTATATAATTATGAAAATTAAATAATCAAACAAGTCGTTTTTAATATGTTTGTACCACATAATTGTTTTTTGTGCATGTGAATTTCTTAGTAAATTCATCACATATTTTAATCAGGAATCATGATATTAAAAATTAAAAAATTAAATATTGATATTAAACATAAATTTTGTCATACAATATTTTAAGAGGATAAATAACAAATATTACAAATCGGAGAAAGATACCTTAGTCAAGATCACAAACATTCGTATTCTCCGCAAATCATGATTAATTTTTCTTTTTAACAATATGTAACGGAATTTTCGATTAATTAATTTATCATAATGAGTATTTATAACTCATTAATCATAATTAGAAATTATTATTAATAAATTACGGCTATAAAATCGAAGAAATATATCATATCATATAATTCATAATAGAAATAAAACAAAAATTTTGATTTTACTAAGGAGAAAGTGAGAAGCAAAGAAGCAAAAATTAAAAATAAAATCGAATTGAGCAACTAAAATACTGTTTAAGAACCTAAATATTGTAAGCGTACCGAGATTAGAAAGCTTGATTCTAGCAAGGCGATTTCAATTATAGAGAATATCGATAATAAAGCTTGCTAGGGTTTCGACAAAACACTCGTTCAGACAAGAAACGGTAACTATCGAATCGAAGCAATAATTATGGAATCTCATTCCAGGTTTCTATTGAGTATGGGGTTTCTTTTCTCCTTTACAGGCAGTATTTCATTTCCTGCTTTTAATGTACAATTTATAAGTTTGAGATTTCATTTTCTAATTTTTTAGGGGAGGACCAAACTTAAGGAAAAATAAGATTTATGGTCTAATTTAAGGGTTAATAACTCATTTTAGAGACTGTAAGCAACATTAATTAATATTAATATAACAATAGATGTGGGACTTATCGAGTCCACACTATTTTTCTCAAAAAAAAAATCCATAATAATATATCATATATCATATTAATTTTTTTGAAGAAAAAAAATAAAACGATCCTCCAACTTAATTTGTACAATCCCTCTAGATTCTAATGACACAATAATGACATTATATATGAAAGGGGCAGTAACTCAATTATGAATCTTAATCCATTTATTATAATGAAATTTAAATTTAAATACTCAACTTATTTTTCAGAACAAAAAATATTGCCATAATATGTGTGATCCCTCTCTGCAGTGACTCCTCTGAACTTATTTTTCAACGTCTCCTCGGTACCAGTAGTACCACACAAGCAATTTCACGTGAATATATATTCTCGAGTTGAAATATATACAATGTACAAACTATTATTAAATCAAAATAGAATATTCAAAAAATATAACCAATACTAAGTAAGAGAATACTCGAAGATAGACACACACATGATAAGTGAAAAAATAAGAAAAGCTTTGGTACCTATCGTTAATAAGGTGGAGGAGAAAAAAGTTCTGGAATTAATAATTTCATAGTTTGTTTGGATGCCCAAATTATAAGATGTTGGAAAATATAATTTTTTGTTTGGTTGTTTGGAAAAATTCTAGGATTTTATTAATGACAATATAAAAATAATGTTTAATTAAAGTTGATAAAAAATATTAAGTATCTTTCTTAAATAATCTAATAATATTAAATGTATCTTTACATTATTATTATAATATTATATTTAATCCAATTATAATATTATTATAATCATATATAATATAATTCTATAATATAATTATTATATATTATTACAATAATATATATCATATTAAAATAATATAACATATTATAATTACTATATATTATTACAATAATATATTTAATAATATAATTATATTATAATAATATATAATATTATGTTAATTATATGTAAATAATATTATAATACAACTATTTTATTATTATATTATATTATATAATTATTATGTATTAATAATATAATTATATTATAATAATATATTAAAAAATCACATTAGTTTTCGTCATCTCAATTCACTACCAATTCATGAAATATTACGACATTACATAAAATTAGACAAATACTCAATTACTCGATGATAGCCTCGAATCATCAATAAAATTAGGCATTTACTCAATTCATGAATTATACATATGTTCATAAACATAGGCATAATCACTGATTTTATGCATCTGTGTTGTGCTCCAAATTCGAAATATGTGTCATATGAAACAACTTACAAAATTGAGTGATTAAAACTTCATACAGTGAGTTTACTAATTAATACATTCACAATACTCTCTGATACCAGTAAAAAAAGGACGACCAATTACTTCAATCCAAGAGAAGAAGAAAAAAAATTAAATTAGGAAGAGAAGAACAATAGAAGCATAGTTCCTAAATTCACTCAAACAAAGCTCAATCGATTTGTAAAATTCTGCTGGCTGCAAGAGCAGAGCTAGGTGTGGAGAGAGAAGGCTAAAAGGAGAGTTTCAGTCGACTGAGAGAGAGAGAGAGAGAGAGAGAGAGAGAGAAGGTGGGGAGAGATGAGTCCGTTTAGAACAGAGATAAGTGAACGAGAGAAGGTTATATTGACTTAGCATAGAGATTAGCATAGATATTAGAGGGTCTAAACTTTGCGGCAATTTGGGGCTCCAAAAAATTGGGGAATTATGTTTTGCAGAAAAATATACACAAGAATGATTCCAGCAGTTTATAATTCCACTTGAATAATCTTACCAAACAAGGAATTAGAGAATTGCCGGATCTCAAGATCCTTTTTCCATCCAAATTCCTCCATGCCAAACAGGCCCTAAGTAAAAGAATACTCGAAGAGGAGTTTGTCACGGAAATGAATGAGTTTCCTTCGATAGAAAGAGGATGGATAATTGAATTAGGCCTTATATATTTTTTTATTTTTTTAAAAATAGCCCAAACCGAATTTTTTTATTTTTCAAAATAACTCAAACCGAATTTTTTCAAAATAGCCCAAACCGAATTTTTTTATTTTTCAAAATAGCTCAAACCCAATTTTTTCAAAATAGCCCAAACCGAATTTTTTTTATTTTTCAAAATAGCTCAAACCGAATTTTTTCAAAATACCCCAAACAGAATTTTTTTTATTTTTCAAAATATCCCAAACCGAATTTTTTTATTTTTCAAAATAGCTCAAACCGAATTTTTTCAAAATAGCCCAAACCGAATTTTTTTATTTTTCAAAATAGCACAAACCGAATTTTTTCAAAATAGCCCAAACCGAATTTTTTTTATTTTTCAAAATAGCTCAAACCGATTTTTTTCAAAATAGCCCAAACCGAATTTTTTTTGGGTGAGTTTAGAATTTCGGTTATTACCGAGCTTTGGTGATGTATAAAATATAATTCCAAAAAAACATTATGTTAAATATTGTTTCCGTATTTCTATTTATTCAATTCGGTCTATTAATTTGTATTTACTTTTTTTTGCAAAAAAAAAAAAAAAAAAAAAAAAATTTGTTTTTACTTCATTGGGCCCGTGAGTTTTGAATTTGGGGATACTAATACAAATTTAAATTTGAATATTTGCTAAATTAGTGGGCTATTAAATTACTCATATGAAACAAACAAAAAATGTATAAACATCAATCAAATTCATTAACCAAACCCAAACCCAAACCCAATAAACAATGATTCATGATCATGATCACAATTAATTATCACAAAAACATAAAGTTAGCTTGTCAAATTAGCAATCCAGAAAACCTTAATTATTTTTATGCAAAAAAAAAAAACCTTAATTACAAGAATAAAAACAACACACCCTTCAAATATTTCAAAATAAAAAATAAAACAAAACCCATAATTATAAACACACCAAAACAAAATCTGATGCAATGACATCATCAGGAAAGAAATAATGCAAAAATTGCAAGAAAGTTGTGTATTGTGCTTAAATTGCAAAACAAACCGTGCCTTGTTAAAAAATGCATAAAATTTTGTTTTTTAATTATCACAAGGCATGATTTTTTCTTTTCTTTTTTTTGCAAATTACTCATAACATAATTGGGTTGAAAAATATGTTTTTTACTTCTCACCAAATTATATTTTTCTTTTTAACATATAAAATAACATGGAAAAATGGAATTTTCGTATATCCATCACACATGGCATTTGACATTTTTAGATATTTAATACTTTTTATGAGCTCGAAATCTAGTGAGCTAGAAAGCAAAATCCGAAACTTACAACAAATTTACATGACCAACATATTCTAGTACGAATCCCCGGGTTTCGTAAATGCCCATGCTTTCTATCAATTTTGAATAATCTCGACATTCGACCTATCTTCAGAAGAGGGAAGATCCTGAGGTTACAATTCATTCATATACTCCAAATATCCACAACAGTCCTCATAATTTGGCATTTGTCCGTCTCGGTCTCGCCGTGCTTGTGTCATGTGACTCTCGACATTCTCCTTTCTTAATGTTTTCAATTTTTTTACACCTTGTTTTATTGTGTTTTTTTTATTCCAAAGGTTAGTCACGGTTCGGACATAAAAAAATCAGTTTCGTCTAATATCATACTATAAAAAAGCTATTCACAATCCATCCATTTAATGATATTTTTATTTCCAGTTTGAAAAATTTCGCTATTCGACAATAAACACCATGTCTTTAAATATCAATTTAATTTAATTAATTTGTAACATAATAATCACATGATCAACGATCACGTTTTCTTCTTCCACTCACGCATCATGTTGTGCTTCTTAAACTCCAAATGTGTGAGGTCGACAATTAGTCCAAAAAAACATTTTATTTTGTATAGAAAAGTATATTTGTTGTTGGGCTTTGATGTTGTATAAAAATTATGTTGAGTAAATATCGTACTAGTCATGGCCTTATTGCCACTTTTCTAATTTTAAATTTTAATACCACACACGCGATAATCATAAGTCAATGGCTTTGCAATTTTAAAAAAATTATGGCCTTGTTGTTTTCTTTCGTTCAATCTGATATAATTTTTCGTTTGCTTCACTGGGTCCGTATTTTTGGATTTCGTGATCCACATATGACATACAAAATACAAAAACGAGTCCAAATTTCAATTCATGTGAAAACTTACATTTACATGTATATATATATATATATATATATATATATATATATATATATATATATATATATATATATATATATATATATATTATGGGGGTCACCGATTCGGATATGGTTGGAACAGTGGTCATGTCAGATCTATTTTTATTTTTATTTCCGGATTGGGATACGGATAAGAAATTATTCGGACATGAATACGATTCGGATATTAAACGGATACGAATACGAATTATATTCGATATTAAAACGAATATTATGATATAATGATATAATATTTTTTAAAACTCAAGTCTAGATTAGTTTGTAATTTTAAAATAAATAAAATTATATTATCTTGTAATTTCAAACGGATATGGTTCGGATATTACTATGAACAAAAATAAATTATTGCCTATTGTGTAGTATTATAAATGAGATCAAGAATCAAACAAAACGAGTATCTGTTTATAACTTTTATCCAAATTCGCTGAAAATTTAACTCCTAGTACAATAAGGCCATGACTTATGATTATCGTGTGTGTGGTATTAAAATTTAAAATTAGAAAAGTGGCAATAAGGCCATGACTAGTACAATATTTACTCAACATAATTTTTATACAACATCAAAGTCCAACAACAAATATACTTTTCTATACAAATTAAAATATTTTTTTTGTGACTAATTGTCGACCTCACACATTTGGAGTTTAAGAAGCACAACATGATGCGTGAGTGGAGGAAGAAAACGTGATCGTTGATCATGTGATTATTATGTTACAAATTAATTAAATTAAATTGATATTTAAAGACATGGTGTTTATTGTCGAATAGTGAAAATTTTCAAACTTGAAATAGAAATATCATTAAATGGATGGATTGTGAATAGTTTTTATAGTATGATATTAGACGAAACTGATTTTTTTATGTCCGAATTTCAGTAACATTTTGAAACGAAAAAACACAATAAAACAAGGTGTAAAAATATTGAAAGCATTAAGAAAGGAGAAGCTGCTTGCGAGAGAAGTAAACAATTCTTTCTGTTTTTTTTAAAAAAAAAAAAAAAATTGAGTTCGAACAAGTCTTGACATTTTAATTAAGTATTAACGATGTTAATCCCTCATATGAGTATGGTGGAAACAAATGTAAATATGATTTTATAAAAAGTATTAAATATCTAAAAATGTCAAATGCTATGTGTGATGGATATACGAAAATTTCATTTTTCCATGTTATTTGATATGTTAAAAAGAAAAATATAATTTGATGAGAAGTAAAATACAAAACATAGTTCATCGAAACACATTACATAACAATATAGTTTTTCAACCCAATTATGTTATGAGTAATTTGAAAAAAAAAAAATCATGCCTTGGTGATAACTAAAAAACAACATTTTATGCAATTTTTAACAAGACAGGGTTTGTTCTGCAATTTAAGCACAATACACAACTTTCTTGCAATTTTATTTCTGTATTATTTCTTTCCTGATGATGTCATTGCATCAGATTTTGTTTTGGTGTGTTTATAATTATGGGTTTTGTTTTATTTTTTATTTTGAAATATTTGAAGGGTGTCTTGCTTTTATTCTTGTAAATTAAGGTTTTCTGGATTGCTAATTTGACATGCTAACTTCCTGTTTTTTGATAATTAATTGTGATAATTATCATGAATCATTGCTTATTGGGTTTGGGTTTGGTTAATGAATTTGACTAGGAGAAAACCCGCGCTACGCGGCGAGGATGTTAATTATATTTTTCATCGTAATATAAAGTACTTATAAATATGATGATATTGAAATTATCATTTCATAATATAATTATTTAAACTAATTTGTCTATTATTATGTATAAGTTTTTCAATTATTTTACATTATGATGACAATTTTTTTTTCTTAATCAAGTAATAACACTTATATTAATGTGATTGTGTAATAATAATATATGTGGTATAAAATGATTTTACAAAAAACATAACAATAAATATGATATCATTGTTGTTCGGAATATTTCATACAATATCAAATGTAAAAAATAGTAAATCATAATAACATACGTAGTAACATATCATTAATTATCAAGTACTAATAATTTGTTATTGATTCAAAATGCAATGAAAATTATAAATAATATCAAACTTAATAGTGAAAGTAATTTAATAAAAAATATAAAAATTAATTTAGCATAACATAAATATAAATTATTTGATGTCATATCATTTTTGTTAATTTTATATTTTTAAAAATAATATTACTATTCTGTAAGTGTTTATAAATTTAAGAAATTTTTTCGATGGATAAGCTTTTTTTATTTCTATTATTTTTCAAAGAAAATAATATTAAATTTGTTTGATTAAAAACACAAATATAACAACTTAGTTTTATATGATATTAGTATAGTTGTAATTTCAAAACATAAATATTAATATTTAAAATTCTATTATGTAAATAAAATAATTAAAATTATATTTTGTAAAAATGCATTTTTGCATTGTATTTTTTACATAATATTTTTACAAATTCAAATTATGGAAAATGGTTTGTATGAACTATGCTAATATGGATGTTAAAATAAAGAGAAAATTAAAACGAATATCTTTCATGAATTTTTAGAATTAAAATTCTAAAAATAATATTATATGTTGTATGTTTATAATATTAGTTATTAAGTTATTAGTATTTCATATTTTAACTTTTCATCTTCCATTACATTCACATTTGATCATGTAAACTTATGTGAAATGATAAATAATTGAATAAACTTAGTCTAACAAGAACTTGGCCAATAAAAATAGTCAACATCATTAATATATGATGATATGAGTTTCTAAAAATCCTTAAAATATAGTGTAAAATAAAGAACACTTAAATGACTACAAAGTAAAAATGTTTATAAAAAATCAATGATTGATCAATGATCTAAATTTTGTCACATATCATTATCAATGGTTAAAATGAAAGTGATGATGATAAATAAAAAATGATGATATGTAGCTTATTCTCACGGTCCATTTATATTGAGAAATGTCATGGGATATTGATCCAACTCCCTTCGCCTCAATTCTCGCGGTCCATTTAACCTCTCCGTCATATATTTTTTTTAAATTGTAGGAGCCACACAGATGGATGGAGATGATGAAGCCACGAAGAGGGTTGCACATTAGGCTTTCTATTAAAGCCACATGAGAAATTAGTTTCTATTAAGGGCGTGTTTGCTAGGGCAGTTTTGTATAGTAGCAGGAAACTAGTAGTTGCAGAAACCAATATATGTATATCAGGAAACTATGATAGCTGGAATATGTAAAAACTATCACTGTACGATGTTTAAAACGTGTTTGATGAAAATCATAGAATTCAATGTAGAAAATGAATAAAATAATCTTGAATTGTATTATTTCTTATGAAATTCTACAATTATCATATTTATTTCAAAAATATTATAATTATGTCTCATGAAATATATTTTTAGAGAAATTTATTTTTTGGATGGGATGAATCTGCTTCATATGCCTTGGTATTGAAGAGTGCTATTGACGATTGTGATTTTTACGTATCGCAAAATAAATTCTACTTAGTCGATGCAGGGCAACAGTGAATGAAATCTTGATTATCTTATATATTACTCCCCTGTTTTAGTTAATTAACACACATCAATTTCAAAAAAGGCCAAATACAAATTCAGTGCATCTCAATATTTATAACATAGTTATCCAATTGAACATGAAAAACAGAAAAGAACAAATAAACGAACTATCAAGTCCAATTAAATATAACATCAATATCCAAATTAATATACTAAAGATGGTTCATTAGATTGAACTTCTACTGATGCATGAACACCATAGAAAAAAATCGTGAGTTTGGAGAAGAACTTGGGAAAAAAAGCAACAAGAGACATTAAAAACTCGATATGGAGAATGAACAGAGAAGTCGATTAAGAGAAAGTCAGACTGGAAAAATACCACAACAAGAAGAAAGCTTATATTGATTAATGGAGAAAAAAATGATGAAGAAAGAAAAAATATTTCTTGTTTCTTGATGAGAAGAGGGAACATGGTGGGACCAATGATTAATTTCAATGATGTCCATCCAAAGGATAAAAAGTAACGGAGATGATCTAACAGAGGAATAAACCGTGAAATATTGCTGATAAGGAAACAATGATTAATTTTCCAACATAACCTTCTTTGTTTTACTATTCAATATAACTAGACAAAGCCATATATAAACTTTTGTAAGTTTACAAAAATTAATACAAACAACATTCATGATCTTATTTTGAATAAATTAGATTATTTTAAGAAATTTAAAAATACTCTACAAAATATATTATATATTATTATTATGTATGCAATTACAAATATTTAAAAATAATATTGTATAATACTTTATGAGGGAAACAAACAATTAGACGTTATATCAAGTTATTTAATGAATTTTTTTTTATAAAAACATTACTGAGATCATACTATTATTGTTATTAATTTGTTACTTTTTATTTCAAAATTTGAACAAAATATTAATGTTTTATTTTATTTCTTGAAATATCACGAAATATTGAATAATATTTGTAATTTAATATAATAGTTTTTTATAATTCAACTTTAAATTTAATCGTAACAAAACTCTACATACAATATGTCCATTTTATATAATAATGCCTTGTTTTCATGCATGATACTTTATGTTTAAATTTGTTTAGTCATGCAATATTTACAAACAATAATATATGTGGACATATATGAGAAAATGTCATATTTTATATTCAAAAAATTCATGAAAATGAAAATATTCACTGAGTTCTTACAAATATGTGGACATATAGGAGAAAACTAGCATTTACCCGCGCAATTGCGCGTGTTTGCACGGGTCTGATTTTCTTTCTTTCCCGTTGTTTTTTATTTTGTTTACATAATATTTTTGATTGTCTAAATTGTATACTTGTGTCGTTAGCTTGGTATTTGTCGAGGATGTTGCTTGTTTCCATAGGATGCGCGCGAGTTATGTGTATTGTTCTATTATTGTTCATCCAAGCTTACAAATATGAATTACTGAATTATTATTTCACAATATATATTTATACATGTTCCGATTAACTCTTTTTTTCCAATAATGGACACTTTGATCGAACTAAGGACGAGACATTATTTTCAAGAACACATCCAACATCGACAAACACAGTTGGAAAAATGTGTTTATTTACTCGATGCAACCATATATATGTCATAGCACCGTCACAGCCTCTATTCTCAAGTACCATATTTATATTAAAAAATATGAGCAATGTAAAATAAAATACATGGTTCATGATTTGTTTTTAAATATTTATCACGGGAGTCAAGTAATTAGGAGTTCCTTTGTCTACAAAATGGTAAGTTTTAAAATTGTTATCTTCCAATGATATATTATACAAAACTCTATCCAAATATGTAAATATATTGCTTTAAAATGTGAAATATCAAATAGACCCTTTATGGAGCATACCCACATTAACATGTATGAAACATTTTGAACTTAAGAAGGGTATATCTGTAAATTGTGAACTTTCGGTTATAACTTTAGCCAAATGTGAACTATATTGCTTAAAATTGAAATATCAAATCTAACCCTCCAAAATATCAAAATGTCAAAAATACAAATGATATTAATATAATTACCAAAACTATTTATTTTTCTGATAAAATGCATTGTGCTTGAATTATCGAAACTATCAATTGAAGGAAAAAAATTAACACATGTTAAGAAAATACTTACTGTTGACAAATCTTCTTGCATGCCATCATAGTGTATTCAAGCTACGTCTCTGTTGAAGCTTCTTCGACCCTCTCGTATGACTCTTCCTCATCAACAATCCAGGAATTTATTTTCTCAGCTCGAGTTTCTGACTCAAAATATACTGTTGTCAATTTTTCAAATTATCAAAAAATAACCCTTCAACATAGTTTTATGTTTGTTACTAACCACTTCTCATTTAATGATCCGAGTCATGAAATATTTGACGATGTCTTGCAATCCTTAATGTGATGAATATTGCATCCGCTAAACAGTGACAGAATATATAACCTGTCACAGCAAAATCAAACACATCATAAGAATTTTGCGAAATTGAAGCTTACCAGCAACTAAATCCAAATTCAGTCTAAACTTTATTCAATCGGGTACCAAATTACCAAATTACCAACAACTAAATCTTTTACTTGTACATACTTATATTAGCTGCAATCAGAGACAAAAACCAAATAAAATTGATTTAGGTCGAGAAAAACAACTAAATGACGAGAGAATAAATCAAACCTTGCCAAATTGGACGAACTCGGAGAAGATCTGCAAGTCTGGATCGGTCGACCTCCCCCTTGACAGCGCGGTAAGCCCAGCTTCCCGCATACCCGATTCCCATCAACGAATATTCTCCTATCTTGATATTTTTCTTCACATCGCATGCTTGGTATGTCCCTGAAAATGTCCAAAATATCAAATATACCCCTCAAATGGGAAAAATATCAAATGTGTCCCTGAAATGAACAAAAAAAATAGTAAAAAGTATTTTTTTTTTAAAAACCTCGAAAAAGAGAATATCACGAATATCCCTAAATCCCGTATAATTATTATATTCAACAAATACAAAATTCTACTGAATTTGAGAAAGAAATTAACCGTGCTTATTTGATTTGGTCTCAGATCAAAATAGATAGTGGTAGAAGGCGATTTCCAACAAATTTAATATCATATACCACAATATGCTGAAATGAAAAATCTAAATAAGTTCATATTTATGGAAGGATGTAGTTTTTAAATAAATTCAACCTTGGAGTAAGTTTTGTATGAAAATCCTCTGGCCCACCTCGTCATGTTGGTACGCAATATAAGACATTAAATTAACAGATGAATATGAACAATTAACATATGAACATTAAATTGCCAAATATTATCACATAATAACAAAATAATTACCAAAAAGTTCAAATCTCCTGCAATCCGGCAGTGCCTCCAAAAATACTCGAGTTTAGAAAAATCATCAATAATATTTAATATATTTGAAATAAAAAACATACTTGCATTTCGAGAGGTAAATAGCCACGAAAAGAGAGAAGCAATGCATCCGAAACTGAACCTTCTCCCAAATTTTGAGTCTTTTCTTCCAATTTTGAAACCTCTCTATATCATCTTGTAATATTGACAAATTATTTTATTTCTCCAATTAAAAATCAAACCAGAAAAATAATTATGAAAGAAAGGACGAACCTTTACTGTCATAAAAATGAGTGCATTGCGAGGAGTAGCTGCTTCGCACATGCACGTACGAAAATACATACATGGAAAGAATAGCTTCATAATAACCCAGAAAAATTAGCCAAACAAATAATATTAAATGTCAAAATCGACTGGAAAGTAATTTTTAACGTACCGAATCGAGCTTCGCATGCTACTGCTGCCTCGATCCAGTTCTCGTACCACAGTCCCTCCTCCCGTACCTGCACGCGTACATCTTGGTCCGGCCGAGACCAGGTGCAAGTTCCACGAATCCGAGACGGGGTGCAAGCTTCAGGGCTTCGCCTCTACCTCTCCATGCTTGACCTCTCCCTCTCCTTCTCCATGCCAATTTCAACCACTACAATGTAAACCGAATTGGACGATTTGTGGTGTTAATTTAAAATTGCTTTAAAAAACATAACCGTAATCCTAATTTTTAATTGGAGTAAGCAGAAAAATAAATTAAGAAAGGCAAAATATTTCTGCTAAAAATCGAGCCAAGAAACTCAAATAGACTGAGTTTAGGTTGAAATCATCCCGATTTTACTCTTCCAAACTTATTGCCAAGCAATTCGGTCAACAAAAAAACTTCAAATTCACAGAAAAGAATAAGAAAACCTCTGAAACTGCTGTTGTGCTCGAATCATGAACCATAAACAACAAATCAAGCGACAAAGTAAGAAAACACACCTACATATTGACCGAGGCAGAGGCAGTAAGGAAAAATAGATCGCCGTATCTCTCGCATACCAGTTAGGGTTAGGGTTTGACGATTCGTGGCCCGTCGCCGTATCTCTCGCACACCCTACACGAACAGCCAGTGGCAGCCCTATTGCCAACCGCAGCACCATTGCCAGAGGCATCGCCATCGCCGTTCGTGTAGGGTTCCTCGCCAGGCAGCCGTTCATTTTCTCCTCTCTTGAACGGGAACGGGAACAGGAATGGAGAGAGAGAGAAAAGGTTTTACGGTTGTGTTCTTCTTCTGAGAGGAAGGATTATATATTTTTCATTTGAGACGACGTGGAAGCAGGAATGCTCGGCCCAATTAGAGGGATTAGTACTATTAATAATAATGTCATATTTTAGTCTTGTCTAAAGGGAGATTTCATGGTATTGCAATTTTTTTGGACCAAAATACTCCTCTATTTTTCATCTTTAAATTTCATAAACATATTTTTGTATTATTTTATTAATTTAAAATCACTATAAATATTTTTTAACATACACTCATTTTAAAAAACTATAAGTCATATACATAATTTTAATCTTTTATTTATTATATATTTTATCATAGAAAATTAAAATTAAATAAAAAGATGAGATAAAAAATATTCCTGGAAATATCTTGTACAAATTAATATTATTCTAGTATTTAATTTTAATGTTAAATAGTTGTTAATAAAAATAGCTACTAAATAGTCTTTCTTACCAAATTAGAAATGCATAAGTGAACATTAAAACTAGCATTAAAATAAAATTGTCGTTAATTCTAATTTTAGTAGCTAATTTTATTTCAGCAGTTAGTTTTGTAGTAATTATTTTTAACAACTAACTTTAAAATTATGTATATGACATATCACTACAACAGAAGGGCTTATCAGCGACGGGGGTCTTCCATCAACGACTGCCCGTCGCTAATAAGTAGCATCTTTTGCGTTGGCCCGTCACAGAAAACTATCACCGACGGTATAGTTAGGCACGGCCCGTCGCTGATGCACAATTTTTTCCGTCGGCCCGTCGAAGAACAACTAAACCGTCGGTAAAGGTCGCCGTCGGCCCGTCGGTAAACAAAAGCCCGTCGCCAATATATTACGTCGGCCCGTCGGTGTTCTCAGGCCCGTCGGTGAAGCCCGCCGTCGGCCCGTCGGTAATTCTTGGCCCGTCGCAAATGTATTTAAAAAATCCGCCAGAATTCAAAATAATCTCCGATGGCCCGTCGGCCCGTCTCTACCCGTCGCAAATACTTCTCGCGGCCCGTCGCAGATTACCACACCGTCGCAAATACTTCTCTACCCGTCGCTAATATGTACCGACGGCCCGTCGGTGATAGGATTTAGTACCCATATATTACCCCGGCCAGCTTTTTTTTCTTGGCCCGTCGCTATATATAGTTTTTTTAAATTAGTATATGTTAAAAAAAAATTATAGCGATTTTAAATTAATAAAATAATACTAAAATATGTTTATTAAATATAAAGATGAAAAATAGAGGGATATTTTGGTCCAAAAAGATTGCAATATCAAGAAATACCTCTTTTGGGGTAATTGAAAAGAAAACCTTGTATGTAGGAGTTTTTTTGGAGTTTCTCAAAAGTTAGGGGTTTGTTTTTGTAAATTATAGAATAGTTAGGGGGTTATTTGTAAATTTCCCATACAAAAAATGTCTCTTTCAACCCAATTATCGACATTTGAAAAGTTGAAAGAAACTGCTCGACATTTGAAAAGCGGAGCACTTTTTTCAATGTATTATGAGTTTCTATTAACAGAGTCGTTAAGAAAAACAGTATTAACTAGAGCTTAAAATTACTCAACATTTGAAATGTCGAGAAACTATAACCTGAAAAGTCGAGACTGTTATTTTGCAAATTTTCAAACTTTGATGTTTGTTTTGGATATTAACAAACTAATTCTGTCTACATACAAAAAATTTCCTATAATATATTCAACATATAAATTAATTATTATTTAAATTCATCATTTACTTATTTTTTATTTCTTATTTAACGTACCAGTTTGGAAAATTTATGCTTGAATAATAATTAGAATGGTTATATGTATTTTTCATAGAAAATTTATGCTTGTTTGTATATATTCAACATATAAATTTCTTGTAAGTTTCTTCCGTTTAATTCTTATTTGTTCATTGAGTATTATATAACATTAACACATGATAATAAAAGGAAGTAACAAGAAGAATATTTGGTGAACTTTTTTTTTGTAATTATAATTGATACTTTCCATTGATGGCTTTAACAAACCGTTAAAATTCAAATATATCATTTCATAACTAATACAATTGTCATCATCTAAATACCTTGTATTAACAGATAAAGATCATTTTCATTTTCATTAATGTTAGATAAAAATCGAACCAAAACTTTTAAAATTGGGAGCATAATACTAATCTTTTAAAATCATCAAAATTAAAAATCAATTAATAATTCCTTAAATCAAAGAATATGGCCTCCTCCTTTAAAATCTCTCATACTGCATTTTAATAAAATTATATTACATGCTGCATCAAAAAAAGAATTTTCTACAAAATAAATTCGAATAAGCAACAAAATAAAATCATACCATGTGTGTTCTCTTCTGATCCCCAAAAGAGTTCGGATTCCCAACTTCATCCTGTGCGTCTTAGTATTCTCCCCTATCTTAATTTTAATTGTTTCTCCACAAACAATCATATTTAATTTTTATCTCATGTATTTAAAAAATTGATATATTGTCAATTTGTTATGTGTTTAAATTTGTGAACTAATATGAGTATTCTGGTTTTTGTTTGTTATTTATAAATAATGTTTCAGTTTGTGTGAATGAGCCGGTAGAACATGTCAACTTCATTTCCAAATTTCATTTAAAATACATGAAAATTTCCGAAAGTGTAAGATATTATCAATTATAATTTTTAAGGAAATTTTCAAAAAAATTCCTAATGTTTTTGGACATTCTAAAAACCCCCTATCTTTTTAGAAACTCAAAAAAAAACTCATCTACCAAATTTTTTATTTTAAACCCCTATAAGATTAAAATTAACCATGAATGATGTTAAATAATTTTTTTGACCAAAATATCATTCTATTTATATATGTAATAATAAAAAGAACAGTTTTGTTATTTTTATTAGTTTTGAAAAAGTCCCAAAAATAGTTTATCTTATGATAATTTCAAAAAAAAAAATTAGTATATGTTATATTTATATAATTTTTACATTTCATATATTATATATATTTTTTTCTTGAAAACTACCATAAAATAATAATAATATTAACAACAATATTAAAATAACACCTTGCAAATATTTAAAAACTAAAATATCATGAAATTATTAGAAATATATATAAAACGAGAACGAAAATAAAAAACTATATGTTTAATCAAATATTTTCTACCAATATATTTTCAAGGTGTATATTTATTGTTGTTTTTTTTATTATTACCCGAGGTTAATTTTTCATGAATAATAAATGAAATATTAAATTTATATAAACACTATATTTTATAAAAAAAAAAATTTTGAAATCACTACATCTTAAAAAATATTATGGATTTTTCTTACAGCTAATAAAATTATAAAAAATAACAAAAAAAAATTAATACTACAAATGTAAACATAAAGATATTTTGATAAAAAAAAATTAACACTATCCATTGTTAGTTTAACTCTTATATAGTAGGGATATTCGAAAACAAAAGTTTGATAAAAAAAAAAAATTGGAGTTTACAAAAAGATAAAAAAAAAAATTAGACTATCCACGCAGGTCTTTTTTTTTTGTTTTTTGTTCAAGGAGAGGGATACTCTCATATTGCATTAGAAAAAAAGAAAAAAGAGTTCAATTTACGGAGGATAATTGCCAGAAAGAATTTGCCTGTCCATTGGAGGCCAAAAATCTATTCCTAACTTAAAATTTTGTTTAGCAATTTTTTTCCAAGACGTGTAGTCCACTTCTATCAATTGAAGTAGAGGAGCCTTGAATTGAAATATCCGTCGATTACGCTCTTTCCAAATAGTAACTAGCGCGAGAGTGCGTCAAGTACCTATGTTCTCAGCGTGTATAAATCTTGGGTTATTTTGGAACCAAAAGATTGATAAGTCAGCCGAGGAATTGAGGGGGCTTGTTAGGTAGGAATTAGAGATTGTTTGCCACATCTCTTTTGCGAACGGACAATCTATAAATAGATGATGACCGTTTCCAAAGTGTGCGAGAAAAAAGAGCATCTCGGATTGCGTGTCCATCCACGTATGGCCAAGTTGTCCGTGGTTAGAATTTTATTATGGAAAGCGAGCTAAGTTGTCTCGTGATTTCCAAAGGACTTGGTTCCATGCGCTTATAAATCCGGGATTCTTTAGCCATTTGTATGTGGATGAAGGGATAAATTATTGTTGGATGACCATTTCCAATGAAATGAATCGGTTTGGATGGTCCATCTTGCCGATGCATTAAAATGGGTAAGAGTTTAATAAGCCCGTTAACGAAGAAGGACGTAATACGTATCATTAATGGATAAGTTTTTTGTGAAGGCAGTAGGAAATACCTACTGTAAATTTTCATTAAATAAGTAAAGAAAAAGTTACATCAATTGTTGCGATAGAGAAAAATCATCACAACCCACAAAGAAAGAAAAGAAATTAGAATAGTTAAGAATTCATCAGTCGCTCGCCATGCTCGAGGTCTTGACTTAGCCCTTCGAGAGGAGACGGTACTGTTGGAGAAAGAATTGGCAAGAGATCGAAATTAGAATCGTCGAGAATGCGCCAGTCACTCGCCATGCTCGAGGCCTTGTCTTAGCCTTTCACCAAGAGGAGACGGTACCGTTGGAGAAAGAGCCGGAAAAAGATGCCATTAATGGATAAGTTGGCTAGTTCGTTGGGTGAGGAGATGCCATAAATTTATCGGATTGTGAGTTTCCAATGAGAAGTTTTTGCCTTTTTGGTGAAGATAACCGTCCCTTATTCTTTATTCATCACATGTGTCAATTTCAGTATATCATTTCTCACATGTTGAATAAAAATGAAAACACACATCAATATACTTATTTTTCTCATGGTTTATTGGGTTTTTCGCCATCACTCGAGACGTGCCTACTCAGACCGGCACC
Source organism: Luzula sylvatica (assembly GCA_946800325.1). Lineage (NCBI taxonomy): Eukaryota > Viridiplantae > Streptophyta > Magnoliopsida > Poales > Juncaceae > Luzula > Luzula sylvatica. Next base: position 12,459,449 of record OX326960.1, on the reverse strand, counting down.
GTCACGTACTTGGCTTCAAACATTGTTATTGTCACGTAAAGCTCTTATTAAATGTTGTTTGCTATTGAGTTAAGCGAAATGTTTTAACGAAACAGAATATAAAGGATCTAAATATATATACTTCATATTTTGTTTTGGAGAAACTCGATTATCAGATTTTTAATGCAGCATGCAATTACATGGGAATTGAAGAATTGTGACGAATTTACATTGTTATTTGACTTTTGCTTTTGAGACAATTAGGGTCCAGTCATTTGTTTGTCAATCAGCTAATAATGTGGATCGGATCTCCTCAATTTGTTTGTCAATCAGTTTGTTTTGATTGGTCATATCATCAGATTTTAACTAAACATCCTCGTATTGGGATTAACCTACTTAATTAATATGATAATTAACACTCATTTGATTTAATATTTATAGAGTTAACATCCATCTGGATTGACAATTTTTACTTAATATTTAAAAAATATTAATTTAATGGTGTCCTTGCTAATTATCGTGTTAATTAACATGATTAATTAGGAAAGTGTTAGGTCATTGCGACTATTTTGTTGAAATATGGTGGCAAAGTACAATTTCCCTATCATTATTATGTTTTAGTTTGGAAAATTATACGTGTTTGCAATCGTTGTTAAATCGAACAAACAAAACAAATACATGTGTGAAAGTAGAATCTCTTATGTCTTAATCGGATGTCAAAACGGGTCAATTTATCCATTTAGCATATATCTATTTAATAAATACTCATACGTTAGATCGGATCTTCGATTGTGATCAAATCGAAGGAGAAGTAAACGAGTAATAGACTGTGGAAGCGTGTGGACATGGGACGCACGAAGACAATCGGAGACGTGTCAAGACGGTGGGAGACGTGTGGTATGGGACGCACGGGCTAGTCACCAACGTGACACCGAAGAAGAGAAGGATGCGAGCGATCAACCCGTCGTGCGTGATCAATTTCACGCTGGTAATCGTCTATCCTACTTTACATCGTACTCTCGAAGTCGAGACGTGATCTCGGGTTTTGGGAACCGGACCGAGCCTTCATATCCGCTGCGCGGGCCCGGGGTCTGGATATTTCCCAACAATCCTCTAGTACTCTCCTTCACAATTTTTTATTTTATTTGAAAGAGAGTTTGGAGCACGAAACATACTCTCACGATTATATATTTTATTGATAAGTTTGTCAAACATACACGAACAATGAAAAACGTTGAAACCTAGTGATGCCGTGAATATAATTTAACACCTTAATTTTTAACACATTAATAAGTTTGTCCTCCACAATTCTTGATGACATGGTTATGATTTAATACCTTAATTTTCAACAAATTAATTTATGATTTAACAATTTAATGAAATGTTAACTATAAATTAATGGAGGCTTCTATCATACACCATTTTTCTTACGATACAATAATTTTCAAGGATATTTTGAGTAATTATTAATTTATGAATATTTAAGGTAAGGTCTCAAGCATATTTATCAATTGGTGTTTGACTAAATTGGAATTATTTGTTGTTCATTTTAAAAAAAAAATCCATAAAAAACAAATATTATGATACACCCATTTACAAATATAATTAATTGTTAAAATACCCAAAATATCCTTATAAAAGGGTGTATGATAGAACTTTCCATAAATTACAGTGTAAAATCAAAATTTAAAAATCATGCCATATGTCATGTCTTCAATGATTGCAGGGAGGAAGTACTATGGGCAATGTTGTAAAAATCGGTCTAGGCGGCCGCCTAGGCGGCGCCTAGGCACTAGGCGTTGGGAAAACGCCCACGTATAGCCTAGGCGTTCCTGTCTAGGCGGAATTCCGCCTAGGTCCGTCTAAATAGCGCCTAGGCCCGCATAATTCCGCCTGGGTCCGCCCATGCCAATTTTTTTTTTTTTTTTTTTAAGACCCACAACTCATTTCCTTTCTTATTTTTATTTTAGTAATTTTATTTTATGATTTATTTGAATTTGTATTAATGTTATTTTGTAGATTTCATGTTATAATTTATTTGGACGTTGTTTTAAATAAATTAATATGTATATTTCATGTTATTATTTGTTTGGACGTTGTTTTAAATAAATTAATATGTAGATTTCATGTTATGATTTGTTTGGACGTTGTTTTAAATAAATCAATATACATTATTTTTAGTATAAAAAATTGTATCACAAATTATAATATATAAAAATTAAAAAAATGACAAAAACTAAGTAAAATTACAAATCCGCCTAGATCCGATTAATCCCCGATTAATCCCTCTAGGCGCTAGACGGTGCCCGTCCGCCCGACTAGCGCCTAGCGATTTCTGTAACATTGACTATGGGACATACAACACTACTAAAAAAAATTTAGGTTCTAACTAGTTATTCCATCTTTTGTTTTGGAAGAAACACGGTTATCATATTTTGATTGTCTACTTGTCGTGTTTGAGCATGCAATTGCATGCGAATTGAATAATTCTGTTGATTTCCGTTGATATTTTCCGTGTTGATTTTGAGCCAATACGATTTAGCCAATAAGTTTACTGATTTGCTGATGTGGTGTGATCGTATTGGCTGATTTCTTTGTTTATGTGTTGATGGTGTTGGTTGCATGAGTAACCTGTAACAAATTTTGTAGATTTGTTTTGATAGGTCATGATTATGGTGTTTAGATTTGTTTTGTTGATTAATAATCATATTAATCAACAAAAATAAAAAATATATACATATCTATAAAAACATTTTACAAAATCTAATAATAATAAGCAATGATAATCATAATTATAATCACTTATCACATAAACAAAAAGTTACATGCCATAATTTTACCAAACTCATGGATCCTATACGAGTCCATAAATATTTTTACCATAAACGTTTTAATGAATCCCAAATGAGTCCATATCTTTACATGTGCCATTAATTATCACAGAAACAACAAGTCCCAAATCGTTTATGGCAAAATTATTATTGGTGCTGCTGCCAAAAGATAGAGTTTTAGTATCGTTTATCTCATATCGCTGCCAAAAGACGTAGTTTTAGTGTCGTTTACATGATATTGCTACCCAAAGTTTTAGTATAATTACATAAGTATTTAATATTTGTATAATTACATAAGTATTTTTCAATGGTATTATACAAAATAACATTCGGAATTTGCATTAAAAATACTTTTCTTTTTCTTTTCAATTAAAAAATATTTTATAACACATCGATATTTAATATTTGTATAATTACATAAGTATTTTTCAATGGTATTATACAAAATAACATCTGAATGGATTTCTTGAAAAGCCCAATATAAAACCTGTTGACGTGGTTCTTTGACGACCATGCATTTTAGTGGAACCCACAAAGGTTGTTGGATTCTGATTTATATCTCTTCTTTCTTTTTATTATTCGATCAGGGATGAGTTTGGTAACTGGTTTCTGAATTTTGCTCGATTGTCTTTGTGGATAGGTTTTGCGTGTGATTGCCGGTAACAAATTTGGGTTCGAAAAGATTGTGACGGCTGCCTTTTCGGTTCGAAGTGTGGATTATGTGTTTCGCTGCTCGTGCGAGCATCTCATGTTTTGGGTTGTTGGATTATGTTTGCTCTTGGTTAATTGTGGCTGTTTGATCAATTGGTAGTTCTCCTCTCGATTACAGCTTTGGGTCGTGGTACTTTTGTGATGTGGTTTGTGCTGGTCTCGGGTGGTCTTGCAGCTCCCCTCTTGGCCATTTTTGGTCATGTGCTTTGTGCTGGCCTCAGGTGGTCTTGCGGCTCGCTGTTGTTTACTGGTTGGTGTTGCTTTTCATGGTACAGTGGATGACAATTTTTTGTTGCTTTCTATCCTTTTTTCCCCGGTTCGATGATGATGCATGAATAATGTTTTTGGTATTTCTTCCGTGTCGTAGCATGAGTTGAGTCGTTTCTGTATGATTTCTAATAAGTGTGCTCCGGTGTGCTATGGCTCCCGGAGTGGAACCTTGTTAGGTTTACGGCGGATCGGAATCTTTTGTTGTTTTCTACTTTTTTTTCCCGGGTCGATGACGATGCACGAATAATGCTTTTGATATTTCTTTCGGGTCGTAGCATGAGTCGTTCCGGTACGATTCCTAATAAGTGTGCTCTGCGGTGCTACGGCTCCTCGAGTGGAACCTTATTAGGTTTAGTCATCGGTTTCGTCCATGCTGTGACAAGGCAAAAATTTCGGAAACCCAATTGATCTGAGACCACTCTACGATCTTATGTCTTATGTTTTCTTGCCTCTTTGTTTCATCATGATGTATGAAAAATATATGAAACATGTCCTGAGAATAAATTATTTTGATTGGAATAAATTTTTGCTGAACTATACTGTACTAGATCAAACTATGCTCAAACTATAATGGAATAAATTGCTGTGATTATGAACGAATTATACAACACAATTCTATTCAAATTACGATTTCATTAGATTAGCATGATTCGAATTATACTATACTCGATCAAACTACATAGCCTTTCATGAGATTAATATGTGCTCAGATTGCAAAAACCAAAAACTATTAATTGTTTATGCTTGCTATATCGGTTCAATCCATGTATGTGTTGACGAGATTATATGTACTTGAACTGAAAACACAAGATTTATTGTTTCTGTGTTTAATGGCTTGATGGAACGGAAAATACTTGCAAGAAAAACAAATTGAAACATATAAAAGTTCAAAAAAACATGATTACGAAATGAAAATGAAAAAGCTGAATCAAATACCAATGATAGTGCAAATATAAATATGTGTAAAAATACAAAATAATATACAAAATACAAACATGAATACAATATACAACAAAAAATATAGTCACAAATACAAAGACAAATTACAGATACAAATGTAAAGGCGAATACAAACAAAGCTATTCAAATGCATACAAAATTACAAACAAAGCCACTGACGATTTTATGTTTTATGGTAAGAAATACAAATGAAAATACAGAACCAAATACGAACACAAATATGAAATGCAAATGCAAACACAAATCGAAATACAAATAAACAAAATCAAACGATTTTATAATAACATTTCGGCTTATTTTCTTGATTTTGCCGATGACGTTTAAAACAATAAACAAATTTTATAGTAAAAAACGTTTGAATTGCTCGAGAAAACCGGCTCTCGAACTACGCGACTACGAATATGAAAACGATCATCATTATCATCATAGTCATCATCATCATATCATCATCATCATCATCATCATCATCATCATCATCATCATCATCATCACCATTCCACCCATTTTGCCGATGATGTAAAAGAAATAGACAAATTTCACAACAAGAACTGTTTGAATTGTTGAAGAAAGCCGGCTCTTGAACAATTCAAACAGTACTTACTGTAAAAATTATAAATATTGTGCTTTACTGAGGCAAATATATAATACTTGCAAATTTTATTATTTAATGAAAAGTTCGGATATATTTAATTGTGTAATTTTTTAATAATTCAATTAATTAGAAGTTTATTTTGTTGTAATTTTTTTCGTTTCTTTTATTATTAAAATTAATTTATTGTTGTTTGTTTCTTAGTTACGAAATACTTATGTTTTGTTTATTGTATATGTTACGTTCGATATATATTCATAATTTGTTGATATCATGCGCGCAACCATCATATATGATATATTTATTTATATTCGAGAAATTATACTAAATTGCAACATTAAATACGAAATAAAATACCACAACAAAATAGAAAAAAAATATAATTAAAATTAATCTATAAAAAAAATTAGTCTCAAACTCGAGAATACTCGCGGAACTCCCGCGCGAATGCGCGCGGGTAAAAGCTAGTGTACTAATATTTTTTGTAATTTTTCTTGTTTGTTATTTCTTTTTTCTGAACAACTTAAAAACATAGCCAATTAACATTACTACCAGTAGATAATAGATGAAACTAAAAAAATACATTTCAACAATAAGATAACTAAGTAGTAATATTACTTATTATCAAGCTAAGCCACCGAACACAAATCATAAAAGCATATAAAAAGTGAGAAATTGTTCAAATTATTATTAATTTATTACCTCTTTTGTTTATGAATATAATCTACCTCGAATTGAAATATAAAAATGAGAAGAAAATATCGATTTCTATGGTACGGTGTGAAAGAAGTGATTAAGAGTTTTAAAAAAACAAAAAAAGAATTATGTCTCTATCTCTAGCTTCTAATATCATGTTTTATTGTGTTTTTTCATTTCAAAATTTTATTGAAATTCGGCCATAAAAAAATCAGTTTCGTCTAATATCATACTATAAAAGCTATTCACAATCCATCCATTTAATCATTTAATGATATTTCTATTTCAAGTTTGAAAAATTTCGCTATTTGACAATAAAATCATGTCTTTAAATATCAATTTAATTAATTTGTAACATAATAATCACATGATCAAAGATCACGTTTTCTTCTTCCACTCATGCATTTTGTGCTTCGTAGTTCGTACACCCCAAATGTGTGAAGTTAACGATTAGTCAAAAAAAGAACATTTTATTTTGTATAGAAAAGTTAATTTGTTGTTGGGCTTTGATGTTGTATACAAATTGTGTTGATTAAATATTGTACTAGTTATGGCCTTATTGTCACTTTTCTAATTTGAATACAACACACAGGATAAGCCTATGGTTTTCCAATCTTAAAAAATTATGTCCTTATTGGTTTTTTTTTTCCGTTCAATCTGATATAGTTTTTGGTTTGTTTCACTGGGTCGTATATTTCGATTTCATGATCCACATACAAAAGACAAAAATGAGACCAAATTTCAATCCATGTGAAAACTTACATGTATATATATGATTATTATGTATTATGTATATGTATGGTTATTAGGGGTGTCACCGATTCGAATACGGTTGGGACCAATGTTGTAAAATACGGAAAACGGTACTGAATGGTCGGGATCGTAAAACGGTGGAAAAATGGTGAAAAAACGATCACCGAAAAGTTGAAAGAAAAGTTAGGGGGTTATTTGTAAATTTCCCATACAAAAAATGTCTCTTTCAACCCAATTATCGACATTTGAAAAGTTGAAAGAAACTGCTCGATATTTGAAAAGTGGAGCACTTTTTTCAATGTATTATGAGTTTCTATTAACAGAGTCGTTAAGAAAAACAGTATTAACTAGAGCTTAAAATTACTCAACATTTGAAATGTCGAGAAACTATAACCTGAAAAGTCGAGACTGTTATTTTACAAATTTTCAAACTTTGATGTTTGTTTTGAATATTAACAAACTAATTCTGTCTACATACAAAATTTCCCTTATAATATATTCAACATATAAATTAATAATTATTTAAATTCATCATTTACTTATTTTTTATTTCTTATATCACGTACCAGTTTGGAAAATTTATGCTTGAATAATAATTAGAATGGTTATATGTATTTTTCGTAGAAAATTTATGCTTGTTTGTATATATTCGACATATAAATTTCTTGTAAGTTTCTTCCTTTTAGGGGGCGTTTGGTTGGAGCTTTGGAGTGGGAATACCTTGGCATACTTTCTTATGGATTCCATTACCACGTTTGGTTTGCGCACTATGTAATAAAATAATGGAATACTCGATTTCCTAGGGCATAAATGGTGGGAATAAGATTACCACCAAAATTGGTGGCTTTTCTCTATTCCCATGAGGAGGGAATATAATTTATTTTTTTTCCAAAAATAAGTAGCTCCAACTTTCTATAAATAAACCAACTTTTACATTTTTAGAGTATGCCATGGAATAAATGAGTGCGACAACCAAACACGATTATAGAGTATGCCATGGAATGCTATGTCTTGGCATGATATTCCTTGGCATACTTCATGCCAAGGTATTCTCCAAAGCACGAACCAAACGGCCCCTTAATTCTTTTTTGTTCATTGAGTATTATCTAACACATGATAATAAAAGGAAGTAACAAGAAGAATATTTGGTTAACTTTTTTTTTGTAATTATAATTGATACTTTCCATTGATGGCTTTAACAAACCGTTTAATTCAAATATATCATTTCATAACTAATACAATTGTCATCATCTAAATACCTTGTATGAACAGATAAAGATCATTTTCATTTTCATTAATGTTAGATAAAAATCGAACCAAAACCAATCAATCAATCGATATCCATTTTTTTTTTAATTTCCACTGAACACAGAAAACAATCTCTCATACTAAACAATGTAAACCAAAAGTCAATTGGGAGCATAATACTAATCTTTTAAAATCATCAAAATTAAAAATCAATTAATAATTCCTTAAATCAAAGAATATGGCCTCCTCCTTTAAAATCTCTCATACTGCATTTTAATAAAATTATATTACATGCTGCATCAAAAAAAGAACTTTCTACAAAATAAATTCGAATAAGTAACAAAATAAAATCACATCATGTGTGTTCTCTTCTGATCCCCAAAAGTGTTCTGATTCCCAACTTCATCCTGTGCGTCTTAGTATTGTCCCCTATCTTAATTTTAATTGTTTCTCCACAAACAATCATATTTATTTTTTTATCTCATGTAGTTAAAAAATTGATATATTGTCAATTTGTTATGTGTTTAAATTTGTGAACTAATATGAGTATTCTGGTTTTTGTTTGTTATCATAGAAGAATACTAAGGCAACAGGTTTTGCTCTCTTTCTGTCTTGCCACGTCATCTGCGGTCGGCCGTTGGATTAGAGCTCATTTTGAAGAGCTGCATCTTAGCCGTTCGATGAGTAAAAAACTTGGTCCACGTACACCGTGGTACATTTATTTATGTTTCGAGTTTTGGTGTGCGTGCACCGAGTCCATGCAAACAAAATCGATTAACCCTAGCCATATAAGCAGCCTTTTGTTTTTCTCTTTCTTTCTTCCGTAACTTTCGGCCAGACCACAACCCTAGCTCCCCTTTTTCCCTCAAAGAGCGAATTGTTGGTTATTTATAAAGAATACTAAGGTTACCATTTTTGTTGTAAAAACATCCCTCCAAGCTTCCCTTTTATCTCCTATTGGATTCATCGTACTTTAGTAAAGATAAAATGATTCGATTTAAGGTTCGAGAATATGCAGACCTGTTCGAGAATGATTCGATTTAAGGTTTGAGAATATGCAGACCTGTTCGAGAATGATTCGATTTAAGGTTTGAGAATATGCAGACCTGTTCGAGAATGATTCGATTTAAGGTTCTTGATTTGATTTGTACCCCATTTGTGTCGTCGATTATTTTTTATTGATCTTGAATTGGAATTAAATTAAATTTTGATTTTTGCAGGATCTGTCTACGGTGCACTTGCATTCGGTGCGATAAATTCTGTTGAATTGCAGTAACTATGAGGTATGTAATTAGTTATAAGTTGCCATGACTTATTTATGTTAAATTTACTAACTAATTTTTTCATTTTGTATTTTCAGGATTTTGAAATAATTGTTGCTTGGTAAATTAATTAATTCATTAATTGGAAAATATTCTTTCTTCGAAAAGAAGCAAAACCAGAATAGGAATTTACGACGTGATCTTAAGTGTTGAATCGGAAAACTACGGAGACAAAAATGAAAGAACCCGTCTCGGTGATGAATAATATTAAACAACCCGCTATTGTAAACCCGCAAATACCACGCATTGATTAAGTTGGAAAGTAATTAATAGGTGAAATGAATAAATTTGGAAATTTTGCACCCATTAATTGTGGTGCGGGTAATATTGGGGGTTTTGAATGCGGGGTGTCTAATATTATTGCTCGGTGATGAGGTGGCAGAAGAGAATCATGTCTTTTAGAACTAGACACTCAAGACCTTCGTTATGGTTGTTGTCCCCATGAATATTCGAGGTCAACTCCAGATTTTAAAATTATATTTTACGCAATTTCTCTCACGTTTCTAAACTGACAAAAATTGCATAAATAAATACGCAGCAGTGCCAAGCTTTTATGAGCGTGAAGTTCAGAAAAATAAACGGGTATTATAACAAATTTGTTGCCTTCGGATCCTCTTATATTCCTTTTTTGCCGAAAATATTTCTTTCTCCTTTTTCCCATTCATGGTCGGTGATGATATCAGAACACTCGTTTATAATAATGTTTCAGTTTGTGTGAATGAGCCGGTAGAACATGTCAACTTCATTTCCAAATTTCATTTAAAATACATGAAAATTTCCGAAAGCGTAAGATATTATCAATTATAATTTTTAAGGAAATTTTCAAAAAAATTCCTAATGTTTTTTGGATATTCTAAAAATCCCCTATCTTTTTAGAAACTCAAAAAAAAACCCATCTACCAAATTTTTTATTTTAAACCTCTATAAGGTTAAAATTAACCATGAATGGTGTTAAATAATTTTTTTGACCAAAATATCATTCTATTTATATATGTAATAATAAAAAGAATAGTTTTGTTATTTTTATTAGTTTTGAAAAAGTCCCAAAAATAGTATATCTCATAATAATTTCAAAAAAATAATTAGTACATGTTATATTTATATAATTTTTACATTTCATATATTATATATATTTTATGTTTATATTTTTTTTTCTTGAAAACTACCATAAAATAATAATAATAGGAACAACAATATTAAAATAACACCTTACAAATATTTAAAAACTAAAATATCATGAAATTATTAGAAATATATATAAAACGAGAACGAAAATAAAAAAAACTATATGTTTAATCAAATATTTTCTACCAATATATTTTCAAGGTATATATTTATTGTTGTTTATTTTATTATTACCCGAGGTTAATTTTTCATGAATAATAAATGAAATATTAAATTTATATAAACACTATATTTTATAAAAAACAAAATTTGAAATCACTACATCTTAAAAAATATTATGGATTTTTCTTACAGCTAATAAAATTATAAAAAAAAACAAAAAAAAAATTAATACTACAAATGTAAACATAAAGATATTTTGATAAAAAAAAATTAACACTATCCATTGTTAGTTTAACTCTTATTTAGGGATATTCGAAAACAAAAGTTTGATAAAAAAAAAAATTGGAGTTTACGAAAAGATAAAAAAAAAAAATTAGACTATCCACGTAGGTCTTTTCTTTTTTTTTGAAAATTTCCCTAATTTTGATTTGTAGGTTTAGGGATCATCATAGACATGACCATCCTCGAAATGACCATTAACTAAAAAAAGCTGACAAACACACATTCCTCCCCTCCTCCTCCTCTTGTCCTCTCGGATAAATATGAGCAGTACACTATTTGACTTGTTTTATTTTTGTTACTCGTTGATATTGCAACTCCTAAGACATAATTATATTTTTTGTGCTTGTCAAAAAAAAAATAATGTATTTTTTTTTTTGATGAAATGGAGAGGGCTTTCACATCCCCCATCCTAATATATTAAAAGAAAAGGCAAAAAGTATTTACAATTTTTTGAAAATAAATACTAACTAGCTTTATTCCCAAAACTTAGAAACTCGGCCCAGGCCCAAAAAATACCTAAGTTTATAACCTTTCCCCTGTGGTGATTATGTACCCTGTGCATCCAACTCATGGATGCCACTTCGTCCTTTTATTGCTCCAGATAGAAGCCCTAGTCTCCTCTTCGAGCTCCTCTTTCTATTTTTGCGCCTCTCTTACTCTTTTTGTTCTAAAGCTCGACTCAGTCGGTAGAATCGCATCAATTTCCCTTTTTTCCTTGAGGATTTCTTCGAGAAGTTTTTCTTCTTTCTTCTCATAGTCTGTGAAAACACGACGGCACCTTTCCCTCCAGACTACGAAGAAGAACACCGCGAAATCACGATTTTGGTTGCGTTTTTCTGGGTGAGAGTAGATGGAGAGCAGAGATTGCGTTAACTGAATTTGTTCGCTCGTTTCTACCCGTATTTCTTGCTGGAACCGGGACCAGAGTTGGTTTACAAAGACGCATTCAACAAGGTGCATGCAAGTCTCCTCAGCACTACAACAAAGGAAGCATCTATTGACCAATTGTAAGCCCTTCTTTTTGAGATTATTTTGCGTTAAAATTGCCTCTTTTTCATATAGCCAGTAGAAAACTTTCATCCTATTTGGAATTTTTAGGTGCCAGATTTGCACGGCTTTGTCGTAAGTGAAAACACCTAAAGCCATTTTTTGATACATGTTCGCAACCGAGAATTGAGACTTGATCCCCCCTTTCCATTCCACACTATATTCTGTCCCTTCTTGAGATTGGTAGATCCAATCTTTTAAGTATTGTAATTCAGTCTCGGCTTTGAGAGATAAGGGTAACCTGAAGAGTTTTTCCAACTGGATTTGTTTTAAGAGGGAGGCATACGCGCCCTCCTTTTTTATTGCGAAGCTGAACAAGGCTGGCATCGATTGATTTAAACGCCCTAGGCCCCAGTCACTATACCAGAAGTTAATTCTCTCACCCGAACCCACTGTGAATTTCGTATTCAGATAAAAAAATTCCATCAATTTTAAGAGAACTTTCACAAAGTAGGAGTCAGTTATATTTCCTTTGTCGGACAAGCTTCTCTCACAAGGATTATTAATTAGAGATTTCCAGTTCAGTCCTTGTTTCGTGTCATAAAATTTCCACAGCCATTTCGTGAGGAGAGCTAGATTGAAGTATTCTAAGTTCTTTATACCTAGACCTCCCCCCGTCTTCGGTCGACAAACTTTTTCCCATGCCACCAAGGGGTAACCATTCTCATTTCTCCCCTTCCATAGAAATTTTCTCATCAACTTATTCATTTCATTAAGGGCCCATTTTGGAAACTTATAGACAGAGAAGTAATACACTGGCAAGGATGAGAGCACTGAGTTTATTAAGACTAGTCTACCTCCCATATTCAGTAAGGTCCCCTTCCATCCAGTTAATTTCTTATCAAATTTTTGGATAATTTCTCTAAAAACATCTCTACCAGGTTTCTTATAGTGGAGTGAGTAGCCAAGGTACTTAAATGGTAAGTGTACTCTAGGACACCCCAGCTCTCTTTCAATCTCATCTGTTACCCCTGAGTTTTCCGGTATTATTATAAATTCAGATTTTTCGTAGTTAATCATTAGGCCAGAAGCTTCTCCAAAAATGTTTAGGATCGCTTTGAGCCGTTTGACTTGGGTCAGATCCGGTTTGATAAAAAAGAGCGAATCGTCCGCATAGAAAAGCGAACTGTGTACATCCTTAATTGGCTTCTCTATGAAGTTTAACATCCCTAAATTTTCTACAATTCTTGCCAACGCATCTATCGCTAAAATGAAGAGGTGCGGGGATAGAGGATCCCCCTGCCTCACCCCTCTCTTGAGGTAGATAGTTTTTCCGGGCACTCCATTTAATAGAATTTTAGTGGCCCCTCCTAGCACGAGATTCTTTATCCAGTTAATCCACCTTTGACCAAAACCTCTCTCTCTGAGTATCTTTATTAGAAAGTCCCAAGAGATTGTGTCGAAAGCTTTTTGGATATCAGCCTTAAACAGTAGAGTTGGTTGTTTATTAATATTTGCCGAGTGAATTATTTCTCTCGCATAGATCAGACATTCTGATATTTCCTTACCCTCCAAAAATCCTATTTGTGTTTCGTGAATTAATGCATTCATCACCTTCTTGAGTCTATTTGCAAGAGTTTTGGAGATAATTTTTTGGATGCTACTTACCAAGCTGATTGGCCTGAAGTCCTTGGCCAGAGTCGCACCCTCTTTTTTGGGAAGTAGAGCGATGTGGGATATCGCAAATCTCCCAAGCCCTTCTCTTGAATCTGGACTTGTTAATTGCGAGATAATGTGATGAAGTTCATCTTTTAGATAAGGCCAGTATAATTTAAAGAATTCCCCATTGAACCCATCGGGTCCGGGGGATTTTTCTTTTTTCCATTTCTTAATGACAGTCTCTATCTCTGTCATTTCTATTTCTCTTTCTAAAATTGATAGATCTATCTCTCTTTGATTGAACAGAACCGACGTGTCGATTGTTGATTGGATTGTTGAGTTATTGGCTTGGCCCATGAGATTTTTGTAGAAGTTAAAGAGGATTGCTGCTTTGTCATTGTGGGTTGTCGACTCTGTGTTTGATCTTGTATCCACGAGTAGGGGGATCAGGAGTTTATTTCTCTTCACCGTCGCAAATGTGTGAAAGAATCTAGTGTTCGCGTCCCCCTCCTTGATCCACCTGAATTTTGCCCTTTGTTTCCAGTAGGCTTCTTGCAATTCTGTTATTTCGCCAAGTCTTTGTTTTATTATTGCTTTTAGCCAATTCTCCATCTCGCTCAGTTGCCTCTCCTCCCTGATTTTTTCAAGTTGATTTAGTATGGTTCTGCAGTTTGAGCTGAATTGTTTCTTGAGTATTTGCCTATTCTTATTCCATCTTTTGAGTTTGATTGAGAGCGACTCCAATTTGCCATAAAATTGCTTGCACGTTGTTGCTATGGATTCTTGTAAATGGGTCACCACGATTGCGTGCGCTTCTGGGTTGTGGAGCCATGAATTTTCGTATCTGAAACTCGTGTGGATTGGAAAAGAAGTGTTGGCTTGAAATATCACTGGAATATGATCGGAACAAGTGTTGGTCCCACCCGTTTGGGATGATTGAGGAAAGACGATGGCCCATGCTTTGTTATACAAAACTCTATCTAATCTTGCTCTAGCAATAGCATTGGCCCATGTGTGAGATATGCCTATCAGTGGGGGATTTATGAGATTTACATCATTAATAAACTGCGAGAACATTTGAGATTCCCGCCAGTTTCTCTGTGGGTCGCCGGATCTCTCATTGCGATGGGCTATTAGATTGAAATCGCCTAATATAAGCCAAGGCAATTCAGACTCTCTGTCTGTCTTTTCTAATTCTTCTAGAAATTCTTTCTTTTCTAATTCTCCTTGTGGGCCGTAAACCCCTGTAATGAAAATAATGTTGTTATCCCATTGGCATTTGAGTTTTACAGTGATGGAGTATTTCCTTTTCGAAAAACTAATTTGTTGGAATAGGGATTGATTCCATGCCATTAGAATCCCCCCTGAAGCCCCTATTGCTTCTAAAGTACTGAAATCGTTTAGTTTAGATCCACAAATTTCTTTATTTAATTGTTTACTAAAATCTTTAAGTTTTGTTTCTTGCAGGCAAATGAAATCTGGTTGCTCGTTTATCAGTGATTCTCTAATTATTCGCCTTTTTTCTACCGCATTCGCCCCTCTGACATTCCAGGAAAGGAGTTTGATTTTTTTGTGCTTCATTATTTATGTGTTTGTTTCTGATTACTTGACCTGATTTATTGTTTAGGGTCTGATAAGGAGGAGATTACATCTTCTAGGTCATCGTTTATCTCTATTCCTACCGACCTTAGAGCGCTGAAAACAGCATCCTTTTCTATATACTGTTTCGCATTCTCTGGTAGTTGGTAAGAGAAAGAGGCCTTTGATTTATAACCTTTTTTATCAAAACCATAGGAAATTTCTTGGTATTGTGTGATTTGGGCTTTCTCTGTGGCCGAGATATAATGGTCTCCTTGCTTTTCTCTTATCCTTTCACTTCTCCTTCTTATTTCTTTGTGTGTTTTTCGCGTTGATCCTTCACTTAAAATTTCAGCGTCAATTGGCTCGATGGACAGAATTGGTTCCTGGTGGTTTGAATTGGCCATCTCGTCAGTGTGGATTTCATTTCTAGTGGTAAGTGGGTTTTGATAGATGATGATGGCCTGGTTTTTGTTGGAAATGGGTGATAAATTATCCTGGAAGTGAGTATTGTCATGTGGGATGATGGTGAGTGAATCAGATCGGTACTGATCATCCAAAATATTGAGTTGCCGAGGATCACTTGAACTTGATTTTTTTGTGGCTGAGTTAAGAACATCGAGTTCTCGAGGATCTGTTGAACTTGATTTTGTTGTGGCTGGGTTAAGTTTGAGAGTTTGTTGTGAGCATTGTTTGACTCTCCACTCTTTTATGGGGTCTCTCTTCTTTGGAATCCATACCCCATGAGGAGTATTGCTTTTATCCTCTCTCTTTTTTGAAACTTGCAATCTGAGTGTATGGCTTCCATCATCTAAAACTAATTTTATTGGTAATTTTGCTTTGGTACTGATATGAGCTTGTAGGTGAATTTGTTTTATTTCGTTGTATCCTTTGATTTCTTGAATGTTGTGCAGGGTTCCTATCTCAGATATTATATTACCAATGTTGGAGGGGGAGCAGAGAAGCTTTGGAAGTTTGTCAATTACGAGACTGGTGAGAATTGTGTTGAGTTGTGGTTTGGTCCTCCTTATGGGATAAATTGTATTTGGAGGAAGATAGATCTTCCTCGCACTGTAATTAATTGGTGGTTTATTATTGTTATCCCAACAATTTAACGCTATGTGGCCAGATTTTTTGCACGAATTGCACTTAATTCTATTTCTACATTCTGATCTATGATGATCTTCCTCGAGGCATCTAGTGCACTTGGTTTTAGGTTTACTAGACTTTTTTCTAGTAATTGTAATCCAAGGATTTTCTTGTGTGCATTTCGAGTTTTGCTTCACAACTTGTGCGTAGCTTGGTTTCTGAGACATCTTTGCCTCTGTCTGCGAACTGGGTGAGCAGTTTAGAGAGAATCCTTGTAGATCGAGGGGGGTAGTAGAACCGGTGTTCCACTTGGGTTCCTTCCCGAGTTCTAGTTTCACCCCAAAATCTTCTTAGAATCGCCCTAACCCTAACCCTAGCCGCCTCGTTTTCAAATGAATATTGAAAACTTTAAATGCTTAGCAAAAATAATGTATTATTACATAATAAAATAATGATTACATTTATATATAATTAATTATATACAAAAAATATTTTTAACTGACTGATAATTAATTACAATTCTAAATTACATTGAAATATATTAATTCTATAAAAGACTTAAATCTTATATAGGTTATTATAAAATTATAAGTGGAACATATAATAATTTAATACTGTAGTAATATATTTATACTGATTTGACATGTTAACATTTAATTGGAAAGGTCACATTATATATTTATGATCTGTAAATACACAGTCGCGAACAACACTTTCATTATCATCACTGGCTATTTACAAAGACTAGGCAACTGTTTTCCCATTTTAGCCCACTCTTTTACATTTCTCACATTGTAATTTCATTTTGTATTATAAATATAAATAATTAATAATTATTATTATAAATATCAAATTTAACATTGCAACATCTTCACTTAAACTTGGTAACCTTTTGTATATTGCATCCTAATTCCTATAGGATTTCTTGAAAAGTTTCGATGAGAAGTTTTTTTTGTTCAAGGAGAGGGATACTCTCATATTGCATTAGAAAAAAAGAAAAAAGAGTTCAATTTACGGAGGATAATTGCCAGAAAGAATTTGCCTGTCCATTGGAGGCCAAAAATCTATTCCTAACTTAAAATTTTGTTCAGCAATTTGTTTCCAAGACGTGTAGTCCACTTCTATCAATTGAAGTAGAGGAGCCTTGAATGGAAATATCCGTCGATTACGCTCTTTCCAAATAGTAACTAGCACGAGAGTGCGTCAAGTACCGATGTTCTCAGCGTGTATAAATCTTGGGTTATTTTGGAACCAAAAGATTGATAAGTCAGCCGAGTAATTGAGGGGGCTTGTTAGGTAGGAATTAGAGATTGTTTGCCACATCTCTTTTGCGAACGGACAATCTATAAATAGATGATGACCGTTTCCAAAGTGTGCGAGAAAAAAGAGCATCTCGGATTGCGTGTCCATCCACGTATGGCCAAGTTGTCCGTGGTTAGAATTTTATTATGGAAAGCGAGCTAAGTTGTCTCGTGATTTCCAAAGGACTTGGTTCCATGCGCTTATAAATCCGGGATTTTTTAGCCATTTGTATGTGGATGAAGGGATAAATTATTGTTGGATGACCATTTCCAATGAAATTAATCGGTTTGGATGGTCCATCTTGCCGATGCATTAAAATGGGTAAGAGTTTAATGAAAAGATATAGTTTCAGTGCCTTTTATAGTATCTAGCTGCCAAAAAATGAAGTTTTAGTGCCTTTTGTACGTGATTGCTGCCAAAAAGATGTAGTTTTAGTGCATTTTAAGTGTGATGCTGCCAAAAAGATGTAGTTTTAGTGTCATTTACGATGTGTAGCTGCCAAAAGATGTGTTTTTAGTGCCGTTTGTACATTGTTGCTACCATAAGATAGTGTTTTAGTGTCTTTTATTATGTATTGCTTCCAAAAAGTTGTAGTTTCGTGCCGCGCTGGTAAAAGATGTAGTACTAGTGTCTTTTACCACATATTGCTACCAAAAGTTTTAGTATTAGTGTCGTTTGTACCTGATTGCTGCCAAAAAATGTAGTTGCAGCACCCTTACGGTTCGTTCGAACGAACCATCTCCTGTCCCACTTCAGTGTTAATTACAAACATCATTCGTTGTAGTCCGTTCGAACGAACACCAATGTTGGTTCGAACGAACCACTCCCTGGAATGAATATATGTAAAACTATTTTACACTCGTAGCGGTCCATTCGAACGAACCCAACGGTTAGTTAAAACAAACCACTCTCTGGAACTTAACTTTGCACAATCCTATTATGCATTTAATCAACCCATGAACATTTATGTTCATATATTCTTATATGTACAATTTTACGGTTGATCCGAAACTGTATTTCTTTCATTACAATCCGTTGCGCGGGCTCGGTGGCGATGCCGATATCCAACATAACTTAGCATGTAATATCATAAAACATGCAACATATATTAAAAAAATAACCATTAAGTGACACGATATCACATTTAACACTATAAGCCGAATCTAACGTCAAATCCATCGTCCATGTCTAAAGAGTATAATTAAAAAGGTTTCTTTTCAAATTTATTTTCTCTTTACCAAATTTGTAATTCATTTCATGTTGTTTTAACGAATAATAGTTTCACAAATTTGATACAAAACAATTATATTTCTAATATGGATAGTAATACATATTAAAATAAAAATATATCACAATATATTAGTCTTATATTATTTTTTATAAAATTATTTTTAAGTATAACCTTGTATACTTTCATGGTTATTTAACGTTATAGAATAAATTATTGTCCATTGTTTTCGGTAACATAGTTATATATAACATATTATACTTATGTATAAAGTTGGAAGAAATGGAGCTCATACATGAGGCCACGTCATCAGGGTTTTTTTTGTAAAAAATATATTTTTTAAATTTACATTTTGGTCCTTTTTAGTTTAAAAAATTATATTTTGGTCCTTTTTACTTTAAAAATTTACATTTTGGTCCTTTTTATTTACATTTTGATCCTCTTTTATTTACATTTCGGCCCTTTTTTACATTTTTGAATTTACATTTTGGTCCTTTTTATTTATATTTTGGTCCTTTTTTATTTAAGTTTGTATTTTGGTCCTTTTATTAACATTTTGGTCCTTTTTTATTTACATTTCAGTCCTTTTTTACATTTTAATTTATATTTCGGTCCTTTTTATTTATATGTTGGTCCTTTTTAGTTTTAATTTACATTTTGTATATGTATAAAGTTAAGAAAATTTCTCTCGTTTGGTTGCTCCATGTCATCAAATTTTAATAATTTACATATGTACATGTTATTTTTTAATAATGTTAATAAAGTCCTAAATTTTGGTACCATATAATAATTTTAAAAAAGTTATTATATTTTTTATTTACATAATTTTGACATTTTGACCTTTGCATTTTTTTCTTTGCAAAACTAACATAAAATAATAATAAAACAAACAACAATATTACAAAAACACATTCCAAATATTTGAAAAATAAAATATCATGAAACTATTAAAGAAAAAAATAAAAAGAGAATGAAAATAAAAAAAAACCAGATGTTTAAACCGATATTTTTCTATCAATATATTTTCAAGATATTTATTTATTATTGTTTATTTTATTATTACCCGATGTTATTTTTTCAAACATAATAAATGAAATATCAAAATTATATAAACTCTATTTGTAATTATTATATTTTTTTTGTAATCACTGCATGTTAAAAATGTTTATGAATTTTCTTAAAAGTAATAAAATTAATAAAAAATAATAAAAACATATTTTTAATTATTAAATTTGAAAATAGAAGGGTATTTTTGTCCGTTTGTTTTTAAGATCATTCATAAGAGTATTAGGAAATAAAAGTTTGGTAGAGGATCAGTTTTTTTGAAATTTACAAAAAGATAGATTTTTTTTTATGTGTGTACAATCAGATACAAAAATGTAGAATCTAATTACGTATTGAGAAAAATAAAATCATGACAACTGAAGACCTCCGCGCAATTGCGCGGGGAGAAAGGTAGTGTATAATAATATTTGAAGTATAATATAAGAAAAAGAAAAACATAACAATAATATTATATCATTGTTATATATAAGAACTACAAACTTGGTACATGTGTGCTCAGCACACGTCATATGATATTAATAAGAAAATTCTAGATAGCAAATACAATTAAAATTGTACACGATATCACATTTAATAGAAAATAACTAAAAACTACTATCAAAATTTAACGAAGCAAAAATATAATTAGTTCGCGCCATTAATGCAAAATGATAATTATTTCTAAAAATACTTAAAATTGATTATAGAAAAATGACGCTTAAATGTCTACAAATAATCTAGAATCTTAAAAAATAAAATTGTTTTTTGTCATTGTCATAATTTAACATTTGAAGTGAATGTAATTGTTGAGATTAAATACGTATATAGAGAGAATTTATCCACATCTTTATTTTGGATCTGATTTGTGCAATTTTCTTGTACCATATCATCACATTCATATGGGATTATGATACATGACAAAATTTAAAAACATTGATTAATCATTAATTTTTGTAAAACATATTTTATTTGTAACAATTTAAGTGTCTATTATTTTACACCATGTTGTAACCATTATTAAAAAATCACATCATCATACATTAATGACGTGTACTAATATTATTGATTATGTTCATGTTAGATTAAATATATTCAATTAATTATCATTTTTTCATATAAGTTTACATAATAAAATGTGAATGCAAGACAAGATGAAAATTTTATATTTGAAATAATAACAACTTAGCATGTAATATCACAAAACATGCAATATATATTAGAAAAAAAAACCATTAAGTGACACGATATCACATTTAACCTTATCCGCCGAATCTATCTTCCATGTCTAAAGGATATAATTTAAAAGATTTCTTTTCAAATTTCTTTTTTCTTTCCCAAATTTAGAATTCATTTCATGTTGTTTTATCGAATAATAGTCTCGTGCATTCTGAAATTGCATATTTGATTAGGTTTTTAAAATCCTCGACTCTCATCACAACTTATTGGTCGTTCATTTTCTGTTTTTGATTTTTTGTAGTATAAATGCAAATGGCTCGGATTTTTTGTAATACAAAAAAGGACCATTAAGTATCTCTCGAATCAGATTTTAAAATCCATATTTTCTCTCATATTTAAACTACTTTTAAAGATTCAATATTTTCAAAACTGATTTTCATTAAAGTCTCTGAACATCCGCTCCTCTCACTCCGTTTTTAATAATACGATATTAATTTAGAGAAAATGAAGAAAATGAATGTAGTTTTCAGAAAATAATATTGTGAATTAGATCCCTTTGTAATGGTCTCATTTTATTTGAAAAACTGTCTTTTTAGATCATTATTTTTCTGTCTTGTTATCAAAAACTGTTTCCTCATATTATTTTGTGTAATTCATATTATTTTTAGAGGTACCATCGGTACCCTGATAATTTTTTTTGTTGTTGTGAAAACCAAGTATTTTCTTACGATTCATATTACATTGTGAAATGGATAGAGCACATTCGGAATTTGCATTAAAAATACTTTTATTTTTCTTTTCAATTAAAAAATATTTTATAACACATCGATATTTAATATTTGTATAATTATATAAGTATTTTTCAATGGTATTATACAAAATAACATCTGAATGGATTTCTTGAAAAGCCCAATATAAAACCTGTTGACGTGGTTCTTTGACGACCATGCATTTTAGTGGAACCCACAAAGGTGAAAAAGAAAACCGTAAAGACTATTTAGTATTTTGAATGGAAATTGGATGGTTTTTGTATATAACCTTCTATAATTTAATATTTATTAATTATAGTGAAATTGTATGAAAAAATTAAAGTTGAGAACATTTAAAACCAAAAATATATACAGTCCATATATTATTAAAGTATATTATTTTCAAAAAGTTTGAAATAATCTAAAATAGATTATCTATATATTATTATGACTAGGAAATAGCCCGCGCTTCGCTGCGGGTTTTACTATATATTCTTCATATTTTTTATAAAAAAATTGTGTCCTTTTTTATAATCAAAATTAAAATGTATATGTTTTTTTTTGAAGAAATTTGGAGAGGGCTTAAAACCCCCCTTCAAAAATTTCATTGCACTAAAAAAAGTTTTTACAAACTATTCTAGATTACAATGAAAAAAAAGGTCAATTACTAACCATACATTAAATAATTTAACTAATATTAAAATGAATATAACCAAATAATATTATTTCAAGCAGATAAAAGTAAAAAAATAACTTAAATGGAGATATCTATTCAACATTACCATTACTAAATTACTAATTACTAATTACTAAACGTTTACAAATCAAGATATCACAACAAACACACAAACCACCACCTATCCAACATATTCCACACAAAAAGAAGGTCTTGTTGTCCATGCCAACATGCTCGTTTCTTTGATGTCATTGTTATCAAAGATGGCCTTGCTAATCAACAAATTTCAACATAATGATAAAACAACATATTGCGACAAACATCATCGACAAAATAACTTTATTTTTCAAATAATGACCAACATAAATCAATGAAGACTCTTGGTTATAAATAAATCAAACCTTGTAAAAAGTTTTTCTCAACTATAAACTATTTAATTCAAAAACTTAATTCAAAATAAATCAGGGTTTGATTTATCAAAAACATTCTTAATGATTTTTATTGTGTTTGAAATGATGAGGTGATTGATTGCAAAAATTAATATCCATAGGTCAATTAATCACTTGACAAAATTACCCTAAAAGAGCTTACCCAATGCACAAATTTAAAAACGATGGAATCCATTTTTTAGGTCTTGGCAGGGGATTTCAGTTGCTTATTATTAATTAATTAATTAATTAATTAATTAATTAATTAAAAAAATGAAATATTTTTAAAGATTGAGTAATATTTTGCAGGGGCCTAAGTGAACACCAAATCTTAAATCTCAAACATGAAATCAATAAGGCAGCACAAGCACACCTCGAAGATTATCAGTATTTCCAGAAAATATGACACTTGATTAGACAATAAATTATTAATAAAAGGACTATACAAATAAATGCAAATAGTATTATGCCTAAAGTTTCAAGTCAGGACAATACTAATACTTGAGCTCAAAAGAAAACAAAGATGAAATTTTGACAAACTCAAATTTAAAATGAGAAGAAACGGTCAAGAACTAAAGGTTCAGATATTGAGTTTACTATTTTACATGAATTTGAAGAAAGAAAACAAAACCCGAAAAAACATTAGCAGCTCTTTTAGAGAGAGAGAGAGAGAGAGAGAGAGAGAGAGAGAGAGAGAGAGAGAGAGAGGAGGACATACCAGTTTATTTGCGAGCAAACATAAATCGACTCGAGGAATAAGTTTCACGATTGAAATCATCAAAAATTCTAAAGAGACCAGGGGCGAAGCTGGATGGTTCTGAGAAGACCCGAATGTCCTTGTCAGATAGATCTGGCAGTTTCATCTCTCTCCCTTCCTCGACGAGTCCTTTCGAAGCAACTGATCCAAGAATAGAGAAAAAACAAAAAATAAATAAACAAATGTAACAAAATAAACACCTTGTATGCATATACTAAAATGAACTTACTCAAATGAATTGAGACATTATAACAAACACCTTGTATGCACCCAGACGAGTCCTTTCGAAGCATCCTGACGAGTCCTTTCGAAGCAACTGATCCAAGAATAGAGAAAAAACAAAAAATAAATAAACAAATGTAACAAAATAAACACCTTGTATGCATATACTAAAATGAACTTACTCAAATGAATTGAGACATTATAACAAACACCTTGTATGCACCCTGACGAGTCCTTTCGAAGCATCCTGACGAGTCCTTGTATGCATCCTGACGTGGCCTTTCGAAGCACCCTGACGAGTCCTTGTATGCACCCTGACGAGTCCTTTCGAAGCACCCTGACGAGTCCTTGTATGCACCCTGACGTGGCCTTTCGAAGCACCCTGACGAGTCCTTGTATGCACCCTGACGAGTCCTTTCGAAGCACCCTGACGAGTCCTTGTATGCACCCTGACGTGGCCTTTCGAAGCACCCTGACGAGTCCTTGTATGCACCCCGACGAGTCCTTTCGAACCACCCTGACGAGTCCTTGTATGCACCCCGGCGAGTCCTTTCGAAGCACCCTGACGAATCCTTGTATGCACCCTGACAGCCCTCTCGAAGCAACTGAACCAAAATGGAGAGAAAAAACATAAAATAAATAAACAAATGCAAAAAATATAAACACCTTGTATGCATACACTAAAATGAACTTACTCAATATATTGAGGCATTATAACAAACACCTTGTATGCCTGACGAGTTCTTTGGAAGCAGCTGAACCAAAAATAGAGAAAAAACATAAAAATATAGATACCTTGTATGCATATACTAAAATGAACTTACTCAAATGGATTTGAGACATTGTAACAATCACCTTGCATGCACTTTGATCCACCTCATCTTGGAGCTACCAAATTGACCATTCACCATCTATCACAGCCACCTTCAGCATGAGCCGTCTAGTTCCAGTAAATCTGGTGCTTCTTCTCTCTGGTCGCCAGCCCCCTTCACTCTCCTCTCGCTATCCTAAAATGGGAGTGTTGCCGTCGCCAGATCTCTCGAGACAAAAAAGGGTAGAGAGAGAAGTAGGCGGAGAAGGGAAGAGAATGAGCTGGGAGGAAAATGAAATGAAAGAGAGGGGAGACATTGAGAAGGAATTGACATGAAACCCTGTCAGAGTCTGTCAGAGGAAGCATGGTTGGACATGTAACTCCACTACCCTGATGGATGGACATGAACTTTCCTGTAGAGAAAGCATGAAATACATTTGACTATTTTACTCATCCTCAACTCCGTTGGTAAGATGGAACGGCAACGAAATGAAAAACGTTGTCTCGAAATGAAAAATATTGCAAATTTAATGAGAAGGGAGAGAAGAGCAACATGGCCG
Source organism: Luzula sylvatica (assembly GCA_946800325.1). Lineage (NCBI taxonomy): Eukaryota > Viridiplantae > Streptophyta > Magnoliopsida > Poales > Juncaceae > Luzula > Luzula sylvatica. The sequence goes on along the minus strand of OX326960.1, from coordinate 12,434,255 downwards.
ATAGGGAGAGGCACAAGGCATTCATTCACCTCTTTAAAGGGAGACAAATTCCTCCAAAAATTATGTACAAGTAAGAGTGTGCATAGTGGGTTCAGTTATCTGGATTGAACCGAATAAGAAAAGCTATTTTTTCAATTTATTATGATTCCTCCCAAGTAATATCGGTTACGTATTGTATCATTGAATTTTTTTTTGCTGTGAATGTTTTTGTCTTTAATGAAAAATGCATGTTGACATCCCAAAATGTCATGTTAACTTAACACCCAACTAAAAATGTATACTACATGGAAGAGAATGTGAATATTAAAAAAATTGTAAACCACAAAAAATTGAATACTACCCGGTACCCCGCTTGGGCCGACACCCCCTCCTGGGTTCGGCCCCTTCGGCCCCACTTGGGTGGGCCGGTACCCCCCCACCCCCCGGTGGCCCGGCGAGAGGCCCGGACCCGCTTGGGCCGGTACCCCCGGGCCCGGCCCTACCCCCCCCGGGCCCGACCCCGCTTGGGCTGGGCCGGTACCCCCCCCCCCCCCCCGGGCCCGGGCCCTTTTGGGCCGGTACCCCCCCCGGGCCCGGGCCCTTTTGGGCCGGTACCCCCCCTCCGGGCCTGGCCCGCTTGGGCCGGTACCCCCCCTCCGGGCCCGGCCCCGCTTGGGCCGGTACCCCCCCCGGGCCCGGCCCCGCTTGGGCCGGTACCCCCCCCCCCCCCCGGGCCCGGCCCCGCTTGGGCCGGTACCCCCCCCCCCCCCGGGCCCGGCCCCGCTTGGGCCGGTACTCCCCCCCCCCCCCCCCAGGCCCGGGCCCACTTGGGCCGGACCCCCCCCCCCAGGCTGAGCCCGGCCACCCTTGGGCCGGACCCCCCCGGCCCATCTTGGACCGGACCCACCCCGGGCCGGACCCCGCTTGGGCCAGTACCCCTCTCGGGCCTGAGCCACTTGGGCCGGATCGCCCCTCCGCAGGCCCGAGCCCACTTGGGCCGGATCGCCCCTCCGCAGGCCCGAGCCCACTTGGGCCGGATCGCCCCTCCGCAGGCCCGACCCCACATGGGCCAGTCCCTCTTCGCAGGCCCAACCCTGCGTGGGCCGGGACACACACACACACACAAAACACACACACACACACAAAACACACACACACACAAAACACACACACACACAAAAACACACACACACACACAAATAAAAAAAATAAAAACAGAGACATACAAACTTGCGCCTATATACATACAAAGACACCTCGCAAAATTGCATATGCCAACATACACCTCTGCACGTTCCAATTGCCATCTCTTGAGTAAATCGATTTGATCATCAATTTGTTTTCCATCCCTGCACAATTGAGTGAAATAAATTAGATTCAATAATTACAAAACGTACTAGATTATTAAGGAGGGGATAAAATTGAAATGTACCTCTTGTGCAGGGGTAAAGATCGTCTTCAAGTTTATAGTCAATTTAACTGCGCCGTATTCGTGCAGCAAAATAAAGATAAAAGTTAATATTTTGTAGAAAAACAAATAAATAAAAAATTTAATTGGTTATGTTTTGGACCTGATGGAGTTTTATTTTGTTTGGTTCTGCCTCGCCGATTCTTCATTAAACCTTTGTTGTTGCTCTGATTGTTGACTATTTTGGAATAGATTTCGTCCAGTGCTAAATTCAATGTCTCGATTTAAACTGGTTTAAGAGAATTGGCCACTATTCTTCATAAACCTGAAAAAACAGAACGAATTAGCATTTAAAAAAAGGGAAAAAAAAACTAATTACAGTGATTATTCCAGCTTAAATGTATTAATAATACCCCAGCACAAAATAAATCCAGTCGAAATTTCCTCTAATTTAGTAAAAATATTTTGTACATGTACTTCAGAATTCAGATTGTGTGAGTATATACTGATCCATCAATTTTTTTTGTTGTTGAGAAAAATGAAATAGGCTCTCAGTCCTATGTTCATTGTTTGTATATATCGTTTATGAGTCAGATCCATTAATTCTTCAATATAAGAAATTGATAAAATTGAAATTTTATTGTACAGGGGTAAAAAAACCATGAGAAATTTTTGAATCATAGCAGGTAGAAGAAGTTAAAATCAAAGAAGAGAGAATAGAAAACAAAGCAAAACCATTTACTTGCTTGATTTGGGGGTCCTAAAAAATCTATCAATCCCGATAAAAAAACAAAAAATGGAGGAGAAACACTTACGTTCTCGTGTCTGTCCTGTAACGAGTCTCAAGTCGACCAAGGAAATCGGCCATTGAAGAGGTCTCCGCCCACGAATTTAGAGTTCTCCTCGAGTGGGTACCGATTTGCAATCTCGTCTCCCAGTCGAACAATCTCCCCAATAGAAGTTGTGTTGATTGTGGAGTATCTGGATGTAGGGTTTCATAGAGGGGGATAACAGAGAAGAAGGGAGAGATGCGAGAAGAACAAGGATTTGTTGGAGACGACGAATGAATATGATGAGAGAGAAGATGAAGGTAGGCGGAGGTGTATATAGGGAAAAATGCTGTGCTCAGTTAATATCTTCCCTGAACTCGGTGTACATATTGAAATATACTCCAAAGGTGAATGTCATACTCAAGTGTGGTCATTAAATCGTGGACCATGTTCATTTTCTATCAACATTGAAATATTAACGTTGAGATTAGATTAGCTGGATTTTGTTAAGTTACAACTAAGATATTTTGAAATTTTATTACCGTTTGAGTTTGAAAATTATGTTAGATAATTAGATTTATTATTTTTAGAAAATTTGAAAATTATGTTAGATAATTGTTATTTTAGAAAATTTGAAAATTATGTTAGATAATTTAATAATTTAATTACATTTGTTATTTTTAGAAAATTAGAAAATGATGTTAGATAATTAGATTTGTTATTTTTAGAAAATTTTATTATTCATTTAAAAATAAAACTGTTATTATTGTACACAAAAACACTTGAGTTACCGAATCATTTTACAGAAATAGCACCGATCTAACAAAATAGGAATGTATTAAATGGGCTCCACAATTATCCAACCAATGAATATCTGCCATCGGCACTTTGGTGATAATTCGGTAGAATTCTTCTGTGGCTGTAGCATTAAAATAAATATCTTAATTTCTTATGTGGGTTCTGAATTAGATATAAAACAAATTAATATAAGATTAATATTATAAATAAATAATTAGATACGTGGGCAGAAAAAATAAGTTCAAATAATTGGTAAAATGCCCTCTAAAAAGTTTGGAATGATAGGTGTATGTCATGCCTTTTAAAAACTGGTATTATGTAAAATTTTGAAATTCAATAATTATTTTAATCTAATTTGATAGGAACTGGATGAGGCAAAGGTGTAAAACAGTTGAATCTTGACAATTGTTTTGATTTAATAATAGTTTTTACCCAAATTATATTTGATGTATTGGAGGCCATACTGCTATGAGAAATGGATTTTCATAAGTATTTGTGTGCCGAAAGGACTGAAAAGTAATTACAAAAAAATATCAGGTTTTGTGTAAAACTGCTAAAGAAGAAAAATTGAATAAGTTTTGCAAGATTTTTATATTCTGGATTTTGTAAGGATATTTTTGCAAATGTGTCTACTGAAGGATTGAGTTTTGTGTAAAACTTCCTTTTTTTTAATTTATATTGCATATATAGCACAATTCAATTGAAAAGTGATAAACGAATTTTTTTTTATCTTTTTTATCTGAAGTCCATTCATGAAATGACTTTATTTTGTTGCCACGTAATAATTTGTAAATAAACATTACTCATTTCAAAATTATATATAAAAAAAAACAATTTCTCAAAAGATAAATGAAAAAAGTTAATCAAAATTCAATACACTAAATACCGATTAAAAAGTAAAAACATGTAATGTCAAGTCGTTCCATTGTAGCCTTATAGGGTTATAGAGATTAATTTATTATTATGTTCATAAAAAGTCATAAAAATTATATATATTAATAACAAAAAATTATATTAAAAAAAAGTCCAGATCATCCCCTGATATGAACTTAATATATATATATATATATATATATATATATATATATATATATATATATATATATATATATATATATATATATATATATATATAATAACATGAAAGAAGTAATATACATATATTTTCGTCTCATTTACAACAAATAAAAATCCATTGCAGCCTATTTAAGGCACGTAATTAAGGCTGATAATTAAGCAATAAAAATCCATTTATTTACAACAAATAAAACTCTTAATCACTTCTTTCACACCGTACCATAGAAATATAGAAATCGATATTTTCGTCTCATTTTTATATTTCAATTCGAGGTAGATTATATTCATAAACAAAAGAGGTAATAAATTAATAATAATTTGAACAATTTCTCACTTTTTATATGCTTTTATGATTTGTGTTCGGTGGCTTAGCTCGATAATAAGTAATATTACTACTTAGTTATCTTATTGTTGAAATGTATTCTTGTAGTTTCATCTACTACTATCTACTGGTAGTAATGTTATTTGGCTATGTTTTTTAAGTTTTTCAGAAAAAAAAAAATACAAACAAGAAAAATTACAAAATTTTTTTGTACATAAGTATATTGAATTACATACGTCTGTAGTAATGTTATTTGGCTATCATTATTTGCTTATACATTCTCTGGCCTTAATTAATTAATTAATTAATTAATTGTGCTCCTATCAACTCGTGTGTGAATTTGATAGACGTGTATCATGTATACAGATTTTGTATTTGTTGATTAAATATGATTCTTCTCAGTTTTACTGACAAAGTAGATTAACTAATGATAGTTTTATATGATTAAAATAATTGTTTACAAAATTCATTAATATTAATTATATAATTTTAGTTAGTTTGTATAGTAAATAAAGGATATGTGCCTGAATGATTGAGTATTTTATCAGCCCTTTAATTTAGTAAGTATCCTAATTTGTATTTATTTTGTATTTTGTATGTGCTGATTACTAAATTAAAAATTACGGGCCCAACGAATCATATAAAAAAATAATAGGTCAGAATGAACGATGAAAACAAAGAGGCCATATTTAATGCAATTATTTTTAAACAATATATTTTATAAAATCATCAAAGCCCAGTAACAAATGGACTTCTCTTTCAAAAATTATGTTATTCCCTTTTGGATAAATTCAGGACAAGGTTTGATTTTGATTATTTGAGTGTCTAATTGCGAGTATTTTGTTTTGCTTGATTTGGCTTTAAATTAATTGATTTTGGGTTGGAAATTTTCAATTTGGGCAAAATATTACCAAGATATGTTGTGTACAATAGTATAAATTATGAAAGATAATCATATGCATGACAAACTCACGAGACTTTCTATTTCTTTGATTATGCTCATCATCGTGATTATTGCTTATTTTTATTAGGTTTGGTTAATGATTTTGATAGACATGTATACAAATTTTATTTGTGTTGATTAACTAATGATAGTTTTATATGATTAAAATGATTCTTTTAACAAAATTCATTGATATTACTAATATAGTTTAAGTTCATTTTGTATAATAAATAAATGATTTGTGCGTTGTGCCTGAATGATGATGATACATATAAAAAAAGTAAGTTTTCACATGAGTAATTTATCAGACGTTCAATTTCGTAAATATTCAAATTCAAATTCAAATTCAAATTCAAATCTATCTTACTTATAAAGTTAGGGGAAATGGGAGAAATCTGTGCAGCCACCTCACCAGGGGCCTCTTTGTAAAAAAAATCTATTTTAATTTACATTTTGATTTTTTTTATTTACATTTTGGTCCTTTTTTATTCACATTTTGGTCCTTCAAACTTAAAAAATTATATTTTGGTCCAGGAGCCTCTTTGTAAAAAATGTAATTTACATTTTGGTCCTTTTTAATTACATTTTGGTCCTTTTTAGTTGAAAAAACTATATGCCCTTTTAAGTTTAAAAACTTACATTTTGGTCCTTCATATTTACATCTTGATCCTTTTTTATTTACATGTCGGTCCTTTTTTACATTTCTGAATTTACATTATAGTCCTTTTTATTTATATCTTCGTCCTTGCCTCCCTATCACCACTTTACTTGGAAAATTTTCAAAAGACTCCTTAAATTTTTAGATATTGTAAAAAACAATTAATTTACATATGTATTCATTAAAAAAAATGCTTCTTTTAATTTTAAAAAATTCTTAAACTTTTTGTAATATATAATAATTAAAAAAAAATTACTATATGTTATATGTTATATAATTTTAATATTTCATTCCTTACAAATATTCGACTTATGTATTATTTTTCTTGAAAAACTAACATAAAATTATAATAAGTTGAACTATATTTTGGTCATATTTATTTATATTTTGGCCCTTTTAAGTTTAAAAACTTACATTTTGGTCTTTCATATTTACATCTTGATCCTCTTTTATTTACATGTCGGTCCTTTTTTACATTTCTGAATTTACATTATAGTCCTTTTTATTTATATCTTTGTCCTTGCCTCCCTATCACTACTTTACTTGGAAAATTTTCAAAAGACTCCTTCAATTTTTAGATATTGTAAAAAACAATTAATTTTTTTTTAATTAATACATTTTTTTTTTGACATATATCTTGTGTTCTAAATAAAATATTTGAATTTTTCATCGTATTAATAAATATAATTGACATATGTCTTGTGTTCTAAATAAAATATTTGAATTTAATAAAATACTATTCACACAAATACTTTTTGTTAGCCTCAGCTGGTATTATTTTTTTTTTTTGCTTATTATAACAATTTTGATTGGTACCAAGCTGCGTTTTTTTGTGCTTATTATAATATTTTTGATTGGTATCAAGCTGCGTCTTTTATGTTTTTTGTTTGTCTTTTTCAGAATTTTATTTTATTTGACATGTTTTGTATTCTAAATAAAACATTTGAATTTTTCTTTTGGAACATATGATATGTTTTGAGGAGGAAAAAAATTTGCATTTATTGCATAATACTTGTGACACTATTTAATATCAGATTTTTTTTTTTTAAATTAACATTTATGAAAATTACTTTTGTTTTACACTTGTAACATTTTAGATAAAATTATTATTTTATGATCACAACACATTTTGAAAAATCGCAGCGAAGCACGAGAAATATTTCTATTTTCTTATCAAATAATATATCAAATAATATATCCCGCAGCGAAATAATATATCAAATAATATATCAAATAATATATCAAATTATTATTTTTGCTAATTATATTATTTCTTATCAAATAATATATCCCGCAGCTAGGGATGTCAACGGGGCGGGTCGGGTTCGGGTAAGCCTCCGCCATATCTGAACCCGAACCCAAAATACCCGCGGGTAAAAATTTGTACCCGAACCCGCGGGTAATTTCCTACCCGCGGGTATTACCCGTTACCCGAAATTCTTTTTTTTTTTTTTTTTTTTATGATTAAAAAACTTCAAAAATTTGTCTTGTATTCATTCTTGATACTAAATAGGAGGACAAAGTACATAAATAATAAAAGGGATAATATCTGGTATGTCCCTACAAAACTCTAAAATATCATATTTGTCCCTATAAAACAGTTAATATCATACATAGCCCTCTAAGACTCAACCTTTATCAAATTTATTCGAAATTAACTTTTCTGTTTGATTTAACAGAAAAATATACCAAATTACCGTTTTACCCTCTAACATCTTTTCCCTCTAGCTCATTAACTGAGCTAATTTTGCTCTGTTTTTTTTTACCTACTAACTTTCTCTCTCACAATGAAAGGAGAACTCCCTAAATCTTGTTTGTACCAGCCCCTACACTTTCTCTCTTCGAACGAGCATGTGAAGCGAGAGAAATTAGTAGGCTCGTTTTCTCTTCTACACTCGCCCCTCTCCCTCATCTTACCTCTTGTGTCCATTTCAACAAGATCAAAGTTTTAAATAACATCCTAGCTATACAATTCAAGTTGTGCAACACAACATTGCTTCCGACTAATATAATTAATTGTGTTTGTGCAAAAATCATGATACTTCTTTATCCTTTTCATTCATTTACACTTTTTAATTCAAAATATTAGTATTTGGGTCTCATACTAAGCTTAATAAGCTAACACTGGTACCATAAGTCATGTTTGGGTTTGGGAAATATTGATATGGAAAGATGAAGGCAAAATGAAATTGCCCAAGAAAGTCACAAAGAGAAAGGCATAAAGTTAACCCAACTCTTACGAAGCATACACTAAAATAATCATTCAACCTAGATAACTAAACTCGGGGTAATCACAGAGACTAATCATCAAGTAGAGTGAAAGGGGAGAAAGAGAGAAAGGTAAGAAAGAAGAACGACCTCTTGTAGAAGGGGACTAGAAAAATCAACGTACCACACAATTGAAGGAGGAAGAAAGATATGAGTTATAAGGATATTTTCGTCATTTGTATTTATATATGTTGATATAGTTGTCGTTTACAATGTTAAATCATAGTTAATTTAACGCCATTTGATAAATTTGATATTTGATATGTTTTACATGGATGTATTTGATAGATTTTAAATTTTAAAAGGTTAAATTTGATAGATTTATAGTTTTGAAAGGATAAATTTGATATTGACAATTTTAGAGGGACAAATTTGATATTTTGAGCTTTTATAGGGACATACAAGAAATTGCCATGAATAAAAATCAAACAATGATTTTAAGCCAAATGTACATCAAACAACCTTTGACGATTTACACTATTTTTCGTTATCATTATTATCTTATGTTCGTGTCTCGCTACAAGTAGAGCTAGAATACCACCCAATTAAAGCCCGTGTAGAATTAGAATCGGCATTTTCATGTCCTGTAATTGAATCTAACACGGTTCTTCGGAAACCGTGCAAAACCCGCACATGCAGGACTCTATACAACGGTTCTCTTCTGAATGCAGCTTCTGAAAATACCAATCAAAATCAAAATCAAAATCAAAATTAACATCTTTAATTTTGGCGAATAAAATCAATGGAAAAAGAACCTCGAGTGCATTCTTTAATTTCTTAATTTGAAGATACTGTCTTTCTGCCAGCTCATCGCTGATGTAGCTTTCTCTCGCTCCTTGAACAACTGTTTCATTAAAGGAGGGGCAGTTTGTTAATTATGCTTTTCCAAGGGTATATTGGCAAAAACAATAAAATTAAATTAAGTACCAGTTCTTCGAGTTGCTTAATACGATTAATAGAAGTCTCCTCAATAAGAGCTCTGCGTTTGTATTCTTCGTCGAGCATTCCTGTAATTTGGTACCTCAATTCCGCCATTTCTTGCGTCAGATCCTCCGCATCTTCTTTCGCCTTTCTCTTTTCTTCTAGAAGCTCTTCCTACAGTTTGATAAACCCTCTTAATGGCACGTTTCATTTTTAAATAATTAAATAAATTTCTGTTTGATAAACCTTAAATTGTTTGATCAAAATCTCGGACTCTTGGATCTGATTTCTCATTTTATTCATCTCGTCTTTTGCATTTGAATCATATGCTTCTTCGAAATTGCTTGAAAAAACACAAATTACAGAGATCTCATATGAACTGATTAAAAATACGAGCTTTATAATTTATACTTACTTAAAGGAGTCTGAGAACTGGAATTCGTTCCTTAATTCAAAAAGAGAGATAGAGCATTAGAGAAAGATTATAAATAAAGTATGCATAATTTTAATTTACCTCAAAAAAAATACCGAAATGGGTGCTGGGAATAGTTAACACACGGTGATTGTAAATTCCTTAATTGCTTTCGTGCTCGATCTGAAAATACTGAATTGTTCCAGTCTAAAATACTGAATTGAAACCATAAGAAACAATCAATGAAAAACAACAAAACGAAAAGAAATCAGCAATTAAAGCGAGAAAGTAAGAAAAACAATCGTGA